>QXEO01001077.1:0-692570 GCA_007115705.1 Dactylis glomerata | reverse complement strand
ATCTGGGAGGAATATTCCATTTCGGGGGACTAGTTGGTTCCGTTCCTTCTCTCCAACCGAATACAGGAATTGGTCCTAGAGACGAAACCGACCCGTTCCATTCCTCCAAATTCCAGAACCGAACACACCCTAAAGGAACCGCCAATGCGCAATGTCCTTTACATTTTCCCTGGGGCCCCGGTGCCTTGACGACAAATCAAACACGTGTGAAATGGCACAGTCACACGCATCACATCGCCAATACTGTATCACATCATAATCATATGCATGCACGCATCTGCACAGCTTTCTTTCTTGTATACACTGCTCAATGGCATGATGCAGCAGGAGCTTAATAATCAGCTAACAGTGACAGAGGCATGATCATGGCGCCATTAGTCAAAGATCTGCTTCCGCCTAACTAAAGTGAGCTTCTCTGGCAGGTTTCTGCACGGCTACTTCTATATTTTTAAATGTGCAAACACAAGGGTGCACCTTTTCAACTCGGCGTGCCTAATCAAGGCTTAAGAAAGTGCTTACTTACTGCCTTCTAGATCAACTACACGTAAATTCTGCTCCTGCCACTTGCATGAAGCACTCTTGAAACTGCAAAGAATAGGAATAAAGTGCTGATAAGCACGATCTCATATGATTAGTTCATACTAGAAGGACCTTGCGCGCGTTGCAGCGCTGTTTTCTATAGTTATGTATTGTTTTTTTATGTGTTATGTGTATATTTAACTTTCTTCGAAAAATGCTTGGTGCCAGACGCCCTCCAAGCACCATGAACACACACGCCGAAAAAGAAGAAACGGAGCTACACCGACGGTAATCTCTGAGTATATGCCTTATCTATTATATAAAGAGGTTTTAGTCAAGACCATCCACTTCATTAAATTAACTGATGTAACGGCAGAATACCCAATAACGGATAATGAACTATAATGGATGACTGGTTCAAGTGATAAATGTCCTAGTTTCCTTAGGATCCCAATGCCAATAGGATCCCCATGCCCCCATTAGCCCATACTACTCCACAAAGAATACCTATAGTTAAAAGGGTAAATCCTAGACTAATGACACAATAACTCCAAGAATCCAAACGCTCTGTTAATTGATATTTATAATAATCAGGGAATGAAGGAACAGAGGTGTTTTTTAAAGCATGTGTACCAAGTGCAAGTAGTAGATTGCTTACTGTTCATATTCTTTATTGAGATAGCACTAGAGGAAAAACGGGCTTCCATTCGGAGCATTTGTCTTGGACCAAATTCGATCCGCGGCTAAAGGGTCCATCAGTCCCGGTTCATTTGAAAATGTGGGCAAGGGGGCATTAGTCCCGGTTCAAAAGGGACCTTCAGTCCCGGTTTCATCTAACAGCCAGGACTAATGCCCCATGGCCCTTTAGTCGCGGCTCGTAGCACTAACCGGGACTAAAGGTAACCTTTAGTCCCGGTTGGTGCCACGATCCGGGACCAATCACCCGTTTAAACGAACCGCCCACTTCGCGCCAGTTATCGATCGACGACGCTTCGATACCGATCGACATTACGACGCGCTGATCGGGAACCGGCGCCGGCGGCCTTGGAACTCGCCTGCATTCACACGCCGGCGTGCCCTCTCATCTTCTCCCTCTTTCACTATATAAATCACTCACATTTGATCATCTTCTTCCCCAAAACATCTAGCCATCTCTTCTTCCCCAAAACCACTTCCACACATCACCATACCGCCGGCGCCCGCGAGCTCTCCCTCGGCGACAATGGAGGAGCAACATTGGCCCCAGTCTCGGATCTACCACATCGTCATCGAAGAGATGAACTTCACCATCACGGAGACCCTCCGTGCTTCGAGGGTGGAGAAGTGGATCCGCGCCGTCAAGCGCCGGTTCCTCGACGACGCACCGGTCAAGTGCGTGGGCTTGGACTGTGAGTTCACCACTTACGCGCACCCTCAACGTGCCGCCGTCCTTCAACTCTCGGTGGAGTCCGAGATATTGGTGTTTCAAAATTTGCAAGGCCAATGTCGTGCCGCAACTACTCAAGGACTTCTTGAAGGACACCACCATCAAGTTTTGTGGCGCGGCTATCAACAACGATCTACGCATGCTATGGCCATACGGAATTGTTATTCCGTCCGCGTACGATCTTAAACAAGTTGTCCCAAACCCCACTAGCAAGCCAACGCCGAGTCTCTTTGATTTGGCCAATGCTATTATTGGGACACATCTTGTGAAGAAGAAGAGGGACAACAAGAAGAAGAAGGACAAGAAGAAGAAGGAGAAGAAGTACAAGAAGAAGGGAGAAGAAGAAAAAAAAGTTAATGAAGAAGATGAACTAATTTTTGGTTGGGAAAAAGTTCCATTGAGCATGAACCAACTAAAGTATGCCGCTTTAGACGCTCGCCTAGGCTTTGAGATAGCTAGGAGATTCTGGAAGCTAAAGGGCTACAATAGCAATGTTGATCGTCTTAACCTTAATAATTAGGTGGATGATAATGTATGGAAAAATGTTGGATGAGCAATTGGAAAATGTACTTCATTTGAGCCATATTGGATGAGTATGTTTGGAAAAATGTACTCCCTTTGTTTCGGTTAACAAAGTCTATTAATTTTCAAATTTGTGATTTTTCAAGTATTTTGGCTTTTTTGGATATTTTAATCATCTAAAAATTAATAATTAAATTATATATAAAGAATATTTGAAATTCATTTGTGCTTATTATTCGTAATCATTGTTTCTTATTTTGTGAATTTATTTGGAATTTAAAAAAGTAATATTATATATTACCAAAGTGTATAGGTTAATAGAATTGGTAGCATACTTCTATCAATAAGTCGCGAGCGCAGTCTTGGAAGCTAGTAGGGAAGGAATGGAGAAGTTAAGCGTGCTAAGGGTGGAGCAGTGTGAGGATGGGTGACCGACCGGGAAGTGAGGACCACAAGTACTTGTAATTGATTTGAGATATAGAGTGAGAGCTATAAGTATCTAATTTGATATGAGATATGAGAATAGAGAAGATTAGATAATAGAGAAATAAAGATAATACAGAAATTCCGAAACAGATAATACAATTTTATTCCGAATTGACCTTTAGTCCCGGTCCCTATTACGAACCGGGACCAAAGGTCCTCCAGCCGCTGCACATGCCCCGGGCCACGTGGAGGACCATTGGTCCCGGCTGGTAAGCAACCGGGACTAAAGGCTGGAGCCTTTAGTCCCGCATGGTTAGTCCCGGTTACGGAAACCGGGATTAATGGGCATTACAAACCGGGATTGAAGGTCTTTTTTCCACCAGTGTAGACAATACTCCTGGTAAATCATCACTGACATAGACTACTCTAAATCTACGATCTATCAAAGAAAATCGCTACCTTGCGTGATGCATTTAGTTTGCCTTCAATACACCACAAAACAAGATTTTTTAATGGATCCAGTGACTCCATCCTGCAAGAAACATAAGTCAAGGAACACACACATGTAAAACAAGACTCTAGATTTTCTAAAATATCTGTACTCACACTGGAAGCACATAATCCCAAGTTCGAAATAATGCATACCATTGAGGTATCTCTATTGTAGAACATATTTATTTTTGTAAAGAGATGTTTTTTCTGATAAAATTTTGTAAGGAGATAGAGTATCACTGATTAACAATGTAGAAATACATTATGGTAACGTAACTACAAAAAAAAATCACAACCCGGGCCCATGCTGACCCAGAAAGTTGTTGATTCCTTCCTACTTTGTTCCTTTGACCTATCCTAGGTGTTGCAGATTGTTTGATGGCATGCCTTACCAGACAGTTTGTAAACACTTAATCATGTCGCTAGGCACACATAAATCGAACTGCTCCACAAAATGATCATTGTATCATACATTCTATGGATGAATGATTTGATATTTTGACACTTTGACCACTTATGCATGTTTCAGAACCAGAAGGTGTAATTACAACTACATTGTCTGAATACTTTCTAGGTACAACGGTTAATCAATGTTGTGTATCTCAGTTCATTTCCTTTTTACTTAAATGCATTACAGTCCCTCAAACATTTAGGATCATACCTTTGAAATAACACTAACACCATCAGTCAACATCAATCTAAGAACATGTCACCCAAACAAGAAAAACAGCAAATCTCTATTTACTCAGTGCACAAATTGATTACTTTTGTAGCGCCATGGAACTGTGAATTCTAAGCAGCATATATTGTATCATTGTGAACTCTGCACCTTTAAAATATACATGGAGATTTTCAGGTTAGATGCGTGCCTTCAAAATGGAAAATATGAAACCAGAGGAAATATGCTGAAACTAATCTAGGCTACTAAATACTGTTTAGTTACTTCAGAAAAATATGTGCCCATCCAGCACCTCTTACCTTTGATCTTACTGATACTCAAACTCATATTTCCACATGTTAGATAAACCTGGACCTATGCTACTATATCCTTTATATCACAGGTACCTATGCTATTGTTGCTTAAAATAGCCCGTAAGCTTATATGAAGGGCCTAAGTTGAATCACTAATAGGGGTTGACATCACAAGTACTTATACTGTTGTTGCTTAAAATCGTGCTAGTAGAAAACGGGCCTTTGGCCTGGACCCTTTAGTCCCGACCTCCATCTGGGCCGGGACTAAAGGCCCAGCCACGTCGCCCCAAAATGGCCTAGCCGCCCAGAAGGCTTTGGTCCCGGCCCGTAACGAGCCTTTAGTCCCGGTTTGAGACACAAACCGGGACTAAAGGGCTATGCGGTGTGCAGCCCGCATGTGCGCCTCCTTTAGTCCCGGTTTGTGTCTCAAACCGGGACTAAAGTCCTCTGCCTATATATATTGGCCCACAGCCCCTCTCTCCCCTCTTCCTTGCATTTTTCTTGGATGGAAGAGTGTGGGTGTGTGCTAGCTCTCCATTTTTCTTGGATGTTCTTGGATGCACTAGAGGTGTTTGTTGAAATGTGTGTTAGAGCGATGCCGCTTCAGTTTACCAAACACAACTACGATATGAGATGCCCGAGCCACGCTTAAACCTCTTCCTCTTTATTTCTACTTATTCTAAAAGGTTAGCAACTATATTTCCTCGTTTAGACCGTGCGGTACTAATTTTTAGGATCGTGATTGTATTTGATATACTGTCGTATAACGCAGATGAGCCATCCATGGATGTACGGTGATCGACGCACAGCCGCTTACAGAGAAGGCGTGCATTCTTTTTGAGATGCGGCCGATGCGAACAAGCATGGTGGTGGCTATATGTTTTGTCCATGTGTTGAATGTCGGAATGAGAAGGATTACACTTCCTCAAGAGTCATTCAGAGCCACCTGCTTCGGTCCGGTTTTATGTCGGGCTATAATGTTTGGACCAAGCACGGAGAAAGAGGGGTTATGATGGAAGACGACGATGAAGAAGAAGAGAACGATGATGACAACTATCGATCTATGTTCCCTGAGTATGCTGATACCGCAATGAAAGACAATGAAGAAGAAGATCAGGGTGAAGAACGGGAACCAAATGAGCCCGCTGATGATCTTGGTCGGGTCATTTCTGATGCATGGCGAGGCTGCGACACAGAAAAGGAGAGGTTGCAGTTCGAGCAGATGTTACAGGACCACAACAAATTGTTGTACCCAACTTGTGAAGATGGCCAGAAGAAGCTGGGTAGCACACTGGAATTGCTGAAGTGGAAGGCAGAGACCGGTGTGACTGACTCGTCATTCGAAAAGTTGCTGGTACTGATGAAGAAGATGCTTCCAAGAAAGAACGAATTGCCCGCCAGCACGTACGAAGCAAAGAAGCTTGTCTGCCCTCTAGGATTAGACGTGCAGAAGATACATGCATGCCCTAATGACTGCATCCTCTACCGCGGTGAGAAGTACGAGAATATGGATAAATGCCCGGTATGCACTGCATTGCGGTATAAGATCAGAAAAGATGACCCTGGTGATATTGAGGGCGAGCCACCCAGGAAGAGGGTTCCTGCCAAGGTGATGTGGTATGCTCCTATAATACCACGGTTGAAACGTTTGTTCAGAAATAAAGATCCTGCAAAGTTGTTGCGATGGCACATGGAAGATCGTATGAAAGACGATAAGTTGAGGCACCCCGCTGATGGTCGGCAGTGGAGAAAAATCGAGAGAGAGTTCCCGAGATTTGCAGGTGACGCAAGGAACTTATGGTTTGGTCTGAGTACAGATGGCATGAATCCTTTTGGGGAGCAGAGTTGCAGTCACAGCACCTGGCCCGTTACTCTATGTATATACAACCTTCCTCCTTGGTTGTGCATGAAGCGGAAGTTCATTATGATGCCAGTGCTTATCCAAGGTCCAAAGCAACCCGGCAACGACATTGATGTGTACCTAAGGCCATTAGTTGATGAACTTTTACAGCTGTGGGCCGAACCAGGTGTACGTGTGTGGGACGAGCACAAACAAGAGGAATTTGACCTTCGAGCGTTGCTTTTTGTAACCATCAATGATTGGCCTGCTCTTAGTAACATTTCAGGACAGTCAAACAAGGGATACAATGCATGCACGCACTGTTTGGATCAGACAGAAAGTATATATCTGGACAAATGTAGGAAGAATGTGTACTCGTACAATCGTCGTTTTCTTCCGCCCAAGCATCCCTTAAAGAAAAAAGGCAAGCATTTCAATGGCAAGGCAGAACCCCGGGGGAAGCCTGTCATCCGTACTGGTGCTGAAGTATTTGATATGGTCAAAGATTTAAAAGTAATCTTTGGAAAGGGTCCTGGCAGCCAACCTGTTCCTAACGGCCCTGATAAGCGCATACCCATGTGAAAGAAGAAATCTATATTTTGGGAGCTACCCTATTGGGAAGTCCATGAGGTCCGCTCCGCAATCGACATGATGCACCTGACGAAGAATCTCTGCGTGAATATTCTAGGCTTCCTGGGCTTGTATGGGAAGTCAAAAGATACACTGGAAGCACAGGAGGACCAGGAACGTCATAAAGGAAGAGATGGCATGCATCCAGGGCAGTTTCAAGGGCGTGCCAGCTATGCTCTTACCAAGGAAGAGAAGGAAATCTTCTTTGAAGTCCTTTTCAGTATCAAGGTCCCGACTGGCTTCTCGTCGAATATAAAGGGAATCGTAAATATGAAAGACAAAAAATTCCAAAACCTAAAGTCTCATGACTGCCATGTGCTTATGACGCAATTGCTTCCGGTTGCATTGAGGGGAATTCTACCGAAAAATGTTCGCCTGGCAATTGTGAAGGTATGTGCATTCCTCAATGCAATTTCTCAGAAGGTAATCGATCGAGAAAGTCTATCAGGGTTACAGATTGATGTGGTCCAATGTCTGGTCAGCTTCGAGTTGTTGTTCCCGCCATCCTTTTTCAATATAATGACACACCTCCTAGTTCACCTAGTCGAAGAGATTAGAATTCTCGGTCCTGTGTTTCTACATAATATGTTCCCCTTCGAGAGGTTTATGGGAGTCTTAAAGAAATATGTTCGTAACCGTGCTAGGCCAGAAGGAAGCATCTCCAAGGGCTATGGAACAGAGGTGGTCATTGAGTTTTGTGTGGACTTTCTTCCTGACCTTAAGCCGATTGGTGTTCCTGAATCTCGGTATGAGGGTAGGCTGACAGGAAAAGGCACACTAGGAAGGAAAGCAAAAGTATGTATGGACGGGTATTCTTTCTCTCAAGCACACTACACAGTTCTACACAATTCCACCGTGGTGGCTCCGTATATCATGAGACACAAGAATATTCTACGCTCTGAAAACCCGGGGAAGACTGACTCTTGGATTAAAGGGGAACACGAGAAAACTTTCGGCAGTTGGTTGCAGACACATCTCATGAATGACGACACCGTTGGAGATCAGCTGTACTGTTTGGCCAGGCCACCATCTTCGACTATATGTACTTTCCAAGGGTACGAGATAAATGGGAATACATTTTACACGGTTGCCCAAGATAAAAAGAGCACCAACCAAAACAGTGGTGTCCGCTTTGATGCAACAGACGAGAATGGGCACTGTTTGGAAACATATTACGGGTACATAGAGGAGATATGGGAACTTGACTATGGACCTACTTTTAACATCCCTTTGTTTCGGTGCAAATGCGTGAAGCTGACAGGAGGCGGGGTAGTTGTAGACCAAAAGTACGGCATGACAACAGTGGATCTCAACAATCTTGCGTACATGGACGAACCATTCGTCCTAGCCAACGATGTCGCTCAGGTTTTCTATGTGAAGGATATGTCTACAAAAACGAGAAAAAGAAATCAGCAAAAGAAGACATCGTCCGATGAGCCAAAGCGCCACATAGTTCTTTCAGGGAAAAGAAACATCGTGGGAGTAGATGACAAGACAGACATGTCAGTAGATTATAATAAGTTTCATGAAATTCCGCCCTTCAAAGTGAAAACTGACCCAAGCATCCTACTGAATGATGAAGATTCTCCATGGCTACGACCCAGAAGAAAACAGAAATAATAGATAGGAATGTTGGTGCAATAATGTAATAATGTATTAAACCTTTTATGTAATGCATGATGAAGATTCTCTATGGCTACGACAGACACGGTTACATGGATGGCTGGAATTAGTTATTAGTTAATAGTTTGGATAGTTAAAATAATTAATTTTGAAAGTAGAAAGTAGTTTTAATTTTGAAAATAGAAAATGGTTTTGAATTAGTTATTAAATTTCAAACACTTTTCATATTCATAGTTTTATCAGATTCTAAAATATACAAAAAGAATATTAATCAATATAGTTATAATTGAAAATGGTAAAATAGTTAATAGTTTGGATAGTTAAAATAATTAATTTTGAAAATAGAAAATGGTTTTGAATTAGTTATTAAATTTCAAACACTTTTCATATTCATAGTTTTATCAGATTCTAAAATATACAAAAAGAATATTAATCAATATAGTTATAATTGAAAATGGTAAAATAGTTAATAGTTTGGATAGTTAAAATAATTAATTTTGAAAATAGAAAATGGTTTTGAATTAGTTATTAAATTTCAAATACTTTTCATATTCATAGTTTTATCAGATTCTATAATATACAAAAAGAATATTAATCAATATAGTTATAATTGAAAATGGTAAAATAGTTAATAGTTTGGATAGTTAAAATAATTAATTTTGAAAATAGAAAATGGTTTTGAATTAGTTATTAAATTTCAAACACTTTTCATATTCATAGTTTTATCAGATTCTAAAATATACAAAAAGAATATTAATCAATATAGTTTTAATTGAAAATGGTAAAATAGTTAATAGTTTGGATAGTTAAAATAATTAATTTTGAAAATAGAAAATGGTTGTGAATTAGTTATTAAATTTCAAACACTTTTCATATTGAAAGTTTTATCAGATTCTATAATATACAAAAAGAATATTAATCAATATAGTTTTAATTGAAAATAGCAAAATAGTTAATAGTTTGGATAGTTAAAATAATTAATTTTGAAAATAGAAAATGGTTTTGAATTAGTTAATCAATTTCAAACACTTTTCATTTTGAAAGTTTTATCAGATTCTATAATATACAGAACTTATTCAATTCAAAATTACAAATTCATATTTGAAATGAAAAACTCAAAAAATTTCAGCACTGCCGCGCATTTATTTGCACCTTTAGTCCCGGTTGGATCCACCAACCGGGACTAAAGGGGGGGGGGCTCGGGCGGTTACAGCCCACCACCCTTTAGTCTCGGTTGGGGGTTCAAACCGGGACTAAAGACCCCCTTTAGTCCCGGTTTAAGCCCCCAGCCGGGACTAAAGGGGGGGGTGGTATATAAGCCCGCCCCACCCCCCTGCTCTTCTTCTTCCACACTTGGCCATTTCTGCGACGCGCGTGAGGAGTTTGCCGACGCCGATCGCTGCGGCCAGCCAAAAACTCACCGACGCCGAGCGCCGCCGCGTCGCCACCGAACCCCACCGCGCCGCCACCGAGCGCCACCGCCGAGCGCCGCCACCGAACCCCGCCGCGCCGCCACCGAGCGCCACCACCGAACCCCCACCGGCCTCCCGCCACCGCGCCGCCACCGGACCCCCACCGGCCTCCCGCCACCGCGCCGCCACCGGCCGTGCTTCCTCTCGGTGAGAGACCGAGGCCGCCCGCCGCCGCCCCTTTTTTTAAATTTTTATTATTATTTGTTAGGTTAGGTTAGGTTAAAATTTGTTAGGTTTAGTTTTTTTAAAATTTTGTTATTTGTTAGATAGAATTTTGATATTTGTAAGATAGAATTTATTTGTTAGATATAATTATTATTTGTTATTTGTTAGATACAATTATTATTTGTTAGATAGAATTTATTTGTTAGATATAATTGTTATTTGTTATTGTTAGATATAATTATTATTTGTTAGATATAATTGTTATTTGTTAGATATAATTATTATTTGTTAGATATAATTGTTATTTGTTAGATAGAATTATTATTTGTTAGATAAAATTTATTTGTAAGATAGAATTTATTTGTTAGATATAATTGTTATTTGTTATTTGTTAGATATAATTATTATTTGTTAGATATAATTGTTATTTGTTATTTGTTAGATAGAATTTATTATTTGTTAGATAAAATTGTTAGGAATCTTATTTGTTACATAGAATTGTGAAATAGAAATAGAAAAAAAATTGTTAAGTAGTAATAATTGTTAGTAAATATTTGTTAAGTAGTAATAATTGGTAGCAAAATAATTGTTAGATATAATAGAAATAGAAATTGTTAGATAGAATAGAAAATTGTTAGAAAAAATAGAAATAGAAAATTGTTAGATACAATAGAAAATTGTTAGATAGAATAGAAAATTGTTAGGGTTAGTAGTTAGAAAATTGTTAGGGTTAGTAGTTAATTTGTTTTGTTATTAGTTAGGGTTAGTAGTTAGATAATAAGTAAGATTATTTTGTTAGTTATTATTCCATATAGCGTTCATAATTGAAATATAAATGTCGGTTTTTTGCAGAAACTATGGATCCACATAGCAGGAACCTCGAAGAGGAAGAACTTCTCGAAGATATAATCAAAGACGCCCCCGACGTTGAACCAGCTGAATCTCCGTCGTCGTTTCTGAACCCCTCCGGAGATGGAATGGAGGTCGACCGACACGAAGATGAAGCCGACGGGGCAGGAGATAGCTCCAATGACGGAGAAGGGGATAGCTCCACTGATGGAGAAGCCGGTGGAGAAATAACAAAGTCCGGTGAGGTATTCATATGAAGTTCGGCAATCACTTGTAATATGTGAAAAATATTAGAGATAGCTCTATATTGTATACATATACATTAATTTGACGAATGTTTCCCCCTCTTAGGCCTCCACATCGAGCAAAGCTACGAAACGAGGCCCGACTAAAAAGTTGGATGCACGGACGCATTACACCTTTGAGGTGATATTGCCTACGGGCGAACCCAAGCTTCCTAAGAATGCTGCTGACACATTCAAGAAGCAATGCGGAGTTCTCGTTAGGGATCACGTCCCGATCAGCGTTCGGGAGTGGATCAAGCACAAAGGGGCAGCCGATAGTGACTATGTCGCCGAAAGGTACAAAGATAATCTTTGGAATGATCTCATGTCACATTTCAACCAGCTAGAATGTGAGAATGAAGACGCCGCAAAAATACTGAGGGCCAAAGTCAAGCAGTTGACTCTAAAGAAGATGGCCGAACTGTTCCGTAGCTGGAAGAAGAAGCTATGGAAAAACTATCGGAAGACAAAGAAAGTGCCAGTATTCGAGGAGTATCTAGCCAAGCAGGCGAATCACTGGAAGGCATTTCAAGAGTACAGGGAGTCAGAAGATGCCAAGGCATTATCAGAAAAGAACAAGAAAAATGCCGACAAGAAGAAATATCACCACACACTGGGGCCAGGGGGCTATGAGACTGCCATCCCAAAGTGGGATAAGAAAGAGCAAGATATGCTAGCTAAAGGCATCATACCTGAACCCATCCGTGATGAGTGGGAATTGAGAGCAAGAAATTGGTTCCTTGCGCATGGTGGTTCGTACGACGAAGAAACAGGGGACCTCATCTGCAGTGACGGTCTTAGGATACCTAGGGAGAATTGGAAAAAGATAGTGAAAAAAATTAAAGAGGGAAAAAGACAGTTCACTGCAGATAGAGAGAAAGATTTGCTCACACTGGTCCTCGGCAATGACGAACATGGAGGACGAACACGAGGCTTCGGTCCTTCTTACCCGTGGTGGCTTGGGTTTGCCAGCGACCAAGACACTTACAGTAGCCGAGCAAGAGCAAAGAAGCGAAAGCAGGATGAGGAGAATGACAAGTTCAACCAGTTGCTTGCCAGGCTTAACGAGCAACAGAAGCAGATTGACGAGCTTAGAGGAGTAGCGCGCCAGGAAGATCCTGCACTCGATATTACCGGCGCCCCATCTAAGCGGAAAAGCAGCGTGGCTGAATCTGAGGCCCCGCCCGACGATGCACGAAGAATGATAGAGGGCGGTCCCGGCTACCCCGTGGATGGAATCAAGGAGTCAACATCATGTGAACTCCATCAGAAATTCAAGAACATATCCATGAAGGTGGCCGTCGGACAAGCTTTACCTTCTGGCCCTGATGTACGCTGGCATGGCCGTGAGATTCCAGCTGGCTTTGCTAAAGTCGGGGTGGATGAAATCGTGGCGGGGTTTCATGATATGGAGCTCGATATAGCTGGACCCGAAGATGAGAGGACACTCGGAGAAGTACTGGGTGGAGTCATCCTATGGGACAAGAACTACATCAAGCTTCCAGGCTCGACCCCAAGGACAACACCGCCTCTGAGTCGTCGCAGGTCACCTACACCTCCATCACCTCCAAGCCCTCCACATGACGACGGCCACCACAACACGAGTCCATCTCGATCACCGCCGCCGGACTTGGGTCGGCCGTCTCCGCCGCCGCCCGCTAAGGATACTAAGCGGAAGCGTGCCAGCAAGAACGCCCCGTCGATGAGTTCTAAACGACGGAGCTCCCCAAAGCGCAAACTGTCGCCCCTCCCAAAGGTACCTCATGCTAATCTTCCTATCAGACCTTATGATCGTACCGACGAGGAAAACGCCAGGATAGCAAAGGAACATTATAATGCGCAGATGAAAAAGAAGGAACCCGAGCCCCGCCCGGAATACACCGAGAAGCAAATAGCATATGCAAAATACTTCATGACCCTTCCATCACAGTATGACTTACACCATAAGCCTGACAACTATACACGCACATTGCAGAAGGAAGGGAAAAAGAGCAGATCACGTGCAAGTGCAAGTGGGAGCAAATCAAGTTTAACTACAAGCAAAAAAAGATCAGACGTTCCTCAGCTTGGACAACAGGCCAAACAGTCGATCCCACCCCTCAGGTTGTTACCCGAGAATGTTCCCTCTCTGGTGCAGGGGCAAGATTTGGAATTAGCAAAGAAGTGGGCGGATGAATGGGGTATCCCGGTTGAAGACGTTCTGGCTTCCCAAGACGACAGGTTACCCAAGGCTGTGGTAGCCCCTAAGCCACAGTTTGTCATGGGAGCGCCTTTGGTCAGCAAAGATAAGTTTGATGATCTCCCAACAAATATGCGTTACTTGCATACATGGTACTTAAGTGAATCAAAGAATGGGAGAACGATGATCGTGGCGCGTGTCCCACGGGAGTACTACGGCCGTCCCGAAGACATCCATATCGACTTTGATGAACTCTTCCAGATGTACAATGCCGACGCCCTCGACAAATCGCTTATGAGTTGCTATTGTTTGTAAGTTTTTCAATTCGTTGTCTACATATAACTTGTTCAGTTATTTCAATTCATTGTCTACATATAACTTGTTCCATTCTGACTTGTACTCTATTATGCAGAATGAAGATTCTGGAATGTAAAAGTAGAAACATCCTAAATATTGGGTTTATTGACCCAGATAAAATACATATAACGACGCTAACTGATAACCCCAAGGAGATGGAGGAAAACCTTCTAAGGTTTCTAACAGATCAAAATTTATGTGACCACATACTGTTTCCATACAACTTGAGGTGAGGGTCTTATTCTGTTGTGTCCATTCACTTATAAGTGTAATTGATAAGTTACTGACACATATATATATATACATGTGCAGCTACCACTGGATTCTGTTGGATATTCAAATTGATAAGGGAAGAGTTGATGCCTTCGACCCATTATCGAGACCCTTGGAATAGTTCCAAAGCCTGCAGGACATGCTCCAAGGGTAATTTCAATCATTCTTGCGCTCTATCGGTCTCTTTCGATGATTTTCTGATATATCAATTAATGAAAAACTTAGCAAATCATTTTCCTTATCGGGCAGGGTTTGGAAGCGGTTCAAGTGCGTGGCTGACGGTATCCAGCATGAGAAGCTGACCTTTAGAGCGGCTCAGGTAAGTAGTAGTATGATATACTTCTATTTTCAATACATTTGTGATGCTAGATTATTATTTTGATTATATATATTTTATTCTCGTAAAGTGCGACCAGCAGCCACGGGGGACGCATCTATGTGGATACTACGTTTGCGAGACCATTCGCACGTTTACCTCTGAGCACAAGGATTACAGATACGACGTAAGCAATAAACATTCACACCTCTATTTTTACCCGTCATTCTTTGTTATCATGATTGATATTCATATTCATCTCCTCTTCTTATATAGTACACGGCCATGCGGGAGAAGTACCTACCAGAGCAACGCGCGATTGCTGTTGCAGAGGAGCTAGCGACCTTTCTGAGGACACAAGCTATAGACGACAAAGGACGATTTAGTGTAGCTAGAGGCCATTACTGATGTTGGTCCATGTAATCGAATAGACGGGCTCTAGTCCCGATAATTCTATTCTCCATATAATTGTATATATATGCTCGCTTGTAAGATAAGTTAATCTTATATATATGCATAAACTAATTCCCGAACACCAAACAAGGCATCACGTTAATCCCCCGAACACCTAAAACCCTAAAACCCCTAAACCCTAAAACCCTAAAGCGAAAAACAAAATCTGTAGATGCCCTTTAGTCCCGGTCTGTGTTACAAACCGGGACTAAAGGTCCTGGCCCTGGATGCGCTCGGAGCCGCCCACGTGGACACCCTCCAGTCCCGGCTGGTAACCGGGCCGGGACTAAAGGTTTAGCCTTTAGTCCCGCGGCTGGGGTCCCGGTTTTCAAACCGGGACTAAAGGCCCTTACGGGCCGGGACTGGAGGCCCTGTCCCCACTAGTGTGGTTGAGCATGGTGGTTTGTGTTTATTAAGAACCCCAAAACTAACACATGGTCTGTTGCAAGCATGATTGTAAATTAGCTGACATATGCATTCTAAACTTCTTTTACAAAATCATTTCAGGTATAGATCCACTGAGTAGTTAAATTAACAGAAACTGATGCATTGGAAGCGGACACATAGCCATCAGCCAAACCTTCTGCGTGTACTTGATCTGCCTTAGACATCTTATAATCTGGCTATCATGCCGTTGTCCTTTGCTTGTCTAGTCTGCACCTGCAAGCAATAGATTAAACTGATCATGTTTAAATAAGTTAATCTAGTTCTTCTCATAAAAATAGTACCTTGAAGCAGATTTTAAGTTTTCTTGCTATTGCTTGCCATACTACTAAATTAGAGCAATTCATTAGTAAAATGACAGATTTAAAATAATATATCTCATATTGGTCAGATACATTAGAGGGGACATATGGAATCTGAGAATCCAGTACAGGTGACAAAAGTATTTGAGTAACGATGGCACTTATTGGCTAGCTTCAGTAATAAAATAACAAATTGCAAATAACATATCAGATCTCGGTCAGATATATAAGAGGAATAAATGGAATCTAATAACCGAATAAGTGTGACAAAAGTATATTGCAATTTAATTCGTTTAAATTATAACTGAAATAATAAGGAGTTTTCCTTTCAAAGGCACGCAATCATAGAAAATCAGCCTTACCATACGTTTATTACAGTCTTATTGATTCAGATTGTTGGTTTTGTGGTGCGGTGTCATTGAAGAGACCTAGTCCTTTAGATCGTGGATAATAGAGGTCTAAGATTCATTTGTTGGTTTTGTGGTGCAACACCTGAAAGGCCAAAAGCTACTCCCTCCATTCCATATTAGTTGTCGCTTATTTAGTATAATTGTAAGTAAATCAGCGACAATTAATATAAAATGAAGGGAATAATATGTAAACTGGCTTACCTACCATCTGCTCACTGATCACGATACATGCACATGGTTCGAGAAGTACTTTCTATGAGAAGAAGTGTATCAGACCTTGCGAAAATACCAACATTATCTCGTGGTCGCAAGGACAAAAAGCATGCGATAAGAATCGAGGTCAAACAAACTGGTTATCTTTACATGAGTAGTTCCACCAGCACCGGAAAAGGACCAAGAGCTGTGACCATACCAGGGTAGAGAAAACACTTAGTATGTCATACGAAAACAATCCAATATAAAGATTGCTCAATTATCTGAAGTACGACAACAAAAATAGAGGCACACTTGTCAAGAATAAACCTCTACCTACACACTACGTAGCCTTTATCAAGACACTCATCTTTTATACACGAAGCGTGCCATTAAAAAGTATAATAATGAAAGGAAGAAAATACAATATGTATGTTGCTATTTTTATGCTGACACTATATACTCAAAGGGTGGACGATTTGCAATTATGCAATAGGTTGCTTTGGGGGTTTCACCCAGTTGATTTAATTAAGCGAACACACTAAGTATGCCATCATATATCATGTCAAGCATATACACAAAAAATGGCATGGCTTGAAACTGCATATAAATGGTGATATTTCATTTACTTAAACAGAACTAATACTGCAGCGAACATGCAGTGATACCTAACATATATCTCACAGAGGCAGTGAACATGCATTACCTGAAACTTAAAAATTTACATGAATTGAACATTGAGATGGGAGAGAAACTTTCAGTGACTATGCACCAACAATCCCATTGCAATGTCAAATAGCTTTCGTTGATCAAGAGACACTGCATTAGATAGCACAGAGGCAGACCTGAGCATGGGCAAGAGACTTAAATCATGACTGTAACCTGATGGTGGACCTACCTCAACCATGAGATAGTAAGCTTCCGAGCAGATTTCGTACCACTGTTCCTTCACTTGTGTTGCTTCTCCTTTTGGTTCAGCGTGCTCACTACAAATAGCAATCTTCATTATGTGATAGGTAAGACAATTGTTTCTACTACAGGAACATAGGAATGTAGACAATCTGAAACATAACACTAACTAACTATATGTTACCTTATAGTAACAACAGAGCAAAGTTGTACACTAACATAGGATGGTAACTCAATGAAATATGTCATCATTTCTGTCATTTACAAATTTCCTGTAACATATTTGGCTCCAGCAATTAAACCTACATGAAAGAATACAGATGAGTACAAACCTTCCTCAAAAAGAGCAAATTAAAATTGATCTTATGTCAAACTAAAGCCGCATCCTAATAGACATTTCAAATCATGGAAGATAGCAGTCCTCTCCTTGCTTTCACCGTGATTCTGATGAGAAAAAAAGAGAACTGCAGCAAAGAAGGGACACACTTTGAGTTCTTATCCTTTACACGGTTACACCATGGTGATCATATTGCAGTTTGATAGAATTTGAGTGTTGGTCTGTTTCATTTGCGAGTGTGCGTGCAATGGGTTTGACAGAATTTAAGTGTTGGTCTCGTTTGACAGAATTTTTTAGTTAACTTCTGCTTGTATATTTTGTCTAGATTTCGATAGTTCAGATTTTGTATGATCAGGTTTTCCCTTCTCAATTCCTTTTCTAGTAAACATTGTGTTCAGTTTTCTGCTAATAAGTAAGTAAGTAAACTGAATGGAAATCGAACCTGGAGTTGTTGCTGAGATCGGGCCTTCCAGCGGCAAGAATGTCCGCTGTGATGAGCAGTCGGAGGAAGCTATCTGAACGGGCACAAGATGCGTCGGAGGGGCGAAGCGAGCCGTCAATGGGGGATGGATTGCAGTGGGAGGTGGGCAGAGGGCACCGTCGGATGAGGCAGAGTACACGCTGCCGCAATTCATCCTGGAGAAGCAGCCGGCATGGCAGCCCTCTCGTTATTGCAGAGCCGCAGAGCCCGCCTCGACGGTTTGGCGGCAAGCTCATCCTGCAGAATGGAGGAGACAGAGTAAGAGGTGGCCTGTGCCTGGCACGGTGCCTTGCGCCCGGCTGTTCATCGTCCTTCTCCGACGCCAGCTCGAGATCTGCGGCAAGGCCGGAGGCGGATAGTGGCGGACGTAGACGATCGGAGCAGATCGCTGTCGCCTCTTGCCTCTCCGCCAGCGTCTCCGCAGAAACCAACCCACACGAACAGAGGCCTCACCATCAATTCCATCTGACCCAGCATACCACTGCATGTTGTAGTATGCAAGTCGTTGACATAACACTCGTGAAGTACCATTTCACAAATATTACATCCCTCAGAGTGGTACAACAGAAACATAGCGGTCTTTATTCAAGCACTTAATATTACAAGCCATAATCTTACAAAGGTATCCAGTTCCTCATCGGTCCAATAAGGAACGCTAGTAGGTTCTATCTTGATGCTATAAACCTTAACTACGACTGATAGAAGTAGACTAAACATGATAACTTGCTTAAGTCACTTTATTCTATAAAGTTCCTGTGACTTATATTACTATCTTATACTACTAGTTGTCAGCCTCCTCCTCGGCTCCTTCGTTGTTCCCATAGACGATTGTGTAATCCACACCTTCTACACCACCGGAAAGGTCCGGTTCTTCATAGTAGACTTCCTCGTAGTCCTCCGATGCTCCTTCCGTGTCCTCATTCTGGCCTTCCAAGTCTAAGCAAGGGTTAAGAGGGAATGGGGTGAGTAACGAGCGTTACCCAACAAGTTCATTTAACAGGATAGAGGTGTTTGATGCACTAGCTACGACCACCGACTCGAAAGTCTTAGGTCAAATGCAGTTTTATAATCATTTCTTCAAAGATTGCTTTTATTTAAAAGAACTATGTCCGTCAGTCTTCACAGGTTGATTAGAGCTTCGATGGGCTCCTTTCCTGCCGCGTTCGTAGCTCCTTCCCGGAACAGGGAGTATCTTGATACTTTTTGTACACTCTGCAGAGGTGGTCACTTGTACCCATGAGAGATCAAAGCCTTGTTGCACATCCGAGTCTAGAGCTCGTCCACACTTCTTGTGTGTGGGGCCCAGTCTTGTGATCCAAGCCAATCACTGTTCTTCTCCGCGACCCCGCAGACCCACCCTTTTGTAAGTCCATCGTCCCCTATACCCATATGCAGACTGATTGGCGCACTGGTCCTCGCCTATACACTATGGACGACGCCATAGGTAGACTAGCTCGGACCCCGGGTGCCCGCTCCTATACAATATGGGTAGCCTGTTCCGGATGGCCTTACAATCCATCATAGATCAATTGGCAAGGATTGTTCCCCCCTATACCATAGGTAGACTGGCCGGAAATGCATTTCCCCTCTTACACTATAGTAGCACGGGCAAGACAACCCCCAAACTGATCCGTTGGCATGCGAGAGGGAAAAGATACAGCTGACTTCTCCGTCCCATTCCAGATCTCATGGTTGACCGTATTTTACGGCGCAAGAATCACTGGCGACATTTGTTGTTAAGTCCTAGGGTTCACTTTCCCGAACAAATGGAACCTCCACCACAACAATCTTACCGTGGTTCCATTTGCCAGCCATCCTAGGTTATCACCACTCGGGTCGATAACTAGCTAATCATGTTAATTATGAAATAAGAACCTTTTGCTTTTCAATGCAGTAATAATCATACCACCGGTATCTTTGTAAGTACTTTGCTAAAAGTAATCAAGAGATATGAGCAAGAGTGAACTTGCCTGCAAACTGCAAGGTAGTGCAGTTGGATTTGTTGAAGTGACCCGGGACCTCGGGTTCTGGAAAACAGCATCATTGTCCAATAAGGGCAATGTTTAAAGATTCAAAAATGCATGCTTTATGGTGTGTTGGAATTATTCCCCCCAGAAATGGTTTATTTATTTATTTAAACTTGATATATTCTTTTTATGATTTTAAAGAATATATGTTAATGGTAATTTCATTCAAGGATATTCATCAAATATTCTTGAATGGAATTTGAGTTAAGAATTACCAAATTTTGCTTAATGGCTCAATTTTTTTTAATATTTTTAGGCCAGAAATAATCATTTCTTTCTTTTGTGTAAAAGACTTATGAAATTAGTTCATTCTCATAATGAAATCAAACTTGTGAAAAGGGTTAAAAATAATTGCTTATTATTTTTAGATTGTTTTTGGTATTTTCTTCTGGTTTATTTGCACATAGAATAAGGTATTTCTTAAAGGTTTTTGTCACAAAACAATTGAATTAAAAATAAAAAGTGGGCTGACAGCCCGGGCCCACCGGTCAGTCCACCTAAGTGGCTTGACCGAACCGGCTTGGCCCGGCTCAGCCGCCCCGCCTCACTCTCTCCCTCTCTCATTCTCGGTCGAACCCTAACCCTAGCTTTTCTGGCGACTCGCGTCGCCGACGCGTCCCTCGCCCGGCTCCGGCGAGCTCCGGCGAGATCCGCCGCCGCCCTCTGGCGCTTCTGCTTCGGCTCGATGCGCCCCACCTTCTGACCGCTGGGATTCGTCGGCATCGCCTCCCGTCGCCGACATCGCCCCCGAGCTCTGCCACTGTGGATCTAGCCCTAGTGGCTCGATCTGCTCCGGCGAGCTTGCTGGAGCTCCCCCTTGTTCTTGCCTGCTCTGGTGATGACCTTCTCATCTCTGCGCCGGTTGGATGGCCACCGCAACCCCGACGCCTTCGCTGTGCCGTGCTGTGCTTGCCTATGAGCATGCCGCCGCCGCCTCGTCGGTGCAGCTGCTGGAGGGTGGCCTGGCGCCACAACCGCGGCTGCGCCGCCGTGTCGCCGCCATGGTCTCGCTTCGTGCTCCTCTGTGAGCACTTCGGTGAGTCTCCTCTTTCCCCACCTAGCTCCAGTACTTGCGCTTGGTGGCCTGGCCAGTGAGCCAGGCATATTTGCCTATGCTGTGCTGTGTTGTTGCTGCTCACCCTTGTGTTGCTACTGCTGTTGTTGCTCTGCTCGAGCCTGTGCTGTGATGGCCTATATACTGTGTAGCTGTTAGTGCAAGATTCAGTTAAGAGTTTCGTAACTGAACTTGGAATGCTTAATTGGAGTTTCTCTCCAATACTATTAGCCTGTGCAATTGTCTGTGATATGTGGCAACTGTTAGCTTGATATTCAGTTAAGAAATTCTTAACTGAATTCAGTGATGCTTGCTTGGGATTTCCCTTCTGTGATGCTAGCTTGGCTATGCTGATCATGCAACGGTTTAGATGATGCTTTCTTGCTTGCAGTGCAAACTGTTGCCAGTCAATCTCATATGATTATCTTACTGATGATAATAACATGCTGAACTTGAGCTTGAGCTTGTTATGACTCTGTTGCTTCTAATGAACTGAAACTTGTTTCAGTAATGATTTCCTTTATCAAGTATTTCATGCTTGATTGTATGCTGCTGAAGGTTCTGTTGCTTTCTGAATCATGTTATCTATTGACAGCATGCAACTGTTTAATATTAGGTGTTGCTTGTGCTTCCTCCATGAGAGGTTTACAAGCTTGCTTGATAGTTAAACTGGATGGCTGCTGTTAGTAACACTAGACATGATTGATGGTTTCTGTTTTTGGCTAGATCATCATATGGTGCAATATCTTTACTGATAAGAACAGATCTACCTGATGATCTTAGTCTTAGCCTAGGATGCATGGTCTGAGGCTTTTTACTCTTATTGATGCTTGTTGGCTTGCTTGCTATTGACTAAATCTTCCTATGAAGATTTTACAGAGCATTTCTCTGTAAGTCTGAGGAGAAAAATCTCCCCAATCCTCCTAAGTGTTCTGCTTAGTAGAAGGTTTTGGTGCTGAGGTTTACACTGCTGTTATTTTTTTGTGCATGCAAGAATTTTGAATGCTTGCAAAGTTTCACTCTATGCTATTCAAGTCCTAGTTATACCTTGGGCTTGTACTGGCTGTGATGAGTTGCTGTGATGATGTTGATGATGTGCTTGGCTTAAGCTTGAGCACTGGCTTCTGGTTCTGTTCCTCTCAGTGGCTTGCCCTGCACCTCCTTGTGCTTGGCCTCCCACCTGGCTTGCCCTGCACCTCCTTGGTGCTTGGCTTGCTCCTTGCTGCTCCTGGTCTTGATTAAGTAACCATTTTGCTTGGCTTTAGATAATGGTTTGATTTGGTGAGGTGAAGCCTCCCCTGATGCTCAACTCATGAGCAGAGAGAACTTGTGCTGTGGTGTTGCAGTGCTGTGGATGCTGTGGTGCTGTGAGTTCTGGTCGACTAGGGTTTCTTGGTCGACCAGTTTTGCACTTGCAGAACCCCTTTATACTTCTCCTTTGGCTGCTGTTGGCTTGACACCTATGGCCATGCATTTGATGACCAGCTGCTTGCTTGCTAGCTGTCTTGGCCGGCCAGATTGGTTCAAACAGATCTTTTGGGAGTGAGTCATGTTGATAAGATCATCCCCTTTGATGATTATCAACAGTGATTCATTTAAATTTGGTCGCCACTTGTATTGTCATGGTGGCATGTCTCCTTGTTTTAACCTTTGTATGCAGGTGACAAGGATTTGAAGAGAAAAGAAGAAAGACTAGAAGATAGTTTAGAATCTTGTTTAGTTTCAAACTTGTAATCCTTTCTTCCTTATTTTTATTTTCTTTTTATATTCAGATTGTAACATTCTGTGAATGCCCATTGTTGTATTATTCATTTATTCACAAACATTGTAAAGACAATGTATGATGTGTTGATAATTAATAAAGTCCAAAGTTTTTCTTATTTGTAATATTTATCCTTTCTAAATGGGCCTTTTGGATCTAAGTTAAGTTTTTAAATTTCAAATTCAAATTCAAGTTTTAGTTCTTAATTATCCTGTAGGCTTTAACCACTCAACTTAATTGTTTCCCACAATCAATTGATCAAAAGAGGTCATGTCCAACCTTTAGCACTTTGAGGGTTCATCATTCCCCCTCGAAGAGAGATTCGATCACTCTTAGGTTTTAATAACAAAAGCGCGAAAAAATCCCGTAATTTATGATGAAATGCACAGAACCCCTCTAATCTACCCCGGAGTTGTCCTACGTGCTGGGATATTACAACAGCCCGCATGCTCGCCACAACTCCAGCGACCTGAAAAGATTGGAGGAACAAAAATATGAAGGGGAATAGGGGATAAGGGAGAGATGAGGAGTCGCTGTTCTATAACTCCGCTGGAGCACCGACTACCGAGGGAACCGCCTCTCTATGCGTTTTCTAGGTGTAGGACGGTCAAACTGAACCACCGCTTCACAAATCATCGGCATCGAAGACCTAACGACAGCTACAGTTCGATCAACGAGAGGCGCTCAGAAGATAGGGAGCTTAGGCTGCTCATAGTGGGGAGTAACATAGACTAGTGTCATGCAGATATTACTAGTCTATGTTACTACCTTCAGAGCAAGTACAATAAGGTCTAGTCAGCTAGCTATAAGAACTAAAATATTATTTTTTAGATGAGTTGGAGGAGAGAGAAGAGGAGAGAGAAGAGAAGTGGGCTCTCATGCAAGAGCTAGCTCTTGCACGTGCTCCTAGGCACATTGTGAGAGTGTCAAGTGGGCCATATATTTATAAAGTAGTAGTCTTTTATAGCTAACTATTGTACATGTTGACTATAAGCTAGCTATAGATGACGTGGCAATGACTTATAGCTAGCTGATGACTCTACTATTGTTCTTGCTCTCATAGTGGGAAGTAACATATGTGTAGTGTCATGCAACACCTTATTTATTAGGTTATAGACTCATTGTGTATTGGGGTGCGTGATGTTACAGTAACATAATATGTTACTCCCTCCGTCCCGGTGTATAGGTCTTACGCGTACTTCTAGGTCGTCATTTTGAGCAACGTAATACAAGTCATATACTATAAAATATATATCACTGGAAACTTCAAATGTTGTACTTTCTAATGGTATAATTTTTATATTTTTATATTTTGATTATATTTGTCAAAATAGCGACCTAGGGATACGCGCAGGACTTATACACCGGGACGGAGGGAGTACCACAATACTCTCTTTCCTCACTTAATAGTATGACATGTCATCAAAATGCATTGGAGTGTGTGATGTTACTAGCTATGTTAGGCCTTTCACAATGCATTGGCTCTTAGCACGTTATTCTAGATAGCTGTTTATTTCAATAGACAACCACCACAATGCATTGTATCTTAATATTGTATCTAAATTTAATAATTTTGGCCTCATGCATGCATGTGATTGGGCTAGAAATACTTTTTACCTATGACTTTGTGCAAAGGTTGTAGCTTAGCTAAGATACAACAATACTCTCTTTCATCAATTAATAGGGTACCACATAAGCACTTTGCCTATGATACCGTGCTAAGAAACGTGCATTGTGAAAGGCCTTACTCCCACTATGACTAGTCTTAGAGCTCTTTTAAGATTTCCGGACTTCCAGGCATGCAAATCAGCAATTAGCATGAGCGAGGAACCAAGGCGTAGAAGATGTGATCTCGTCCGATCGATCACTTTATAGATGCTAATTTGGGAGGTCGAGGGGGGTTTATCTAGGTTGATGTCTTGGTAGTCAATTCTGGACATGCACGTAAGCATGCATACGTTGGAACCTGAAGATCAACCAGGAGATCTCTCTTGATTCGCAGATTGCATCATTGATGCAACTAGAGAAATGTCGGTAACATGAGAGCATCGTCAGTTCGTCACATCATGTCATATATATATGCTCTTAACGTTAACTAGATGGTACGGTATAGATGCCCACGGGACCGTATCGATTTCATATATATGATCGCATCGTAGTATATATCAACCACTGGCTTAGAAATGGAAAAAATCACAACTTACATATATCACCTGAAGAATATAGAAAGTTCAATCAGTGCATGGTGCTTGCATTGATGCCCATATCTACCTTTCATATATGTACATTATCATCTCACTGGCTTCATTTTGTTAATTCATTACATTATCATCTAGCTAGCCGTCTACCATACAAATACCACCGTATTGTACGTGCTAACCCGAACATGATCTAAACCGAGCTATCAGTTTTCTCTGTCTCCTTGTCATTCTGGACCGGTGATTATTTGCGAAACAATTGAAAACTGGGGTTGGCACATGCCGTGACAGGCGCTTCTGACTTGACCATTCATAGAGTATAGAATTATAGACTAGCTATATCTACTAGCAAGAGATACGCATATAAATATAAATATCTGCAAACCTAGCTAACCAGAACTTGCTACCATAAATTAAGAAGAGAAATTGCAAAATCGTACGTAAGTTTGACTTCATATGCAAGAAATACTCCTACCTTTCAACAACCTTTAATACATACTCCCTAGTAAACTCCGGATGTGGTCTATAGGGAAACAAAAAATGCAGAACTAGGAGGCCAAGTAATTAAGTTGACAAGAAATTCTCTGGATGTTAGGTATAGTAGTTTTCTAGCTTGCATGCCTAATCCTCGATCTCCTTTTCCTTCTTGACTTTTGCGGCAGGCCAGAGAGCCAGAAGACTAATTCCTTAAAGATGCTACAAGCAAGTTGACGGTTCCAATTGACAAAACAAGGCGCTTTAGGTACAGCCAGGCCACTTGTTGGAACATACAAGCCACTCCAAGGACAGGAGCACTACTCATTCTCGTGGTGCTGGTGCATGCTTGCCTGAAGATTCGTGTCTCGCTCGCAGTACCCAAGTACGTGCAAAGAAGCCATGGTGACCTCTCCAACTCCATTTGTGTGACGACCCGGACAGGGAGCAGGCGTGACACACCGCATGTCACCGCACCTCACGCAGAAGCTGAACCAAGAGTCGACACGTCTATCGGAAGCATCCCGTACCAACGTCCGCAACGCCTGCGTCGACCAAGCTCTAGGCTGGACCCAGCAGCGTGGGACCTTAAATAGGCTTCGATCCCTAAGCAGAGGACGACGATTATGAGATAACTGAACCTGTACTCTCTCTTTTTCCTCTCAGAACCCTTTTCTCTCCCTGCCTCTTGTATCCCTGTACTCTGAAACTTAAACACGCGTCTCTGAAGAAAGGGGAAACCCACCGTGAGCCACCCAGGGCCTCACATTTGGTATCCAGAGCAAGGTTCCGATCTGGCGAAGGCGGCGGAGATGGAGGATCTGACGGCGGCGATTCGTGACCTCTCGGCGACGGTGGGGGCGGTCAAGACGACCGTCGACGACTCCAAGTCGATCCTATCGGAGTTGGTGGCCTGGAAGCCTCAGATCGAGGGCGCGATGTCGGAGATGCGCGCCGACATCAGTGTGCTGCGGCAACAGCTGGGAAGGGTGGCGCTCAACCCGATCCTAAGCATGGATCCGGTGGCGTTGAAGGCGAGCACGTCATCGACCCTGGTGGAGCAAGCCGGAGCGGAGGACATTCATGGCGACGGAAGTCGCGGGCCCGGTGGCCACCGCGTTGCTGTACAGCCTCGGGGGATGTCGATGGAAGGAGATCTGACCCTCGCGACACCTCCGGCCATGGGTACGTCCTTTGCCCCTGACTCTACGGGTTTCCTGCATCGAGGGGGAGGAGTGGCGTCGGGCGCTCATCTGCCTCGACCCAAGATGGATTTCCCTGTGTTTGAAGGGGAACGTCCAAAAACTTGGAAGCGCCAGTGCGAATCATATTTTCGTGTTTTTAGTATCAGTCCAGAGCACTGGGTAGACACCGCTACCATGCATTTTGTGGGAGGGGTGGCGATGTGGTTGGAGAATTGTGGAGTGAACCTTGAGCAGATTACTTGGGTGGGGCTTTGCAAGCGGGTGTGTGAGCAGTTTGGGAGGGATGAATTCCAGAAGCTTCTTCGTCAGTTGTTTCACCTGAAACAATTGGGGACGGTGGCTGAGTATGTGCAGGAATTTAATGAGCTAATGCATGCGCTTAGGGCTCATACTAGTGCTTGGGACCCAGAGTTGTTTCCTTCGCGATTTGTAGATGGCTTGAAGGATGAAATTAAAGTAGTGGTAATTGTGCATCAACCGAAGGATTTGGAATCTGCTGTTTCGCTTGCGTTGTTACAGGAGGAAGCGCTGGAGATTCTGAAGAAGCGAGAGCCCAGGCGAGCTGAATTCCCCAATACGGCTCGCACAGGCTATCGCGGTGCGACATCGACCACAAGCCCAGGCGAGCGTGGTGGGAGCTTGTTCTCGACACCGCGCACTCCTGCTATGGCAGAGGATAAGCGCGGTCAAGAGGCAGCCCGCGAATTCTCTCTACGGCATGCGCCTGCTCCAACGACTCCGGCTGCTGATGATCGAGCAACGGCCCTAAAATCCTATCGCAAGTCACGGGGTTTGTGCTTCATCTGTGGGGAGAAGTGGAACCCTGGCCACAAGTGCTCGGCATCAGTTCAGTTGCACGTGGTGCAAGAGATGCTGGAGGCGCTCGGTTTCGAGCAAAATGATGAAGGACTGCAACTGGAGGAAGCTACCGCTCAAGCCTGCGCAATATCACAGGCAGCGTTGAATGGGACCGAAGCTCCAAACACTTTCAGATTAGTGGGACAAATTCAGAAACGTCAGGTGATGATGTTGGTTGATTCCGGCAGTTCCCATTGCTTTGTCAGTGAAGAAGTGGCGGCAACGCTGGCAGGGAATCAGCGAGCTAGAACTCCAGTGAAGGTGAAGATTGCTGATGGAGGGGAATTGATCTGTGATAAGGAATTGGTGGGATGTGACTGGTGGTGTCAAGGGGCTACCTTCTCATCAAACTTCAAGGTCTTGCCATTGGGAGGTTATGATGTGATAATTGGCATGGATTGGTTACAAGCACATAATCCCATGGGTTTGGACTGGCTGGGGAAAAGGATGGCGTTCTGGAACAGTGGCAAGCTGGTTTTATTGACTGGGGTACGAAGCAAGCTGGATAGTTGTAAGGAGGTGGATCCGAAGGTTTTGACCAGTATGTTGCAGCAAGCCATGGTGGCTAATGTGGTGCAAGTGCAAGCATTGGAGGAAGAGGGCAGTGCCAGCACTGAACTGCCACCAACCATTGCTCAGGTGCTAACTGAATTTGAGCAGGTATTTGCTGAACCACAGGGATTGCCGCCAGCGAGACAATTCGATCACGCCATACCACTAGTTCCCGGAGCCAAGCCGGTGAATCTGAGACCATATCGGTATAGCCCGGCCCAAAAGGATGAAATTGAGAGGCAGATTGCGGAGATGTTGCGACAGGGAATAATCCAGCCCAGTTGCAGCCCATTTGCCTCACCAGTGCTGTTGGTGCAGAAGAAAGACCTGAGTTGGAGGTTTTGTATCGATTATCGCCACCTAAACTTCATTACCATCAAGAACCGATTTCCGATGCCAATCATCGATGAGTTGATTGACGAGCTGGCAGGAGCCAAATGGTTTACTAGCTTGGACTTGCGGGCAGGTTATCATCAAATCCGGATGAAACCCGAAGATGAAGCCAAGACTGCTTTCAAGAGCCATCACGGCCATTATGAATTCAAGGTGATGTCGTTTGGGTTAACAGGAGCTCCTGCTACTTTCCAGAACACCATGAATACTGTGCTCGCTCCCTTGTTGCGCAAAGGAGTGCTGGTCTTTATCGATGATATCCTCGTGTACAGTAAGACACTCGAGGAGCATGTGAGTTTGCTTCGGCAGGTGCTGTCTCTGCTGGACCAGCACCAGCTCAAGGTGAAGAGGAACAAATGCACCTTCGCGCAGTCCAAGCTAGTGTACCTGGGGCATGTGATTGGGGCAGATGGCGTGGCTGCGGATCCTAAGAACATTGCCGCAGTCCAACGCTGGGCCACACCAAGCAATGTCAAGGAGGTTCGGGGATTCCTTGGGTTGGCCGGCTATTACCGCAAATTCGTTAAGAATTTCGGCCAAATTAGCCGCCCACTCACCGAGTTGCTGCGCAAGGACCGCGAATTTCAGTGGACAGCACAAACTGAGTCTGCTTTCCGCCATCTGCAGCAGGCGCTGATCTCGGCTCCAGTGCTAGCAATTCCTGACTTCAGTAAGCCATTTGTGGTGGAGACGGATGCCTCGGATGGAGGTGTGGGAGCTATATTATCCCAGGATGGTCACCCAATTTCCTATCTGAGTCGCGCTCTGGGGCCCAAGAACCAAGGTCTCTCAACGTACGAGAAGGAGTTCTTGGCGATTTTGCTTGCGGTTGACCACTGGCGTCCATACTTACAAGTTCAGGACTTCACCATTCTGTCTGACCACCGCAGCTTAGCAAGTCTCGATGAGCAGCGGTTGCATACTCCGTGGCAACGGAAGGCGCTCACCAAACTTTTGGGATTGCGGTACAAAATCGTCTACAAACCTGGAAAAGAGAATGGTGCCGCAGATGCCTTGTCACGGCAGGAGGGACAACTCGAACTGGCAGCCATCACGGTCAGCGAACCAATTTGGCTCAAACAGGTGCAACAGAGCTATCAAGGCGATGAGGACGTGCAGCTATTGTTTCAGAAAATAGCTGACAAGGATGCTTCAGTTCAGGAATTTTCAGTCAAGGATGGGCTGATCTATGTTGGTGGACGAATTTGGCTGGGCAAGGACCCACATATGCAGAATGCAATTCTAAAATCAGTCCATGACAGTGCAGTGGGAGGACATTCTGGAGTCCGGGCAACCTACCAACGTCTCCACCGAAATTTCGCGTGGAAGGGGATGAAACAGACCGTGGTGGAATATGTAGATCACTGCCAGGTTTGCAAACAAGCCAAGCATGAGCGGGTGAAATACCCAGGACTTCTTCAGCCACTAGCTGTTCCTCCTGGTATGTGGCATACGGTGACGATGGATTTTATCGAGGGTCTTCCTCGATCGGGTAATCACAGCTGCATTCTCGTGGTGGTCGACAAGCTGTTGAAATATTCTCACTTCATAGCGCTGTCTCATCCCTACACAGCTCAACAGGTGGCAGTAGCCTTTGTGGATCAGGTTTTCAAACTCCACAGCTTACCCCAAGTTATTGTGTCTGACCGAGATCCGGTGTTCACCAGTACCCTTTGGCGGGAGCTGTTCAAATTAGTGGGAACTGAATTGGCAATGAGCTCATCTCGACACCCTCAGACAGATGGACAAACCGAGTGAGTGAACCAAAGTTTGGAAACGTATCTACGGTGTTTTGTGCACGCCAAGCCAAAGCAATGGAAAAATTGGCTGCCGCTCGCCGAATATTGGTACAACACTTCCTATCATACCGCAATTCATATGTCCCCTTTTGAAGCTTTGTATGGATACTCTCCTCGGCATTTCGGCATAGTCGACACTTCAGCGTGCCGATCAGTGGAACTGGCATCCTGGCTCAAGGAACGAGCTCTGACTCTTGAGTTGCTCAAGCAGCACCTTACTCGCGCCAGGCAGATCATGAAATCTCAGGCAGACAAACACCGGAGTGCCAGGGAGTTTGCGGTTGGGGACTGGGTTTTTCTCAAGGTACAACCTTATGTGCAAAACTCCGTGGCTGACAGGGCAAGCCACAAGTTGGCTTTCCGGTTCTTTGGACCTTTTCAGGTGGAAGCAAAGGTTGGCGAGGTGTCTTACAAGCTGCTGCTACCACCTAAGACGCTGATTCACCCGGTGGTACATGTTTCGTTGCTTCGTCAAGCTCACCCGCCAGTGCAAGCTGAAGACGTTCGACTACCACCAGTTCTAGCAGACGCCGACCAAGAGCTGCTACCGGACGAGCCGCAACGTGTGCTGCAACGGCGCCCGTACCTGCGAGGTTCGACGGTCCGTACTCAAGCTCTGGTGCAATGGTCTTCGATGCCGGAGTCGTTGGCGACATGGGAGGATGAAGCGCAGCTCCGGGCAAGGTTTCCAAGATCGCCGGCTTGGGGACAAGCCGCTACTGAAGAGGGAGGTAATGTGACGACCCGGACAGGGAGCAGGCGTGACACACCGCATGTCACCGCACCACACGCAGAAGCTGAACCAAGAGTCGACACGTCTATCGGAAGCATCCCGTACCAACGTCCGCAACGCCTGCGTCGACCAAGCTCTAGGCTGGACCCAGCAGTGTGGGACCTTAAATAGGCTCCGATCCCTAAGCAGAGGACGACGATTATGAGATAACTGAACCTGTACTCTCTCTTTTTCCTCTCAGAACCCTTTTCTCTCCCTGCCTCTTGTATCCCTGTACTCTGAAACTTAAACACGCGTCTCTGAAGAAAGGGGAAACCCACCGTGAGCCACCCAGGGCCTCACAATTTGTCTGTCCATTTGCAAGGATACGAAATTGGGAATATTTAGCTAGTTGTCACTACACTCACTAGGTACAACGATGAGTGTGTATGCACTTTTGTGCTCTTTAATGTGGAGACATCTTGATCGATCGACCTGTATACTGGCCGTGTTACGTACATAAATATCAGGATGCACGAACGGTTCCCCTTTGTTCTGCGAGCCATTAATATCTCGAACGGAGACTTGCAACTACACCCTCAATGTTTCTAGTTCCATACTCTATATATGAATATGACCTTCTAGGGATATGGCCTTCGCAGGTAGAGCAACAAAGCCGGGCACCAAAAACCTGACCGCGTAGGGGTTTATAGTAGGCGGTTGGCCGCTAGGGCCGCGCATTTCAAAATCCGCTCTAGGGATACCCCGACTGTGGGTGGATTTATTTTGGCGATGCTATGCAATGAGGTTGTTGCTGATCTAAGTTTAAAAAATATTGATCTTGGGTAGGAGCCTCTCAATATATTTGAGTTTTCAGTTCAATATATCATCTGTGATTATTCTTTTTGCACTTCTTGGTAGGACAATGAGCCTTTTCTTGAATAGATGTATAGCTGCCAAGAAAGCACGAGAAATGATTTTAGCAAAGTGAGTCCTCATCTTAGGGCTTCTTAATATTTTAATGTCATGGTGAAGTAATAATTAAGGATTTATGACTCCCAAGAATCAGTGATCCCTTTATTTTGAACATTTCAAAAAAATCATTTTTACAAGTTTAAGAAAATTGTAGAAAGAATCTCGGTGTACGCAATGATGTATCCTGCATGCATGCAAAATCTCAAGTTGAGATACTTTGTATTATAGTATGGATCTAAGCATAGTGAATAATCATAGTTTCAAGACTCCAAACTTTATTTATTTTCACTTTTATGTAGCCTAGGATTTAAAGAATGTAGGGTTGTGATTTAGCATTCTTGTAGGAAACAACATTTACTAGCTGCATCAAGATTTTTTTTGAAGCACGTAAATATTAATTTAGATTTTCTTGAATAAGGGAGCACCGGATCCCAAGAGCAAAAAAGAATTTTCGAATATTGTATTTAATATACTTGTATTTTTTAACTTGCAAGATAAAATTGTGATATCATTTATTCTCAGCTCGTAACACATAATATTTGTGACTGCTGATTGAATCAATGGAATAACAGTGAAGAATACAAACTTATGGTGTTTGTCCTTCTGTGCGCTATGTCCAGCTTTATATTCGTTGAGGCCAACACGAGTAAAAAGGAAAATCAGGAAAAATTGCAGGTGTAACTACCATAGGCGGTGCGAAAAGCACATAGCTTCTTAATTTGAAAATAGGCAATCTCAGGCGGCTCTCATCGGTGGGTCGCCGGCGAAAAGCATATCAAAATCGAATATCGGCATAATCTCAATTGTTACCGTAGGTTCTTCTCTTACTACGACCATCAGATCACCAATCACCCTCTTTAGTCATCACGTATGACTACATTGGAGCAGAATATGAAGACCAAATCTGTAGTAGTGTCCTGAGGTTCATTGATTTGTTTTTGTTTTTTGACAGTGTGTGCGCACAAAATGTTCAAGAAGAACACCACATCGTATCTCGGAAGGGATCCTAATTTTTTCAGATGCACCACAATACCTTCATGCCTTCTTTTTTTCCGTTTCGGCCAGCAAAGCTCATGCACTAGCTATTCAAACACCGATGTTATATGCTCTAGCTAGTTAGTCCTTTTCGATCAAATTAGTACTCGTAAAGTGCACAGCTAAAGAGTGGCGACCTAGCTAGCTAGTGTGAGAACTTTTTCACCGCCTTTTAAAACTTGCACGCAGTGCACACCTCTATTAATTATGTGGCCACTTGGATGAGCCGCACATTAGAAAAAATTGCTCCATCGAAAGAATTTAGCTTCTCACAGATTTACGAACCTTTAGTTATGCTAGCTCTTCATAGAGCAGATATGGAGAGAACCCTAATCATAAGATCAGATCACAATCGGGCCAAAAGTAGAACCAAACTCGAGAGTGTGCCAAAGTAAACAAAAAGCTACTACTATTGTTGTTGTTGTTGTTGTTGTTGTTGTTGTTGTTGTTGTTGTTGTTGTTGTTGTTGTTGTTGTTGTTGTTGTTGTTTTGTCACCTAAAAAGCTGAAGAAAAGGGAATAAAAGCCAAGATTGATCGTAATTCTATCTAGCATATCTACATATAATACTAGTCTTCAAAAGAAGCACTCAATCGCTAGATGCACTGTGCATGCATGCCTGCATGATCGGACAATGCAGTTTGTTTCCATGCATCCAACGCGTGATGCAATGATTTGCCTCCCTCTTCTCCAAAGCCGGCGAGGCCAAAAGTTGCAGCCAGACTTTATTTTTTGTTGAGGACAATGCAGATTTGCTTCCCTCTTTTGGGTGGCCTTTTCTTATCGGTATTGCATTACACTTTGTTAAGGTTAAACCCGACGAAAAAGGTGTTAACAGTTAGTATTTGGGGCCGGTGATCTATCTTTGTCTCAAGGCACATGTTGACTGTGCACATTCAAATTCCATGATCAATTAGCATATTCATAATATCAGTGTGTTTAAGGTTGCATCATAAAGGTGCCAAAAGTACTTAGTGTGCTATATGCCACCGTATCCGCCCATATTGTTGCTGGAACCAATACATGATCATTTTAATAATTGTTTAGCCAATCGTATGGAACACAAGACCAAATCATGGCGCTAGATACCGCAATCTAGAGGCAGATTCGATTAAGCAAACATTCGCTCGTGAGTCATGACACGTCCCCTAGTGCCGTCCTGGAGAAATTTATGCCCAGGTTTTTGTCATGTATATGTTTCATGCCTATTAGCGTATCTAGCAGTTACAAAATACAGCTATAGCAAGAACCGAAATCCATGTGCTAGCTGTATCAAAAGAAATCAATGTGTATATATGTTTATTCGTTGGATTTATCCAACCTGCCGAGACAAAAAGATTGCACATATCTGGCCGGTTGATTTGCAAACTGGACACACAGACACTACCTTACAACAAAAAATTATTTTTATATCCCAGAGATATGATTAAGCATGCACCCGACCTGACTCTGCCTTGCAACGGAAAATCCTGAAATCAGGCGCCAAAGGTCAGCTAACAGTCCCATCGTCCTATATCACGCCCAATCACCAAACCTAGTCAATTCCCATTATTTTTTGCTTTTGCTTGGCAGCTAGCTAGCTGCATATATACATTGATCTATCTTTTGTTAAAAGAAATCAGTACACGATCACTTGCTTTTGCCACAGTACTACAAACCGGATGGGCAGCACACACACTGCTGTACTAGCCAACCCTACGGGTGCATGCACCTTTGCAGTAGAACCTAGCTAATTAATCATTCAACCACATCGTGTAGTAGTGTACTTTCAACAGAAACAAACGCACAAATTGCGAAACTTGTCCAAAGAAATATGATTCGAGAACGACATCTTCAAGAAGTACTCGTACGGCGCCGACGTGGCAAACCGGCAAATTGCTGCCAAAACGTAAATTAAGAGATTATTTGCTCGATTAACCTTGCTGCTAAATATTGGCGCTTAGCAGATGGACTGGCTTTGAAGCGAGGAAGCTTCCATGCATCTTACGCCAACAAAACGCCATGCATATACACGTACGTACTTAAGTACCCAAAGCAACATATATTGCGAAGCAACCGACTGAGAGCTAAGTCCGGTCGAGATATCACCGATCTATCGATGTTAAATTGTTAATGTAACGCGAGGCAACATTTGGCTGGCTGGATGTTTTTAAGTAATGGTCGCCACGTCTGATTGACTTGGATCCGTGACTGTGCCCTTGGGTTCTTCTCTTTGTTCTTGTCCTCCGACCCTTTGAAAAAGTGCTCCCATGCAAGGTATCGGTGAATAAGCTGGCGCACTGACATTTACTTGACTAAGCAAGAACATATACAACAATTGCTTTTTTGTTTTTACTTGATAGTTCAGTTTTGCACCACTTAATGCATGTGCTTGGACGTATACTTGGGAGACCTCAAAGCCTAGCTTGTTAAATGAAGCTAGCAGAATAAACTTACAATTTAGTTGACAAAAACAACACAATCAATCGATCATGTAAACAATCGAACAAGAGAATCTGTTAGCGAATTGGATGTACAACCCAACCATCGCTCAGGTTCAAATCTCTTGAATGCTAATTTGAGTTTTGATTATTTCAAAAAAAAGATCGATGTATGGGCTTTCCTCCCGCATTCCTTCCAAAAAAAGATGAGAAGGCAGGGGGTGCGAGTGAGCATTCTGGCCGTCACCCACACCTCTAGTGGCCTAGTTGTCACCATGAAGACTCATTGCTGATTTGCAATCACATGGATTAGTGTAGATCTTGCAAATTGTCACTCAGTGGCCTAACTTGGTGGTGGCGGTAGCAACACTCATCTTGAAGTTTGTTAGCTTTGCGGTACTGGTGATGCACTACTCTTTTGTTCTCTCGGTCATCTTCTATTACAAGTGATGAAGAAGTAGCGGTTCAACCACTATCTCAGAAGGAGTGAGTCCCCAGCTATATATGCTGCATTTGACGATCAAATTTTGAGGTAGGTGAGTCTTGCGGCTCTATAAAACCTTTGCGATTGACCCGCCGGTGTAGATTTGGTTTCCAACAAGATGCAAAAGTTTGAAGTGGGTTTTGGTGAAGTTTACACTATGATAAAGGAACTAATAGAACTACAAGTTTATATCCCGATTTCAGTCAGCCCATAAGGTGCAATGAAATATTGAAGGACCCCCCCTCCCCCCATTTAAAATAGAAAAATAATTACCATTTATCCGGAGTGGTAATAAACACTTTATTATGGGGGAAGGGGGGTCCTTCAACATTTTGAACAGAGATATAAACGACCATTTTATTCAGAGTGGTAATAATGCTAAGCTCAAGAAGGAAAACCATTTATCTCTGTTGAGCTCCTCAAAAGCTTGTGATATCTCGATTCCTCCATCTAGAATCAAATCCCAATGATGAATCAAAGAGGCAGTGTTTTGAAGCTTCTATCCCACTAAGCCAAATCATGACGCCCCTAAAGTTCTTCAAGATACTTGCCCTAGGTGTGCCGGGGTTTCTCAAATCTTCCAAGTTGTGTACATGTGCTTATAAAATTTTGTGAGGGTTTAATGGTTACCTTATTACGTACCTCAAGTTAATGAGCTCAATTTTGTGGAGGAGGCTCAAGGGGAATAAAGTGTGCCTGCAGTAGTGTTTGGGGTAGTCCTTCCTGTAATATGTACCTTTGCAATGGTGATTGGCTTCCCCCTAGGAAAAAAGTTTACAAATTCAAATTTCATATACTTCTCCCCTTTGAGTGAATCATATGCATGCCACACCAAAACATTTTAGCTGAGTTGCCAATCGATTAGGGCTTGAATTAATCATGAAATGAACTTGGATGAAACCCGAATATCTGGACCAAATCTGGATGGCTTAACCCAAGGCATGACAGCCGCATTTTGAATGGAGCTATAAAAGCCTCTTCTTCTCTGAAGGGGGAGTGTTGACTAATATTAAAAATAATATCCATGTTCAAAACTCTTTTTTGGAATCAAGAGAGGAGATATGATATACAATCCCACCAAGGTAAATTGTGACCCCTTTTAGTTCTTCCAATTAATTATTACTCTTGGGTTTGTGGACAACCATAGGTGTGCTAGTGTTGCGAGAAGTTTCTAACTTTTCTATGCTATTATGCTTCGGATAAGATTGTATGGTTTTGCAGGTTACCTGAAGGCCTATCACAAGTGATTGGGATCCTCCCTTATGGAACAGGCTCAGGGAGAAGAAGGTGATTCTTTCGTCGCATTTGTGGGTTCTTTATGAAATCATGGAAAACCGCACCTTTGTATTGGTGAACCTGGGGATACATCTTCATCTCCACATACCTTAATTATCCCTATTTGTTTGTGTGTGCGTGTGTGTGCGTGTGCACATGTATGCATGTGCGCGTGTGTGTGTTTATCTTGTGATACCATCTATTCTTGAAGTTTTTCATATCACCATATAGGTTGTCTCACATGGATGCATTTGGCAGAACTTTGTTAGTATATGCAATGCATATATTTACTTTTACTATCCTCTCACTATCTTACATACGTATGAAAATCAGATAATATATTTGTCATTTTAATGCTTAATTAGGTTGTACCTTTTTGTGATGGTGTTGCTTCCTAACTCTTCTAGAGTAATCTACAATATTAGTTGTCGCATCTAGGGTGCTCTCTAATTCAAAACGCCACGCAACAAAAACTATATTAAGATGGAGAAATCATTATTGAAGTTTTCTAGTATAATAAATGGCATGCAAATATTTCCTTCATATAAATGCTGACATGTATATCAAGTGGAACCTATGTACTTCGATTCTCTTGTAGGTATGTAGTGATGCCAACATGTATATCTATTTGGTCTACTTAAGGTCTCTTCTTATTATAGGACATTGAAAACATAGGAACAATAGATAATTTGAAACAAGGAAGAATTTCTCTTTGAGCATAAATGCAACTTATCATGTGATGCTTCTGATGAGAGATGAAATGAACATGTGAATTTTTGAGGATAGAAAAGAAAGAGCAAATAGATTGAAATCTATGTTCTAGAAGTTAATATTGAATTAGAGGACATAGCATTTTGTAAGACACCGCTAATGATCAAATGGCCCTTCTAGGAATAATATCTAAGTATCTAAATACTCCAATTTGCTTTTGTTACTCATACATAAAGCCTCCTTTGAAATGAGAGTGTTATAGAGATTTTACGTGCTTGGATCTAGCCCATAAATCCAAATGATTTGGATCAGTTAGGCTAAGTGCGCCTTGAGTCAAGGGCGATCGGGTGTGGTTTGACATAAGGCCAACCCACTATTAGATCTAATCTAAATGCACCAAGATATACGGACCAAATCTGAAATGGCCAGCCACATTTTGAATTGATCTATGAAATCATCGTGATATCCAAAGGGTTAAGATTGTCTAAGCTATAAAACAAGATCCATTTTTGTGTCCACCATTGTTGAGCACCTCAAAAGCCCGAGGTCTCCCTTTTCCTCCAGATTGAAATTTCTTATTTAGAGTCGAGAGAGGAGTTCAGATCTACAGTCTAAGGAAGACAAATCGTGACCCCCTTAAGTGCTTCCAAATACTGGTTGCTATTACATTTATGGGAGACCCTAGGCGTGCTAGTGTCACCGGAAAGTTCCAGGTTGTGGATTTATGCTCCAGGAAAGTTTGTGATGATTTGGAGGTTACCTTAAGGCTACCTCAAGTTATTGGGTTTCCTACTTCATGGGTTGAGCTAATGGAGGAGAATGTGAGCCTTTCATCGCGTTTAGGTTTTTTCACAGAATCATGATAAACCACAACTCTCCAACGGTGAACATCGAGATACATCCTCTCCACATGCCTTGGTTATCCTTATTAGAGTTTGTGTGCTTATAACCTTCATGCTCGAAGTTTTCCGTATCATCGTATATATAGGTTGTTTCACATGGCTGCATTAGGAACAACTTTGTATTGATATTTGTAGGATATATATCACCTTTTTAGTATATGCATGGTACATATTTACTTGTCTTATCCTCTCACTGTCTTACATATGTATGAATCATATACTACGTTTGTCATGTTAATTAAGTTGTACCACGGTGTAATGGTGTTGCTTACTAACATGTTTGGAGTAATCTACAATATCAGTTTTCTTATCCTAGTAACTCCGATTCAAAACACCATGTGAGGATAAATTAAAATGGACACATCATTGTCCAACTTTTTTTGTGAAAGCATGCAACCTCCAAAAACAAATGTCATGCAGATTAATTGTTCCTTTCATAGAAATGTTGACATGTATATCAAGTATTTGATTCTTTTGTAAGTAGTGATGGTGATAAATATTTCTATTTGATTTATTTAGGGTCTCCTCGCATTATAGGAAACAGAAAACATATGAACAACAGATTATAGGATTGTCACATATTGTGAACTTGTACGTAGAATCTAGATTAGGACAACTTTCTGTTTGAGCATAGAGGCAAGTTTTCATCTGATGCCTTTTATATGCGCGGATGAAGTGAAAGCATGAATTTTAAAGATTGTAAAGAAATGGTAGAGACAAATAGATAAAAAATAAATTAATTCAATAGAACATATAAATTAAGATCTGTGATCGGGAAATTCGTGGTGTATCAGAGGACATAGAATTTGGCAAACCACCACTAGTGATCAAAGTGGTCCTTATAGGAAAAAAAAACCAATAACTCTCTCCGTCCCTAAAAAGATATTGAAGATTTGTCTAATTTTCACTAAATCGAGTCTAGATACATCCAAGTTTAGCCAAATCTTTGATATCCTTTTATGGGCGGAGGGAGTGTCTGAATCCTCCAAATTGCTTTCATTCTCAGATTTGGTTTGTACCATGCATGGGTAGCATATATTGAGCATAGTGTTACCGATCGTATTTGATAGACGTAGTACACTAGTACTTGCATGATATATATGCATAGTTAGAACTACTACTACCTCCGATTCATAATACTATTCGCTAATATCCGCTAGGCGCTAGCTCCATCGGCATGGCCCGAACGTCGACGACCTGTCGCTACCGATCGACCTGCCGGCCGGCCTACACGTACGTACGCCTCGGCTCTGTCGGAACCGCCTCGCCTAGCTTGCCTAACCGTATTCAATCGCGCTGGAAATGACGTTGCATGTCACTGGACGACTCGTCCAAGTCCCGGGCGGCGGTGGGTGCACCATGCCAACATGCATGCATGCACACATGTGCGCGGCTGACGCTCTGTAGCGGATCGAGGAGAGACAAGACAATGCATGGAAATTATAGTAGTACTAGTTTTTTTAAAAAAACAGGAAATTATAGTACTAGTACACGGGCATAGATCGGGTAGCACTTACTTACTTTGACCCGCAGGGCGGCCCATGGACTCGGGTGGCGGTCTAGGATCCGGGCGACACCAAGGATCGCCTCACATGCGTACGTCTCCGAATGTTTTTTCCTTGGACTCGTGCTCCGCAGGGACACGAGAATATTCGCATGCTTTCGAGTACGCATCCAAGTCAATCAACTTGCTTGCAAAGGACTCCCTTTTAGGGATCCCTAAACTAAAAAAATGGGGGCCCGGCCGGGCTTCCAAGCCACACAAGTGTCTCCCCGTTCCCTGCTTTCCCGCCTCGGTTTCCACCGTGCCTGCCCTCCTAATAAGCTAACTACAGCATGCTCGATCTGCAACCCTACGTTAGTGAGACCTTCTTCTTCCTCAAGAAACTAACTAGTTAGCTTAGCAACGCCGATCGTGTGCCATGTATGTTATGTGAGGAAATCTAGACGTACGACCTGCATTGCTATTGTCGTCATGTTAATATATTCTCGAAAAAAAATATTGTCGTCATGTTAATTGTCGACCGACATACGAGACGTCCAAGGTAAATTAGGCACAGCGCATCATTTTTCAAACCACGACAGATCATCAATACGTGCATATATAGACCACACTACGACGACACTTGTGTGTTTCGATGCTAAACTATAGAAGATCTAGCCAAGCGCGCCTACGTACTTTCCTCGAATCCTCGTCAGCGACCTGCGGCAACATGTTTGCTAGCTGCATCAGGTTCCTGTCATGACTCATGAGTCATCACGTACGTGTAGACAGTGATGGGTAGTTGGGTACCTAGCAATTGGGACGGTGCTGATCGAGCGTTCTCCGTCCGGCCGTGTCCGTGCTCAAGCGGCAAAAATGCTAAAGATCGACTTATTCATCAGTACTCTCTGGTTAGGCTGCAGTAGGTAGCTAGCTAGTGTATGTGTCTTGCACGCTTGGGAAAGATATCCTTGTATTTTTTATGTATCTAGTAGTCAAGTGAGTATGCATGTGTGACAAGGAAATAAATTATAGATCGGCCACATACGCAACTGCCATGAGATCAAATGCTTGCAGAGTGCAGACACATTGCGATCGAGATGTCTTTGTAATGCAAGTTATTAACCTGATCGGATGGTAACTCCATCGGGTAATACCTGATAGCGACTCCAGGATGCATGATGATGTAACCGATTACCTCACACTATGTGATTTCTTCTCCTTCTTCATGATGTTAATTTATATCATGGCCTTGAGGGCGGCGGTTTTCATGCATACGTACATGGCTATGGACTATGTATGGCTTGTAACTTTGTAAGTTAGTACGTAGGGCATGCATGCACGACGATTCCCTTTGACCCTGCCTGTGTCAAACTATTACTAGTACTCTCTCTGTTTATAAATATAATATGTTTTAGCTTTATGACGCAAATGTATCTAGATAACTTTTAGTGTGTAGGTTCAATTGAATATACACACTAAAACAAGTTTACATACACTAGTTGAATGCCCGTGCGTTGCTACGGGCTTTACAAATTTTATTCGACACTACACAGGTAAATATAATTGAAATTAATATTTTAAAATTTTAACAACAACAAAATTTAGGTGAGGAAAGGCAATGTGTTTTATTCAAAGTTTATGCTATTGATGATTGCTTTTTTCATATATTATCCTTTCCCTCCTATCTACTGGATTCACCTCTTTCACCATTGCATCATCATTGTACTTTGTAGTCACCTCACACCAACTATGTCTCATTGTACTTCGTAGTTGCCCACTCCAATAATGTCGTCATTTTACTCTAAAAGGTAAAACTAAGAAAAATAAAATCTTAAGTATTAGAAAATATAATTATTTAAAAAAAATCCATGGTACCATATGGCATATATATGATAGTCATCCCTAAATTTGGAAAGAAATTAAAGACAAATGCAACAATCTTAATGTTAAGATGGACTGAAGCAATTTTATGCCCGTACGTTGCAAGGGAACTGTATATAAAAGCACCGCTATGCATGCGATATTTTGTGTATGAACCACCTACCACGATGTTGCGTGTGTGCCTGATGCAATCTGGGTCAGTTGTTGCCCTGTTCCTATCGTATCATACAGACTTCGTACAAATAAAGTCATAGGCAAAGCATTTTTAGATATATAATTTTTATATACAAAATATATTATGTTACTTGGTGTACCGTTTATGAATACCCACTAGTGGGGACAGGGCCTCCAGTCCCGGCCCGTAAGAGCCTTTAGTCCCGGTTTGCAAACCGGGACCCCAGCCGCGGGACTAAAGGCTAAACCTTTAGTCCCGGCCCGGTTACCAGCCGGGACTGGAGGCTGTCCACGTGGGGGCTCCGAGTGCATCCAGGGCCAGGACCTTTAGTCCCAGTTTGTAAGACGGACCGGGACTAAAGGGCATCTGCAGATTTTTGTTTTTTGCTTTAGGGTTTTAGGGTTTTGGGGTTTTAGGTGTTCGGGGGGATTAACGTGATGCCTCGTTTGGTGCCTTATTTGGTGTTCGGGAATTAGTTTATGCATATATATAAGATTAACTTATCTTACAAGCGAGCATATATATACAATTACATGGAGATCAGAATTATCGGGACTAGAGCCCGTCTATTCGATTACATGGACCAACATCAGTAATGGCCCCTAGCTACACTAAATCGTCCTTTGTCGTCTATAGCTTCTATCCTCAGAAAGGTCGCTAGCTCCTCTGCAACAGCAATCGCGCGTTGCTCTGGTAGGTACTTCTCCCGCATGGCCGTGTACTATATAAGAAGGGGAGATGAATATGAATATCAATCATGATAACAAAGAATGACGGGTAAAAATAGATGTGTTAATGTTTATTGCTTACATCGTATCTGTAATCCTTGTGCTCGGAGGTAAACGTGCGAATGGTCTCGCAAACATAGTATCCACATAGATGCGTCCCCCGTGGCTGCTGGTCGCACTTTACGAGAATAGAATATATATAATCAAAATAATAATCTAGCATCACAAAATGTATTGAAAATAGAAGTATATCATACTACTACTTACCTGAGCCGCTCTAAAGGTCAGCTTCTCATGCTGGATACCGGCAGTCACGCACTTGAACCGCTTCCAAACCCTGCCCGACAAGGAAAATGATTTGCTAAGTTTTTCATTAATTGATATATCAGAAAACCATCGAAAGAGACCGATAGAGCGCAAGAATGATTGAAATTACCCTTGGAGCATGTCCTGCAGGCTTTGGAACTGTTCCAAGGGTCTCGATAATGGGTCGAAGGCATCAACTCTTCCCTTATCAATTTGAATGTCCAACAGAATCCAGTGGTAGCTACACATGTATATATATATATATATATATATATATATGTGTGTGTGTGTGTGTGTGTCAGTAACTTAACAATTACACTCATAAGTGAATGGACACAACAGAGTAAGACCCTCACCTGAAGTTGTATGGAAACAGTATGTGGTCACAGAAATTTTGATCTGTTAGAAACCTTAGAAGGTTTTCCTCTGTCTCCTTGGGGTTATCAGTTAGCGTCTTTATATGTATTTTATCTGGGTCAATAAACCCAATATTTAGGATGTTCCTACTTTTACATTCCAGAATCTTCATTCTGCATAATAGAGTACAAGTCAGAACGGAACAAGTTATATGTAGACAACGAATTGAAATAACTGATCAAGTTATATGTAGACAACGAATTAAAAAACTTACAGACAATAGCAACTCATAAGCGATTTGTCGAGGGCGTCGGCATTGTACATCTGGAAGAGTTCATCAAAGTCGATATGGATGTCTTCGGGGCGGCCGTAGTACTCCCGTGGGACACGCGCCACGATCATCGTTCTCCCATTCTTTGATTCACTTAAGTACCATGTATGCAAGTAACGCATATTTGTTGGGAGATCATCCAACTTATCTTTGCTGACCAAAGGCGCTCCCATGACAAACTGTGGCTTAGGGGCTACCACAGCCTTGGGTAACCTGTCGTCTTGGGAAGCCAGAACGTCTTCAACCGGGATACCCCATTCAGCCGCCCACTTCTTTGCTAATTCCAAATCTTGCCCCTGCACCAGAGAGGGAACATTCTCGGGTAACACCCTGAGGGGTGGGATCGACTGTTTGGCCTGTTGTCCAAGCTGAGGAACGTCTGATCTTTTTTTGCTTGTAGTTGAACTTGATTTGCTCCCACTTGCACTTGCACGTGATCTGCTCTTTTGCCCTTCCTTCTGCAATGTGCGTGTATAGTCGTCAGGCTTATGGTGTAAGTCATACTGTGATGGAAGGGTCATGAAGTATTTTGCATATGCTATTTGCTTCTCGGTGTATTCCGGGCGGGGCTCGGGTTCCTTCTTTTTCATCTGCGCATCATAATGTTCCTTTGCTATCCTGGCGTTTTCCTCGTCGGTACGATCATAAGGTCTGATAGGAAGATTAGCATGAGGTACCTTTGGGAGGGGCGACAGTTTGCACTTTGGGGAGCTCCGTCGCTTAGAACTCATCGACGGAGCGTTCTTGCTGGCACGCTTCTGCTACTCCAAGTTGATGTGGGAGCAAACTGTCCTTGTGCGTGGTGAATGACCAGCCCGTTGGGAACCCCAAGAGGAAGGTATGATGAGTGTAGCGGCTAGTTTTCCCTCAATTAAGAAACCAAGGTTTAATGTCGATCTTGAAGAAGAGAGACGGTGACGACTGAAGGTGATGCGGACTGGCTTAGTAACACTTCAACAAGGGCGCCGTTAACGATACTTGTTGACTCGTCTTCGGCCAGTGGCAACGCGGAACCTGCACACACACAAACAATTACTTTGTCCCCAACTTGCGATGAGGTTGTCAATCTCACCGGTTTGCTTGAAACAAAGGTTATGAGTGTATCGAGTGGAAAACAGTAGTAATATGCGAGTAAAGTAAACAGTGCGGGAAAATTAAACAGGTGATTGCAATATGATTAAAATAGGACCGGGGTCCACAGTTCACTAGTGGTGTCTCTCCATAGATAGAATAACATGCTGGGTAAACAAATTACAGTTGGGCAATTGATAGAATAAAGATAATGTGATATGTCAAGAAGATCACTATGAGATTTACTCTGGGCATTACAACAAAATACATAGACCGCCATCCAACTGCATCTATGACTAATAATCCACCCCCGGGGATATCATCCGAACACCCTAGAAGTATTAAGTTGCGAACAACAGATAATTGCATTAAGCAAAGTGTGTAATGTAAACAAAGCATATGCCCTTGAGCATATGAATGTTGTTTTCTCCCTAGTAGCAACAGCACATCTACCACCTTAGAGGTTTCTGTCACTCCCCCAGGTGAAATAGAGACATGAACCCACTATCGAGCATAAATAACCCCTCTTGGAGTCACTAGCAACTACTCGGCCAAGATAGCTACTAACAACGGAGAGCATGCAAGATCATAAACAACATAGAGATAACAAAAGATATAATTCAGTACAGCAACTTAATCATAAACACCAATATTCATCGGATCCCAACAAACCAACATCATAGAATTCCATAACGGTGATCTCAATCATGTAGGGCAGCTCATGAGATCTAAACATGAAGCACATGGTGGACAAGACAACCATTTAGCTACTGCTATGGACCCATAGTCCAAGGTAGACTACTCACTCATCGCTCCGGAGGCAAGCATGGCGATGAAGAAGACCTCCGGTGGCGATTCCCCTCTCCGGCAGGGTGCCGGGAAGAGCTTCTGGACCCTCCCGATCTTCAGGTCGACGGCGGCGGCGGATCGCGATGTATTCTGGAAAACTGATCGGGCCCTTAGGTTTTTCTCGTCGGGGGGTACTTATAGGCGAAGGGGCGATGTCAGAGGTGGAGCCAGGGGCTCTCACACAGGGGTGGCGCGGCCAGGGGCCAGGCCGCGCCGCCCCCTTGTGTGGGGCCCTGGTGGCCCCCCTCCGACACTTCTTCGGATCTCTGGAAGCTTCCGGGTAAAATAAGACTTCAGGAACTTGTTTCGTCCAATTCCGAGAATATTTCCTGTGTATCACTTCTGAAACACAAAAACAGCAGAAAACAGGAAACTGGCACTGTGGCACTTCGTTAATAGGTTAGTTCCGGAAAATGTATAAAAGTGCCACTAAGTGTAACGAAACAATAGGCAAATGGTGTAAAACAAGCATGGAGCATCAAAAATTATAGATACGTTTGAGACGTATCGAGCATCCCCAAGCTTAACTCCTGCTCGTCCTCGAGTAGGTAAGTGATAACAAAAGAATAATTTTTGAGGTGACATGCACCTACACAATCTTGATCATATATGCAAGCATTGGTGAGCTGGGATCAATAGAACTTAAAACATGGGCATGAAAGATATAATCATGACAATAAGAAACTTAGCAACCATGTTGTAAACATGTAAATGAACACAAACAAAAGATCATGAAAATGAAACAATGAAAGTCAAACGTGTGTTCAAATCATAAGGAAAACATACAAATGGTTTTCAGCTTGTCCTTCAAAGAGAGCAAAACATAAATGCATAGGACACCTCAAAGTTTAAGAGGGCGACTAGATACAAATAATTTAAAAACAAGTGAAACCAACAATATGAGTCAATCAATGAACTTTGGGACAATGCATATCACACTAAGAATGACAACTATGCTCTCTTAATGGTGCATAAAGAAAGAAGGTGGTGACTCAACATAAAAGTAAAAGAAAGGCCCTTCGCAGAGGGAAGCAGTGATTGCAAGTTTTATAACCTTCAAAAATTATGGTACTTACCGGCTTTGAGCTCTCATTGCCCCCATCATAAGCATCTTGAATGGTTAAAGTTAATGCGAGAACAATTATGATGCATATGCTTGACAAATCATAAGTTGAAAACCTCGTGTCCCGTGAATACGAGTACCCAAACCATGCTAATTTACTTAGAGTCCCAAGCAAGGCTCTTGTCATTGTAAGTGTATGCATATCATTGAGAACCGCCAATGGGGTACCTCCGTGCCCGATGACATGGAACAAGCCCACACCAAAATGACAGGACAAGCAGACAATGAACACCTCGTCATCTCTTTTATTTGCTATATTGTTTAGCTTTTTATTATGAGATGCGTCGTCGAATGTTCACCATGGGTATGCTGCAAATTTCCACCATGAATTATGCATGGCTTAGATTGGCGGCCCGGCGTTTCCCTAACACATATACAAACTCCATGATCCCTACAATATTCCCAATTCATTTCACACAGCGGGCATCCATAAACAAAAGATCACGATATCAACTCCAATAGAAGTGCAATGTTGAAAGCTTGCCCCATGACAGCATGGCTGGGCTAGAATCCAACTTACAACTTGCAAGCATAACAACTCAACATAAAAGACCACAATGTAAAAATTTTAAGAACAAGAAAAAGTAAAGTGTGCCTTCCGGTTCGTGAGAGCTTTACTAACCGAGTTTCGCATAACACTGGTAAGAGTTTAATTTGAAGAGAAAATAAAAGCAAGTCAAATTTACTTGGAATAGCAAATTGCTAGTAGGTATGTATGGTGGACACTTTGGAAAACTTTGGCTTTTAGGAGTTGGATGCACGAGTAGAGCTCATACTCAGTACAAGGCGAGGGCTAGCAAAAGACTGGGAGCGACCAACTAAGAGAGCAATAATGGCCATAATCATGCAAAGCGACAAAGCGACATTAAAAGAAGCATACGATGGCATCAAAAGTCAAAAACTAAATGATCATGAAGGCTAATGGCGACTTTGTAAGAGTCTAACATGTGTGAGCATGCGCCAAGTCAACCCAAATAAAGCATCAAGGAGAAAACCAAAATAATGCTTCCATACAATAAAAACAACGCATGATTTTTTTTTAAAGGCTCATTAAGCAATCTCAGTTATTTTAGACAAGTCATGTTACAGCAAAACCACTAAGCATACTATCAAAAAGACATGAAGCATGACATGAAAAAGCCTAAGCCGCAGTCTACACAAGCTCCTTCTTGTACCACTATTTTGCACAAAGCTTTTTCTCTTTTCCAACACCATTTGAAATTTTTATAAACACCTCTTTTGATGAAAACCAATAAAGATCCGAGGCAAAAATACACCTTGATGAAAAGATATGACAAGATCTGAACGCAAATCAAGGCGAAAACGAAAACCAAAAGCAGTAGCAGAAAAAGTAGAACGCTCGATTTTTAATAAGAGTGAAAACTAGAGCGTTCTTTGCAAATGAAAACGAGTACATCTACTCCAAAGGAAATTTATTGGGGTCCAACCATTTATTGCAGCAAACAAACAAACTAAACCAACTAAGAAAACTAAAACAACTGACGCTCCAAGAAAAACACATAGTGCATGAAGCAATAAAAATATAGTGTTTTGAAAGGTGACCTGATTTTTGCCGATGAAGAAGGGGTGCCTCGGGGGCATCCCCAAGCTTTGACGCTTGTACTTCTTGGATATTTCTTGGGGTGATGCATGGGCATCCCCAAGCTTGAGCTTTTGTCCATTCTTTAACTCATCTCATCATTCTCCAGTCCCTACACTTGAAAACTTCCTTCATACAAAACTAAACACAAATCTATTAGCAACATTAGTGCAAACATAACATATAATCAATCCTCTATTTGCTTCAGGTTTCAACTCAAAACCACCACATATATAGCATATACTACTGTAGCAACCTACCCAAAAGTTCCATGATCAAAAGAACTCAAAAGAAAGCGATAAAGTGGCAAACACAAATATTGGCAGAAATCTGTCAAAACTGAACAGCTGACAAAGGTCGAATTTTTGAGGGATTTTTTGTTGCTCAAATCAAAAAGTGTTAAACTAACAAAAGTTTGGATATAACCTGGGGCATATGCACAAGAAATCGCAGGTCCAAAAGATAAACAGAGAATTTTCACGAATTTTTACGGTGCAGCACCGAAAACAGTTTCAGGACAGCAACATCCCCAAATCTTTACCTCACTCAAATTAGAGTCTTCTCTTGGCACAAAAACGAAATAAACAAGATAAGGAGCGGTCATTACAGTAGTAATGACTTCCAAGACTCAAATAAAAGAAAAAGTACTGAAAAGAAAACATTGGGTTATCTCCCAAGAGTGCTTTTCTTTAACGCCTTTGAGCTAGGCGCAGTAATTTGAGAAGATGCTCACATAAGAAATATGAATGGAAGCCAAAAAGAGCATCAAGGAGCAAATATAAAACACATTTAAGTCTAACCCACTTCCTATGCATAGGAATCTTGTAAGAAAATAAATCAAAGAAGCACATAGTCACAAGTATGGGTAGATAAAACAAGAGCAACTTCAGAACTTTCAATATAGAGAGAGGTGTTTTAGTAACATGAGAATTCCAACAACCATATTTTCCTCTCTCATAATAATTTTCAGTAGCATCATGAACAAACTCAACAATATAAATATCACACTCACCCTCTTTTGTTAAGCATGGAGGGCGATCAAATAAGGTATTAGTTAGAGAGTTACTCTTATTGGGAGGTAGACATGGGTAACTCCATTCTTCCTCCTCTTTTTCATCCAATGAGCTTCCAATTTCTTCTTCCATAGGCTCCTTCGAGGCATTAGTCTCTTCCGTTGGAGAGCATCTATTAAGATATTTAAGAATATAGCCATTTCCTTCCTTGTAATTATCAAAGCAAAATATGAGTATATCATAAACCTCATATTTATAAGGTGCATCATCAGTATTTTCAAGCAAATAAGCAAGTTCGAATGCACCCTTCCAAGCAATAAATTCTTCAATTTGTTCCACATCATAAAAGTCGTAATTTCCATTAATATAAGAAGATATGGTAACATCATCATTATACTCACATTGAAAAGGGAGGTGTTTATACCTCCTACAGCAACAAGATTCATCAAAGCAATAAGTAACATTATAAGTAGAGCACACATTTCTAGCAATGATATATAATCTATTGATTTGTTCCCATAGGTGTTTCCCTTTTTGTGACAAGCGGTGTTCATCATAATAATTTTGCTGCTCTTTCGTGAACCCACCTTGCCAAAAAGATTTAGTTTCAAAGAAACCAACCATTGATAGAAAGCATGATAAAGCAAGACAAGTAAAAAAAATAACTACAAAGGATTCTAATTTTTTTGGGTTTTTGATATAAAGCAATGCAGGTAAAATAAAATAAAGTAAAGCAAAACAATAACAAAGTAAAGAATGTGTGTGCGAAGAACTCCCCTCGCAGAAGTCTTCTCTCTTCCCCGGCAACGGCGCCAGAAAAATAGCTGCTACTCCAAGTTGATGTGGGAGCAAACTGTCCTTGTGCGTGGTGAATGACCAGCCCGTTGGGAACCCCAAGAGGAAGGTATGATGAGTGTAGCGGCTAGTTTTCCCTCAATTAAGAAACCAAGGTTTAATGTCGATCTTGAAGAAGAGAGACGGTGACGACTGAAGGTGATGCGGACTGGCTTAGTAACACTTCAACAAGGGCGCCGTTAACGATACTTGTTGACTCGTCTTCGGCCAGTGGCAACGCGGAACCTGCACACACACAAACAATTACTTTGTCCCCAACTTGCGATGAGGTTGTCAATCTCACCGGTTTGCTTGAAACAAAGGTTATGAGTGTATCGAGTGGAAAACAGTAGTAATATGCGAGTAAAGTAAACAGTGCGGGAAAAGTAAACAGGTGATTGCAATATGATTAAAATAGGACCGGGGTCCACAGTTCACTAGTGGTGTCTCTCCATAGATAGAATAACATGCTGGGTAAACAAATTACAGTTGGGCAATTGATAGAATAAAGATAACGTGATATGTCAAGAAGATCACTATGAGATTTACTCTGGGCATTACAACAAAATACATAGACCGCCATCCAACTGCATCTATGACTAATAATCCACCCCCGGGGATATCATCCGAACACCCTAGAAGTATTAAGTTGCGAACAACAGATAATTGCATTAAGCAAAGTGTGTAATGTAAACAAAGCATATGCCCTTGAGCATATGAATGTTGTTTTCTCCCTAGTAGCAACAGCACATCTACCACCTTAGAGGTTTCTGTCACTCCCCCAGGTGAAATAGAGACATGAACCCACTATCGAGCATAAATACCCCCTCTTGGAGTCACTAGCAACTACTCGGCCAAGATAGCTACTAACAACGGAGAGCATGCAAGATCATAAACAACATAGAGATAACAAAAGATATAATTCAGTACAACAACTTAATCATAAACACCAATATTCATCGGATCCCAACAAACCAACATCATAGAATTACATAACGGTGATCTCAATCATGTAGGGCAGCTCATGAGATCTAAACATGAAGCACATGGTGGAGAAGACAACCATCTAGCTACTGCTATGGACCCATAGTCCAAGGTAGACTACTCACTCATCGCTCCGGAGGCAAGCATGGCGATGAAGAAGACCTCCGGTGGCGATTCCCCTCTCCGGCAGGGTGCCGGGAAGAGCTTCTGGACCCTCCTGATCTTCGGGTCGACGGCGGCGGCGGATCGCGATGTATTCTGGAAAACTGATCGGGCCCTTAGGTTTTTCTCGTCGGGGGGTACTTATAGGCGAAGGGGCGATGTCAGAGGTGGAGCCAGGGGCTCTCACACAGGGGTGGCGCGGCCAGGGGCCAGGCCGCGCCGCCCCCTTGTGTGGGGCCCTGGTGGCCCCCCTCCGACACTTCTTCGGATCTCTGGAAGCTTCCGGGTAAAATAAGACTTCAGGAACTTGTTTCGTCCAATTCCGAGAATATTTCCTGTGTATCACTTCTGAAACACAAAAACAGCAGAAAACAGGAAACTGGCACTGTGGCACTTCGTTAATAGGTTAGTTCCGGAAAATGTATAAAAGTGCCACTAAGTGTAACGAAACAATAGGCAAATGGTGTAAAACAAGCATGGAGCATCAAAAATTATAGATACGTTTGAGACGTATCACTTCGGCTTAGTATCCTTAGCGGGGGGCGGCGGAGACGGCCGACCCAAGTCCGGCGGCGGTGATCGATCTGGACTAGTGTTGTGGTGGCCATCGTCATGTGGAGGGCTTGGAGGTGATGGAGGTGTAGGTGACCTGCGACGACTCGGAGGCGGTGTTGTCCTTGGGGCCGAACCTGGAAGCTTGATGTAGTTCTTGTCCCATAGGATGACTCCACCCAGTACTTCTCCGAGTGTCCTCTCATCTTCGGGTCCAGCCATGTCGAGCTCCATATCATGAAACCCCGCCATGATTTCATCCACCCCGACTTTAGCAAAGCCAGCTGGAATCTCACGGCCATGCCAGCGTGCATCAGGGCCAGAAGGTAAAGCTTGTCCGACGGCCACCTTCATGGATATGTTCTTAAATTTCTAATGGAGTTCACATGATGTTGACTCCTTGATTCCATCCACGGGGTAGCCGGGACCGCCCTCTATCATTCTTCGTGCATCGTCGGGCGGGGCCTCAGATTCAGCCACGCTGCTTTTCCGCTTAGATGGGGCGCCGGTAATATCGAGTGCAGGATCTTCCTGGCGCGCTACTCCTCTAAGCTCGTCAATCTGCTTCTGTTGCTCGTTAAGCCTGGCAAGCAACTGGTTGAACTTGTCATTCTCCTCATCCTGCTGTCGCTTCTTTGCTCTCGCTCGGCTTCTGTAAGTGTCTTGGTCTCTGGCAAACCCAAGCCACCACGGGTAAGAAGGACCGAAGCCTCGCGTTCGTCCTCCATGTTCGTCATTGCCGAGGACCAGTGTGAGCAAATCTTTCTCTCTATCTGCAGTGAACTGTCTTTTTCCCTCTTTAATTTCTTTCACTATCTTTTTCCAATTCTCCCTGGGTATCCTAAGACCGTCACTGCAGATAAGGTCCCCTGTTTCTTCGTTGTATGAACCACCATGCGCAAGGAACCAATTCCTTGCTCTTAATTCCCACTCATCATGGATGGGTTCAGGTATGATGCCTTTAGCTAGCAAATCTTGCTCTTTCTTATCCCACTTTGGGATGGCAGTCTCATAGCCCCCTGGCCCCAGCGTGTGGTGATATTTCTTCTTGTCGGCATTTTTCTTGTTCTTTTCTGATAATGCCTTGGCATCTTCTGACTGCTTGTACTCCTGAAATGCCTTCCAGTGATTCGCCTGCTTGGCTAGATACCCCTCGAATACTGGCACTTTCTTTGTCTTCAGATAGTCTTTCCATAGCTTCTTCTTCCAGCTACGGAACAGTTCGGCCATCTTCTTTAGAGTCCACTGCTTGACTTTGGCCCTCAGTTTATTTGCGGCATCTACATTCTCACATTCTGGCAGGTTGAAATGTGACATGATATCATTCCAAAGATTATCTTTGTACCTTTCGGCGACATAGTCACTATCGGCTGCCCCTTTGCGCTTGTTCCACTCCCGAACGCTGATCGGGACGTGATCCCTAACGAGAACTCCGCATTGCTTCTTGAATGTGTCAGCAGCATTCTTAGGAAGCTTTGGTTCGCCCGTAGGCAATATCACCTCAAAGGTGTAATGCGTCCGTGCGTCCAACTTTTTAGTCGGGCCTCGTTTCGTAGATTTGCTCGATGTGGAGGCCTAAGAGGGAGAAACATTCGTCAAATGAATGTATATGTATACAATATAGAGCTATCTCCAATATTTTTCACATATTACAAGTGATTGTCGAACTTCATATGTATACCTCGCCGGACTTTATTATTTCTCCACCGGCTTCTCCACCGGCTTCTCCATCAGTGGAGCTATCACCTTCTCCGTCATTGGAGCTATCTCCGGCCCCATCGGCTTCATCTTCGTGTCGATCAACCTCCATTCCATCTCCGGAGGGGTTTAGATATGACGACGGAGATTCAGCTGGTTCAACGTCGGGGGCGTCTTTGATTATATCTTCGAGAAGTTCTTCCTCTTCGAGGTTCCTGCTATGTGGATCCATAGTTCTGCAAAAAAGAGACATTTGATTAACTAAATAATATTCTATTTGCAAATAAATTCTAACTAAATAATATTCTAACTAAATAATTCTAACTAAATAATTCTATTTCTATTTGCAAATAAATTCTAACTAAATAATATTCTAACTAAATTCTATATCTAAATAAACTAAATTCTATATCTAACTCTATATATTCTATATCTATATCTAAATAAACTAAATTCTATATCTAAATAAACTAAATTCTATATCTATATCTAACTCTATATATTCTATATCTAAATAAACTAAATTCTATAACTCTATATATTCTATATCTATATCTAAATAAACTAAATTCTATATCTAAATAAACTAAATTCTATATCTATATCTAAATAAACTAAATTCTATATCTAAATAAACTAAATTCTATATCTATATCTAACTCTATATATTCTATATCTAAATAAACTAAATTCTATAACTCTATATATTCTATATCTATATCTAAATAAACTAAATTCTATATCTAAATAAACTAAATTCTATATCTATATCTAAATAAACTAAATTCTATATTCTAAATATTCTAACACTAATTAACCCTAACCCTAACACTAATTAACTAATTAACCCTAACCCTAACACTAATTAACACTAATTAACAAATTAAAGTTTTTGCAAAAAAACCTTGCAGGTGGCTGGTGGCGCGGTGGCTGCGGCCTCTGGACGGCTGGTGGCGCGGTGGCTGCGGTGGCTGCGAACGGTGGCGCGGTGGCGCGGTGGCTGCGAACGACGGCGCGGTGGCTGCAGGCGGTGGCGCGGTGGCGCGGGGGCGCGCTGGCTGGCAGCGCACTGAACGGCAGCGAGGCGGCGGCGAGCGCGGCAGCCTGGCGGCGTCGAACAAACTCCTCGCGCGCGAAAACTGTAAAGTCTGAACCGGCGGGGAAGAAGGCGTGGCTTTTATACCCCGGGACCTTTAGTCCCGGGCGGTGGCTCAGGCCGGGACTAAAGGGGGGCCTTTAGTCCCGGTCCGTGCCACCGCCTGGGACTAAAGGCCTCGGGTGGGGGTTTCAGCACAGGGGCCTTTAGTCCCGGTCTATGGCACGGACCGGGACTAAAGGCCTATTTTCTGTTTTTTGTTTTATTTGTTTTATAAATAGTTATCTGTTTGCATATTTGAGAATTTGATAAAACTTTGAAAATGAAAAGTGTTTGAAATTGAATAGATAATTCAAAACTATTTTCTATTTTCAAAATTAATTATTTTAACTATCCTAAGTATTAACTATTTTGCCATTTTCAATTAAAAACTATGTTTATTAATATTCTTTTTGCATATTTGAGAATTTGACAAAACTATAAAAATGAAAAGTGTTTGAAATTGAATAGATAATTCAAAACTATTTTCTATTTTCAAAATTAATTATTTTAACTATCCTAAGTATTAACTATTTTGCCATTTTCAATTAAAAACTATGTTTATTAATATTCTTTTTGCATATTTGAGAATTTGACAAAACTATAAAAATGAAAAGTGTTTGAAATTGAATAGATAATTCAAAACTATTTTCTATTTTCAAAATTAATTATTTTAACTATCCTAAGTATTAACTATTTTGCCATTTTCAATTAAAAACTATGTTTATTAATATTCTTTTTGCATATTTGAGAATTTGACAAAACTATAAAAATGAAAAGTGTTTGAAATTGAATAGATAATTCAAAACTATTTTCTATTTTCAAAATTAATTATTTTAACTATCCTAAGTATTAACTATTTTGCCATTTTCAATTAAAAACTATGTTTATTAATATTCTTTTTGCATATTTGAGAATTTGACAAAACTATAAAAACTATTTTGCACTGAACGGGGTTGAGGCCATGGAGAATCTTCATCATGCATTACATAAAAGATTTAATACATTATTACATTATTGCACCAACAATCCTATCTATTATTTCTGTTTTCTTCTGGGTCGTAGCCATGGAGAATCTTCATCATTCAGTAGGATGCTTGGGTCAGTCTTCACTTTGAAGGGCGGAATTTCATGAAACTTATTATAATCTACTGACATGTCTGTCTTGTCATCTACTCCCACGATGTTTCTTTTCCCTGAAAGAACTATGTGGCGCTTTGGCTCATCGGACGATGTCTTCTTTTGCTGATTTCTTTTTCTCGTTTTTGTAGACATGTCCTTCACATAGAAAACCTGAGCGACATCGTTGGCTAGGACGAATGGTTCGTCCATGTACGCAAGATTGTTGAGATCCACTGTTGTCATGCCATACTTTTGGTCTACAACTACCCCGCCTCCTGTCAGCTTCACCCATTTGCACCGAAACAAAGGGATCTTAAAAGTAGGTCCATAGTCAAGTTCCCATATCTCCTCTATGTACCCGTAATATATTTCTAAATAGTGCCCATTCTCGTCTGTTGCATCAAAGCGGACACCACTGTTTTGGTTGGTGCTCTTTTTATGTTGGGCAACCGTGTAAAATGTATTCCCATTTATCTCGTACCCTTGGAAAGTACATATAGTCGAAGATGGTGGCCTGGCCAAACAGTACAGCTGATCTCCAACGGTGTCGTTATTCATGAGATGTGTCTGCAACCAACTACCGAAAGTCTTCTCGTGTTCCCCTTTAATCCAAGAGTCAGCCTTCCCCGGGTTTTCGGAGCGTAGAATATTCTTGTGTCTCACGATATACGGAGCCACCACGGTGGAATTGTGTAGAACTGTGTAGTGTGCTTGAGAGAAAGAATGCCCGTCCATATATACTTTTGCTTTCCTTCCTAGTGTGCCTTTTCCTGTCAGCCTACCCTCATACCGAGATTCAGGAACACCAATCGGCTTAAGGTCAGGAAGAAAGTCCACACAAAACTCAATGACCTCCTCTGTTCCATAGCCCTTGGAGATGCTTCCTTCTGGCCTAGCACGGTTACGAACATATTTTTTTAAGACTCCCGTGAACCTCTCGAAGGGGAACATATTGTGTAGAAACACAGGACCGAGAATTCTAATCTCTTCGACTAGGTGAACTAGGAGGTGTGTCATTATATTGAAGAAGGATGGTGGGAACAACAACTCAAAGCTGACTAGACATTGGACCACATCAATCTGTAACCCTGATAGACTTTCTCGATCGATTACCTTCTGAGAAATTGCATTCAGGAATGCACATACCTTCACAATTGCCAGGCGAACATTTTCCGGTAGAATTCCCCTCAATGCAACCGGAAGCAATTGCGTCATAAGCACGTGGCAGTCATGAGACTTTAGGTTTTGAAATTTTTTGTCTTGCATATTTACGATTCCCTTTATATTCGACGAGAAGCCAGTCGGGACCTTGATACTGAAAAGGACTTCAAAGAAGATTTCCTTCTCTTCCTTAGTAAGAGCGTAGCTGGCACGCCCTTGAAACTGCCCTGGATGCATGCCATCTCTTCCTTTATGACGTTCCTGGTCCTCCCGTGCTTCCAGTGTATCTTTTGACTTCCCATACAAGCCCAGGAAACCAAGAATATTCACGCAGAGATTCTTCGTCAGGTGCATCACGTCGATTGCGGAGCGGACCTCATGGACTTCCCAATAGGGTAGCTCCCAAAATATAGATTTCTTCTTCCACATGGGTACGCGCTTATCAGGGCCGTTAGGAACAGGTTGGCTGCCAGGACCCTTTCCAAAGATTACTTTTAAATCTTTGACCATATCAAATACTTCAGCACCAGTACGGATGACAGGCTTCCCCCGGGGTTCTGCCTTGCCATTGAAATGCTTGCCTTTTTTCTTTAAGGGATGCTTGGGTGGAAGAAAGCGACGATTGTACGGGTACACATTCTTCCTACATTTGTCCAGATATATACTTTCTGTCTGATCTAAACAGTGCGTGCATGCATTGTATCCCTTGTTTGACTGTCCTGAAATGTTACTAAGAGCAGGCCAATCATTGATGGTTACGAAAAGCAACGCTCGAAGGTCAAATTCCTCTTGTTTGTGCTCGTCCCACACACGTACACCTGGTTCGGCCCACAGCTGTAAAAGTTCATCAACTAATGGCCTTAGGTACACATCAATGTCGTTGCCGGATTGCTTTGGACCTTGGATAAGCACTGGCATCATAATGAACTTCCGCTTCATGCACAACCAAGGAGGAAGGTTGTAGATACATAGAGTAACGGGCCAGGTGCTGTGACTGCAACTCTGCTCCCCAAAAGGTTTCATGCCATCTGTACTCAGACCAAACCATAAGTTCCTTGCGTCACCTGCAAATCTCGGGAACTCTCTCTCGATTTTTCTCCACTGCCGACCATCAGCGGGGTGCCTCAACTTATCGTCTTTCATACGATCTTCCATGTGCCATCGCAACAACTTCGCATGATCTTTATTTCTGAACAGACGTTTTAACCGTGGTATTATAGGAGCATACCACATCACCTTGGCAGGAACCCTCTTCCTGGGTGGCTCGCCCTCAATCTCACCAGGGTCATCTTTTCTGATCTTATACCGCAATGCAGTGCATACCGGGCATTTATCCATATTCTCATACTTCTCATCGCGGTAGAGGATGCAGTCATTAGGGCATGCATGTATCTTCTGCACGTCTAATCCTAGAGGGCAGACAAGCTTCTTTGCTTCGTACGTGCTGGCGGGCAATTCATTCTTTCTTGGAAGCATCTTCTTCATCAGTACCAGCAACTTTTCGAATGACGAGTCAGTCACACCGGTCTCTGCCTTCCACTTCAGCAATTCCAGTGTGCTACCCAGCTTCTTCTGGCCATCTTCACAAGTTGGGTACAACAATTTGTTGTGGTCCTGTAACATCTGCTCGAACTGCAACCTCTCCTTTTCTGTGTCGCAGCCTCGCCGTGCTTCAGAAATGACCCGGCCAAGATCATCAGCGGGCTCATCTGGTTCCCGTTCTGCACCCTGATCTTCTTCTTCATTGTCTTCCATTGCGGTATCAGCATACTCAGGGAACATAGATCGGTAGTTGTCATCATCGTTCTCTTCTTCTTCATCGTCGTCTTCCATCATAACCCCTCTTTCTCCGTGCTTGGTCCAAACATTATAGCCCGACATAAAACCGGACCGAAGCAGGTGGCTCTGAATGACTCTTGAGGAAGTGTAATCCTTCTCATTCCGACATTCAACACATGGACAAAACATATAGCCACCACCATGCTTGTTCGCATCGGCCGCATCTCGAAAAGAATGCACGCCTTCTCTGTAAGCGGCGGTGCGTCGATCACCGTACATCCATGGATGGCTCATCTGCGTCATGCAACAGTATATCAAACACAATCACGATCCTAAAAATTAGTACCGCACGGTCTAAACGAGGAAATATAGTTGCTAACCTTTTAGAATAAGTGGAAATAAAGAGGAAGAGGCTTAAGCGTGGCTCGGGCACCTCATATCGTAGTTGTGTTCGGTGAACTGAAGCAGCATCGCTCTAACACACATTTCAACAAACACCTCTAGTGCATCCAAGCAAAAAGGTGAGCTAGCACACACCCACACTCATCCATCCAAGAAAAATGCAAGGAAGAGGGGAGAGAGGGGCTGCGGCCAATATATAGGCAGAGGACTTTAGTCCCGGTTTGAGACACAAACCGGGACTAAAGGGGGCGCACATGCGGGCCGCTCAGCGCATAGCCCTTTAGTCCCGGTTTGTGTCTCAAACCGGGACTAAAGGCTCGTTACGGGCCGGGACTAAAGCCTCCCGGGCGGCTGGCGAATTTGGGGCGATGTGGCCGGGCCTTTAGTCCCGGCCCAGATGGAGGCCGGGACTAAAGGGTCCAGGCCAAAGGCCCTTTTTCCACTAGTGACCCTTGTTGAGTGCATCTTAACCGTGATATAAGTGATATACTCCAACCATTTTTTTCAACCCTAAAAAGATAATATAGAATAATGGGCAAAAGAAGTGACACCCGAGGAACATATGAGGTTTTAACATGACCTCATATCCAGAAATTGAGGAGTAAAAATGCAAAATAAAATGATGGAATTAAGTCGCACGACATTTGCTTGGAATTATATAATCATAAAATAATAAATAACAAAATTGCAAGTTAAGGTTCAAAAAACAAAATCACAAGTTTCATATACAAATAATCTTAGTTACTGTTAATCTCAAAAAATAGTTACAGCGTAGGAGAGTACATGTTTACATATCAACATATGCATCCACGTACTGGCCAGCTAACGCTGACATTTTGACACATCAGCCACCAGACCAGGATGCCTCCAAGAAAATGTTAGTACTAAGAAAAGTTAGTCAGTAGTCGATCGGGATCTGCTTTATGCCCCAACTGCCGAGCAACCTTGCCATCGCCGCTCCTCATCCCCGACTCCTCCCAGATCCATCTCTCTAGCCACCGGTCTCCCCTACGCCCTATCTATCTTCTCGCTGCTCCACCTCTCCAGTAACGGCCACCCCTCTACATCTCTCTGGTGCCTCTCGTCTCCTCCATTGAGCTCCAAGCTGCCGAGGTGCGTGAGCTCGTCAAGCACGACCAACATGTCTGGTCGCGAACCGGCCCGCCGGACGGAGATCCTGGCCTGGTCCCGTCCGCGCTCGCCTAGGCCGGCTCCGGCGCTGGGACCTGCCTCAACAGAAACTGTGACGCTGACGTCCCGCCTCAATCGGAGGAGGGCGTCCTCAACAAGAACTGTGATGCTGCCATCCCGCCAGAGATGTGACGATGAAGCCCAACAGGAAGAGCAAGATTTCTCTTTCTTTTCCGTGTGGGGGGGACGGCGTGGACTTCGGCCTGATTTCTCATTTTTCAGAGGGCAACGTTATGCTGGTGTCGGTGGTTTCCGCGCGTCTGGATGTCAGGTTGCTCCTCCGACCGAGTTTTGTCAGGGAGAGCTCCGGCCGCTCTCCTCGCAGCTCTCCCGATGCCGATTTTGGTTGGGGCGGCGGTAGGGCGAGCTTCGGCGGCTCTCCTCGCAGCTCTCTCGCTACTGATTTTGGTCGAGCCGGCGACAGGGCGAGCTCCGGCGGCTCTCCTCGCAGCTCTCCCGCTGCCGATTTTGGTCAGGGCGGCGATAGGGCGAGCTCTGGCGGCTCTCCTCGCAGCTCTCCCGCCGCCGATTTTGGTCGGAGCGGCGAGCCCTGATCGTTCCCCTCGCAACTCTCCTAATGCTGATTTTGCTCGGGGCCATGACAGGAAGGGAGGCGGCGGTGGCACCGTGGCAGGGATCGCCATGTGAGGGCAGTCGGCCGTGCTCGCCGTGGCTCGGTGCGCACTAACGGCCATAATAACTGTAATGCATTGACCGGTTTTAATTAGGAACGAGACGAACATACCGGTTTATTTGACGGACGAAGAGATTTTCCTACGTACCACATCAGCGCGACCATCACTTCGCGCGTTGCTGCCAAATAATAAAACAGTATAAAGATATTGTAAAGATATTTAATTTAATTATCGAAAGCACCTAGACATCATAGACATATGTGTTACTTAAATCTATTGCAGAGATAACAACCGTGTGCGATGATCAGAGAACATGTCATAGAAGGTTGCTGCGGTCGGTGGCTGTTGAAATCTGATTAGAAAGCGCGTGTCTCATCTTGTTGAACATGGATGCCGCTATATCAGTTAGGATAGCCATGAGCTCCTTAAGCTGCAGCTGGGCAGTTTGGAACCGGCCTGAAGAACTTCAGAAGACGGAGATGGACAGTTCTATGCGTCGGGAGCTCGACTATGCCATGTAGACCGAGATCTCGGCGGGCGACACATGGTTTCAGAACAATGAAGTAGTCTATAGTCTACTGAATACTACATTGAATCAAATAAAATTTCCATAGGTTTCAAAACCATGAAATACTCTACTGTAATGGGAAACGAATTCTTGGAACAACTCCCCTCCCACATGTACAGGCTATCCGGATTGGGAATAAGAACTGCTAGTGCTATCCTTGTAAAGAACACCAGGATGCAGCAGCATTGAAGTAGACTTCAACTCAACGCCACGCCTAAAAGTTCTGAACGTCCGCAGTGAAGCCTGAATTCGTGCTCCGTGTCCAACCTGAACCAAGTCGTCCGAAAGGACAAGCTCCATGAGACTGTAGATGGGGAAAGGCACCATGCTGGAGTCGATCTGGTGGACCATATCCCACAACCTAGTCCAGAGTTAGTCGAACTGCTTTTGTCTTCCGCCGTCAGGCACGAGAGGCTTCCATGGCAACCGAGTTATGTCGTGGTGGAGAGATTGATTGGGGGGGACAGTGCCTTGCGCTTGAGGTCATGGAGGCGGGAGACGAGTGAGGTGAGGTGGTCGACGGCGTCGGGGGCGGCGACCGAGGATGCGGAGGAGAGGATGGCGGCGATCTCCTTCTCGGCGAGGCGGTGGTTGGTGCGCGCAGTCGCCCTGAGTGCCTCCAGGGGCACGCGCACCAGCTGATGTTCTAGCCACACCGCGTCTGCCGCCCAGCCGACGGCGCCGGGGAGGCGGCAGAGGGCGCCGGCGATAGCTACGCGTGCATCCCCGCGGCCTCAACCTCGAGCCGCCCGATGCGGTGAGGAGAGGACGGGCTGGAGAAGAGCGACGGCTGAGGGAGAAGAGGCGTCAGAGGAAGGCGGAGATGCAGAGAGGGGGAGGGCGGGGAGTGGTCTACCTGCGGGCTGCGGCGCCACTGCTCCTCTCCGGCTTAGAAAGACGCCACCGCGTTCTCCCGGCTTAGAAACGTCACCGCGAACTCTACCTGCGCAAATCGAGCTGGGCTGCGGAAATCGAGCCGGGGCTGCTAGACTCGCGATGGTGGCAAGGTGCCTGCTGGGATTTGGATCGGGAGGTAGAAGACAGGGCTAAACTGCAAAATAGGAAGGAGTGCGGGTTCATTTCATGTTTACTAAGGGGCCAAAGTGCAAAACGACCGCGACGTACGGACGACGCACGTACCAGTCGCATCGCCGTATTACTTGTAGAGATTTGTTTCACAAACCTAAAATATCTTATATTTATAAATAGAGGGTGTAGTAATTAGTTTACGTAAAGTTTAGAATTCTGCATAACAATACTATTTCATTTTAGCATGCGCATCTGTAGCGTCCTATCTTTTGAAAAAGGCAGAACTCCTGTGTTAAATGCTATTCCCTGGATCACTGATAGCATCACAATACAAAATATAGTAATCATTGCAGATAGTATCATTTATTACATCGTAGATCGAGATACGCAAGTCTTTAAAACCTTACAAAAGTAGCTTAGCCACTTGGACTAGCTTAAATACCAGAGTTTAACACAAAGTAACACAATGGAAATAAATTGCAATGAGCCTCCATCTTCAGCAAGTGCCACAGGCAGACATGTTGGAATGTAGACTCGAGATCCCTACCAATTACTCTTCCTCCGAATAACATGCACATTTGAATATGCAGCCCCAATAAAAGGGGTCAGTACAACAACGTACTGGCAAATGACACATATTTAATGGCTGTTATAAAAAGACTATAATACATGATATTTGGCTGCTGAATCTTTTGGGCTAATTTGCATAAAGCAAGTTTTATTCTATATTTTCCAAATCAAAATATTTTAAATCATTTAAATGCTTTTAAGTGTCAAGATAACCCCCAAATGATAACCACCACAGAAATCCTGGGTTGATAGCCATGTTGTGTAGCTCTGGGTAGTAACTCAACAAAACTTGGATAACTCTCAGGTGATAACCACCACATATCATGGCTGATAGTCAGGTATATGGCCCTGATTAGTCACCACTCTAATGTTGTTTCTAATTTTTTTTTAATTATGAAAAGGTGATGAGATTCTTCCGTACAGACCATGTATAGAGACTCAAGGTGTCCATAACCGATAACACGGCTAATCGATTAGTTTTACACCCTGCAAGGGTTGTACACATTCACCTTAAGACTCTGATATGTCTCAAACGTATCTATAATTTTTGATGCTCTATGCTTGTTTATACACCATTTGCTTTGTATTTTGTTACACTTCGTGGCGTTTTATGCATTTTCCAGAACTAACCTACTAACGAGATGCCACAGTGCCAGTTCCTTGTTTTCTGCTATTTTTCTGTTTCAGAAAAGCTACACAGGAAATATTCTCAGAATTGGACGAAACAAAAGCCAAACCTTCTATTTTTCCCGAAGCGTCACGAAGTCCGAAGATGAGACGGAGGGGGGGCCAGAGGCCAGGCTCACCCTAGGGCGGCGCGGCCTGCCCCTGGCCTGCGCCACCAGGGGGTGAGACCACCTGGTCAACCTCATGACGCCCCCTTTCGCCTATATATTCCCCTCGATGGGAAAAACCTAGAGAAGGATCGCTTTTCCTTGAAACATACTGCAAGCCGCTGATACGTCCATTTTGCATCACTATTTTGTATCATAATTTCCTGTTATTCATTGATATATTTCATATTTAGAGGTGATACTTATGTTGTTTCATATGTTTTTACATGTTTGATGATCATTGGAGAACTTGCTGCCGGAGTTAGGATTCTGCTGGAAAAAGAACCGTCAAGACACCATATTTCTGAAGATCAACAATTCCAGAGAAATACCCAGAGATTCATATATTACCAGAAGACGAAGGTAGCTAGAAGGAGAAAGCGAGAGGAGCAGCAGGGGGGCCACACCACCAGGTGGCACGGGCCCACCCCTGGCCGCGCCGCCCTGGGGTGAGGCCACCCTAGCCCACTCCTGCCATCGCCCCCTCGTGTATATGGTCGCCCTGAAAACCTAAGTCAAAGGGGGTGATCAGAGATAGACACCGCCGCCTCTGTGGGGCGGAAAACACCGAGAGAAAAAAGCTCTCCGGCAGGCAAAAATTTGCCGGGAAAATTCCTTCCCGGAGAGGGGAGATCGTCGCCATCATCATCACAATCGCGCTGGACTTCATCGGGATCATCATCACCATCATCATCATCAGCAGCAGCAGCAGCACCTTCATCTCCACCATCACCACGCCATCCCGCTGTAACATCTTGGGTTGAATCTTGTCCAATTCTTAGGGGAAACTTTCCCAATGTTAATTACTCTTGTAGTTGATGCTATTGAGTGGAACCGTTGAATTAGAAAGGAAGAAGAAAGGTTATTAGAAATATTGAGGAAACACCGAGGAGCTATGGGATATACTCTTGATGATTTAAAAGGGATTTCTCCTACTATATGTCAGCATGTTATTAACATGGAGCCAGATGCAAAGCCAGTTGTTGAACATCCACGCCGCTTAATTCCCAAGATGAAGGAAGTGGTAAGAAATGAGGTATTGAAGCTCCTTGATGCTGGTATTATTTATCCTATTGCTAACAGTAGATGGGTTAGTCTTGTGCATTGTGTTCCTAAGAAAGGAGGAATTACTGTTGTGCCTAATGAGAATAACGAGCTTATTCCTCAAAGGGTAGTCGTTGGTTATAGGATGTGCATTGATTTTAGAAAGGTCGACAAATTTACTAAGAAGGGTCATTATCCTTTACCGTTTATACATCAAATGCTAGAGAGGTTATCTAAGAAAACTCATTTTTTGTTTTCTTGATGGTTATTCTGGTTTCTCTCAGATTGCTGTTAAAAAGCAAGATCAAGAGAAAACCATTTTTACTTGTCCTTATGGAACTTATGCTTATAGACGTATGCCTTTTGGTTTGTACAATGCTCCTGCTACTTTTCAAAGATGCATGTCTGCTATTTTTCATGGTTTTTGTGAAGAAATTGTGGAGGTATTCATGGACGATTTCTCCGTCTATGGAACTTATTTTGATAATTGTTTGCACAATCTTGATAAAGTTTTGCAGAGATGTGAAGAAACTAATCTTATTCTTAATTGGAAAAAATGCCACTTTATGGTGAATGAAGGAATTGTTCTTGGACATAAAATCTCCGAAAGAGGTATTGAAGTTGATAGAGCAAAGTTTGAAGCAATTGAGAAAATGCCCTGTCCTAGGGATGTTAAAGGTATTCGTAGTATTCTTGGTCATGCTAGTTTCTATAGGAGGTTTATTAAAGATTTCTCTAAGATCTCGAAGTCTCTTACTAATCTTCTTCAAAAATATGTACCATTTGTTTTTGATGATGATTGTAAGGAAGCTTTCGAAACTCTTAAAAAGGCTTTAACTACTGCTCCTATTGTTCAACCACCTGATTGGAATTTACCCTTTGAAATTATGTGCGATGCTAGCGATTTTGCTGTAGGTGCTGTTCTTGGACAGCGCATAGATAATAAGTTGAATGTTATTCATTATGCTAGTAAGACTCTTGATGTTGCTTAGAAGAATTATGCTACCACTAAGAAGGAGTTTATTCCTGTTGTTTTTGCATGTGATAAGTTTAGACCTTATATCGTTGATTCAAAAGTTACTATTCATACTGATCACGCTGCTATTAGGTATCTTATGTTGAAGAAGGATGCTAAGCCTAGGCTTATTAGATGGGTGTTGCTTTTACAAGAGTTTGATTTGCATATTGTAGATAGAAAAGGTGCTGATAATCCTGTTGCTGATAATTTGTCTAGATTGGAAAATATTTCTTTTGATCCTATTCCTGTTAATGATAGTTTTCCAAATAAACAGTTGGCTTCAATAAAGGTAACCTTGCAAGAAATACCTTGGTATGCTGATTATGCTAACTTTATTGTTTCCAAGTATTTGCCTCCAACCTTTATAGCTCAGCAAAGAAGGAAATTCTTTTATGACTTGAGGCATTACTTTTGGGATGACCCACACTTATATAAAGAGGGAGTGGATGGTATTATGCGAAGATGTGTTCTAGAATATGAACAACAAGATATATTGAGAAAATGCCATGGTAGTCCTTATGGAGGGCATCATGCTGGAGTTAGAACTGCACAAAAGGTTCTACAATCAGGTTTTTATTGGCCTACCCTTTTTAAAGATGCTAGAAAATTTGTTTTATCTTGTGATGAGTGCCAAAGAGTTGGTAATATTTCTAGACGTAATGAAATGCCTATGAGTTATTCTCTTGTTATTGAACCGTTTGATTGTTGGGGATTTGACTTTATGGGTCCTTTTCCTCCTTCAGAAGGTTATACTCATATACTCATAGTTGTTGATTATGTTACTAAATGGGTGGAAGCCATACCTACGAAGAGTGCCGATGGTGAGACCTCATTAAAAATGCTTAAGGATGTTATTTTTCCTAGGTTTGGTGTGCCTAGATATCTTATGACTGATGGAGGTTCTCATTTTATTCATGGCAGTTTTAGGAAAACTCTTGCTAGATACGACGTTAATCATAGAATTGCTTCTGCTTATCATCCCCAAACTAGTGGACAAGTAGAGCTATCGAATAGAGAGATCAAGTCTATCTTGCAGAAGACTATTAACAGATCTAGGAAAAATTGGGCTAGCAAGTTGAACGATGCTTTATGGGCTTATAGAACTGCTTATAAGAACCCCATGGGCATGTCTCCTTACAAAATAGTTTACGGAAAAGCTTGTCACTTGCCTTTAGAATTAGAACACAAAGCTTTTTGGGCAGTGAGAGAGCTTATTAGGGATTTAAAACTTACCGGTAAGAAAAGGTTGCTTGATTTGAGTTCCTTAGATGAGTAGAGAAGCGAGGCTTATGAGAATGCCAGACTTTTCAAAGAGAAAGTCAAGCAATGGCATGATAGGAGAATTCTTAAGAGAGAATTTCATGTTGGTGAGAAAGTTCTATTGTATAGGCCTCATCTCAGATTTTTTGCAAGAAAATTACTCTCAAAATGGGAAGGACCCTTTGTTATTGAAGAGGTGTATCATTCAGGTGCAGTAAAGATCGCTTCTCTTAAAGATGACACTATGCAAGTGGTGAATGGGCAAAGACTCAAGCATTATATTTCTGGAGATTCTTATAATGAAGATGTCGATGTTATTCAAATGATAACACCGAAAGAATTTATCAGAGAACATATGCAGGAATCTGCAGAATCCATTTTTGAATAGGTAACAGTTCTAGTCAGAAAAAGTTCGCGTTAAACTTTTCTACTTATATTTTTGTCGTTTTTATTAAATATGAAAAATCGCAAGACAAAAACGAGTTGGAGACGGAGTCCAGAGGCTCCTCACCACCTGGTGGCATGGGCCCCCTACTGGCCGTGCCACCTTGTGGTGAGTCCACCTCGGAACTCATTTCCGTCCTAGTTTCCTCATGTGACTTTGCTTCGATGTTTAATTTTTGCCTATATAACCCCCCGGATTGCCCGAGGTCTGTATATCGTGTTCTCGTCGTATTTTTGTTTCGGTCTGTTTCTGTCAGGAGATTGTTCTTAGTTTTGGAGCTCTCATGTCTTCGTCTGGTTCATCCGAGGAGAACTCTCTTGCGGACATCATTAATCCGTACATGAGGGAGCTGAAGATGCATCCAAAGGAGTTGTCGCTCGAGGATGGAAAGTTGCAGATAGAAGATGTTCAGGGCTGGAGCAAGAAGTCTTTAAATACAAGAAGATGGCGGAACGCGAGGTGGACATCATCATGATAAATCAAGAACTCATCGCCAAGCACAAGAAGGAGACCGCAGAGCTCTGGGATGACATTTTGTCACTCCATGAGACCACCAACCAATTACAAGCACAACTCTACGACTTGCAAAACCAAAACTGTGAGTATGAGGCAAGGTTTAAACAAATGAGTGCTGCTGCCAGTTTTAGGATATTGGAGACCAAGTCATCTTTCCTTGATGGGGAACCTCTACCGTGGAAGTCTGATGATGATAAAGACTCACCACCACCGCCGAAGGAGTAATTTGTCATTGGTATAGGCATCTCCTTGGTTTGTTCCAAGCTTGGGAGAGTGCCGCGGTATCACATCGTTATCTTTTACCCATTTCCTTTTCAAGTAGAGTCATATCATGAATAGAGAAGTTATCTTATAGAATAGTTTGCAGTGTGGATGTATCCTCCTTTAGTTGGTTACCTATGTATCCCTTGGTGTCAGTTGCGGTTGAGGAATATTAATGGGAAGCCTTATCATTTACTTTTTGCACATTTTATTTTAGTTTGCAATCTTTCTTATATGATTAGTCTTATTGATTAGTATTGGTATCACTTCGAGAGCATGAGTAAATCTAGTTGGTTTTGGCAAACTTAGCTTGGTCAGTAGCAACATACCTTGAGGTTTGAGTAGAAAAAAAAAGAGAAGGAAGTGTAAGTAGATACATCATTTCAGCTTTCCTTCATGATTGGCTCATAAGCATTAGTATTCTCAAGTTAAAATCATTTGTACTTTCAAGGAAGTTTGCATGATTGTTTCTATCACATGTATGTTTGTTTGTTTCATGCAACTCTTATGCTTGCTACTCAGCCTTGCTAGCCAAAAACCTGTACTGAGAGGGAATACTTCTCGTGCATCCAATTCCCCAAAAACCAAGTTACTTCCAGAGAGTCCACTATAAATTCCTATGCATGGTATTTCAAGCCATTCCAAGTAAATTTTTATGTGATACCTTTCAAAAACTTTCATTGTGCCACTGTTTTTAGCTCATGAGGACATAGTGGTTGGGGTTGTTATCTTCCATACTAAACTAAGTACCCCTTGACTTGCATGTTTCATATGCTCGTCACTAATTTTGCAAGGGAGCTGGTCAGACCATTGTAATCTAAAAAAAAGAAAGAAAATAAAAAGGCACTCCTCCATGGTATGTGAAAGTTGGTGGGCACCCGATGGAATCGGTTAGCCATGGTTTGAGAAAGGAAAAAGTGGGGAGGAGTGCCAAGCTATAAAATAGCATAATTGTGCCAATTAATCAACATCTCGGAACCGCTCTCACTTGTTTAGTATGGAAGATATCAAGAACTCCGTTGCTAGTCGTTGACAAAGACAACCACCTCTCAAAACAACTTTTACCTCTGTTTACAAATGAAAAGCTCTAGCACATGTTTAATCCCTGCTTCCCTCTGCGAAGGGCCTATCTTTTACTTTTATGTTGAGTCAACCTATTCCCCTCTATCTCAAGCAAGCATTTGAGTTGTTATGTTTCATTCATCCATATGTTGATTTGCTCAATCATGTTTACTATCTTCCTTTGTTTAGAACAATGCTTTTATCTGAAAGAATATATCTTTGAAAGCTTTCTATTATTGCAAAGAGTTTGTTACGTTGAGCATATGGTTTTTGCTATATTAGCTCTGTTATAAAAGGCTCCGTTCAAAAATAAGTACACTTTGTTCATTGTTCTCTGACCAAGAACAAAGGTTTGCCATCACCAATCATGATTTACCTTGTGCATCTTTATTTGTGATTCCCTTTGCTTATTGCAAGTCTGGTTATATGAAGGGAAGTTGATGTCTATTATGACTTGTGCCTTGGTGAAAGGACACGGATGTCGCCTAGAGGGGGGGTGAATAGGCGGTTAAAACTTTTACGAAAGGCTTGAACAAATGCGTAAATAAACTAGCGTTTAATTTGTCAAGCTTACAAAACCTAAATAGACTAGGCTCACCTATGTGTACCAACAACTTATGCTAAGCAAGACAAGTAGAAAGGTGATAGCAAGATATATAACTTCAAGCACGATGGCTATCACAAATGTAAAGTGCATAAGTAGTGGAGCTCTGATAAGAGTTACCGAGGCACGAAGGAGACAAAGATGTATCCCGAAGTTCACTTCCAAAGGAATCTAGTCTCCGTTGCAGAGGTGTGGCGGCTTAATGCACTCTGAACGCCACAAAGGCCTCACCTTGAGATGTGGTAGCATGATACGTCTCAAACGTATCTATAATTTTTGATGCTCCATGCTTTGTTTTACACCATTTGCCTATTGTTTCGTTACACTTAGTGGCATTTTTATACGCTTTCCGGAACTAACCTATTAACGAAGTGCCACAGTGCCAGTTCCCTGTTTTCTGCTGTTTTTGGTTTCAGAAGTGATACACAGGAAATATTCTCCGAATTGGACGAAACAAGTTCCTGAAGTCATATTTCATCGGGGAGCTCCCAAACATCCGAAGACCTGACGGAGGGGGGCCACGAGACCCCCACACACAGGGGCGGCGCGGCCTAGCCCCTGGCCGCGCCAGCCCCGTGTGAGGCCACGTGGTCCACCCTCTGACAGCCCCATTTCGCCTACATATACCCCCTGACGAGAAAAACCTAAGGGCCCGATCAGTTTTCCAGAATACATCGCGATCCGCCGCCGCCGTCGACCCGAAGATCGGGAGGGTCCAGAAGCTCTTCCCGGCACCCTGCCGGAGAGGGGAATCGCCACCGGAGGTCTCCTTCATCGCCATGCTTGCCTCCGGAGCGATGAGTGAGTAGTCTACCTTGGACTATGGGTCCATAGCAGTAGCTAGTTGGTTGTCTTCTCCACCACATGCTTCATGTTTAGATCTCATGAGCTGCCCTACATGATTGAGATCACCGTTATGTAATACTATGATGTTGGTTTGTTGGGATCCGATGAATATTGGTGTTTATGATTAAGTTGCTGCACTGAATTTTATCTTATATTATCTCTATGATGTTTATGATCTTGCATGCTCTCCGTTGTTAGTGGCTATCTTGGCCGAGTAGTTGCTAGTGACTCCAAGAAGGGGTATTTATGCTCGATAGTGGGTTCATGCCTCTATTTCACCTGGGGGAGTGACAGAAACCTCTAAGGTGGTAGATGTGTTGTTGCTACTAGGGAGAAAACAACATTCATATGCTCGAGGGCATATGCTTTGTTTACATTACACACTTTGCTTAATGCAATTATCTGTTGTTCGCAACTTAATACTTCTAGGGTGTTCGGATGATATCCCTGGGGGTGGATTATTAGTCATAGATGCAGTTGGATGGCGGTCTATGTATTTTGTTGTAATGCCCAGAGTGAATCTCATAGTGATCTTCTTGACATATCACGTTATCTTTATTCTATCAATTGCCCAACTGTAATTTGTTTACCCAGCATGTTATTTATCTATGGAGAGACACCACTAGTGAACTGTGGACCCCGGTCCTATTTTAATCATATTGCAATCACCTGTTTACTATTCCCGCACTGTTTACTTTACTAGCATATTACTACTGTTTTCCACTCGATACACTCATAACCTTTGTTTCAAGCAAACCGGTGAGATTGACAACCTCATCGCAAGTTGGGAACAAAGTATTTGTCTGTGTGTGTGCAGGTTCCACAAACACCTTCAGTCGTCGCTGTCTCTCCTTCTCCTGATCGATATTAAACCTTGGTTTCATAACTGAGGGAAAACTTGCCGCTGCACTCATCATACCTTCCTCTTGGGGTTCCCAACGGGCTGGTCATTCACCACGCACAAGGACGTCTGCTTTCACTAGGCATCAGCACTTTTTCTGGCGCCATCACCACAGTCAGCAGCACTTTTTCTGGCGCCGTTGCCGGGGAAGGAAAGAGAAGACTTCTGCGAGGGGAGTTCTTCGCACACACATACTTTACTTTGTTATTTGTTTTGCTTTACTTTATTTTATTTTACCTGCATTGCTTTTTATCAAAAACCCAAAAAAATTAGAATCCTTGGTAGTTGTTATTTCTTTACTTTAGTTTATCATGTTGTTCCCTGAGTTCGTTCTGGAGGACCTCTCTGTAGGGAGTGGTTCGATTATTGGCAAAAGTAACATTGAGGAGTTCTTTAATCACATTAGTATGCATAAGGAAGTTGAGGAAAAGTCTTTGGTTGAGTTAGCTCCTAGCTATGAAGTTGCTTCTGCTCATTTAGTTCACATGTTGGAAACTAGGTTTGCTAGTCTTAATCCTTTTATGCAATACATGTTCCTTAAGCTTCATGAAATTGAGGACCCCGAAAAGAAAGCTTTTATCTTGGAAACTTTGCGTTTAGAATTTAAGGATGTCGTTATTGAAGCTAGAAAGTTTCTTAAACGTTTTAATAAACTCGGTTCACCTATAACGGTTATTGATACACATGATGGGGAGGCCGAGATACCTATACCTTGCAAGCTTTTGGGATTGAATGAAGCTTTCGAAAATAATTTTGCCTGGATTTGTCCTGAAAATCTTTTTGATGAGAATAGTGTACCAAAGCATGATCACCAAGGGTCTTCAAAAACTTATGTGGATGAAATACAATGCCTTATTGATAAGACCTCTTCTGTTGATCTTAATGCTTCATCTGATATTACTTGATTCGCAATTTTCTGCGCCTAGCTCAAAGGCGTTAAAGAAAAGCACTCTTGGGAGATAACCCATTGTTTACTTTTCAGTACTTTTTCTTTTTCTTGAGTCTTAGAAGTCATTACTACTGTAATGACCGCTCTTTATCTTGTTTATTTCGTTTTTGTGCCAAGAGAAGCCTCTAATTTGAGTGAGGTAAAGATTTGGGGTTATTGCTGTCCTGAAACTGTTTTCGGTGCTGCACCGTAAAAATTCGTGAAAAATATCTGTATATCTTTTGGACCTGAAATTTCTTGTGCTTATGCCCCAGGTTATATCCAAACTTTTCTTAGTTGAACACTTTTTGATTTGAGCAACGGAAAATCCCTCAAAAATTCGTCCATTATCAGCTGTCCAGTTTTGACAGATTTCTGCCAATATTTGTTTTTGCCACTTTATCGCTTTCTTTTGAGTTCTTTTTTATCATGGAACTCTTGTGGAAGTTGCTACAGTAGTATATACTTTATATGTGGTGGTTTTGGGTTGAAACCTGAAGCTAAAAGAGGATGAATATATTTTATGCTTGCACTAATGTTGCTAATAGAATTGTGTTTAGTTTTGTATGAAGGAAGTTTTCAAGTGTAGGGATTGGAGAATGATGAGATGAGTTGAAGAATGGACAAAAGCTCAAGCTTGGGGATGCCCAGCACCCCAAGAAATATCCAAGAAGTACAAGCGTCAAAGCTTGGGGATGCCCCGAGGCACCCCTTCTTCATCGGCAAAAATCAGGTCACCTTTCAAAACACTATATTTTAATTGCTTCATGCACTATGTGTTTTTCTTGGAGCGTCAGTTGTTTTAGTTTTCTTAGTTTGCTTAGTTTGTTTGTTTGCTGCAATAAATGGTTGGACCCCAACAAATTTCCTTTGGAGGAGATGTACTCGTTTTCATTTGCAAAGAATGCTCTAGTTTTCACTCTTATAAATAGAGCATTCTAATTTTTCTGCTACTGCTTTTGGTTTTCGTTTTCGCCTTGATATGCATTCAGATCTTGTCATATCTTTTCATCAAGGTGTATTTTTGCCTCTGAACTTTATTGGTTTTCATCAAAAGAGGTTGTTTATAAAAATTTCAAATGGTGTTGGAAAAGAGAAAAAGCTTTGTGCAAAATAGTGGTACAAGAAGGAGCTTGTGTAGACTGCGGCTTAGGCTTTTTCATGTCATGCTAGATGTCTTTTTGATAGTATGCTTAGTGGTTTTGCTGTAGCATGACTTGTCTCAAATAACTGAGATTGCTTAATGAGCCTTTGAAAAAATCATGCGTTGTTTTTATTGTATGGAAGCATTATTTTGGTTTTCTCCTTGATGCTTTATTCGGGTTGACTTGGCGCATGCTCACACATGTTAGACTCTTCCAAAGTCGCCATTAGCCTTCATGATCATTTAGTTTTTGACTTTTGATGCCATCGTATGCTTCTTTTAATGTCGCTTTGTCGCTTTGCATGATTATGTCCATTATTGCTCTCTTAGTTGGTCGCTCCCAGTCTTTTGCTAGCCCTCGCCTTGTACTGAGTATGAGCTCTACTCGTGCATCCAACTCCTAAAAGCCAAGTTTGCCATTGTGTCCACTATAAATTCCTATGCATGGTATTTGTAAGCCATTCCAAAGTAAAATTTTTGTGTGCTACCTTTCAAAAACCTTCAAAACACTTCTCGTTTTGTGACACTGTTTTCAGCTCATGGGGACGTAGTGGTCGGATTTGCTATCTTCCATATTGTTTATTCCAAAAAAGAAAAAAAAGAGAAAAAAAGAAAAAAAGGCACTCCTCCAATGAATGTGAATGTTGGTGGGCACCCGATGGAATCGGTTAGCCATGGTATGTGAAAGGAAAAGGTGGGGAGGAGTGCCAAGTTTTATAAAAAGAGCACGAAGTGCCAATCTCTCTCTCAAAAACTTGCTTTATTTTTGTATGGAAGATAGTAAGAACCCCATTGCCAGTCGTTGACAAAGACAACCACCTCTCAAAATCAAGTTTTATCTCTGTTTTACAAATGAAAAGCTCTAGCACATGTTTAAATCACTGCTTCCCTCTGCGAAGGGCCTTTCTTTTACTTTTATGTTGAGTCACCACCTTCTTTCTTTATGCACCATTAAGAGAGCATAGTTGTCATTCTTAGTGTGATATGCATTGTCCCAAGGTTCATTGATTGACTCATATTGTTGGTTTCACTTGTTCTTAAATTATTTGTATCTAGTCGCCCTCTTAAACTTTGAGGTGTCCTATGCATTTATGTTTTGCTCTCTTTGAAGGACAAGCTGAAAACCACTTGTATGTTTTTCCTTATGATTTGAACACACGTTTGACTTTCATTGTTTCATTACCATGATCTTTTGTTTGTGTTCATTTGCATGTTTACAACATGGTTGCTAAGTTCTTATTGTCATGATTATATCTTCATGCCCATGTTTAAGTTCTATTGATCCCAGCTCATCAATGCTTACATATATGATCAAGATTGTGTAGGTGCATGTCACCTCAAAAATTATTCTTTTGTTATCACTTACCTACTCGAGGACGAGCAGGAGTTAAGCTTGGGGATGCTTGATACGTCTCAAACGTATCTATAATTTTTGATGCTCCATGCTTTGTTTTACACCATTTGCCTATTGTTTCGTTACACTTAGTGGCATTTTTATACGCTTTCCGGAACTAACCTATTAACGAAGTGCCACAGTGCCAGTTCCCTGTTTTCTGCTGTTTTTGGTTTCAGAAGTGATACACAGGAAATATTCTTCGAATTGGACGAAACAAGTTCCTGAAGTCATATTTCATCGGGGAGCTCCCAAACATCCGAAGACCTGACGGAGGGGGGCCACGAGGCCCCCACACACAGGGGCGGCGCGGCCTAGCCCCTGGCCGCGCCAGCCCCGTGTGAGGCCACGTGGTCCACCCTCTGACAGCCCCCTTTCGCCTACATATACCCCCTAACGAGAAAAACCTAAGGGCCCGATCAGTTTTCCAGAATACATCGCGATCCGCCGCCGCCGTCGACCCGAAGATCGGGAGGGTCCAGAAGCTCTTCCCAGCACCCTGCCGGAGAGGGGAATCGCCACCGGAGGTCTCCTTCATCGCCATGCTTGCCTCCGGAGCGATGAGTGAGTAGTCTACCTTGGACTATGGGTCCATAGCAGTAGCTAGTTGGTTGTCTTCTCCACCACGTGCTTCATGTTTAGATCTCATGAGCTGCCCTACATGATTGAGATCACCGTTATGTAATACTATGATGTTGGTTTGTTGGGATCCGATGAATATTGGTGTTTATGATTAAGTTGCTGCACTGAATTTTATCTTATATTATCTCTATGATGTTTATGATCTTGCATGCTCTCCGTTGTTAGTGGCTATCTTGGCCGAGTAGTTGCTAGTGACTCCAAGAGGGGGTATTTATGCTCGATAGTGGGTTCATGCCTCTATTTCACCTGGGGGAGTGACAGAAACCTCTAAGGTGGTAGATGTGCTGTTGCTACTAGGGAGAAAACAACATTCATATGCTCGAGGGCATATGCTTTGTTTACATTACACACTTTGCTTAATGCAATTATCTGTTGTTCGCAACTTAATACTTCTAGGGTGTTCGGATGATATCCCTGGGGGTGGATTATTAGTCATAGATGCAGTTGGATGGCGGTCTATGTATTTTGTTGTAATGCCCAGAGTGAATCTCATAGTGATCTTCTTGACATATCACGTTATCTTTATTCTATCAATTGCCCAACTGTAATTTGTTTACCCAACATGTTATTTATCTATGGAGAGACACCACTAGTGAACTGTGGACCCCGGTCCTATTTTAATCATATTGCAATCACCTGTTTACTATTCCCGCACTGTTTACTTTACTAGCATATTACTACTGTTTTCCACTCGATACACTCATAACCTTTGTTTCAAGCAAACCGGTGAGATTGACAACCTCATCGCAAGTTGGGAACAAAGTATTTGTCTGTGTGTGTGCAGGTTCCACAAACACCTTCAGTCGTCGCTGTCTCTCCTTCTCCTGATCGATATTAAACCTTGGTTTCATAACTGAGGGAAAACTTGCCGCTGCACTCATCATACCTTCCTCTTGGGGTTCCCAACGGGCTGGTCATTCACCACGCACAAGGACGTCTGCTTTCACTAGGCATCAGCACTTTTTCTGGCGCCATCACCACAGTCAGCATAGCACAATGCTCGCCAAATGCCACAAAGGCTCACCTCAAGATGCGAAGACATGCTACACACCAAACGCCACAAAGGCTCACCTTATTCTCCTCGCGCTCTCGCACAAAGCAAGATGCCACGATTAACTATGGGACACTTGAGGGCGGTCACCGAACCCGTACAAGCTTGGGGCAATCTCCACAACTTAATTGGAGGCTCCCAAGAATCACCACAAAGGCACCACAAAGGTTGGGGAATCTCCACAACTTAATTGGAGGCCCCAAGTATATGCCACAAAGGCCACTAAGCCGTCTAGGGTTCCAATAACCCAAGAGTAATAAGCTCACAACTTCCACTTACCCGAATCTCCAAGGAGAACTCAAACCGATGCACCAAATGCAATGGCAAGAGCACACAAAGTGCTCAAATCATTCTCTCCCAAATCCTACCAAAGCAACAAATGCTATGGATGGATATTAGAGGAAGAACAAGGAGGAAATCAACAAATGAACTCCAAGATCTAGATCCAAATGGTTCCCCTCACTTAGAGGAGAAATTGATTGGTGAAAATATAGATCTAGATCTCCTATCTCTTTTCCCTCAAGAAGATACAAGAATCATTGGAGGGATTAAGAGATAGCAAGCTCAAGAAGGTCAGCAATGGAGGTCAAGACTTGCAAGAAAGGTTGGGGATCCAATGGGGAAGAAGGGTCCCTTAAATAGGTCCCCCAAAATCCAACCGTTATGTCCAGAATTCGTCCGGGCCGGAGTCTCCGCCCTTGGGCCGGAGTCTCTGGTGCCCCGGTGTCATTCGGGGGCCTTAGGATGGACGAATCAGGTGCCAGGCCGGAGTTGGGCCGGAGACTTTGCGTCTCGGGCCAGAGACTCCGGCCACCCAAAAACTGGCAGCAACACCAACACGAAAAGGACAATAACTTGAGCATCCGGACTCCGTTTTTGATGATCTTGGGCTCATTGGAATCACAACAACGAGCTCTACAAGTATATGCGTAGAAACATCATAGTCCAACAAGGGAGGATAAATCCAAATGATGAAAGCTTTGACCTATCTATAAGAGATGAACCGGCAAAACCATCAACTTCAAAAACTCAATAAGAATTTCATCCAAAATCCGTTTTTGATGAATTAGAGCTTGTCCTGGAAATAACCACAAGCTCTAAAACTTCACATGGATAAAAGCCAAATAAGAACCAAGAAAGATGATGCCAAGTATGTAAAGGTTTGAGCTCTCTTCGAATGATGCGATTAAGTTACTCACTCGAGAGCCCCTCTTGATAGTACGGCTACCAATCCTATAACCCGGTCTCCAAACTAACATACGAGACCGTTAGAAGAGAAAACCTATCAAGAACAAACCTTTGCCTTGTGTATTCCACTTGATCTTGATAAAGATGATCTTCTCCACCTCAAGATGGAATTCCTTTCTTGATTGCGCTAGCTTGAAGAAGTCTTGTGGGTTGATCCCCCATAAATCAATATGGGAACGACTCTCTTAAGAATATCTTCACATAGCCATTACCACCAAATACAATACATGCATCAAGCATATAATATCCTTGAGATGGCTCATCTTGAACTTGACTTCTCATCCATGAAGACGATCACCACTTAATATTGAGAAAATTCCTTATATGACACTACTTGTAAAATATGATTCTTTATATGACACTTAAAACATTTTTCTTCCCTAGATGACACTCGGTGTAAATTTTATGCCCTATATGACACTCTAGTGCATTATATGACTTGCAAAGACAATATGGCCCCTAGTGCAATATGTGACAAAAATTATAAAATACTGCTATTGGCCCTATTTTTTTGACTGAGGATATTCAGTTAGAGTTGGTCTCACCTAATTAATAAAGTTGCGGGTGAGTTTTAAAAAATGCAGAGAGCCTCACGATCGCATAGCTCGTGATGCACTGATGCTCACTACATAGGACGCGTGTTCCATGCAGCAGCCTAGACGCCATGCCATGTACCTCTCCAGTACGCTCGTGGCTCAGCTCCCCACAGCCGAGCAATTCGCCATGCAGCTTGCCGCAGTCCTGCACTTCGCCGCGTAGCTGGTAGCGGCCGTGCACTTCGCGCACGTCTTGCCGTGCTCGTGCACTTTGCCGCACAGCTCGCCGCGGCCATCCATCTCGCTGCGGCCACTATGCATCTCGTCGTCTACATCTTCTGTCAGCTCACTACGGCCGCTACATCGCTGACCACACAGCTCGACACCTCCATGTTCTTTTTGCACATTTTCATGTAAATCAAAAAAATATGGTTATACTACTATGTGGATTTTCTTTGATTTTTTTTCACATATTGATTAGGGGCAATAGCGTCTTTGTTAGTTATATAATGCACTAGAGTGTCATATAAGGCATAAAATTTATACCAAGTGTCATCTAGGGAAGAAAAAAGTTTTGAGTGTCATATAAGAAATCATATTTACATGTAGTGTCATATAAGGAAATTACTCCTTAATATTATCCTTGCCTGAGATTATAGGATCCCACTCGATACATTATGTATGCTTTGAGAGTTGATCAACTTGAATCCCATCTTTGCACTTTGACTTGATCAACCTTGTATCATTCCTTCTTCCTTCATGATGATGATTTCTTGAAGGTAACCACAAATGTCCACTCAATTATATTCTTCAAGACATAGTTGCAATAAGCTCAATTCATCTTTCCACTTTGACTTGATCAACCTTGTATCATTCCTTCTTCCTTCGTGATGATGATGTCTTGAAGGTAACCATAAATGTCCACTCAATTATATTCTTCAAGACATAGTTGCAATAAGCTCAATTCTCATACGACCATTCTTCGGATATTCTCTTGAATAACACATTGGTTATCACTTAATGTTCTTCATTTGCTCATTCTTACAACCTTGAAGCCAACATATGGTTCAAGCATTGTCTACGGACATGTCCTACAAATATAACTCAATGCAAATATTAGTCCATAGAGATTGTCATTAATTACCAAAACCACACATGGGGCTCCATGCTCTTTCACTTGGTAAATGTGATGTTTCTTGTTCGTATTTTGTTTATCGACACTTCACTCCATAAACCTGTGGTCATGTTTACCGAGTTCAGTTTTCGCTTGGGGACAAGCGAGGTCTAAGCTTGGGGGGTTGATACGTCCATTTTGTATCACTATTTTGTATCATAATTTACTGTTATTCATTGCTATATTTCATATTTAGAGGTGATACTTATGTTGTTTCATCTGTTTTTACATGTTTGATGATCTTTGGAGAACTTGCTGCCGGAGTTAGGATTCTGCTGGAAAAAGGACCGTCAAGACACCATATTTCTGAAGATAAAAAATTCCAGAGAAATACCCAGAGATTCATATATTACTAGAAGACGAAGGTAGCCAGAAGGAGAAAGTGAGAGGAGCAGCAGGGGGGCCACACCACCAGGTGGCACGGGCCCACCCCTGGCCACGCCGCCCTGGGGTGAGGCCACCCTGGCCCACTCCTGCCATTGCCCCCTCGCGTATATGGTCACCCCGAAAACCTAAGTCAAAGGGGGGATCAGAGATAGACACCGCTGCCTTTGCAGGGCAGAAAACACCGAGAGAGAAAAGCTCTCCGGCAGGCAGAAATCTGCTGGGGAAATTCCTTCCCGGAGAGGGGAGATCGTCACCATCGTTATCACCATCGCGCTGGACTTCATCGGGATCATCATCGCCATCATCATTAGCACATTCATCTCCATCATCACCACGCCATCCCGCTGTAACATCTTGGGTTGAATCTTGTCCAATTCTTAGGGGAAACTTTCCCGGTGTTAATTACTCTTGTAGTTGATGCTATTGAGTGGAACCGTTGAATTAAGGTTTATGTTCAGATTGTTATTTACTATTATTTCACCTCTGGTCATGATCATTATGATGTCTTGTGAGTAGTTCGTTTAGTTCTTGAGTACATGGGAGAAGTCAAGATGTTAGTAGTGAAACTATGTTGAGTAATATTTAATGGTTTGATATTTATATGTTGTGGTGCTATTCTACTAGTGACAAGGGTATAGCTAATAGAGCCCGTTAGTTGAGTACCCCTGAGGCCCGTTGAGTTAGGCCCAATTGTAATGATAGTCGAATACGAGTTACTACCGTATGTCGATATTTGTAATCTGTATCGAACCCGACCCGATCCTCGAGACCTAGCCACCTATATATAGGGGCCAGGAGAGGACGGGGGGGGGGCAGATTGAAAGAAAGCCAGGTTGAACACCCAAGTTTACTTTCGATATACACCTATTTCGACTAACTTTACCTTCGAGTTCATCCAACGCCCTATCTCCCCGATCCTAAGTCCTTCATCTAGGACATTTGTCGAGTTAACCCTCGTCAATTGGCGCCGACCGTGGGGACTCTGGGCGTTGGAGTCATGAATTCGACGGCTTTTTCGCTTTTAGCCAACAGCAGTCCAGAAGTCGATGGAAGTCAAGAAGTAGAGTTATCCATCGGAAGCTTGAGCATCTTCATCGGGCCGTCGGGTTCATCCCGCCTTTCAGATTCAACGAAACCAGATTCACTGGCAAGAAAGCCCGAAACAAAGGAAGCGTTGGAGTCATCAGGCTCTTCCAATGAGGTAAACTCGCTGGTCAGCTTAGAGAAAGCGTCAATCGCAGAAGGCGACGAAATCGAAGAAAATTCCGACTCAGAAGAGAAAGCGTATCAGACACACAACAACACAAAGGACTTCGCCGGAAGAAGCAATGGCGTCTCCAAAGTACATCAGTTATGCGTCATTATCACTGAAGCAGAAGATGGAAACAACAGCGAAGGAAGCAAAAAATTTGACAGGCAAGTCGACAAAGTGAAAAATCACAACAAAAAGGAAAAAGAGAAAGTCCATGTCTCGGCTGGTGAATGGAGGATAATTACATCAGCCATTGATCATGGCACAGAAGTACCCGAGGGGTCGCGAAGAGAAGTTCTAATGGGATATCAATATGCGCTATACCAACACAAGAAGAAATTAAGGGAGGAAAGAGACATGATGTTTCGAGACAATAATAATGAATCAAGGGAAGAATATTGGGAAGATTATAGTGAAGATTCAGAATACAGCAGAGGTAGGCGTGGAGATCCAAAGCATAACAGGGGGGTGTCAGCATACGGCAGAGAAGAAGGGTACTCAAGGAGCCCGACCCCGCAACCAGAGGAGGAGGAAGACGATCTGATACAAAAAACGCCAGAAGCAGCGTTAGCAGCGGCACAAGCGTATCTGCTAGCCACAAGACCAGAGCATGGAGACCCGCGAGAAGATATGCACCGAGCCGCGATACGAAGCCTCGGAATAGTAGAAGGAAAGATCAGGGATCAAGGCCCAAAGCAGAAGTTGACAAGCTACAAGGGAAGACACAAGGAAAAGTTCAGATATAATGGCTCAGATGATGATTATAGTGAGTCATCAGAAGAGGAAAAGCGACGGAAAAGGAAGGAGGACGCAAGAAGTATAATAGCACAAGCTCGAGTAGATAAATCACGGCACGCATGGAGGGAAGAAAACTACGAAGACGATGATAAAGATATGGGTGCGTTATGCTTTACCCGTAGGGTTCGCAAAACACGAGTACCAAAAGGATTTAAATTACCCCATGATCAGAGCAAGTACGACGGGTCGCAGGAACCCACCTTATGGCTATCAGATTATTTACAAGCAGTGCAGATATTAGGAGGAACAAAGGCGACTGCAATGCAAAGTTTGCAGCTACACCTCACCGGAGCCGCCCGGTCTTGGTTGAACACCCTACCCGGCGAATCCATTGGAAGCTGGGGGGAACTCGAAAGTCAATTCGCAAGAAATTTCCGTTCCACCTACAAGCGCCCAGCATCACTGGAAGAAGTTAAAGCATGTGTGCAGAAAAAAGGCGAAACGCTAAGATCTTACATACAACGCTGGAGTATAATTAAAAACTCAGCAGAGGACGTCTCCGATGAACGAGCAATAGATGCTTTTTCAGAAGGACTTCGTCGCTCAGATCTTGTGGAAGAAATAGGAAGAACAAGACCCACGACAGTAACTGAGCTAATGGAACAAGCCAACAAATTCGCTGATGGAGAGGACGCGTACAACAACAAAAGAGGACGTTCGCCAGAAGTCGACAGAATAAGTCGACAAAGGAGAAGATACCGTAGCGGAGGCAACCAAGGAAGGCGAAATCAGGTAGCCGCAGGATATATATTAGAAGAAGAGGAAGGATACGAAAGCAGGAGGGTTCAAGCAAAAGGAACAGAAAAATCAAGGTACTCCGGTCCTTCGGCTGAGGATATGTTGTACGGACCTTGTCGAATCCACTATGCGTACCTCGACGGGAAAAGGGTCTCAAATCACCAGATGAAGGATTGCAGAACATTCCTAAGGTTGCAAGGTGCAATGAGCTCAAGCCAAGAAGGAAGGCAAGGAGAAAAGCGGAGAAGTCAAGGATATCAAACTCAAAAATTGTCAAGACACCTAGAGTCAAAAGTATACATATCAGCTATGATTCAACCGGTGCCCAAGTCGAAAAAAGAACGGAAGAGCATAACCAGGCAAATAAACCTAGCAATATCATCACCACCAGCCACCACAGAGTACCTACGATGGTCAGAGCAACCAGTCAAGTTCAGTAAAGCAGACCACCCACGGAAAGTTCCTCGACCGGGCCACTCGCCTATGGTTCTAAAAGCGCAAATAGGAGGATACGACATCGGAAGAGTGTTCATGGATGCAGGGAGTGGCATAAACTTAATATATGCTAAAACACTGAAGGCTATGTGCATCTCACCAACAAGTCTAAAGCCAACAGATTGCTCTTTCCACGGGATAGTACCAGGAGCAGCAAACTACCCTTTGGGAAGAATAGAACTCGATGTCTGCTTTGGTAGCAGCGCAAACTATAGAAGAGAGAAACTGGAGTTCGAAGTCATGGATTGGCCGTCACAATATCATGCAATCCTGGGGCGCCCAGCATTTGCAAAATTCATGGCAGTACCGCACTACGCGTATCTCACGCTAAAAATTCCAGGACCCAAAGGAACAATCACAGTGCAAGGGAGCTTTGAGGTAGCCAACACATGTGATAGAGAATTCAATAAGATGGCGCAAACCTTCGGCATGACAGCAGAATACGAGAGGCTAAATGGAGAAACAGATCATAATGTGCTACCCGACGTTGGACGATCCCTGCCAGATAAGGCTTTCGACACAACGCAGGACTCAAAGAAAATTCAGGTCCACCCTACGGATCCAAACAAGACGACATCAATTGCGGTGAACTTGGATCCCGCATAGGAAGGCGCGCTCGTCGAGTTCCTCCGTGAGCGCTGGGAAATCTTCGCCTGGTGTCCATCGGACATGCCAGGGGTTCCCAGGGAACTCGTCGAGCACGCATTAAATGTAGATCCCAAGGCGAAACCAGTCAAGCAACCACTGCGACGATTCGATGAACCCAAGAGGAAGGCAATAGCGTCAGAATTGCACAGATTAGAAAGTGCTGGATTCATCAGGGAAATCAAAACTTCGAGTTGGGTGTCGAACCCAGTAATAGTACCCAAGAAGAACACAGACGTACAAAGAGTATGTGTCGACTACACATCTCTCAATAAGCATTGTCCAAAGGATCCCTTCCCTTTACCCCGCATCGATCAAATAATCGATTCAACAGCGGGCTGTGCAAGGCTTTCCTTTTTGGATGCATATTCTGGCTATAACCAGATCAAGCTGAAGAAAGAGGACGAGGAAAAAACGGCCTTTATTACACCATATGGGGTGTTTTGCTACCAAGTGATGCCATTCGGCCTAAAAAATGCAGGAGCAACTTATCAAAGGATGATGCAGAGTTGCCTCGGGAGCCAAATAGGGCGCAACATACAAGTCTACATTGATGATGTAGTCATCACCACAAGAGAGGAGAAGTCTCTAATCGGCGACTTGGCAGAAACCTTCGACAACCTGAACAAGTTTAAGCTCAAGCTGAACCCGACAAAGTGCTCCTTCGGAGTTTCAGCAGGGCAACTTTTGGGGTTCTTGGTATCTGCGCGAGGAATAGAAGCAAATCCAGAGAAGATTCAAGCAATTCTAACAATGGGGAAACCCACGAAACTCCACGACGTACAGAAGTTAGCAGGACGAGTCGCGGCATTAAGTCGTTTCGTTGCTCGACTAGGGGAAAAGGCGCTACCTTTTTACGCACTTATGAAGAAGTCAGACGACAAATTTGAGTGGACAGAAGAAGCAGACACAGCGTTTGCGCAGTTGAAGAAAGTGCTTTCCACGCCGCCAGTGCTGGTCGCACCTAAAGAAAAAGAGCCACTACTACTGTACATCGCCGCAACCCATCAGGTGGTAAGTACAGTCCTAGTAGTCGAAAGAAGTGAAGAAGGCAAAGCTCATGGCGTCCAGAGACCAGTATATTTCATCAGCGAAGTGCTATCTCCAACCAAGCAGAGGTACCCGCATTATCAGAAGTTGGCATACAGTGTCTTTACAACTGCACGAAAACTACGACAGTATTTTACTGTGCACCCAATTATAGTGGTTAACGAAGCACCACTATCGAACATATTGAACAATCCTTTAGCGACGGGACGTGTCTCTTTGTGGGGGATAGAGCTATCTCCCATGGACATCACGTACGAGAAGAGGAAGGCGATCAAGTCGCAAATCCTGCCAGATTTTACAGCAGAGTGGCTCGAGCTGCAAAGTACCGGACCACCAGATTTATCGAGTACCTAGACAATGTATTTCGACGGTTCTAAGCGAGTCCAAGGCGCAGGCGCAAGAGTAGTATTGATATCGCCTCATGGCGACAAACTAAAGTATGTCCTAAGGATGAGTTTTCCACAGGCTTCTAACAATGAGGCAGAGTACGAGGCTTTGCTGCACGGAATGAAGATGGCTAAAGCTTGTGGAGCAACTCGCCTAAAGATATTTGGAGACTCTAACCTTGTTGTCCAGCAAGTTATGAACAGGTGTGACACAATCAACGACAACATGATGGCCTACAAGAATTTGTACCATTATCTAGAAGGAACATTCGACGGATGTGAAGTCTCCCACGTTAGCAGGAACAGCAATGAAGAAGCCGACACTTTAGCAAATATCGGATCACAATGCTTACCTGTGCCATCTGGAGTGTTTTGGGAAGAAATAGCGGAAAGGTCAATAAAAAGTGCTAAAAGTTCGACTACTACGACAAGCTCGGGGGCTATGACAGAGCCAGAGGAGGTCATGATGATAGAAGAAACATGGATGCAGCCATATATTGCGTACATGATAAATAAGAAGCTACCAGAAGATGCAGTGGAGGCTAAAAGGATAACTCGAAGAGCGAAAGCGTTTGTCGTGATTGAAGGGAAACTATACAAGAGAAGTATTACAGGCGTTTTACAACGCTGTGTTACACCCCAAGAAGGGCAAACAATATTGAAAGACATACATGGTGGAGTATGTGGCCATCATGCAAGCAGCAGAGCAATAGCAGCAAAAGCTTTTCGAGCGGGATTCTATTGGCTAACAGCCATCGAAGACGCAAAAGATATAGTTTGAAAGTGTGAAGCATGTCAAAGGTTTGCATCCAGACCGCATGCACCAGCAGCAGAGCTGCAAACAATACCATTATCCTGGCCCTTCGCACAATGGGGTCTTGACATGGTGGGAAAGCTGCACAAATCTTGGCCAGGAGGGCATGTCTACATGCTAGTAGCAGTCGATAAATTCACCAAATGGGTGGAAGCGGCCCCAGTGACAACTCAAGATTCTACAGCAGCAATCAGTTTCATCAAGTCGATAGTTTTTCGTTTTGGTGTACCACATAGCATCATCACAGACAACGGGACAAATTTTACTTCAAAAGAATTCAGAAGTTATTGCGAAGGATTGGGAATCAAGCTTAAATTCGCATCGGTGGCGCACCCGAAGACAAATGGGCAAGTCGAAAAAGCTAATGGCTTGATAAGTAGTGGAATAAAAAAGAGGCTTTTAGCACCTCTCGAGAAAGCCAAGAGCGCTTGGGTAGAAGAGTTGCCTTCCGTTCTTTGGAGCCTAAGAACTACGCCCAATGCAGCAACTCAAGAAACTCCTTTCTTCCTGGTCCATGGCGCAGAAGCCGTGCTTCCAGTCGAAGTTACACACGAAGCTCCAAGAGTGACAGCATATGACGAGGCGACATCAACAGAAGCATTACAAGACGACGTCGACGCGTTAGATGAAGCAAGAGACAAAGCATTAGAAAGGGCTACACAGTATCAACAAAGTCTACGAAACTACCATAGTAGTCGAGTTCGTCCACGATCCTTCGTGGTGGGAGATCTTGTTTTGCGACTTAGGCAAGACAGCCATGGCAAATTGGAGTCCCCTTGGGTGGGACCTTACATCATCACGGAAGTAATACCAGGAGGAGCATATCGACTACGAGACAAGAAGACCGGGAAGGACGAAAGCAACCCGTGGAATGCAGAACAGCTACGGCGTTTTTACGCGTAGACTAAGTATAGATATCAGCATATTCGAGTTAACCTTCTGGACCCAGAACATGAGGCCATAGGTCGGGTTCTTTGGGTTGAACTCGACAAAATTGTACGACTCTCGTGTTACTTCTCCGCTCGGGGGCTTCGACCTCTGGGTCGTACGAAAAGTTGTTATGACAAGATGGAGGGATTTTTTCTTCGCTATAAGGTTGTTTTCACAACCCGATAAATACAAAAAAACTTGGTTCATAAAAAGAACCCGATATCATCTTCACATTTATTGGTTCGCAAAGAACCCGACATATGGAAAGCATATCTCAGAACATGACTTGTTCTCATGATACTAGTAAAAATTAATCGACACAAAGTACGAATCTTTATTGATATCATTGCAGGAAGGACATTGTCAAACGAGATTACATGGATAATAGATCCAAATAAAAGAGGGCTTCAAGCCTCGTACTCCTTCTGGCAAAGAGTGCCATTGTAGATCTTCACGTCAAACTTTGACGTACCGACGTGGAAGTTGAACGCCATGATGAAACCTTGATGGATGTCGTGGTCCTCAGCAAATTGCGCCCAGCCACCCCTGAAGTACTGCTCGCCGTTACCGTCATACCACACCTCCACCTCATAGGGGATGCCACCGCCAGATTGTTCACGAAGAACCGCCTCTCGTAGTTCGCGGCCATCCATGAACTTCGTGAAATCCAGCGGCAAGCGCTGAATTTCATGGCACTGCGCCATGGCAATGCAAAGAAAGGAAAAGATACGGGGGGGTGCAGCAGGAGCAGCAGGCGCAGCAGGAGGAGGAGAGGCAGGACCTAGAGTGGCGCTGGTCACCTTCGGTTTGTTCTTGCTACCAGGTGGGCGGCCGGGACGGCGCTTCGCCGGAGCATCTGAAGAAGTTCCCGCGGCGCTAGCAACCTTGGGTTTATTCTTACTGCCACGAGGGCGACCCCTACCTCGTGGGGCCATCTGAGATCCAAGGTTCAGACGAGAACCTCCAGCGTCAGCCATGAAGCGCGACAGAAAAACCTCGCAAAAGCCCTAGATGGAGGAAGAAGAGGATGCGGCGGAGGAGAAGTTTAATTAGGGTTTCCTACCTTAATCACCAGGCGCTTTTATTTATAAGCGCATACTATTGGGCTTTCGGGCTGCATCAAAGTCCGTGAAACACAATTTACAATGGGAGTTAAATTCTGCGCACAGCAGACGATAATATCAATGAAGAAAAGGAAAAAAAAAGAGGAAGGGGGAGGATTATGCGATATAGAAACCGCGATTTAGACACGGGGGCTTGTCTACAGTAAGATATTTATAGAAGAAAGAGGAACTGAACTTTGAGCCTATGCTTGACTACAAGTTGCCAAACATAGCCTCGGGGGCTACTCCCATCGGGAGCGCTGAGTGCGCACCCGATAAAGATGAGGTGATCAATATTGAAGATAGAAAAGGGTAAGCATACAAAACTTCGACTACGTAGTCGACAAATCGAAAATTGGAGATTACTCCCATCGGGAGCGAGTTTTTCTTTGGTTGCAGAAACCCGAATATTTTCAGTCAAAATTTGACTGCGACATAAGATTCTCGAGTTGTGTTATCGCAACAACACTCGAATGCCGTGATTTATCACGAAGGTAAGACCCCGGGATCCGTCCTGTGTGGCCTGGTATACGCACATGGATGCGCTCTGCTGGTATGTATCCGTGTCTACGACGCGAAGAAAATCCTGGTGGACGCACTGGGTACCCTGAGAACCACTGGGACTCATTTTTTGTAAGTCCTAAATGAGGCAAAAGAGTGAGTTTGACCGGTATCCCGAATTCAAGTCCAAGGGGATTGAATTTGAAGTAGGTGACAAGTATCTGTTCCGGCAGTTAACTGACCTCTTGATCCATCAGAGTTGTCAGGCTTGTTCATCGAGACCCCTTGCGAGCAAATTATCATCAATACAAGTCGAAAGACCAAGTCGAAGATTTGAAGATGAAGTCGAAGAATTGATCAAGTCGAAGATTAGAGATTCAACCTGAATCTACAATTCTGGTAGAATCTCAGGGGCTACTGACAAGGGTATAGCTAATAGAGCCCGTTAGTTGAGTACCCCTGAGGCCCGTTGAGTTAGGCCCAATTGTAATGATAGTCGAATACGAGTTACTACCGTATGTCGATATTTGTAATCTGTATCGAACCCGACCCGATCCTCGAGACCTAGCCACCTATATATAGGGGCCAGGAGAGGACGGGGGGGGGGGGAGATTGAAAGAAAGCCAGGTTGAACACCCAAGTTTACTTTCGATATACACCTATTTCGACTAACTTTACCTTCGAGTTCATCCAACGGCCTATCTCCCCGATCCTAAGTCCTTCATCTAGGACATTTGTCGAGTTAACCCTCGTCAACTAGTGATGCCATGTGAACATCGACTACATGATACTTCGCCATTTATGGGACTAGTGGAATGCATTGTGTATTTGGCTACTAATTGTGGGGTTGCCGGAGCGACAGAAACCTAAACCCCTATTAGGAAACCATTGCACCAGGGAGCGTAGGGTCTCGGAGTTTAAAAGGCTGTGGTTAGATTTATCTTAATTACTTTCTTGTATTTGCGGATGCTTGCAAGGGGTATAATCACAAGTGTGTATTAGTCCTAGTAAGGGTAGTACGCTAGCACAGGTTCACCCCCATAACACTTATCAAACCTATGAAGATTACTTAGCAGCATGAAGCGAAATCTCTCGACAGAAACTCCCTTGTGTCCTCAGAAACGTTTGGTAATACACAACCGGCTTATCCTTTGCTCTAAAAAGGATTGGGCCACTTGTAGAAATTATTATTATGGTCTTTTATTTACTCGTACTTTATTTACTTACATTACCAAATACCCCTAAAAACCCGTTTGCTAGTATTTACAGTGAATCATTGATCAAAACCGCTTGTCAACACCTTCTGCTCCTCGTTGGGTTCGACAGTCTTATTTATCGAAAGTACTATGATACACCCCCTATACTTGTGGGTCATCAGCCGCCGCCGTCATCGTCGCGAGATCGGGAGGATCCAGGAGCTCTTCCTGGCACCCTGTCGGAGGCCTTTTCCACCACCATGGTCGCCTCTGGAGTGATATGTGAGTAGTCTACCTTGGACTACGGGTCCATAGCGGTAGCTAGATGGTCATCTTCTCCACCATGTGCTTCATGTTTAGATCTTGTGAGCTGCCTATTATGATCAAGATCACCTTTATGTAATTCTACATGTTGTGTTTATTGGGATCCGATGAGTATTGGTACTATGTTAAGTTGATGTGCTGAATTATTATCTTTATGTTATCTCTATGTTATTTATGATCTAGCATGCTCTCCGTTGCTAGTAGATATCTTGGCCAAGTAGATGCTAGTGACTCCAAGAGGGAGTATTTATGCTCGATAGTTGGGTTCATGCCTCTAGTAATCTGGAGGAGTGACAGAAACCTCTAAGATTGTAGATATGATGTTGCCACTAGGGAGAAAACAATATTCTTGTGTCCAAAGACATTTGCATTGTTTACTTTACGCACTTTGCTTAAGGCGATAATCTGTTGTTCGCAACTTAATACCCAATGTTTGCTCGGACGACATTCGGAGGGTGGATTATTAGTCATAGATGCAGTTGGATTACGGTCTATGTATTTTGTCATAATGCCCAGAGTGAATCTCATAGTGATCCTCATGACATATGTACGTTATCTTTACTCTATCAATTGCCCAACTGTAATTTGTTTACCCAGCATGTTGTTATTTATCTTATGGAGAGACACCACTAGTGAATTGTGGACCCCGGTCCAATTTCCTTTACATTACTATTACCGTTTACTTTTACTTGCTTATTTATATTCTCGCATACTATTATCTTTTACCACTCGATACGCTCAATTCTTTTTTTACAGCAAACCAGTGAGATTGACAACCTCATCGTAAGTTGGGGCAAAGTACTTGGTTGTGTTGTGTGGAGGTTCCACGTTGCTGCTAGGTGAAGAAGCTCCTACGTCAACTACGCACCAGTATTCTTCTGGCGCCGTTGTCCGGAGTGTCACGAAGCTAGCAAACATCATCTTCTGAAGTTTAGATTTCTCCTACTGGTTCGATAAACCTCGGTTTTACAACTGAGGGAAAATTGCTGTTGTGCTCATCATACCTTCCTCTTGGGGTTCCCAACTGAGTGCTACACCGCACTATCAGACTCATTCTACCCACAGAGAAGAATGAGACGAGACCTTAAGAAGCATTCAACCAAACTAGACTGGCCGTACCCAAATACCACCTCATGTCAATACTCATGGTTGAACCCTCACAACATACTCAATCAAAACAGAGCCCATAATGTCATAATGTCATAAGACAGATCAAATGATTGCAGAGTGCGGACACATTGCGAGATGTACTATGTAATGCAAGTTATTAACCTGATCGGATGGTAATTCCATCGAGTAAATATCTGATAGCGACTCTAGCTAGCTAGGATGCATGATGATGTAACCGATTACTTCACACTATGTGATTTCTTATCCTTCTTCATAATGTTAATTTATATCATGGCCTCTGCATGCCCGATTGAACAAATAAAAACAACATAATGACCTTGAGGGCGGCGGTTTTCATGCATACGTACATGGCTATGGACTATGCATGGCTTGTAACTTTGTATGGCTTGTAACTTTGTAAGTTAGTACGTAGGGCATGCATGCACGACGATTCCCTTTTGGCCCTGCCTGTGTCAAACTATTATTACTACTTCCTCCGTTTATAAGGCCGCTCATAGTGGGGAGTAACATAGATTAGTGTCATGCAGATGTTACTACTCTATGTTACTATCTTCATAGTGGGGAATTATATGTGGTGTCATGCAAGACCTTATTTATTAGGTTATATACTTATCGTGTATTGGGGTGTGTGATATTACAGTAACATAATATGTTACCACACCACTCTTTTTCCTCACTTAATAGCATGCCATGTCATCAAAATGTATTGGACTGTGTGATGTTACTAGCTATGTTACTCTCACTATGAGTAGTTTAAATATAAGATGTTTTAGCTTTGTAAAGCAAATATATCTAGATAACTTTTAGTGTGTAGGTTCACTTAAATATACATACTAAAACTTGTCTAGATACATTTGTTTCACAAATCTAAAATATCTTATATTTATAAACGGAGTGAGTAGTAATCAATTTACGTAAAGTTTAGGTTTCTGCATAACGATACTTCATTTTAGCATGCGCATCCTTGCACTGATCGATGTATGTTGCCTTTCTGCAGGATGCTAGCTAGCTAGAGCATGCATGAGACCAGCATGCACTGTCTAGAATCCTGCAGGCGCATGACAGAATATACACCCCACTATACTTGTTGTCTGTGCTAGTCGAAAGTTACAGCCTAAACAACCATATATGCCCACTTTGATCGATGAATGCATACTCATACTTGTAGACCAAGAAGAAGAATGTTACAGTATGTTTTGCTTGCCAGCTGCCACCTAGATAGCTGTTCATCAAATATAGGTGTTCTTCAAATCTTCAGTGTCGATGCGTACCACTACAGGAATGGGCAAAGACGCCGACAGCCAACCCCTACGCCGACGGCCAAATGTCGGTGCCGTCGGCGTAGAGGGCATCCAGGATACCCCGCCAAGGTCGCCGTCGGCGTAGCATTGCCCTCGGCGTAGGATCCTGTACGCCGACGGCCACCCTTGGCGTCTACAGGCCGTCGGCGTATAAGCCTGCCACGTGTCCCCGTTGGCTAGGGCAGACCGGGGCTGTAACGGCGTCATCGCTACGCCGATGGCCACCCTCGGCGTCTAAGGGGCCGTCGGCATATAGCCATTTTCTGAATTACTTTCTTCCATTATGTTCGTGCTTATTTGTTTATTAGTAATTATAATTTAAACATGGTTATATTGTTTACTAATTGCAAAAATTTGTATCCTCCGAATAGCAGTCTCTACGCGTCTGCATGAAATAACGTTGCAAATCTTATCTCTCATAGCAAGAGGTAGACAAATTGTGTAAGTGTTATCGTATGCATGTGAGTGAGTTTTTTGTCTCACATATTTTGGAGAAGTTGTTAAAGATTCCATGCTTTTTCGACACCGAAGTGCGGTAGTGTTGAAACCATTTTATCGTGGAGCTAGGGTTTCGCCGGTCTAGGGTTACGCCGGATAAAGACCACCGGAGTATCATAAACCCTAGGAAACTGGCATGCATGGGCCCAACCTTTGCTTTCCATGTATATATGTCATAAACAAACCAAAATAAAGCAGAAGATCCATCGGCGAGGCCTCGTACGGAGAAAGCTATAGGGGTAGATCTCCGGACCCCTCTGTCTAGGGTTTCGCCGGATAAAGACCACCGGAACATCGTCCACCCTAGAAAACTTGCATGCATGTGTCCCTAACATATTTGTATAGGTGTGACCCAAGGTTGGTACATGCAATACATATAGGTCCCGGGCATGGCCTTCTTCAGAGACATGGGCTGTTAACACTTGGTGAAATCTAGGATCTGTACGTGGAAACTCCTGCTACGGGTCTACCGGAGCCTATTTCATGGTAAAGTAGGCCCAACCTTTGCTTTCCATGTATATATGTCCTAAACAAACTAAAATAAAGCAGAAGATCCATCGGCGAGGCCTCGTACGGAGAAAGCTATAGGGGTAGATCTCCGGACCCCTCTGTCTAGGGTTTCGCAGGATAAAGACCACCGGAGCATCGTCCACCCTAGAAAACTTGCATGCATGTGTCCCTAACATATGTGTATAGGTGTGACCCAAGGTTGGTACATGCAATACATATAGGTCCTGGGCATGGCCTTTTTCAGAGACATGGCCTGTTAACACTTGGTGAAATCTAGGATCTGTACATGGAAACTCCCGCTACGGGTCTACCAGAGCCTATTTCATGGTAAAATGGGCCCAACCTTTGCTTTCCATGTATATATGTCCTAAACAAACCAAAATAAAGCAGAAGATCCATCGGCGAGGCCTCGTACGGAGAAAGCTATAGGGGTAGATCTCCGGACCCCTCTGTCTAGGGTTTCGCCGGATAAAGACCACCAGAGCATCGTCCACCCTAGGAAACTTGCATGGATGTGTCCCTAACATATGTGTATAGGTGTGACCAAAGGTTGGTACATGCAATGCATATAGATCCCGGGCATGGCCTTCTTCAGAGACATGGGCTGTTAACACTGAAATCTAGGATCTATACGTGGAAACTCCCGTGATACGTCTCCAAAGTATCCATAATTTTTGATGCTCCATGCTTGTTTTTACACCATTTGTTTAGTGTTTCGTTACACTTCATGGCATTTTTATGCATTTTCCGGAACTAACCTATTAACGAGATGCCACAAAGCCAGTTCCCTGTTTTCTGCTGTTTTTGTGTTTCAGAAAAGTTACACAGGAAATATTCTCGGAATTGGACGAAACCAAAGCCAGACGTCCAGATATTTCACGGAGCTTCCAGAACACCGAAGAGGAGACCGAGCCGGACCAGAGGGTGGCCACACCACCAGGGGGCGTGGCCCACCCCTGGCCTGCGCCGGCCTGTGGTGTGGGCCCCCTGGTCCACTTCTGACACCGCCCCTTCGCCTATAAAGACCCCCCGACGGGAAAAACCTAAACACCCGATCACTTTTCCAGAACACATCGCGATCCGCCGCCGCCGTCAACCCGAAGATCGGGAGGGTCCAGAAGCTCTTCCCGGCACCGTGCCAGAGAGGGGAATCGCCACCGGAGGTCTTCTTCATCGCCATGCTTGCCTCCGGCGCGATGAGTGAGTAGTCTACCTTGGACTATGGGTCCATAGCAGTAGCTAGATGGCTGTATTCTCCACCATGTGCTTCATGTTTAGATCTCGTGAGCTGCCTTACATGATCGAGATCACCGTTATGTAATTCTACATGTTGTGTTTATTGGGATCCGATGAATATAGGTGTTATGATTGAGTTGATGTGCCAAATATTATCTTATGTTATCTCTATGTTGTTTATGATCTTGCATGCTCTCCGTTGTTAGTAGCTATCTTGGCCGAGTAGTGGCTAGTGACTCCAAGAGGGGGTATTTATGCTCAATAGTGGGTTCATGCCTCTATTTAATCTGGGGGAGTGACAGAAACCTCTAAGGTTGTAGATGTGCTGTTGCTACTAGGGGGAAAACAACATTCATATGCTCGAGGGCATATGCTTTGTTTATATTACACACTTTGCTTAATGCAGTTATCTGTTGTTCGCAACTTAATACTTGTGGAGTTCTCGGATTGATTCAACACAAGTGGATTATTAGTCATAGATGCAGTTGGATGACGGTATATGTATCTTATTGTAATGCCCAGAGTAAATCTCATAGTGATCCTCTCGACATGCACATTGTCTTTATTCTATCAATTGCCCAACTGTAATTTGTTCACCCAGTATGTGTTACTTTATCTTATGGAGAGACACCACTAGTGAACTATGGACCCCGGTCCTATTTCCTTTACATTGCTATCACCTGTTTACTTTACTCGCACTATTTACTTTACTTGCATACTATTACTATTTTCCACTCGATACGCTCATTCCTTTGTTTACAACAAATCGGTGAGATTGACAACCTCATCGTAAGTTGAGAGCAAAGTATTTTGTTGTGTTGTGTGCAGGTTCCACGTTGCTACTAGTTGAAGACGCACTAACTCGTTTGATCGTAAACGGCGCCCTTGTTGGAGTGTCACTAGACTAGCAAGCATCACCTTCAGTCGTATTGGCTTCTTCCTCTCCTGATCGACAAACCTTGGTTTCTTACTGAGGGAAAACCTTGCTGCTATATTCATCATACCTTCCTCTTGGGGTTCCCAACTGGACGGTGAAAAACTATCAACACTGTACCGCATCAAGCTCTTTTCTGGCGCCATTGCCGGGGAGGAAAAAGAAGACTTCTACAAGGAGAGTTTCGCACACACATCCTTTACTTTGTTTTAAGTTTTGCTTTTACTTTATTTTTACTTGCATCGTTTTATCAAAAACCCAAAAAAATTAGTATCCTTTATAGTTGTTATTTCTTTACTATAGTTCATTATGTTGTTCCCTAAGTACGTTTTGGAGGACCTCTCAGTAGGCAGTGGTTTAATTATTGGAAAGAGTAACATTGAGGATTTCTTTAATCATATTAGTATGCATAAAGATGTTGAGAAAAAGTCTTTGGCTGAGCTTTCTCCTAGTTATGAAGTTGCTTCTGCTTATTTGATTCACATGTTAGAAGCTAGGTTTGCTAGCATTAATCCTTTTATGCAATACATGTTTCTTAAGCTTCATGATATTGAGGATCCCGAAAAGAAAGCTTTTATCTTAGAAACTTTGCGCATAGAATTTAGAGATGTTGCCATTGAGGCTAGGGAAGTTTTTAAGAAATTTAATAAGCTTGGCTCGCCTGTTGAAGTTGTTGGTACACCAAATGATTCTAGAATGCCAATACCTTGTAAACTTGTAGGAATTAATGATGCCTTGGAAAATAATTTTAGTTGGATTTGTCCTAAAAATCTTTTTGATGAAAGTAGTGTACCAAGGCATGACTATAAGGGGTACTCAAAAACTCATTTGGACATAATTCATTTCTTTGTTCCTACAGTTGATCTTAATGACTCTTTCGAAAATACTTGATTCGCACTTTCTGCGCCTAGCTCAAAGGCGTTAAAGAAAAGCACTCTTGGGAGATAACCCAACATTTATACATTCAGTTCTTTTTCTTTTATTTGAGTCTTGGAAGTTATTACTACTGTAATAACCTCTCCTTATTCTTTTTATTTCGTTTTTGTGCCAAGAGAAGCCTCTAATTTGAGTGAGGTAAGATTTGGGGATGTTGCTGTCCTGAAATAGTTTTCGGTGCTGCACCGTAAAAATTTGTGAAAATTCTCTGTATATCTTTTGGACCTGAGATTTCTTGTGCATATGCCCCAGTTTATATCCAAACTTTCATTAGTTGAACACTTTTTTATTTGAGCAACATAAAACCCCCTAAAAATTCGACCTTTGTCAGTTGTTCTGTTTTGATAGATTTCTGCCAATATTTGTGTTTGCCACTTCATCACTTTCTTTTTGAGTTCTTTTGATCACAGAACTTTTGGGGAAGTTTCTACAGTAGAATATGCTTTATATGTGGTGGTTTTAGGTTGAAGCCTGAAGCAAAAAGGGTTGATTCAATGTTATGCTTACACTAATGTTGCTAATAGATTTGTGTTTAGTTTTGTATGAAGGAAGTTTTCAAGTGTAGGGATTGGAGAATGATGAGATGAGTTGAAGAATGGACAAAAGCTCAAGCTTGGGGATGCCCAATACCCCAATAAATATCCAAGAGGTACAAGCATCAAAGCTTGGGGATGACCCCGAGGCACCCCTTCTTCATCGGCAAAAATCAGGTCACCTTTCAACGCACTATATTTTTATTGCTTCATGCATTATGCGTTTTTCTTGGAGCGTCAGTTGTTTTTAGTTTTCAGTTTTGTTTAGTTTTGTTTGCTGCAATAAATGGTTGGACCCCAAGAAATTCCTTTTAGAGAAGTTGCCTTGCTTTTCATTTGCCAAGAACACTCCGTTTTTTATTCTTATAATTTCAACGAGTGTTCTCTTTTTCTAGAACTGCGTTTAGCTTTTGTTTTTTGCCTTGATTTGTGTTCAGATCTTGTTATATCTTTGCATCAAGGTGTATTTTTGCCTCTGGTCCATATTGGTTTTCATCAAAAGAGTTGTTTATAAAAAGTTTGAATGGTGTTGGAAAAGATAAAAAGCTTTATGCAAAAAAGTGGTATAAGAAGGAGCTTGTGTAGATTGCGGCCTAGGCTTTTGCATGTTGTGCTTGATGTCCTTTTGATAGTATGCTTAGTGGTTTTGCTGTAGCATGACTTGTCTCAAATAACTGATATTGCTTAATGAGCATTTGAAAAAATCATGCGTTGTTTTAATTATTTGGAAGTATTATTTGGTTTTCTCCTTGATGCTTTATTTGGGTTGACTTGGCGCATGCTCACACATGTTTGACTCATACAAAGTCGCCATTGCCTCTATGATCATTTAGTTTTTGACTTTTGATGCCATCTTATGCATCTTTTAATGTCGCTTTGTCGCTTTGCATGATTATGGCCATTATTGCTCTCTTAGTTGGTCGCTCCCAGTCTTTTGCTAGCCCTCATTTTGTATTGAGTATGAGCTCTACTCGTGCATCCAACTCCTAAAAACCAAGTTGTGCTATTGTGTCCACTATAAATTCCTATGCATGGTATTTGTAAGCCATTCCAAAGTAAATTTTCATGTGCTACCTTTCAAAACTTTCAACTACTTCTCGTTTTGTGCCACTGTTTTTAGCTCATGGGGACGTAGTGGTCGGAATTGCTATCTGATACGTCTCCAACGTATCTATAATTTTTGATGCTCCATGCTTGTTTTTACACCATTTGCCTAATGTTTCGTTACACTTCGTGGCACTTTTATGCATTTTTCGGAACTAACCTACTAACAAGTTGCCACAGTGCCAGTTCCCTGTTTTCTGCTGTTTTTGTGTTTCAGAAGTGATACACAGGAAATATTCTCGGAATTGGACGAAACAAGTTCCTGAAGTCTTATTTTTCCCGGAAGCTTCCAGAGATCCGAAGAGAAGTAGGAGGGGGGCCATAGGGGCCCCACACACCAGGCTGGCGTGGCCCAGGCCTTGGCCACGCCGCCATGGTGTGAGGGCACATGGCTCCACCTCTGACATCGCCCCTTCGCCTATAAAAACCCCCCGACGGAAAAAACCTAAGTACCCGATCAATTTTCCAGAACACATTGTGATCCGCCGCCGCCGTCGACCCGAAAATCGGGAGGGTCCAGAAGCTCTTCCCGGCACCCTGCCGGAGAGGGGAATTGCCACCGAAGGTCTTCTTCATCGCCATTCTTGCCTCCGGAGCGATGAGTGAGTAGTCTACCTTGGACTATGGATCCATATCAGTAGCTAGATGGTTGTCTTCTCCACCATGTGCTTCATGTTTAGATCTCATGAGCTGCCCTACATGATTGAGATCACCGTTATGTAATTCTACATGTTTGGTTTGTTGGGATCCGATGAATATTGGTGTTATGGTTGAGTTGCTATGCTGAATATTATCTTATGTTATCTCTATGTTGTTTATGATCTTGCATGCTCTCCATTGTTAGTAGCTATCTTGGCCGAGTAGTTGCTAGTGACTCCAAGAGGGGGTATTTATGCTCGATAGTGGGTTCATGCCTCTATTTAACCTGGGGGAGTGACAGAAACCTCTAAGGTTGTAGATGTGCTGTTGCTACTAGGGAGAAAACAACATTAATATGGTCAAGGGCATATGCTTTGTTTACATTGCACACTTTGCTTAATGCAATTATCTGTTGTTCGCAACTTAATACTTGTGGAGTTCTCGGATTGATTCGCCACAAGTGGATTATTAGTCATAGATGAAGTTGGATGGCGGTCTATGTATTTTGTTGTAATGCCCAGAGTAAATCTTATAGTGATCTTCCTGACATATCACGTTTATCTTTATTCTATCAATTGCCCAACTGTAATTTTTTTACCTAGCATGTGTTATTTATCTTATGGAGAGACACCACTAGTGAACTGTGGACCCCGGTCCTATTTCCATCATATTGCTATCACCTGTTTACTTTACTTGCACTGTTTACTTTACTCGCATACTATCATCACTTTCCATTCGATACGCTCATACCCTTTGTTTTAAGCAAACCGGTGAGATTGACAACCTCATCGCAAGTTGGGAACAAAGTACTTGGTTGTGTTGTGTGCAGGTTCCGCGTTGCAGCTAGCAAGCAAAGCTTGGATGAGGTGCCATATATAAATTGTCCGAAGCTGTCGCAAACTGCTACTCGTGTGATGATGATGCCAGAAAAGAGCTGTGGCGTTTAGTTGACGTGGGAGCAGTAAGTCCTTGTGCGTGGTGATGACCAGCCCGTTGGGAACCCCAAGAGGAAGGTATGATGAGTGTAGCGGCTAGTTTTCCCTCAGTTAAGAAACCAAGGTTTAATGTCGATCTTGAAGAAGAGAGACGGTGACGACTGAAGGTGTTTGTGGAACCTGCACACACACAAACAAATACTTTGTTTCCAACTTGCGATGAGGTTGTCAATCTCACCGATTTGCTTGAAACAAAGGTTATGAGTGTATCGAGTGGAAAACAGTAGTAATGTGCTAGTAAAGTAAACAGTGCGGGAAAAGTAAATAGGTGATTGCAATATGATGTTAATAGGACCGGGGTCCACAGTTCACTAGTGGTGTCTCTCCATAGATAAAATAACATGCTGGGTAAACAAATTACAGTTGGGCAATTGATAGAATAAAGATAACGTGATATGTCAAGAAGATCACTATGAGATTCACTCTGGGCATTACAACAAAATACATAGACCGCCATCCAACTGCATCTATGACTAATAATCCACCCCCGGGGATATCATCCGAACACCCTAGAAGTATTAAGTTGCGAACAACAGATAATTGCATTAAGCAAAGTGTATAATGTAAACAAAGCATATGCCCTTGAGCATATGAATGTTGTTTTCTCCCTAGTAGCAACAGCACATCTACCACCTTAGAGGTTTCTGTCACTCCCCCAGGTGAAATAGAGACATGAACCCACTATCGAGCATAAATACCCCCTCTTGGAGTCACTAGCAACTACTCGGCCAAGATAGCTACTAACAACGGAGAGCATGCAAGATCATAAACAACATAGAGATAACAAAAGATATAATTCAGTACAGCAACTTAATCATAAACACCAATATTCATCGGATCCCAACAAACCAACATCATAGAATTACATAACGGTGATCTCAATCATGTAGGGCAGCTCATGAGATCTAAACATGAAGCACATGGTGGAGAAGACAACCATCTAGCTACTGCTATGGACCCATAGTCCAAGGTAGACTACTCACTCATCGCTCCGGAGGCAAGCATGGCGATGAAGAAGACCTCCGGTGGCGATTCCCGTCTCCGGCAGGGTGCCGGGAAGAGCTTCTGGACCCTCCCGATCTTCGGGTCGACGGCGGCGGCGGATCGCGATGTATTCTGGAAAACTGATCGGGCCCTTAGGTTTTTCTCATCGGGGGGTACTTATAGGCGAAGGGGCGATGTCAGAGGAGACACCACGGCCCCTCACGTGGGCCCGGCGCGACCAGGGGGGTGGCCGCGCCGCCCCTGTGTGTGGGGGCCACGTGGCCCCCCTCCGTCAGGTCTTCGGATGTTTGGGAGCTCCCCCGTAAAATATGACGTCAGGAACTTGTTTCGTCCAATTCCGATAATATTTCCTGTGTATCACTTCTGAAATACAAAAATAGCAGAAAACAGGAAACTGGCACTGTGGCACTTCGTTAATACGTTAGTTCCGGAAAATGTATAAAAATGCCACTAAGTGTAACGAAACAATAGGCAAATGGTGTAAAACAAGCATGGAGCATCAAAAATTATAGATACGTTTGAGACGTATCAAGCATCCCCAAGCTTAACTCCTGCTCGTCCTCGAGTAGGTAAGTGATAACAAAAGAATAATTTTTGAGGTGACATGCACCTACACAATCTTGATCATATATGTAAGCATTGGTGAGCTGGGATCAATAGAACTTAAAACATGGGCATGAAAGATATAATTATGACAATAAGAAACTTAGCAACCATGTTGTAAACATGCAAATGAACACAAACAAAAGATCATGATAATGAAACAATGAAAGTCAAACGTGTGTTCAAATCATAAGGAAAAACATACAAATGGTTTTCAGCTTGTCCTTCAAAGAGAGCAAAACATAAATGCATAGGACACCTCAAAGTTTAAGAGGGCGACTAGATACAAATAATTTAAGAACAAGTGAAACCAACAATATGAATCAATCAATGAACTTTGAGACAATGCATATCACACTAAGAATGACAACTATGCTCTCTTAATGGTGCATAAAGAAAGAAGGTGGTGACTCAACATAAAAGTAAAAGAAAGGCCCTTCGCAGAGGGAAGCAGTGATTGCAAGTTTTATAACCTTCAAAAATTATGGTACTTACCGGCTTTGAGCTCTCATTGCCCCCATCATAAGCATCTTGAATGGTTAAAGTTAATGTGAGAACAATTATGATGCATATGCTTGACAAATCATAAGTTGAAAACCTCGTGTCCCGTGAATACGAGTACCCAAACCATGCTAATTTACTTAGAGTCCCAAGCAAGGCTCTTGTCATTGTAAGTATATGCATATCATTGAGAACCGCCAATGGGGTACCTCCGTGCCCGATGACATAGAACAAGCCCACACCAAAATGACAGGACAAGCAGACAATGAACACCTCGACATCTCTTTTATTTGCTATATTGTTTAGCTTTTTATTGTGAGATGCGTCGTCGAATGTTCACCATGGGTATGCTGCAAATTTCCACCATGAATTATGCATGGCTTAGATTGGCGGCCCAGCGTTTCCCTAACACATATAAAAAACTCCATGATCCCTACAAGATTCCCAATTCATTTCACACAGCGGGCATCCATAAACAAAAGATCACGATATCAACTCAAAAAGAAGTGCAATGTTGAAAGCTTGCCCCATGACAGCATGGCTGGGCTAGAATCCAACTTACAACTTGCAAGCATAACAACTCAACATAAAAGACCACAATGTCAAATATTAAGAACAGGAAAAAGTAAAGTGTGCCTTCTGGTTCGTGAGAGCTTTACTGACCGAATTTCGCATAACACTGCTAAGAGTTTCATTTGAAGAGAAAATAAAAGCAAGTCAAATTTACTTGGAATAGCAAATTGCTAGTAGGTATGTATGGTGGACACTTTGGAAAACTTGGCTTTTAGGAGTTGGATGCACGAGTAGAGCTCATACTCAGTACAAGGCGAGGGCTAGCAAAAGACTGGGAGCGACCAACTAAGAGAGCAATAATGGCCATAATCATGCAAAGCGACAAAGCGACATTAAAAGAAGCATACGATGGCATCAAAAGTCAAAAACTAAATGATCATGAAGGCTAATGGCGACTTTTGAAGAGTCTAACATGTGTGAGCATGCGCCAAGTCAACCCAAATAAAGCATTAAGGAGAAAACCAAAATAATGTTTCCATATAATAAAAACAACGCATGATTTTTTCAAAGGCTCATTAAGCAATCTCAGTTATTTGAGACAAGTCATTCTACAGCAAAACCACTAAGCATACTATCAAAAAGACATCAAGCATGACATGAAAAAGCCTAAGCCGCAGTCTACACAAGCTCCTTCTTGTACCACTATTTTGCACAAAGCTTTTTCTCTTTTCCAACACCATTTGAAATTTTTATAAACACCTCTTTTGATGAAAACCAATAAAGATCAGAGGCAAAAATACACCTTGATGAAAAGATATGACAAGATCTGAATGCAAATCAAGGCGAAAACGAAAACCAAAAGCAGTAGCAGAAAAAGTAGAACGCTCGATGAACGATAAGAGTGAAAACTAGAGCGTTCTTTGCAAATGAAAACGAGTACATCTCCTCCAAAGGAAATTTGTTGGGGTCCAACCATTTATTGCAGCAAACAAACAAACTAAACCAACTAAGAAAACTAAAACAACTGACGCTCCAAGAAAAACACATAGTGCATGAAGCAATAAAAATATAGTGTCTTGAAAGGTGACCTGATTTTTGCCGATGAAGAAGGGGTGCCTCGGGGGCATCCCCAAGCTTTGACGCTTGTACTTCTTGGATATTTCTTGGGGTGATGCATGGGCATCCCCAAGCTTGAGCTTTTGTCCATTCTTCAACTCATCTCATCATTCTCCAATCCCTACACTTGAAAACTTTCTTCATACAAAACTAAACACAATTCTATTAGCAACATTAGTGTAAGCATAAAATATATTCAACCTCTTTTAGCTTCAGGTTTCAACCCAAAACCACCACATATAAAGTATATACTACTGTAGAAACTTCCACAAGAGTTCCATGATAAAAAAGAACTCAAAAGAAAGCGATAAAGTGGCAAAAACAAATATTGGCAGAAATCTGTCAAAACTGGACAGCTGACAAAGGACGAATTTTTGAGGGATTTTCTGTTGCTCAAATCAAAAAGCGTTCAACTAAGAAAAGTTTGGATATAACCTGGGGCATATGCACAAGAAATCGCAGGTCCAAAAGATAAACAGAGAATTTTCACGAATTTTTACGGTGCAGCACCGAAAACAGTTTCAGGACAGCAATAACCCCAAATCTTTACCTCACTCAAATTAGAGGCTTCCCTTGGCACAAAAACGAAATAAACAAGATAAGGAGCGGTCATTACAGTAGTAATGACTTCCAAGACTCAAATAAAAGAAAAAGTACTGAAAAGTAAACAATGGGTTATCTCCCAAGAGTGCTTTTCTTTAACGCCTTTGAGCTAGGCGCAGAAAATTGCGAATCAAGTACCTTCAGAAGAAGCATTAAGATCAACAGAAGAGGTCTTGTCAATAAGGCATTCTATTTCATCCACATAAGTTTTCGAAGACCCTTGGTGATCATGCTTTGGTACACTATTCTCATCAAAAAGATTTTCAGGACAAATCCAGGCAAAATTGTTTTCGAAAGCATCATTCAATCCCAAAAGCTTGCAAGGTATAGGTATCTCGGTCCCCTCGTCATTAGTATCAATAACCGTTATAGATGAACCGAGTTTATTAAAATGTTTAAGAACCTTCCTAGCTTCAATAACGACATCCTTAAATTCTAAACGCAAAGTTTCCAAGATAAAAGCTTTCTTTTCGGGGTCCTCAATTTCATGAGGCTTAAGGAACATGTATTGCATAAAAGGATTAAGACTAGCAAACCTAGTTTCCAATATGTCAATTAAATAAATAGAAGCAACTTCAATACTAGGAGCAAGTTCAACCCAAGACTTTTCCTCATCTTCATCATGCATACTAATGTGATTAAAGAACTCCTCAATGTTACTTTTGCCAATAATCGAACCACTACCTACTGAGAGGTCCTCCAGAACGAACTCAGGGAACAACATGATAAACTAAAGTAAAGAAATAACAACTACCAAGGATTCTAATTTTTTTTTGGGTTTTTGATACAAAAAGCAATGCAGGTAAAATAAAATAAAGTAAAGCAAAACAAATAACAAAGTAAAGTATGTGTGTGCGAAGAACTCCCCTCGCAGAAGTCTTCTCTCTTCCCCGGCAACGGCGCCAGAAAAGAAGCTGCTACTCGTGTGATGATGACGCCAGAAAAGAGCTGTGGCGTTTAGTTGACGTGGGAGCAGTAAGTCCTTGTGCGTGGTGATGACCAGCCCGTTGGGAACCCCAAGAGGAAGGTATGATGAGTGTAGCGGCTAGTTTTCCCTCAGTTAAGAAACCAAGGTTTAATGTCGATCTTGAAGAAGAGAGACGGTGACGACTGAAGGTGTTTGTGGAACCTGCACACACACAAACAAATACTTTGTTCCCAACTTGCGATGAGGTTGTTAATCTCACCGATTTGCTTGAAACAAAGGTTATGAGTGTATCGAGTGGAAAACAGTAGTAATGTGCTAGTAAAGTAAACAGTGCGGGAAAAGTAAACAGGTGATTGCAATATGATGTCAATAGGACCGGGGTCCACAGTTCACTAGTGGTGTCTCTCCATAGATAAAATAACATGCTGGGTAAACAAATTACAGTTGGGCAATTGATAGAATAAAGATAACGTGATATGTCAAGAAGATCACTATGAGATTCACTCTGGGCATTACAACAAAATACATAGACCGCCATCCAACTGCTTCTATGACTAATAATCCACCCCCAGGGATATCATCCGAACACCCTAGAAGTATTAAGTTGCGAACAACAGATAATTGCATTAAGCAAAGTGTGTAATGTAAACAAAGCATATGCCCTTGAGCATATGAATGTTGTTTTCTCCCTAGTAGCAACAGCACATCTACCACCTTAGAGGTTTCTGTCACTCCCCCAGGTGAAATAGAGACATGAACCCACTATCGAGCATAAATACCCCCTCTTGGAGTCACTAGCAACTACTCGGCCAAGATAGCTACTAACAACGGAGAGCATGCAAGATCATAAACAACATAGAGATAACAAAAGATATAATTCAGTACAACAACTTAATCATAAACACCAATATTCATCGGATCCCAACAAACCAACATCATAGAATTACATAACGGTGATCTCAATCATGTAGGGCAGCTCATGAGATCTAAACATGAAGCACATGGTGGAGAAGACAACCATCTAGCTACTGCTATGGACCCATAGTCCAAGGTAGACTACTCACTCATCGCTCCGGAGGCAAGCATGGCGATGAAGAAGACCTCCGGTGGCGATTCCCCTCTCCGGCAGGGTGCCGGGAAGAGCTTCTGGACCCTCCCGATCTTCGGGTCGACGGCGGCGGCGGATCGCGATGTATTCTGGAAAAATGATCGGGCCCTTAGGTTTTTCTCGTTGGGGGGTACTTATAGGCGAAGGGGCGATGTCAGAGGAGAGACCACGGCCCCTCACGTGGGCCCGGCGCGACCAGGGGGGTGGCCGCGCCGCCCCTGTGTGTGGGGGCCACGTGGCCCCCCTCCGTCAGGTCTTCGGATGTTTGGGAGCTCCCCCGTAAAATATGACTTCAGGAACTTGTTTCGTCCAATTCCGAGAATATTTCCTGTGTATCACTTCTGAAACACAAAAACAGCAGAAAACAGGAAACTGGCACTGTGGCACTTCGTTAATAGGTTAGTTCCGAAAAATGTATAAAAATGCCACTAAGTGTAACGAAACAATAGGCAAATGGTGTAAAACAAGCATGGAGCGTCAAAAATTATAGATACGTTTGAGACGTATCACAAACTAGCAAGCATCTCCTCCAGTCGTATTTTCTGCTTTTCTCCTGATCGACATAAACCTTGGATTCTTACTGAGGGAAAAACTTGCTGCTATATTCATCAAACCTTAATCTTGGGGTTCCCAACAATCTAGCAATCAAGCCTTTTTCTGGCGCCGTTGCCGGGGAAGAGTGGAAGACTTCTGCGAGGGGAGTTCTTCGCACACATATCCTTTACTTTGTTATTGTTTTGCTTTACTTTATTTATTTTACCTGCATCGTTTTATATCAAAAACCCAAAAAAAAATTAGAATCCTTGGTAGTTGTTATTTCTTTACTTTTAGTTCATCATGTCGTTCCCTAAGTACGTTCTGGAGGACCTCTCAGTAGGTAGTGGTTCAATTATTGGAAAAAGTAACATTGAGGAGTTCTTTAATCACATTAGTATGCATAAGGAAGTTGAGGAAAAGTCTTTGGTTGAGCTAGCTCCTAGTTATGAAGTTGCTTCTGCTTATTTAGTTCACATGTTAGAAGCTAGGTTTGCTAGTCTTAATCCTTTCATGCAATACATGTTCCTTAAGCTTCATGAAATTGAGGATCCCGAAAAGAAAGCTTTTATCTTGGAAACTTTGCGCATAGAATTTAGAGATGTTGCAATTGAGGCTAGGAAAGTTTTTAAGAAGTTTAATAAGCTTGGCTCGCCTATTGAAATTGTTGGTACACCCAACGAAGATTCTAGATTGCCAATACCTTGTAAGCTTGTAGGAATTCATAATGCCTTGGTAACTAATTTTAGTTGGATTTGTCCTGAAAATCTTTTTGATAAAAATAGTGTACCAAAGCGTGACTACAAGGGATACTCAAAACCTCAATTGGATAGTATTCATTTCTTTATTCCTATAGTGGATCCTGATCCCCCTTTCATTGTCACTTGATTCGCAATTTTCTGCGCCTAGCTCAAAGGCGTTAAAGAAAAGCACTCTTGGGAGATAACCCAATGTTTTATTTTTAGTAATTTTTCTTTTATTTGAGTCTTGGAAGTCATTACTACTGTAATGACCGCTCCTTATCCTTTTTATTTTGTTTTTCTGCCAAGAGAAGCCTCTAATTCGAGTGAGGTAAAGATTTGGGGATGTTGCTGTCCTGAAACTGTTTTCGGTGCTGCACCGTAAAAATTCGTATAAATTCTCTGTATATCTTTTGGACCTGAAATTTCTTTTGCATTTGCCCCAGGTTATATCCAAAATTTCGTTAGTTGAACACTTTTTGATTTGAGCAACAGAAAACCCCTAAAAAATTCGACCTTTGTCAGCTGTTCTGTTTTGACAGATTTCTGCCAATATTTGTGTTTGCCACTTTATCGCTTTCTATTGAGTTCTTTTGATCATAGAACTTTTGGGGAGGTTGCTACAGTAGTATTTGCTATATATGTAGTGGTTTTGAGTTAAAACCTGAAGCAAAAAGAGGTTGATTATATGTTATGCTTGCACTAATGTTGCTAATAGATTTGTGTTTAGTTTTGTATGAAGGAAGTTTTCAAGTGTAGGGATTGGAGAATGATGAGATGAGTTGAAGAATGGACAAAAGCTCAAGCTTGGGGATGCCCAGAACCCCAAGAAATATCCAATAAGTATAAGCATCAAAGCTTGGGGATGCCCCCAAGGCACCCCTTCTTCATCGGCAAAAATCAGGTCACCTTTCAAGACACTATATTTTTATTGCTTCATGCACTATGTGTTTTTCTTGGAGCGTCAGTTGTTTTAGTTTTCTTAGTTAGTTTGTTTTGTTTTCTGCAATAAATGGTTGGACCCCAACAAATTTACTTTGGAGGAGATGTACTCGTTTTCATTTGCAAAGAACACTCTATTTTTCATTCTTACAATTTCACCGAGTCTTCTTCTTTTTCCGCTACTGCTTTTGGTTTTCGTTTTCGCCTCGAATTGCGTTCAGACCTTGTCATATCTTTTCATCAAGGTGTATTTTTGCCTCTGATCTTTATTGGTTTTCATCAAAAGAGGTGTTTTTAAAAAATTTCAAATGGTGTTGGAAAAGAGAAAAAGCTTTATGCAAAAAAGTGGTACAAGAAGGAGCTTGTGTAGACTGCGGCTTAGGCTTTTTCATGTCATGCTTGATGTCTTTTTGATAGTATGCTTAGTGGTTTTGATGTAGCATGACTTGTCTCAAATAACTGAGATTGCTTAATGAGCCTTTGAAAAAATCATGCATTGTTTTTATTTGTATGGAAGCATTATTTTGGTTTTCTCCTTGATGCTTTATTTGGGTTGACTTGGCGCATGCTCACACATGTTAGACTCTTACAAAGTCGCCAATAGCCTCTATGATCATTTAGTTTTTGACTTTTGATGCCATCTTATGCTTCTTTTAATGTCGCTTTGTCGCTTTGCATGATTATGGCCATTATTGCTCTCTTAGTTGGTCGCTCCCAGTCTTTTGCTAGCCTTCGCTTTGTACTGAGTATGAGCTCTACTCGTGCATCCAACTCCTAAAAGCCAAAGTTTTCCAAAGTGTCCACCATACATACCTACTAGCAATTTGCTATTCCAAGTAAATTTGACTTGCTTTTATTTTCTCTTCAAATTAAACTCTTACCAGTGTTATGCGAAATTCGGTCAGTAAAGCTCTCACGAACCGGAAGGCACACTTTACTTTTTCCTGTTCTTAAAATTTTGACATTGTGGTCTCTTATGTTGAGTTGTTATGCTTGCATGTTGTAAGTTGGAGACTAGCCCAGCCATGCAGTCATGGGCAAGCTTTCAACATTGCACTTCTTATTTGAGTTGATATCGTGATCTTTTGTTTATGGATGCCCGCGGTGTGAACTGAATTGGGAATCTTGTGACGATCATGGAGTTTGTATATGTGTTAGGGAAATGCCGGGCCGCTAATCTATGCCATGCATAATTCATGGTGGAAATTTGCAGCATACCCATGGTGAACATTCGACGACGCATCTCACAATAAAAAGCTAAACAAATGGCAAATAAAAGAGATGTTGAGGTGTTCATTGTCTGCTTGTCCTGTCATTTTGATGTGGGCTTGTTCCATGTCATCGGGCACGGAGGTACCCATTGGCGGTTCTCAATGATATGCATATATTTACAATGACAAGAGCCTTGCTTGGGACTCTAAGTAAAGTAGCATGAGGTTTGGGTACTCGTATTCATGGGACACGAGGTTTTCAACTTATGATTTGTCAAGCATATGCATCATAATTGTTCTCGCATTAACTTTAACCATTCAAGATGCTTATGATGGGGGCAATGAGAGCTCAAAGCCGGTAAGTACCATAATTTTTGAAGGTTATAAAACTTGCAATCACTGCTTCCCTCTGCGAAGGGCCTTTCTTCTACTTTTATGTTGAGTCACCACCTTCTTTCTTTATGCACCATTAAGAGAGCATAGTTGTCATTCTTAGTATAATATGCATTGTCCCAAAGTTTTCATTGATTGATTCATATTGTTGGTTTCACTTGTTCTCAAATTATTTGTATCTAGTCGCCCTCTTAAACTTGAAGGTGTCCTATGCATTTATGTTTTGCTCTCTTTGAAGGACAAGCTGAAAACCATTTGTATGTTTTTCCTTATGATTTGAACAGACATTTGACTTTCATTGTTTCATTTTCATGATCTTTTGTTTGTGTTCATTTGCATGTTTACAACATGGTTGCTAAGTTCTTATTGTCAAGATTATATCTTTCATGCCCATGTTTTAAGTTCTTATGATCCCAGCTCACAAATGCTTACATACATGATCAAGATTGTGTAGGTGCATGTCACCTCAAAAATTATTCTTTTGTTATCACTTACCTACTCGAGGACGAGCAGGAGTTAAGCTTGGGGATGCTTGATACGTCTCCAATGTATCTATAATTTTTGATGCTCCATGCTTATTTTTACACCATTTCCCTAATGTTTCGTTACACTTCGTGGCACTTTTATGCATTTTCCGGAACTAACCTACTAACAAGTTGCCACAGTGCCAGTTCCCTGTTTTCTGCTGTTTTTGTGTTTCAGAAGTGATACACAGGAAATATTCTCGGAATTGGACGAAACAAGTTCCTCAAGTCTTATTTTTCCCGGAAGCTTCCAGAGATCCGAAGAGAAGTAGGAGGGGGGGGCCACAGGGGCCCCACACACCAGGCTGGCGCGGCCTAGGCCCTGGCTACGCCGCCATGGTGTGAGGGCACCTGGCTCCACCTCTGACATCGCCCCTTCGCCTATAAAGACCCCTCGATGGAAAAAACCTAAGTACCCGATCAATTTTCCAGAACACATTGCGATCCGCCGCCGCCGTCGACCCGAAGATCGGGAGGGTCCAGAAGCTCTTCCCGGTACCCTGCCGGAGAGGGGAATCGCCACCGGAGGTCTTCTTCATCGCCATGCTTGCCTCCGGAGTGATGAGTGGGTAGTCTACCTTGGACTATGGGTCCATAGAAGTAGCTAGATGGTTGTCTTCTCCACCATGTGCTTCATGTTTAGATCTCATGAGCTGCCCTACATGATTAAGATCACCGTTATGTAATTCTACATGTTTGGTTTGTTGGGATCCGATGAATATTGGTGTTATGATTAAGTTGCTGTACTGAATATTATCTTTTGTTATCTCTATGTTGTTTATGATCTTGCATGCTCTCCGTTGTTAGTAGCTATCTTGGCCGAGTAGTTGCTAGTGACTCCAAGTGGGGGTATTTATGCTCGATAGTGGGTTCATGCCTCTATTTAACCTGGGGGAGTGACAGAAACCTCTAAGGTTGTAGATGTGCTATTGCTACTAGGGAGAAAACAACATTCATATGCTCAAGGGCATATGCTTTATTTACATTACACACTTTGCTTAATGCAATTATCTGTTGTTCGCAACTTAATACTTGTGGAGTTCTCGGATTGATTCGCCACAAGTGGATTATTAGTCATAGATGCAGTTGGATGGCGGTCTATGTATTTTGTTGTAATGCCCAGAGTAAATCTCATAGTGATCTTCTTGACATATCGCGTTTATCTTTATTCTATCAATTGCCCAACTGTAATTTGTTTACCCAGCATGTGTTATTTATCTTATGGAGAGACACCACTAGTGAACTGTGGACCCCAGTCCTATTTCCATCATATTGCTATCACCTGTTTACTTTACTCGCACTGTTTACTTTACTCGCATACTATCATCACTTTCCATTCGATACGCTCATACCCTTTGTTTCAAGCAAACCGGTGAGATTGACAACCTCATCGCAAGTTGGGAACAAAGTACTTGGTTGTGTTGTGTGCAGGTTCCGCGTTGCAGCTAGCAAGCAAAGCTTGGACGAGGCGCCATATATAAATTATCCGAAGTTGTCGCAAACTAGCAAGCATCACCTTCAGTCGTATTGTCTGCTTTTCTCCTGATCGACATAAACCTTGGTTTCTTACTGAGGGAAAAACTTGCTGCTATATTCATCAAACCTTAATCTTGGGGTTCCCAACAATCTAGCAATCACTATCTTCCATATTAAATTAAGTACCCCTCGACTAGGCAGCTTCATCTGCTCATCATTAATTTTGCATGAGAGCTGGTCAGACCATTGCAATCTAATTTTAAAAAGAAAAGAAAGAAAAAGGCACTCCTCCATGGTATGTGAATGTTGGTGGGCACCCGATGGAATCGGTTAGCCATGGTTTGAGAAAGGAAAAAAGGTGGGGAGGAGTGCCAAAGCTTTATAAAAGAGCACCAATGTGCCAATTTTTCAAAGAACTCGGAACCGCTCTCACTTGTTTATTATGGAAGATAGTAAGACCCCATTGCCAGTCGTTGACATGAAACAACCACCTCTCAAAACCCAATTTGTATCTCTGTTTTACAAATGAAAAGCTCTAGCACATGTTTAATCACTGCTTCCCTCTGCGAAGGGCCTTTCTTTTACTTTTATGTTGAGTCTCCACCTTCTATCTTTATGCACCGTTAAGAGAGCATAGTTGTCATTCTGAGTATAATGTGCATTGTCCCAAAGTTTTCATTGATTGATTCATATTGTTGGTTTCACTTGTTCTCAAATTATTTGTATCTAGTCTCCCTCTTAAACTTGAAGGTGTCCTATGCATTTATGTTTTGCTCTCCATGAGGGACAAGCTGAAAACCATTTGTATGTTTTTCCTTATGATTTCAACACACGTTTGACTTTCATTGTTTCATTTTCATGATCTTTTATTTGTGTTTATTTTCATGTTATAACATGCTTGCTAAGTTTCTTCTATCAAGATTATATCTTTCATGCCCATATTTTAAGTTCTTTTGATCCCAGCGCACAACGCTTACATATATGATCAAGATTGTGTAGGTGCATGTCACCTCAAAAATTATTTCTTTTGTTATCACTTACCTACTCGAGGACGAGCAAGAGTTAAGCTTGGGGATGCTGATACGTCTCCAACATATCCATAATTTTTGATGCTCCATGCTTGTTTTTACACTATTTGTTTAGTGTTTCGTTACACTTTGTGGCATTTTTATGCATTTTCCGGAACTAACCTATTAACGAGATGCCATAGTGCCAGTTCCTTGTTTTCTGCTATTTTTGTGTTTCAGAAAAGTTACACAGGAAATATTCTCGGAATTGGACGAAACCAAAGCCAGACGTCCAGATATTTCACGGAGCTTTCAGAACACCAAAGAGGAGACGGAGCCGGACCAGAGGGTGGCCACACCACCAGGGGGCGCGGCCCACCCCTGGCCCGCGCCAGCCTATGGTGTGGGCCCCTTGGTCCACTTCTGACGCCGCCCCTTCGCCTATAAAGACCCCCGATGGGAAAAACCTAAACACCCGATCACTTTTCCAGAACACATCGCGATCCGCCGCCACCGTCGACCCGAAGATCGGGAGGGTCCAGAAGCTCTTCCCGGTACCCTACCGGAGAGGGGAATCGCCACCAGAGGTCTTCTTCATTGCCATGTTTGCCTCCGACACGATGAGTGAGTAGTCTACCTTGGACGATGGGTCCATAGCAGTAGCTAGATGGTTGTCTTCTCCACCATGTGCTTCATGTTTAGATCTCGTGAGCTGCCTTACATGATCGAGATCACCTTTAGGTAATTCTACATGTTGTGTTTGTTGGGATCCGATGAATATTGGTGTTATGATTGAGTTGATGTGCTGAATATTATCTTATGTTATCTCTATGTTGTTTATGATCTTCCATGCTCTCCGTTGTTAGTAGCTATCTTGGCCGAGTAGTTGCTAGTGACTCCAAGAGGGGGTATTGATGCTCGATAGTGGGTTCATGCCTCTATTTAATCTAGGGGAGTGACAGAAACCTCTAAGGTTGTAGATGTGCTGTCGCTACTAGGGGGAAAACAACATTCATATGCTCGAGGGCATATGCTTTGTTTACATTACACACTTTGCTTAATGCAGTTATCTGTTGTTCGCAACTTAATACTTGTGGAGTTCTCAGATTGATTCGCCACAAGTGGATTATTAGTCATAGATGCAGTTGGATGGCGGTCTATGTATCTTGTTGTAATGCCCAGAGTAAATCTCATAGTGATCCTCTCGACATGCACATTGTCTTTATTCTATCAATTGCCTAACTGTAATTTGTTTACCCAGCATGTGTTACTTTATCTTATGGAGAGACACCACTAGTGAACTATGGACCCCGGTCCTATTTCCTTTACATTGCTATCACATGTTTACTTTACTCGTACTGTTTACTTTACTTGCATACTATTACTATTTTCCACTCGATACGCTCATTCCTTTCTTTACAGCAAACCGGTGAGATTAACAACCTCATCGTAAGTTGGGAGCAAAGTATTTGGTTGTGTTGTGTGCAGGTTCCACGTTGCTACTAGTTGAAGACGCGCTAACTCGTTTGATCGTAAACAGCGCCCTTGTTGGAGTGTCACTAGACTAGCAAGCATCACCTTCAGTCGTATTGGCTTCTTCCTCTCCTGATCGACAAACCTTGGTTTCTTACTGAGGGAAAACCTTGCTGCTATATTCATCATACCTTCCTCTTGGGGTTCCCAACTGGACGGTGAAAAACTATCAACACCGTACCGCATCATCCCGCTACGGGTCTAGCAGAGCCTATTTCATGGTAAAATGGGCCCAACCTTTGCTTTCCATGTATATATGTCCTAAACAAACCAAAATAAAGCAGAACATCCATCGGCGAGGCCTCGTACGGAGAAAGCTATAGGGGTAGATCTCTGGACCCCTCGGTCTAGGGTTTCGCCGGATAAAGACCACCGGAGCATCGTCCACCCTAGGAAACTTGCATGCATGTGTCCCTAACATATGTGTATAGGTGTGACCCAAGGTTGGTACATGCAATACATATAGGTCCCGGGCATGGCCTTCTTCAGAGACATGGGCTGTTAACACTTGGTGAAATCTTGGATCCGTACGTGGAAACTCCCGCTACGGGTCTACCGGAGCCTATTTCATCGTAAAGTGGGCCCAACCTTTGCTTTCCATGTATATATGTCCTAAACAAACCAAAATAAAGCAGAAGATCCATCGGCGAGGCCTCGTATGGAGAAAGATATAGGGGTAGATCTCTGGACCCCTCTGTCTAGGGTTTCGCCGGATAAAGACCACCAGAGCATCGTCCACCCTAGGAAACTTGCATGCATGTGTCCGTAACATATGTGTATAGGTGTGACCCAAGGTTGGTACATGCAATACATATAGGTCCCGGGCATGGCCTTCTTCAGAGACATGGGCTGTTAACAATTGGTGAAATCTAGGATCTGTACGTGAAAACTCCCGCTACGGGTCTACCGGAGCCTATTTCATGGTAAAGTGGGCCCAACCTTTGCTTTCCATGTATATATGTCCTAAACAAACCAAAATAAAGCAGAAGTTCCATCGGTGAGGCCTCTTATGGAGAAAGCTATAGGGGTAGATCTCCGGACCCCCTCGGTCTAGGGTTTCGCCGGATATAGACCACCGGAGCATCGTCCACCCTAGAAAACTTGCATGCATGTGTCCCTAATATATGTGTATAGGTGTGACCCAAGGTTGGTACATGCAATACATATAGGTCCCGAGCATGGCCTTCTTCACAGACATGGGCTGTTAACACTTGGTGAAATCTAGGATCTGTACGTGGAAACTCCTGCTACGGGTCTACCGGAGCCTATTTCATGGTAAAATGGGCCCAACCTTTGCTTTCCATGTATATATGTCCTAAACAAACCAAAATAAAGAAAAAGTTCCATCGGTGAGTCCTCGTACGAAGAAAGCTATAGGGGTAGATCTCCGAACCCCCTCATTCTAGGGTTTCGCATGATATAGACCACCGGAGCATCGTCCACCCTAGAAAACTTGCATGCATGTATCCCTAACATATGTGTATACGTGTGACCCAAGGTTGGTACATGTGTCCCTGACCCGACCCCGCCGCCGGCTGCCCCCCTCCGCCCACCCGATCTCCTTTGCCCGCGCCGGCCGCCGCCCCTCCCCGCGCCCGCCCTGCCGGCCGCGCGCCTCCCCATGCCCTCCCGAGCCACCGCTCATCCGCCCGAGCCGCCACCCGCCTCTCCCCGCGCCCGCCCGAGCTCCCCGCTCCCGCTCGAGCCGCCACCCGCCCCTCCCCGATCCCGCCCGAGCCGGCCGCCGCCTGAGCCAGCCGCCGCCCGAGCCGTCTGCCGCCCGAGCCAGCCAGGGGTCCCTCCCCCCGAGCCGGCCAGGGGTCCCTCTGCCCGAGCCAGCCGCCGCCCGCCCCTCCGCCCGAGCTGGCCGCCCCTCCGCCCGAGTCGGCCACCCGCCCAAGCCGGCCGCCCCTCCGCCCGAGCCGGCCACCCGCCCGAGCCGGCCACTGCTGCGTTTGATGGCATCCAGCAGACTGTCCTTGTGCATGGTGAATGACCAGCCCGTTGGGAACCCCAAGAGGAAGGTGTGATGAGTATAGCAGCTAGTTTTCCCTCAGTTAAGAAACCAAGGTTTATCGTTCTTGGAGAGGAGAGACAAACGACTGAAGGTGATGCTTGCTAGCTTGCGACAGCTCCGGACAATTTATATATGGCGCCTCGTCCAAGCTTTGCTTGCTAACTGCAACGTGGAACTTGCACACAACATAGCCAAGTACTTCGTTCCCAACTTGCGATGATGTTGTCAATCTCACCGGTTTGCTTGAAACAAAGGTTATGAGCGTATCGAGTGGAAAACAGTAGAGTATGCGAATAAAGTAAACAGTGCGAGTAAAGTAAATAGGTGATAGCAATATAATGGAAATAGAACCGGGATCCACAGTTCACTAGTGGTGTCTCTCCATAAAATAAATAACACATGCTGGGTAAACAAATTACAGTTGGGCAATTGATAGAATAAAGATAAACGTGATATGTCAAGAGGATCACTATGAGATTTACTCTGGGCATTACAAAAAAATACATAGACCGCCATCCAACTGCATCTATGACTAATAATCCACTTGTGGCGAATCAATCCGAGAACTCCACAAGTATTAAGTTGCGAACAACAGATAATTGCATTAAGCAAAGTGTGTAATGTAAATAAAGCATATGCCCTTGAGCATATGAATGTTATTTTCTCCCTAGTAGCAACATCACATCTACAACCTTAGAGGTTTCTGTCACTCCCCCAGATTAAATAGAGGCATGAACCCACCATCGAGCATAAATACCCCCTCTTGGAGTCACTAGCAACTACTCGGCCAAGATAGCTACTAACAACGGAGAGCATGCAAGATCATAAACAACATAGAGATAACAAAAGATATAATTCAGTACAGCAACTTAATCATAAACACCAATATTCATCGGATCCCAACAAACCAAATATGTAGAATTAGATAATGATGATCTCAATCATGTAGGGCAGCTCATGAGATCTAAACCTGAAGAACATGGTGGAGGAGACAACCATCTAGCTACTGCTATGGACCCATAGTCCAAGGTAGACTACTCACTCATCGCTCCGGAGGCAAGCATGGCGATGAAGAAGACCTCCGGTGGCGATTCCCCTCTCCGGCAGGGTGCCGGGAAGAGCTTCTGGACCCTCCCGATCTTTGGGTCGACGGCGGCGGCGGATCGCGATGTGTTCTGGAAAAGTGGTCGGGTACTTAGGTTTTTTCCGTCGGGTTTCTTTATAGGCGAAGGGGCGATGTCAGAGGAGGGACCAGGCGGCCTCACGCCAGGCTCACGCGGCCAGGGGCCCGGCCGCGCCAGCTAGGCATGTGGGCCCCTGGTGACCCACCTCCTACTCCTCTTCGGATCTCTGGAAGCTTCCGGGTAAAATAAGACTTCAGGAACTTGTTTCGTCCAATTCCGAGAATATTTCCTGTGTATCACTTCTGAAACACAAAAACAGCAGAAAATAGGGAACTGGCACTGTGGCAACTTGTTAATAGGTTAGTTCCGGAAAATGCATAAAAGTGCCACGAAGTGTAACGAAACAATAGACAAATGGTCTAAAAACAAGCATGGATCATCAAAAATTATAGATACGTTGGAGACGTATCAAGCATCCCCAAGCTTGACTCCTGGTCGTCCTCGAGTAGGTAAGTGATTACAAAAGAATAATTTTTGAGGTGACATGCACCTACACAATCTTGATCATATATGTAAGCATTTGTGAGCTGGGATCATAAGAACTTAAAACATGGGCATGAAAGACATAATCTTGACAATAGAAACTTAGCAACCATGTTATAACATGCAAATGAACACAAACAAAAGATCATGGAAATGAAATAATGAAAGTCAAACGTGTGTTCAAATCATAAGGAAAAATATACAAATGGTTTTCAGCTTGTCCTTCAAAGAGAGCAAAACATAAATGCATAGGACACCTTCAAGTTTAAGAGGGCGACTAGATACAAATAATTTAAGAACAAGTGGAACCAACAATATGAATCAATCAATGAACTTTGGGACAATGCATATCACACTAAGAATGACAACTATGCTCTCTTAATGGTGCATAAAGAAAGAAGGTGGTGACTCAACATAAAAGTAGAAGAAAGGCCCTTCCCAGAGGGAAGCAGTGATTGCAAGTTTTATAACCTTCAAAAATTATGGTACTTACCGGCTTTGAGCTCTCATTGCCCCCATCATAAGCATCTTGAATGGTTAAAGTTAATGCGAGAACAATTATGATGCATATGCTTGACAAATCATAAGTTGAAAACCTCGTGCCCCGTGAAAACGAGTACCCAAACCTCATGCTACTTTACTTAGAGTCCCAAGCAAGGCTCTTGTCATTGTAAGTATATGCATATCATTGAGAACCGCCAATGGGGTACCTCCGTGCCCGATGACATGGAACAAGCCCACACCAAAATGACAGGACAAGCAGACAATGAACACCTCGACATCTATTTTATTTTCCTTTTGTTTAGCTTTTTATTGTGAGATGCGTCGTCGAATGTTCACCATGGGTATGCTGCAAATTTCCACCATGAATTATGCATGGCTTAGTTTGGCGGCCCGGCGTTTCCCTAACACATATACAAACTCCATGATCCCCACAAGATTCCCAATTCATTTCACACCGCGGGCATCCATAATCAAAAGATCACGATATCAACTCAAATAAGAAGTGCAATGTTGAAAGCTTGCCCCATGACAGCATGGCAGGGCTAGAATCCAACTTACAACTTCCAAGCATAACAACTCAACATAAGAGACCACAATGTCAAATTTTTAAGAACAGAAAAAAGTAAAGTGGGCCTTCCGGTTTGTGAGAGTTTTACTGACCGAATTTCGCATAACACTGGTAAGAGTTTAATTTGAAGAGAAAATAAAAGCAAGTCAAATTTACTTGGAATAGCAAATTGCTAGTAGGTATGTATGGTGGACACTTTGGAAAACTTTGGATTTTAGGAGTTGGATGCACGAGTAGAGCTCATACTCAGTACAAGGCGAGGGCTAGCAAAAGACTGGGAGCGACCAACTAAGAGAGCAATAATGGCCATAATCATGCAAAGCGACAAAGCGACATTAAAAGAAGCATAAGATGGCATCAAAAGTCAAAAACTAAATGATCATGAAGGCTATTGGCGACTTTGTAAGAGTCTAACATGTGTGAGCATGCGCCAAGTCAACCCAAATAAAGCATCAAGGAGAAAACCAAAATAATGCTTCCATACAATAAAAACAACGCATGATTTTTTCAAAGGCTCATTAAGCAATCTCAGTTATTTGAGACAAGTGATGCTACAGCAAAACCACTAAGCATACTATCAAAAAGACATCAAGCATGACATGAAAAAGCCTAAGCCGCAGTCTACACAAGCTCCTTCTTGTACCACTATTTTACACAAAGCTTTTTCTCTTTTCCAACACCATTTGAAATTTTTAAAGACGCCTCTTTTGATGAAAACCAATAAATATCAGAGGCAAAAATACACCTTGATGAAAAGATATGACAAGGTCTGAATGCAAATCAAGGCAAAAACGAAAACCAAAAGCAGTAGCAGAAAAAGAAGAACACTCGATTTTTAATAAGAGTGAAAACTAGAGCGTTCTTGGCAAATGAAAAGCAAGGCAACTTCTCCAAAAGAAAATTTGTTGGGGTCCAACCATTTATTGCAGCAAACAAACAAACTAAACTAACTTAGAAAACTAAAACAACTGACGCTCCAAGAAAAACACATAGTGCATGAAGCAATAAAAATATAGCGTCTTGAAAGGTGACCTGATTTTTGCCGATGAAGAAGGGGTGCCTCGGGGGCATCCCCAAGCTTTGACGCTTGTACTTCTAGGATATTTCTTGGGGTGATGCATGGGCATCCCCAAGTTTGAGCTTTTGTCCATTCTTCAACTCATCTCATCATTCTCCAATCCCTACACTTGAAAACTTCCTTCATACAACACTATACACAATTCTATTAGCAATATTAGTGCAAGCATAACATATAATCAACCCTCTTTTTGCTTCAGGTTTCAACTCAAAACCACCACATATATAGCAAATAATACTGTAGCAACTTCTCTAAAAGTTCCGTGATCAAAAGAACTCAAAAGAAAGCGATAAAGTGGCAAACACAAATACTGGCAGAAATCTGTCAAAACTGAACAGCTGACAAAGGTGGAATTTTTTAGGGGTTTTCTGTTGCTCAAATAAAAAAGTGTTCAACTAACAAAAGTTTGGATATAACCTGGGGCATATGCACAAGAAATCGCAGGTCCAATAGATATACAGAAAATTTATACGAATTTTTATGGTGCAGCACCAAAAACAGTTTCGGGACAGCAACATCCCCAAATCTTTACCTCACTCAAATTAGAGGCTTCTCTTGGCACAAAAACGAAATAAACAAGATAAGGAGTGGTCATTACAGTAGTAATGACTTCCAAGACTCAAATAAAAGAAAAAGTACTGAAAAGAAAACATTGGGTTATCTCCCAAGAGTGCTTTTTTTTAACGCCTTTGAGCTAGGCGCAGAAAATTGCGAATCAAGTAATATCAAGTGATGAAGCACTAGGATCAGCGTGTGCCTTACGTCTTCCTTTCTTACCTTTGTTCTTGACTCTAGGAAAGACATGGTTATTGCAAGGTGGAGAGATAAATCTTATATTGCCTTTTCTCACATCAATGACGGCGCCTAGGAGCTTCAAGAGGGATCTTCCAAGTGTGATTTGTCCTTTTCCTACACATTCAATAACAAGATAATCAGTAGATATCATTCTTCCTAGGACTTTTGTAAAAACTCCTTCAGCTATTCCAATGGGAAATATAGTGGCATTATTAGTAAGAGAAATTTCTTCTCCCCCCTCAGAAAGCTTCCAAAGGCTCAAAGATTCATAAATATCCTTTGGCATGAGACAAAATTCAGACATAATATCACAACGAGCATGAATAGTTTCACCACTAATGGTGATTTTTATCGTAGGATACCAACTCGAAGGTTCAGAATTTGTTGGCACATAATTAAAATGCTGGTGCAAAGTATTATAGCAAGAATTCAAGCTAGCAGTGCGAGTCTCAAGAGTATCAAGTCTATTAAAAATGCACACAAGAGAGGAATCAAAATAGGTTGGCATGCTATAAATTGTAATCAAATTTTTTATAATGTTGAAGGCTTGATCTCCATCGCAATGAAGGAAATCTCCCTCTGCAGTAGCATCCAAAGCATATCTATAACGAAGAGCAAGCCCAAAGTAAAAGCTACTAAGAAGCAAACTCAAGGCCATTTTAGGTTCAGTTTTTCCATGCCAATCATAAATTCTAGACCAAGCTTATTTAAAGCTTTCCTCATCTTTCTGCTTAAAAGTAAAAATCATGTCCTCGGGCGACATAGTAGTAGCAACTGAACTAGACATAATAAACTAAAGTAAAGAAATAGCAACTACCAAGGATTCTAATTTTTTTGGGTTTTTGATATAAAACGATGCAGGTAAAATAAATAAAGTAAAGCAAAACAATAACAAAGTAAAGGATGTGTGTGCGAAAACTCCCCTCGCAGAAGTCTTCTACTTCCTCCCTGGCAACGGCGCCAGAAAATAAGCTGCTGCGTTTGATGGCGTCCAGGAGACTGTCCTTGTGCGTGGTGAATGACCAGCCCGTTGGAAACCTCAAGAGGAAGGTGTGATGAGTATAGCAGCTAGTTTTCCCTCAGTTAAGAAACCAAGGTTTATCGTTCTTGGAGAGGAGAGACAAGCGACTGAAGGTGATGTTTGCTAGCTTGCGACAGCTTCGGACAATTTATATATGGCGCCTCGTCCAAGCTTTGCTTGCTAACTGCAACGCGGAACCTGCACACAACACAACCAAGTACTTCATTCCCAACTTGCGATGAGGTTGTCAATCTCACCGGTTTGCTTGAAACAAAGGTTATGAGCGTATCGAGTGGAAAACAGTAGAGTATGCGAATAAAGTAAATAGTGTGAGTAAAGTAAACAGGTGATAGCAATATGATGGAAATAGGACCGGGATCCACAGTTCACTAGTGGTGTCTCTCCATAAAATAAATAACACATGCTGGGTAAACAAATTACAGTTGGGCAATTGATAGAATAAAGATAAATGTGATATGTCAAGAAGATCACTATGAGATTTACTCTGGGCATTACAACAAAATACATAGACCGCCATCCAAGTGCATCTATGACTAATAATCCACTTGTGGCAAATCAATCCGAGAACTCCACAAGTATTAAGTTGCGAACAACAGATAATTACATTAAGCAAAGTGTGTAATGTAAACAAAGCATATGCCCTTGAGCATATGAATGTTGTTTTCTCCCTAGTAGCAACAGCACATCTACAACCTTAGAGGTTTCTGTCACTCCCCTAGATTAAATAGAGGCATGAACCCACTATCGAGCATAAATACCCCCTCTTAGAGTCACTAGCAACTACTCGGCCAAGATAGCTACTAACAACGGAGAGCATGCAAGATCATAAACAACATAGAGATAACAAAAGATATAATTCAGTACAGCAAGTTAATCATAAACACCAATATTCATCGGATCCCAACAAACCAAACATGTAGAATTACATAACGATGATCTCAATCATGTAGGGCAGCTCATGAGATCTAAACATGAAGCACATGGTGGAGGAGACAACCATCTAGCTACTGCTATGGACCCATAGTCTAAGGTAGACTACTCACTCATCACTCCGGAGGCAAGCATGGCGATGAAGAAAACCTCCGGTGGCGATTCCCCTCTCCGGCAGGGTGCCGGGAAGAGCTTCTGGACCCACCTCCTACTCCTCTTCGGATCTCTGGAAGCTTCCGGGTAAAATAAGACTTCAGGAACTTGTTTCGTCCAATTCCGAGAATATTTCCTGTGTATCACTTCTGAAACACAAAAACAGCAGAAAACAGGGAACTGGCACTGTGCCAACTTGTTAATAGGTTAGTTCCGGAAAATGCATAAAAGTGCCATGAAGTGTAACGAAACAATAGACAAATGGTGTAAAAACAAGCATGGAGCATCAAAAATTATAGATACGTTGGAGACGTATCAGCCACCCTCCCCGCGCTACGCCCACCTTCCCATAGGTCTCGGAGGTCGGCATCCCGGAGGTCGGCGTTCCCGGAGGTTCGTGTTCCTGGAGGTCCGCGTTTCCGGAGGTCCACGTCAACTTCCTCAACCGCCGAGGGTGATCTAGAACTGCATCCCCTCTCTCGCACGCGTAACCTAGGTTTCACTTCCCGTCCGCGAGCGTTACGCGGATAAATATGCATTAGAGGTCGGCATATTATGAAGCATAACGCTTGCGGCATTTACGGGATAGTCGCCGGATCCGTAGGTTGAGTATGTTTAACGTGTTCTACCTCGGTCTGAGTCAGGATTTTGGTAGCGCCTCCCCGTTGTTCTCCAGATGCACATCCTCTCGGCATTTTGCCGAGACGTGTATCGGGAGAGCAGCGGGGAGGTGCTGCCGAAATTCTGCCTTGGATCGAGGTAGAACATGGAGAACGTACTCAATCTACGGATCCAGGGGCTGCTAGGAGCCCACCTAGTAGAGCTATAGGTTGATGCATGCGTTTTGTCCGGTAGAAAAATAAAAATATGATGCTTTTAATTTCATGCTATTATTTGATATGAAATGCTATGTTTCTGGTTCGGCTCGCAATAAAGCAGAGGATGGCTGACAATGGATGGATGTACAGTGGCCGTGTTAGTGTGACTAATAAAATAGATGAGTGGATATGTAAGACTCAAATGTTAGTGAAAGAGTTAGCGCGTGCTACAAAGGGGCGGGTTAGGGCACTTTGCCCTTGCAGTCGTTGCTTGAAGCATCACCGTCAAGGAAAAGATGACATGTATAAACACCTTCTGCAATATGGGTATATGTCTCTGATTGCTGGTTGATGGCGCCATAAAAGAGTTGGTGCCTAGTTGAATGTCCAGCCCGATGGAAACCCCAAGAGGAAGGTGTGATGAATATAGCAGCAAGATTTTCCCTCAGTTAAGAAACCAAGGTTTATCGATCAGGAGAAAAGCAGACAATAACGGCTGAAGGTGATGCGGACTGGCTTAGTAACACTCCAACAAGGGCGTCGTTTAACGATACTTGTTGACTCGTCTTCGGCCAGAAGCAACGTGGAACCTGCACACAACACAACCAAGTACTTTGTTCCCAACTTGCAATGAGGTTGTCAATCTCACCGGTTTGCTTGAAACAAAGGTTATGAGCGTATCGAGTGGAAAACAGTAGAAGTATGCGAGTAAAGTAAAAAGTGCGAGTAAAGTAAACAGGTGATAGCAATATGATGGAAATACGACCGGGGTCCACAGTTCACTAGTGGTGTCTCTCCATAAGATAAATAACACATGCTGGGTAAACAAATTACAGTTGGGCAATTGATAGAATAAAGATAAACGTGATATGTCAAGAAGATCACAATGAGATTTACTCTGGGCATTACAACAAAATACATAGACCGCCATCCAACTGCATCTATGACTAATAATCCACTTGTGGCGAATCAATCCGAGAACTCCACAAGTATTAAGTTGCGAACAACAGATAATTGCATTAAGCAAAGTGTGTAATGTAAACAAAGCATATTTCCTGGAGCATATGAATGTTGTTTTCTCCCTAGTAGAAACAGCACATCTACAACCTTAGAGGTTTCTGTCACTCCCCCAGGTTAAATAGAGGCATGAACCCACTATCGAGCATAAATACCCCCTCTTGGAGTCACTAGCAACTACTCGGCCAAGATAGCTACTAACAATGGAGAGCATGCAAGATCATAAACAACATAGAGATAACAAAAGATAATATTCAGTACAGCAACTCAATCATAACACCAATATTTATCGGATCCCAACAAACCAAACATGTAGAATTACATAACGGTGATCTCAATCATGTAGGGCAGCTCATGAGATCTAAACATGAAGCACATGGTGGAGAAGACAACCATCTAGCTACTGCTATGGACCCATAGTCCAAGGTAGACTAATCACTCATCGCTCCGGAGGCAAGCATGGCGATAAAGAAGACCTCCGGTGGCGATTCCCCTCTCCAGCAGGGTGCCGGGAAGAGCTTCTGGACCCTCCCGATCTTCGGGTCGATGGCAGCGGCGGATCGCGATGTGTTCTGGAAAATTGATCGGGTACTTAGGTTTTTTCCGTCGGGGGGTCTTTATAGGCGAAGGGGCGATATCAGAGGTGGAGCCAGGCGGCCTCACGCCAGGGTGGCGCGGCCTAGGCCCTGGCCGCGCCAGCCTGGTGTGTGGGGCCCATGTGGCCCCCCTCCTACTCCTCTTTGGATCTCTGGAAGCTTCCGGATAAAATAAGACTTCAGGAACTTGTTTCGTCCAATTCTGTGAATATTTCCTGTGTATCACTTCTGAAACACAAAAACAGCAGAAAACAGGGAACTAGCACTGTGGCAACTTGTTAGTAGGTTAGTTCCGGAAAATGCATAAAAGTGCCACGAAGTGTAACGAAACATTAGGCAAATGGTGTAGAAACAAGCATGGAGCATCAAAAATTATAGATACGTTGGAGACGTATGAAGCATCCCCAAGCTTAACTCCTGCTCGTCCTCGAGTAGGTAAGTGATAACAAAAGAATAATTTTTGAGGTGACATTCACCTACACAATCTTGATCATGTATGTAAGCATTTGTGAGCTGGGATCATAAGAACTTAAAACATGGGCATGAAAGATATAATCTTGACAATAAGAACTTAGCAACCATGTTGTAAACATGAAAATGAACACAAACAAAAGATCATGAAAATGAAACAATGAAAGTCAAACGTGTGTTCAAATCATAAGGAAAAACATACAAATAGTTTTCAGCTTGTCCTTCATAGAGAGCAAAACATAAAATTATAGGACACCTTCAAGTTTAAGAGGGGGACTAGATACAAATAATTTGAGAACAAGTGAAACCAACAATATGAATCAATCAATGAAAACTTTGGGACAATGCATATTATACTAAGAATGACAACTATGCTCTCTTAATGGTGCATAAAGATAGAAGGTGGTTACTCAACATAAAAGTAGAAGAAAGGCCCTTCGCAGAGGGAAGCAGTGATTGCGAGTTTTATAACCTTCAAATATTATTGTACTTACCGGCTTTGAGCTCTCATTTCCCCCATCATAAGCATCTTGAATGGTTAAAGTTAATGCGAGAACAATTATGATGCATATGCTTGACAAATCATAAGTTGAAAACCTCGTGTCCCATGAATACGAGTACCCAAACCTCATGCTACTTTACTTAGAGTCCCAAGCAAGGCTCTTGTCATTGTAAGTATATGCATATCATTGAGAACCGCCAATGGGGTACCTCCGTGCCCGATGACATGGAACAAGCCCACATCAAAATGACAAGACAAGCAGACAATGAACACCTCGACATCTCTTTTATTTGCCATTTGTTTAGCTTTTTATTGTGAGATGCGTCGTCGAATGTTCACCATGGGTATGCTGCAAATTTCCACCATGAATTATGCATGGCTTAGATTAGCGGCCCGGCGTTTCCCTAACACATATACAAACTCCATGGTCCCCACAAGATTCCCAATTCATTTCACACCGCGGGCATCCATAATCAAAAGATCACGATATCAACTCAAATAAGAAGTGCAATGTTGAAAGCTTGCCCATGACTGCATGGCTGGGCTAGTCTCCAACTTACAACTTGCAAGCATAACAACTCAACATAAGAGACCACAATGTCAAATTTTTAAGAACAGGAAAAAGTAAAGTGTGCCTTCCGGTTCTTGAGAGCTTTACTGACCAAATTTCGCATAACACTGGTAAGAGTTTAATTTGAAGAGAAAATAAAAGCAAGTCAAATTTACTTGGAATAGCAAATTGCTAGTAGGTATGTATGGTGGACACTTTGGAAAACTTTGGCTTTTAGGAGTTGGATGCACGAGTAGAGCTCATACTCAGTACAAGGGGAGGGCTAGCAAAAGACTGGGAGCGACCAACTAAGAGAGCAATAATGGCCATAATCACGCAAAGCGACAAAGCGACATTAAAACAAGCATAAGATGGCATCAAAAGTCAAAAACTAAATGATCATAGAGGCTATTGGCGACTTTGTAAGAGTCTAACATGTGTGAACATGCGCCAAGTCAACCCAAATAAAGCATCAAGGAGAAAACCAAAATAATGCTTCCATACAATAAAAAAAACAACGCATGATTTTTTCAAAGGCTCATTAAGCAATCTCAGTTATTTGAGACAAGTCATGCTACAGCAAAACCACTAAGCATACTATCAAAAAGACATCAAGCATGACATGAAAAAGCCTAAGCCGCAGTCTACACATGCACCTTCTTGTACCACTTTTTTGCATAAAGCTTTTTCTCTTTTCCAACACCATTTGAAATTTTTAAAGACACCTCTTTTGATGAAAACCAATAAAGATCGGAGGCAAAAATACACCTTGATGAAAATATATGACAAGGTCTGAATGAAAATCAAGGCGAAAACGAAAACCAAAAGCAGTAGCAGAAAAAGAAGAACACTCGTTGAACGATAAGAGTGAAAAACGGAGTGTTCTTGGCAAATGAAAACGAGTACATCTCCTCCAAAGGAAATTTGTTGGGGTCCAACCATTTATTGCAGCAAACAAAACAAACTAACTAAGAAAACTAAAACAACTGACGCTCCAAGAAAAACACATAGTGCATGAAGCAATAAAAATATAGTGTTTTGAAAGGTGACCTGATTTTTGCAGATGAAGAAGGGGTGCCTCGGGGGCATCCCCAAGCTTTGACGCTCGTACTTCTTGAAAATTTCTTGGGGTGATGCATGGGCATCCCCAAGATTGAGCTTTTGTCCATTCTTCAACTCATCTCATCATTCTCCAATCCCTACACTTGAAAACTTCCTTCATACAAAACTAAACACAAATCTATTAGCAACATTAGTGTAGGCATAACATATAATCAACCTCTTTTTGCTTCAGGTTTCAACTCAAAACCACCACATATATAGCAAATACTACTGTAGCAGCTTTCCCACAAGTTCTATGTTCAAAAGAACTCAAAAGAAAGCGATAAAGTGGCAAACACAAATATTGGCAGAAATCTGTCAAAACAGAACAACTGACAAAGGTCAAATTTTTTAGGGGTTTTTTGTTGCTCAAATCAAAAAGTGTTCAACTAACGAAAGTTTGGATATAACCTAGGGCATATGGACAAGAAATCGCAGGTCCAAAAGATATACAGAGAATTTATACGAATGTTTACGGTGCAGCACCGAAAACAGTTTCAGGACAGCAACATCCCCAAATCTTTACCTCACTCGAATTAGAGGCTTCTCTTGGCACAAAAACGAAATAAACAAGATAAAGAGCGGTCATTACAGTAGTAATGACTTCCAAGACTCAAATAAAAGAAAAAGTACTGAAAATAAAACATTGGGTTATCTCCCAAGAGTGCTTTTCTTTAACGCTTTTGAGCTAGGCGCAGAAAATTGCGAATCAAGTAACATCAAGTGATGAAGCATCACTTACCTCAATAGGCACTTTGGAAGTTCCCAAAGATGATTCAACCTGCAAGTCACCCTTAGTGGAACTAAGAGTCTTACCAATTTTAAGAACATGTTGAGATTTAAGCGCAGAAACCTTGGGAACATACATAAATTTTTGCTCTTTTCCAACAAACACTTTCTCTTTCTTAAATTTAAGAGAAGAGAAGATTAAGCTAAGAGTTTCCATAGACTCCTCTAGTTTACCAATCCTCAAGTTTTTATTATCAAGAGTAGTGCCAGCCTCTAAAACGGTGATTCTCTTACCAATATTCTCTATTAATTCACTAACTCGGCTAGCATTTTATAGGATACTTGGCAAACTTTTCTCTAAAGAGCTAAGCCTTTCTACCACCTCCTCCAAGGTGGTCTCAGTTTTAGCAACATGAATAGGTAGTATTCCCACTAAACTTTCAATTATAGTGCATGCTTCTCCAGCGGGAGTACCCAGAAAATTACCTCCTGTAAGTGTATCGAGAACATACCTATTCCAACTAGATATACCAACATAAAAATTTCTAAGGAGGATCGTGGTAGAGTGCTTTTTGGTACACCTATGATGAGCATTGTTAATACGATACCAAGCATCTTTTAAACTTTCTCCCCCTTGTTGCTTAAAACTACGAACTTCTACTTCAGGATTACTCATTTTAGCAAAACTAAAAGCAAACAAATAAAAACAACTACCAAGGATTCTAATTTTTTTGGGTTTTTGATATAAAACGATGCAGGTAAAATAAATAAAGTAAAGCAAAACAATAACAAAGTAAAGGATGTGTGTGCGAAAACTCCCCTCGCAGAAGTCTTCCACTCTTCCCCGGCAACGGCGCCAGAAAAGAGCTTGATTGCTGGTTGATGGCGCCAGAAAAGAGTTGGTGCCTAGTTGAATGTCCAGCCCGTTGGGAACCCCAAGAGGAAGGTGTGATGAATATAGCAGCAATATTTTCCCTTAGTTAAGAAACCAAGGTTTGTCGATCAGGAGAAAAGCAGACAATAACGACTGAAGGTGATACGGACTGGCTTAGTAACACTCCAACAAGGGCGCCATTTAACGATACTTGTTGACTCATCTCCGGCCAGAAGCAACGCGGAACCTGCACACAACACAACCAAGTACTTTGTTCCCAACTTGCGATGAGGTTGTCAATCTCACCGGTTTGCTTGAAACAAAGGTTATGAGCGTATCGAGTGGAAAACAGTAGAAGTATGCGAGTAAAGTAAACAGTGCGAGTAAAGTAAACAGGTGATAGCAATATGATGGAAATAGGACCGGGGTCCACAGTTCACTAGTGGTGTCTCTCCATAAGATAAATAACACATGCTGGGTAAACAAATTACAGTTGGGCAATTGATAGAATAAAGATAAACGTGATATGTCAAGAAGATCACTATGAGATTTACTCTGGGCATTACAACAAAATACATAGACCGCCATCCAACTGCATCTATGACTAATAATCCACTTGTGGCGAATCAATCCGAGAACTCCACAAGTATTAAGTTGCGAACAACAGATAATTGCATTCAGCAAAGTGTGTAATGTAAACAAAGCATATGCCCTTGAGCATATGAATGTTGTTTTCTCCCTAGTAGCAACATCACATCTACAACCTTAGAGGTTTCTGTCACTCCCCCAGGTTAAATAGAGGCATGAACCCACTATCGAGCATAAATACCCCCTCTTGGAGTCACTAGCAACTACTCGGCCAAGATAGCTACTAACAACGGAGAGCATGCAAGATCATAAACAACATAGAGATAACAAAAGATAATATTTAGTACAGCAACTCAATCATAATACCAATATTCATCGGATCCCAACAAACCAAACATGTAGAATTACATAATGGTGATCTCAATCATGTAGGGCAGCTCATGAGATCTAAACATGAAGCACATGGTGGAGAAGACAACCATCTAGCTACTGCATGGACCCATAGTCCAAGGTAGACTACTCACTCATCGCTCCGGAGGCAAGCATGGCGATGAAGAAGACCTCCGGTGGCGATTCCCCTCTCCGGCAGGGTGCCGGGAAGAGCTTCTGGACCCTCCCGATCTTCGGGTCGACGGCGGCGGCGGATCGCGATGTGTTCTGGAAAATTGATCGGGTACTTAGGTTTTTTTCCGTCGGGGTGTCTTTATAGACGAAGGGGCGATGTCAGAGGTGGAGCCAGGCGGCCTCACGCCAGGGTGGCGCGGCCCAGGGCCTGGGCCGCGCCAGCCTGGTGTGTGGGGCCCCTGTGGCCCCCCTCCTACTCCTCTTCGGATCTATGGAAGCTTCCGGGTAAAATAAGACTTTAGGAACTTGTTTCGTCCAATTCCGAGAATATTTCCTGTGTATCACTTTTGAAATACAAAAACAGCAGAAAACAGGGAACTGGCACTGTGGCAACTTGTTAGTAGGTTAGTTCCGGAAAATGCATAAAAGTGCCACGAAGTGTAACGAAACATTAGGCAAATGGTGTAAAAACAAGCATGGAGCATCAAAAATTATAGATACGTTGGAGACGTATCAGTCTCACTACATCACGCATATCGACTTTGATGAGCATGAGGGTGACAGAGGGGACGTCATGCGGCAGCGGCTCAATGGCAATGAGTACGATGGGGTCAGAGACCTTCTAGATGATCTCATCTATGGCGACATGCCGGATTCGCCACCTTCATAGGAGGAAGCGCCAGAACCGGAGGAACCAGAGCCAACTGCGAAGGCCTTCTATGCTATGTTGGCCGCAGCTAAGAAGCCTCTGTACGATGGTGCGTCGATTTCTCAGCTCGATGCCATCTCTCAGTGTCTAGCTGACAAGACCCAGTACTCCACCACCCGTAACGGCTTCGAAGCTAGTCTGAGAATAACTGGTAACATGTTGCCAAAAGGGCATTGTCTGCCTCAAAGCCTGCACGAGACAAGGAGACTCATGAAAGAGCTCAACATGGGTTATCAAAAGATAGAGTGTTGTCCAAAAGGTTGCCTTCTATTTTGGAAACAGTTTGCGGAGGACAATTATTGTACTATTTGTAAGGCCTCCAGGTATGAAGAGGTAAAGGGAAAGGATGGTCAGGTGAGACAGTCAAAGATCCCGAAGTCGATTCTTCGGTATCTCCCATTCATAAAAAGAATCCAGCGGCTTTACATGAGCGAGGAGCACATAGAGGACTACTGCCAGATGGTGCAGTCTCGTCACCTGGAGGTGGATGACCCTAGACGTGCGGAGACCGACGAGGAGTCGTTGGTCCTGTCGGGGCACGGGTTGCAGCATGGCCGTCTCAAGGTGCTTAATACAAAGGTCAAGCATTCCCTCACCATGAGCTTCACGCATCTCAAGGTGGTCCTCACCCCTGACAGCACCCCTATCCCGCCTCGTGACCAGCCTCATCGACCCAAATATGATGTAAGTTTTCCTCATTTTCATCCTCTTTGCGACTTTCGTTCCTGCATGGCTAAGTGCTGATGATATTCATTGTTTGTGAAATGGTAGCCTGCTTTCGAGGCGGCCTTCGATGCGGCTCATGAGCAATATCAGGAGGCCTTTCGGCTGCACCAGGAGGCGACTACGGCCTACATGGCGTATCTACATGTAAGTCTGAACCTTTCTTTTTGAAAAATATGACAAGTCCCACTTCCCCTAGTTTGAAAAAGATGACAAGTCCCACATCTAAACTATCTTGCAGGCGTCGATGATGGCTATGCGATCTGGAGCGAGTTTCAATGTAGGGGAGCCATCGAGGGAGAGTTTCGCTAGGACATACTACGCATCGACGGCGGTAAGTTCTTTTGCCAAACCAATGGTTGCCGCTTTCCTTTGCCTCGCAAGTTGCTAACATCTAGGGAACATGTAGGGAATGACATCTTCCTTTGCCTCACGGGGTGGGCGTCAGATGACACCGGTCCATCCCGGTGGTCCTTCTCCTGGCCGTTCTCTTGGTGCTTCTCGCAGTACTTCTCCTGGAACTTCCCCTGGCGGTTCTTCTGCAGCTTCTACTGGGCATTTCGGAAACCATCCGTCGCCTATTTTTACCAGGGGAGATCTTGGGACCCCGACCCCATCTCCAGAGTTGTAGGGCTTTTCGCCTCGAGATACTATGTGTGTTGCTACTTGCATGTCGATACTTGCGTGTTGCTACTTGTGTGTTTCACTTGTGTGTCGCGACTTGATCATCTATGTATGCCATCTATGAATTTATTTATAGTTGTGTATGGCACTTGCAATGAATTTATGTGTATGACATGTATGAATTTATATGTATTTCTGTGTATTTGCAGCTGTCAAAATAGCAAATTTGCAAACAAAAAAAAATTCTGGGCCAAGTTATGCCGAGGGCAATGCCGTCGGCGTAGAGGTGGCCATATGGCCCGTGTAAGCGCTTTGCCGAGGGCATTGCCATCGGCGTATGTGCCCTCTACGCCAAGGGCATTGCCGTCGGCGTACTGCTGGCGAGGAACGCCCTAGGAAGCCTCCACGTGTCCCTCTACGCCGAAGGTAAGGCCGTCGGCGTATCTCCTGGGTGCCGTTGGACTTGACGCCTGCCGTGAGCTCCTACGCCGAGGGCCAGTACGCCGAGGGTCTCTCCGGCCGTCGACATAGGGCTTATACGCTGACGGCTGCATCTACGCCGAGGGCCGATACGCCTCCGTCGAGGGAGGTCTACGCCGAGGCGATACGCCGACGGCTGCCCTCGGCATATGATACGTCGACGGCATAGTGCTATACGCCGAGGGCTTAAGGCCGTCGGCAAATGGCTGCATTCCTGTAGTGTACATGTACTTGCAGTGCATGCAGTTCCAGGTGCTACCTAGCTGTGCTCATGATCAGCAGCTGATCACAGCAGATTTCCCTCCAAAACCACCACCATTCTGTTACGATACGTCCGGCCGGGGACAGCTAGCTGTGCATTGCACCCACGGGAGATGGACAGAGATTAGGCAACATGCAACTTGCAAGCATGGTGGGAGACCGTCATGGTCTCATGGAGCCTGCCGGTAGACTTGGACTAACGAGTCTCCCAAACCACACAACACAAAGAGTGTCCTGTGGGGCCGGCCGCGTGCATGGCCAACTAGGACAGCGCGGAACATATACAGTACATATATGGTAGCTTCACATGCCAGTTTACTAAGGCACGCCTCTCGATCCGGCCGGTTCCAAAGTCTAAAGTTTTTGGCACAGCCTCTGCCCTCTGTACGTACGTGCATATGTATTCTCTACCACTAGTAGCGAGCAAAGGTTTGTAGGAGTCAAGGCAATGTGCACACTGTGTCGCATTTGTGTGTGGGGAGCACGCGACCAACGAACGAATTAACTAGTGTAAAAACTTTGACGATACTATCTTTTGGAACCGACGCCATTTCAATTAACAATGTCTGCGCAATGCTTGTGAAACTTCTACATGTCTATATATTTCGTGTACGAACTTGTGACACTCAGATCGACGATGCGTTTAGTCCAGAAAATTACCGAGTGTCATATGCAGACAAATGAGGCGTGCATACTTTTTTACGACTAGTACCTAGTTAGTTACAAGAAGTGAAAGTTTACAAAGAGCTTTGGGGATCAAGAACTCCGCGTTGCAATCAATCAAATGCCGAATGATAAGGCCCCCGGTCCCGATGGGTTCACCGGAATCTTCTTCAAGAAGTGTTGGAGAATCATAAAATATGATGTCATGCGGGCTATCGAGAGCTTTGGGTATCTTCACGTGCAAGGCTTCCATTGGCTAAACTCCGCAAACATTGCACTTTTGCCTAAGAAGGAAGGGGCGGAGGTGGTTGTGGATTTTAGACCCATTAGTCTCATTCATGCCATCGCCAAGATCATTGCAAAAATGCTCGCCATTCGTCTATCCCCGTTCATGAACGAGCTAGTTTCCAACGCTCAAAGTGCTTTCATTAAAAAAAGGAGCATCCATGACAATTTTCTCTATGTGAAGAACCTTGCCACTAAGTTCAACAAAGCAAAGATCCCGGCGCTCCTCTTCAAGCTTGATATTCGCAAAGCTTTTGACTCCGTTAGTTGGGCATATATTCTTGATCTTTTGCAAAAAAGGGTCTTCCCGCTGCGCTTTCGGAATTGGATTGCGGCCTTGTTTTCTACCGCCACCTCTCGGGTGCTCCTAAACGGGATCGCGGGCTCTCCCATTGATCATGGACGTGGGCTTCGGCAAGGTGACCCCCTTTCGCCACTCCTTTTCGTCCTTGCGATTGACCCCATCTCGCAAATTTTGGAGCATGCCACGCGCTTGGGGCTCCTACATAAGCTTAGGGGGCGTGGGACTATTTTGCGCACCTCGCTTTATGCGGATGATGCGGACGTGTTTGTGGCCCCCATCAAGAGTGATATCCGCAATCTTGCGGCCATCTTACATGACTTTGGGAAGGTCACCGGCCTTTGCACCAACTTCTTGAAGAGCTCGGTTGCTCCGATCCGGTGTGGGGAGATTGACCTCGACGATGTGCTTCAAGACATCCCGGCTACCCGTGCTTCATTCCCTTTGCGATACCTCTGTCTTCCGCTTTCTATTTGGAGCCTTAGGAGGTGAGACTTCCAACACCTCGAGGATAAATGCGCCGGAAAGCTTCCTACTTGGAATGTGAAATGGATAAACATGGCCGGAAGAGTGGAGCGTGTCAAGTCGGTTTTGGCTTCGCAAGCCATTTACCACTTAACACCCCTTGCAATCCCTCCGAGTACTTTGAAGCAAATAAATAAATTGCAACGGGCTTTTGTGTGGGAGGCAAAAGATTCTACATCCGGTGAAAAGTGTAAGGTCAAGTGGGAGACCGTTTGCCGGCCTAAAATGTATGGGGGCCTTGGCGTCCTAAACCTTGAGAAGTTTGCTACGGCCCTCCGGTTGCGATGGCCGTGGCTAGAGTGGAAAGACGAAGGCAAGATTTGGAGTGGTACCGGTAACCCTTGCACCGATAAGGATATGGAAATCTTCTATGCGGCCACCACTATTACCCTTGGGAACGGTCGCAAGACCCCGTTTTGGCATGCGCCTTGGGTTCGTGGTAGGAAGCCAAAAGACATCGCGCCGAGGATTTTTGACATTTGCAAGCGCAAAAAATGGATGGTGGCCCAAGCACTCCGCAATGATGATTGGATATCCAAGCTTAATGACTCGGCTACCATATCTATTGAACACCTCACCGAGTTTGTCCAACTTTGGGCTCTCATCCAAAGGGTGCACCTTGAGGAAGGTGTGGATGACGATATTTCTTGGAAGCTCACATCCAATGGCCAATACTCCATGGCTTCCGCTTACAAATTGCAATTTTTCGGCTTGGTGGAATCTAGCCTATACAAAATTGTTTCGAAGGCTTGGGCGACTCCTAAGGCGAAGAATCTTGGTTGGCTTGCCTTACAAAATAGACTTTGGACGGCGGATAGATTAAGGAAGCGTGGGTGGGACAATTGTGGGCTTTGACCACTTTGCAAGCAAACCGAGGAAACCAACAACCACCTTTTTGTTCATTGCCGCTTCTCCGTTAGAGTTTGGGAGCTCCTCAAGGATTGGCTACACATCCAAGATCTTCACCCTAGGCTTTGGGCGGGGCTTGACATCCAAGATTGGTGGTCTCTTTTGGCGGAGGCGCCGGGAGCTCACCGGAAGGGGTTGGCTTCTCTAACCTTGCTTACCGTGTGGATGATATGGGAGGAGAGGAATGCTAGAGTTTTTAAGCATAAGCTTTCGCCTACGTTTGTAATATTAGATAAAATCAAGTGCGAAGCTAGGCTTTGGGCTATTGCCAGGGCAAAGCGGTTGGGTGAATTGATGCCGGGAGAGTATGCTTGTGTGTAAAACCTTTTAAATTTCTTGTAAACTCCTTCTATCTTAATTAAAATTGGGCAAAGCTTTTGCCCTCGTTTCAAAAAAAAAATTCCAAGATAGTACATTTGACTTGTATGGGTACCCCCTTTCATTAAAAAAAAAACTTATAGGACATCATAAATACTCGATGCATAATCATGAGCCACACATTGCAAGCGTTCTTTGATTATCAATGATGCATATTACTTCTGCCGAGTGCAGCATTAGTGCAAGGCCGCGTGCAAAGCAGCACACAGATGGGAGATATTTCCCGTGGCCGGTGGATCCAGGTACCGATCGATCCCTAGAAAGTCCGGAGAAGCTAGTAGACTACCAAAAGGCATCGAAAACCATGCAGAAAAAGCTAAGCAAAACGCACGCACGCACTTGCGTCCAAGATATTATATTGCACATTTCCTACTGTATTTTATTTTTACAGACAGTACACAGACAGACATTTCAAAGCCGGCCACGCCCGAGCAAACAAACTTTCACGGTACATGAGTTGCTTGGAATGTGCTGCCGGCCACCACATGGCGGTCAGAGTCAATGGTCAAATCAGACCAGTTCGAGTAGCGGAGGAGGCTGGGAGCTTTTTTTTATAGCTAAATACACTTCTAGTCCTACAATTTGCACGCTCCAAATGTTTTAGTTCCACTTCTTGCAAATCAAACGTTTTAGTACCTAAACTTGCACGCGCGGGATAGTTTTTAGTCATACGAATCAGGAACTGCCACGCGGAGGTTGAGTTGGATGCAAGGTTTGCAATCGAGTGCGGGGAAACTTGTTTAATTCCTGAAGAAGGACAACCCCGCTAATTAGGCTAGTTTCCATACCTGTTCTTCCCTGGGGCGCACCTCGAGTTCTTCGACGTCGTAGTACGAGCGGTTGGCGACAGCGGCGACGGCTGCGGCGGCGATTCAGTCGGCAATTCGTCGACGATGAGGCTGCGGGAGCATGATGACCCGCCGACGTACGGTATGGTCTTGTTCCTTCTTCTCCTGCTCTGTTCTGCTCTATCGACGGTGCTGCTCGCGGAGTTCACGGTGGGCGCATGATCGGCGGCGCTGCAGGTTAAATTAACTCAGGGAATCGTGCAAACTCACATTGCTTAGGGTTGTGCTATCGTATAGAGGGGTAAAGCATGAAGAATTACTACTAGTTTAGATGAATCTGTCATGGCTAGCTCCGACAAACTTGATACAGTGAAGAAAGGTCACTGCTTTAGGGTTTAAATTGACACCATGATCTGTTTTTTGAAGTTTGTTTTCTCGATAGATGGCAAAAAGCATTGATGTGTGATCACAATAGCACTGCTTCTTCAGTTTATCATCAGATATGGCATGCTAGCAGTACTGAAACTAAAGATTTTTTAGAAATTCAGTTAGTGTGAATTTTGACTGTAACTTTTATTGCAGTGTTGTTTCCAGGAGAAGAAACCAACATGTTTACTGTTGGATTGGTGCACAATGGATTTTTCACTGGATGGAGAGAGAGTGTGGAATATATTGATGCAACATACTACTCATTTGATTACTGTATTAGTGACACTTGGTCCATGTTCTGGGTTGATAAAATCTTAAGGATGGTGGGTTTATCTAGAGATGGAAGGCTTGGGGTGTATTGGCTGTTGCCAGACAAGGATTTAGAACATGGACTTGTTCCATTGGAGAGTCAAGATGTTATAAGGCAAATGATCAATGCAAGCAAAGAGCACAAAAGCTTTGCATGTGTATGTGGATCACACTAATTTCTTGACTAATTTGAGACCAGATGTCATTATTGCACCTCCAGCTCCACCTCCAAGTCCTGCAGCAAGTGCAGGTCCACCTCCAAGGCATGTAGCAAGTGCAGCCCCACCTCCAAGCCATTCAGCAAGTGTGGCTCCACCTCCAAGCCAGGAAGCAAGTGTAGCAAGTGTAGCTCCACCTCCAAGCCATGCAGCAAGTGCAGCTCCACCTCCAACCCAAGATGGCTCTTCTAGATCATCCATTAGCAGGCAAAGGGAAGGGAATGTTCAGGAGGTGTTTTATTCCATTTTTGCAAAAGTTGATGTCTGATACATCATTCACAAGGTGCACAAGCATATATCCATCACACTCACTCACTCACTCAAGATGCTACAGTCTACATAACATAACAACCCGACTGATCATGCTTACACTAGGAAAAGACATGGCACATACTACATTTTACTTGCTATTAGCTACTACAAATAAAGCAACGCTACTAGAAAAAAGGCTACCCCCAGCGCACCAAAATTGGTTACCCGTAGCGCATTACCAGTGCGCTGCGGGTACCACGCTACTGGTATTTAGTTACCCGTAGCGCACTAGTCCATGCGCTGCGGGTAATTTAGATACCCGTAGCGCATATGCTGATGCGCTATGAGTATTTCTACCCGCAGTGCATCATCACATGCGCTACAGGTATCTCAATTACCCGTAGCGCATGATAGGTGCGCTAAAGGTACTTTTTTTTTATCACTAGCTCCCCTGGCGCCCACAGTTTTAGATTATTAGGCCATTTCGACGCTAGCTCCCCCGCAGAGCTACAACACATTCTGTTTCAGATTATTTGTCAAATTATTAGGCTGATTAATTTTCTACTCTATTTATATTTAGCCCCGCAGCAAAACATTTGTGACTAGTAAAATACACAAACCATCTGTTCCAAATATTCACACCAAATTCATAATTACATACTTATTACTCCCTCCGCCTCCTCCTTGCTTCTTCCGCTTGAGCTCCGCCAAATCAGAGGAGAAGATCCGTGAGTGGGGCGCAGTGGAAGAGCTCTGCCTCGTCCTCGCCCTTCTCCGCTCGAGCAGGACCTATGCCTCTCCCACCTTGAGCCACGATCGTCGAGAATCTATGGAGCTTGTGGAGCTGCTGCTCCCGCTCCAGCCTCCGTGGTGTGATGGCATGTAGGTGACCACCCAGTTGGGAACCCCAAGAGGAAGGTATGATGAGCACAGCAGCAAGTCTTCCCTTAGTATGAAACTAAGGTTTATCGAACCAGTAGGAGAAAGAACCAACTTCCGAAGGTTGATGCTCGCTAGCTTCGCGACAGCTCCAGACAATTTATATATGGCGCCTCGTCTGGGGCGTAGCTTTGCACCAGAAGCAATGTGGAACCTGCACACAACACAACTGAGTACTTTGCCCCAACTTACAGTGAGGTTGTCAATCTCACCGGTTTGCTATAAACAAAGGATTAAGCGTATCGAGTGGTAAAAGATAGTAGTTTGCAAGAATGTAAATAAAGCGAGTAAATGGTAAACGGTAATAACAATGTAAAAGAATGGACCGGAATCCACAGTTCACTGGTGGTGTCTCTCCATAAGATAAATAACATGCTGGGTAAACAAATTACAGTTGGACAATTGATAGAATAAAGCAAGCATACAAATGTCATGAGGATCACTATGAGATTCACTTGGGCATTACAACATAATACATAGACCGTAATCCAACTGTATCTATGACTAATAATCCACCCACCGGATGTCATCCGAGCAACCGTTGGGTATTAAGTTGCAAGCAACAGATTATCGCCTTAAGCAAAGTGTGTAATGTAAATAGTCCAAATGTCCTTGAACACAAGATTGTTATTTTCTCCCTAGTAGCAACAGCACATCTACAACCTTAGAGTTTTCTATCACTCTCCCAGATTACTAGAGGCATGAACCCACTATCGAGCATAAATACTCCCTCTTGGAGTCACTAGCATCTACTCGGCCAAGATATCTACTAGCAACGGAGAGCATGCAAGATCATAAACAACATAGAGATGATAAATCATAAATCAACTTGACAAAGTACCAATATTCATCGGATCCCAACAAACACAACATGTAGAATTACACAACGATGATCTTGATCATGATAGGCAGCTCACAAGATCTAAACATGAAGCACATGGAGGAGATGACAACCATCTAGCTACTACTATGGACCCGTAGTCCAAGGTAGACTACTCACACATCACTTCGGAGGCAGGCATGGTGATGAAGAAGGCCTCCGGTGGTGATTCCCCTCTCCGGCAGGGTGCCGGGAAGAGCTTCTGGACCCTCCCGATCTCGCGCAGACGATGGCGGCGGCGGCTTACAATATGTTTCATGGAAAATTGATCGGGGTTTAGGGTTTTCCTGTCAAGGGGAATATATAGGCGGAAGGGCGGCGTCAGGTGGTGGGCCAGGTGGCCCCACCACCTAGTGGCGCGGCCAGGGGCTGGCCTGTGCCACCCTATGGTGTGGCCGGCCCCTGGTACCCCTCCGTCTCAGCTTTGGACTCAGTCTCGCGTTGGGAAAAATAGGAACTTCAGCATTTGTTTCGTCCAATTCTGAGAATATTTCCTATGTAGCTTTTCTGAAACACAAAAATAGTAGAAAACAGGGAACTGGCACTGTGGCATCTCGTTAATAGGTTAGTTCTAGAAAATGCATAAAAATGCCACGAAGTGTAACAAAACACAAAGCAAATGGTGCATAAACAAGCATGGAGCATAAAAATTATAGATACGTTTGAGACGTATCAAGCATCCCCAAGCTTAACTCCTGCTCGTCTTGGAGTAGGTTAGTGATAACAAAACAATAATTTTTGAGGTGACATGCACCAACACAATCTTGATCAAACGATGTAAAACATTGAGTGCTGAGATCAAAGTACTCTAAACATGGGCATAAAAGACATAATCTTGACAGTAAAACTTAGCAACCATGTTATAACATGAAAAGTAACACAGACAAAAGATCATGAGTAATAATGCATTGAAAGTCAAGTGTGTGTTTCAACCATATAGAAAAACATAGCAAAGTGGTTTTCAGCTTGTCTTTCATGGAATAGCAAAACATAAATGCATAGGACACCTTCAAGTTTAAGAGGGCAACTAGATACAAATAATTTAAGAACAAGCAAAACCATAATCATGAATCAATCAATAATAAATTTTGGGACTATGCAAATTATAGTCAGAATGACAACTATGCTCTCTTAGATGGTGCATAAAGGTAGAAGGTGGAGACTCAACATAAAAGTAAAAGAAAGGCCATTCGCAGAGGGAAGCAGTGATTAAGCATGTGCTAGAGCTTTTCATTTGTAAAACAAAGATAAAAATTTGTTTTGAGAGGTGGTTGTTCTTGTCAACGACTGGCAATGGGGTTCTTACTATCTGCCATACTGAGCAAGTTTTTGAGAGAGATATTGGCACTTTTGTGATCTTTTATAAAGCTTGGCACTCCTCCCCACTTTTCCTTTTACAAACCATGGCTAACCGATTCCATCGGGTGCCCACAAACTTTCACATACCATGGAGGAGTGCCTTTTTTATTTTTTTGGAATAAAACAATATGGAAGATAGCAAATCCGACCACTACGTCCCCATGAGCTGAAAACAGTGTCACAAAATGAGAAGTATTTTGAAGGGTTTTTGAAAGGTAGCACATGAAAATTTACTTGGAATGGCTTGCAAATACCATGCATAGGAATTTATAGTGGACTCTTTGGAATAAACTTGGTTTTTGGTAGTTGGATGCACAAGAAGTATTTCCTCTTAGTACAAAATGAAGGCTAGCAGAAGACTCAGAGCGACCAACTAAGAGAGCAATAACGGCCATAATTATGCATAGCGATAAAACATCATTAATCGAAGCATAAAGTGGTATCACAAGTCAAAAACCAAATGATCATAGAGGCTTATGGTGACTTTTTAAAGTCAAACATGTTGTAAGCATGTGCCAAGTCAACCCAAATAAGGCATCAAAGGATAAAACCACAATAAAATGCTCCCATATAATAAAAACAACGCATGATTCTTTCAAAGGCACATTAAGCAATCTCAGTGATTTGAGACAAGTCATGCTACAACAAAAACTACTAAGCATACTATCAAAATAACATCAAGCATGACATGCAAAAGTATAAGCCACAGTCTAAACAAGCTCCCATTTGTACCACTATAGGCTTGAAACTTTTTTTCTCTTTTCCAACACCATTCAACCTTTTTGAACCAACTTTTTGAGATGAAAACCAACATAGACCAGAGGTCTAAATACACCTTGATACAGAGATATAACAAGATCTGAACAAAAATCAAGGTGAAAAACAAAAGCTAAACGCAGTACTAGAAAAAGAGAACACTCGTTGAACGATAAGAGTGAAAACTAAAGTGTTCTTGGCAATGAAAAACGAAGTGTGTCTTCTCCGAAAGAAATTTGTTGGGGTCCAACCATTTATTTCAGCAAACAAAACAAAAGAAAACTGAAAGAGAAAGTAAAGATGCTTCAAGAAAAACGCATAGTATACGAAGCAATAAAAATATAGTGTCTTAAAAGGTGACCTGATTTTTGCCAATGAAGAAGCGGTGCCTCGGGGCATCCCCAAGCTTTGACGCTTGTACCTCTTGGATATTTCTTGGGGTGACATGGGCATCCCCAAGCTTGAGCTTTTGTCCATACTTCATCTCATCTCATCACTCTCCTTTCCCTACACTTGAAAACCTCTTTCATACAAAACTTCACACAATTCTATTAGCAACATTAGTATAAGCATGATAGTAAATCTACTCTTTTGGTTCAGTTTCAAACTTAAATACACCACCCATTAAATCATAAGCTACTGTACAACTTCCTCAAAAGTTCCGTGATCAAAAGAACTCAAAAAGAAAGCGATCGAGAGGCAAATACAAATAGTGGCAGAAATCTGTCAAAACAGAAAAGCTGACAAAGATCGATATTTCTGAGGACCTTCTGTTGCTCAAATAGAAAAGTGCAAAACTAATAAAAGTTTGGAAATAACCTGGGGCATGTGCACAAGAAATCGCAGATCAAAAAGATATTCCGAGAATTTTCACAAATTTTTACGGTGCAGCGCAGAAATCTGTTTCAGGACAGCAACTTCCCAAATCTTACCTTCCTCAAATTAGAGGTTCTTCTTAGCACAAAAACGAAATAAAAATGATAAGGAGAGGTCATGACAGCAGTAATAACTTCCAAGACTCAACAAAAAAAAAGTACTGAAAATAAAACATTAGGTTATCTTCCAAGAGTGCTTTTCTTTAACGCCTTTGAGCTAGGCGCGGAAAGTGGAAATCAAGTAATATCAAGCGATGAAGCATCAAGTTCATAATTTTCTCTAAGAATAGAGTCAAAAAGTAATTTCTTTCTATTTCTAGGGAAGTGTCCCATTTCTTTCTTGAGTGGGATATGATATTTAATGGTGCCTTCCTTCATATCAATAATGGCACCAACAGTTCTAAGAAAAGGTCTTCCCAAAATAATAGGACATGAAGCATTGCATTCCACATCCAAAACAAGGAAATCAACGGGAACAAGGTTATTGTTAACCATAATAAGAACATCATTAATCCTTCCCAAAGTTTTCTTCTTAGCAACATCAGCAAGAGGAACATCAAAATAACAATTTTCAAGCGGTGGCAAACCAAGCATATCATAAATCTTTCTAGGCATAATGGAAATGCTTGCACCAAGATCACATAAAGCATGACAATCAAAATCATTCACATTCATATCAATGATGGGCTCCCAACCATCTTCTAACTTCTTGAGAATAGAAACCTTTTGTTTCAACTTCTCTTCCCTAATTTTCATGAGAGCATATGTAATATGCTTTGTAAAAGCAACATTCATAGAACTAGCATTAGGACTTAAAGCAAGATTTCATAAGAACAAAATAACTTCAGAGATATTGCAACCATCAACATCAAAATAATTAAAAGAAGTAGAGCTATTGTCTTCCATACTTCAAAAAATTTCAGCACTTTTTGTAGAAAAAGTTTTTGCAGTTTTGGGCTTTTTCGCACAAGGAGTAGGAGTTTTCTCTACACCAATCAAAGTAAGAGGATTGCTAGCATTTGAAACAACATCACTAGAGGTGGTAATAGTACAAACCTTCATATTTCTAGCCATCTCATCTTCTCTTTCCCACCTAGCATGCAATTCTGCTAAGATCCTAACATTTTCATCAATTCTAACTTGGATGGCATTCAAAGTCTTGCTTTCTTTCACATCATGAGGCAAAACCTTTAGTTTTAGAAGTTCAACATCAAGAGTAAGGCTATCAACTTTAGAAGCAAGAACATCAATTTTACCCTACTTTTCCTCAATAGACTTATTAAAAGCGGTTTGTTTACTAATGAAGTCCTTGAGCATGACTTCAAGCTCAAAGGGCGCGCCCCTGGTGTTGTTGGAGGAATTACCATAAGAGTTGCCATAACCATTACCATTGGTAGAAGGATACGGCCTATAATTGTTGCTAGCAAAATTGTTCCTATAAGCACTGTTGTTGAAATTATTGTTTCTAATGAAGTTCACATCAACATGCTCTTCTTGAGCAACCAAAGAGGCTAAAGGAACATTATTAGGATAAACATGAGACCTATCATTAACAAGCATATCCATAATAGTATCAATCTTATCACTCAAGGAAGATGTTTCTTCAACAAAATTTACCTTCTTACCTTGTGGAGCTATCTCGGTGTGCCACTCAGAATAATTTACCATCATATTATCAAGAAGCTTCGTTGCGGCACCCAAGGTGATGGACATAAAAGTACCTCCAACAGCTGAATCCAAGAGATTTCTTGAAAAAATATTTAGTCTTGCATAAAAGGTTTGGATAATCATCCAAGTAGTCAGTCCATGAGTGGGACAATTCTTTATCATAGATTTCATTCTTTCCCAAGCTTGAGCAACATGTTTATTATCAAACTGTCTAAACTTCATAATATCACTTATCAAAGCTATAATCTTAGCAGGAGGATAATATTTTCCAATAAAAGCATCCTTACACTTAACCCAAGAATCAATACTATTTCTAGGCAAAGATAGCAACCAATCCTTAGCTCTTCCTCTTAAGGAGAAAGGAAACAACTTAAGCTTATTAATATCACCATCTACATCCTTGTACTTTTGCATCTCACATAGCTCAACAAAATTGTTGAGATGAGCTGCAGCATCATCAGTACTAGCACCAGAAAATTGCTCTTTCATAACAAGATTCAACAAAGCAGGTTTAATCTCGTAAAAATTTGCCTCAGGAGCAGGTGGCGCAATAGGAGTGCAGATAAAATCATTGTTATTGGTGCTAGTAAAATCACACAACTTGGTGTTCTCAGGAGTACCCATTCTAGCAAAACTAAAAGCAGACAAGTAAAAATAACAACTATAAAGGAACTAATTTTTTTGTATTTTTGATAAAAAGATGCAAGCAAAAAAAAAACAATAACAAAGTTAAAGATTGGAAGCGAGAGACTCCCCTTCCAGAAATCCTCTTTCTCCCGGCAACAGTGCCAAAAAAATTGCTTGATGGCGTGTAGATGACCGCCCAGTTGGGAACCCCAAGAGGAAGGTATGATGAGTGATGTCTATGCATGCTTCTATCCTTGTAGACAATGTTGGGCCTCCAAGTGCAGAGGTTTGTAGAACCGTAGCACGTTTCCCTTAAGTGGATCACCCAAGGTTTATCAAACTCAGGGAGGAGGAGGTCAAAGCTATCCCTCTTAAGGAACCCTGCAATTACGATACAAGAAGTCTGTTGTGTCCCCAACACACCCAATACACTTGTCAGATGTATGGGTGCACTAGTTCGGCGAAGAGATAGTGAAATACAAGTAATACGGATGATTATAAGTAGTAAATGTATTTGGAAATAAATATCGCTGTGAGCAAACATGTAACAAAACTGAATGTAAATGGTGTTTCAATGCTTAGAAACAAGGCCTAGGGATCATACTTTCACTAGTGGACATTCTCAACAAAGATAACATAATTGAACACTGATGACCCACAAGTATAGGGGGTGTATCGTAGTACTTTCGATAAATAAGAGTGTCAAACCCAACGAGGAGCAAAAGGTGTTGACAAGTGGTTTTGATCAAGGATTCACTGTAAATACTAGCAAACGGGTTTTCAGGGGTATTTGGTAATGCAAATAAATAAAGTACGAGTAAATAAAAGATAGTAATAATAATTGCTGCAAGTGGCCCAATCCTTTCCAGAGCAAAGGACAAGCCGGTTGTGTAACTTATGATGACCAAATGTTCTCGAGGACACACGGGAGTTTCTGTCAAGCGCTTTCGCTTCATACCGCTAAATAATCTTTATTGGTTTGATAAGTGTTATGGGGGTAAACCTGTGCTAGCGCACTACCCTTACTAGGATAAATACACACTTGTGATTATACCCCTTGCAAGCATCCGCAAATACAAGAAAGTAACTAAGATAAATCTAACCACAGCCTTAAACTCTAAGATCCTACGCTCCCTGGTGCAATGATTTCCCAACAGAGGTTTAGGTTTCTGTCACTCCAGCAACCCCACAATTGGTAGCCAAATACACAATGTATCTCTCTAGGCCCATAAATGGTGAAGTATCATGTAGTCGAGGTTCACATGACACCACTAGTGAAATAGCACCACAACAAATAAATATCAAACCATTAAATATTACTCAACAAAATTCCACTACTAACATCTTGACTTCTCCCATGTCCTCAAGAACTAAACGAACTACTCACAAGACATCATATGGATCATAATCAGAGGTGAAATAATGGTAAATAACAATCTAAACATAAACCTTAATTCAACGGTTCCACTCAATAGCATCAACCACAAGAGTAATCAACACTGGGAAAGTTTCCCCTAAGAATTTGATAAGATTCAACCCAAGATGTTACAGCGGGATGGCGTGGTGATGGTGAAGATAAAGATGCTGGTGATGAGGATGATGGTGATGATGATCCCGATGAAGTCCAGTGCGATGATGATGACGATGGCGACGATCTCCCCTCTCCGGGAAGGAATTTCCCTCGCAGATTTCTGCCTGCCGGAGAGCTTTTCTCTCTCTGGTGCTTTCCGCCCCGCAGAGGCGGCGGTGTCTATCTCTGAGCCCCCCTTGACTTAGGTTTTTGGCGACAATGAAATACGCGAAGGGGCGATGGTAGTAGTGGGCCAGGGCGGCCACACAACAGGCCGGCGCGGCCAGGGGTGGGCCCGCGCACCCTGTGTGTGTGCCTGCCCTGTGGCTCCTCTCGCCTCCTCCTTCTGGCTTCCTCAGTCTTCTAGCAAAATATAATTTTCTGGAATTTCCTGATCTTCCGAAATATGGTGTCTTGACGGTCCTTTTTCCAGCAGAATCCTGACTCCGACAGTAAATCCTCCAATGATCATCAAACATGTAAAAATAGAGGAAACAACATAAATATAATCTCTAATTATGAAATATATCAATGAATAACAGTAAATTATGATACAAAATAGTGATGCAAAATGGACGTATCAACCCCCCCAAGCTTAGACCTCGCTTGTCCCCAAGCGAAAACTAAACTCGGTAAACATGACCACAGGTTTATGGAGTGAAGTGTCGATAATCAAAATACCGACAAGAAGCATCGCATTCACCAAGGCACAAATTATAATAGACAGTAACTTCCCTTTATATGATATAGACTTGCAATAAGTAAAAGGGAATCACAAATAAAGATGCACAAGGTAAACTATAACTGGTGATGGCAAACCTTAGTTCTTGGTCAGAGAACAATGAATAAACTATACTTGCTTTTGAACGGAGCCTTTTAAAATAGAGCTAATATAGCAAAACCGTATGCTCAATGAAAAAAACTCTTTACAATCCTAGAAAGCTTTTAAAGATATATTCCTTCAGATAAAAGCCTTGTACTAAGCAAAAGAAGTTAGTAAACATGATTGAACGAATCAACATATGGATGAGTGAAACATAACAACTCAAATGCTCGCTTGAGATAGAAGGGAATAGGTTGACTCAACATAAAAGTAAAAGACAGGCCCTTCGCAGAGGGAAGCAGTGATTAAGCATGTGCTAGAGCTTTTCATTTGTAAAACAGAGGTAAAAGTTATTTTGAGAGGTGGTTGCTTTTGTCAACGACTAGCAACGGAGTTCTTGATATCTTCCATAGTAAACAAGTGAGAGCGGTTCCGAGATATTGATTAATTGGCACGATTGTGCTCTTTTATAGCTTTGCAGTCCTCCCCACCTTTTCCTTTCTCAAACCATGGCTAACCGATTCCATCGGGTGCCCACCAACTTTCACAAACCATGGAGGTGTGCCTTTTCTTTTCTTTCTTTTTGAGATTACAATGGTCTAACCAGCTCCCTTGCAAAATTAATGACGAGCAGATGAAGCTGCCTAGTCGAGGGGTACTTAATTTAGTATGGAAGATAACAAACCCATCCACTACGTCCTCATGAGCTAAAAACAGTGGCACAAAATGAGAAGTAGTTGAAGGTTTTTGAAAGGTAGCACATGAAAATTTACTTGGAATGGCTTGAAATACCATGCATAGGAATTCATAGTGGACTCCTTGGAAGTAACTTGGTTTTTGGGAGTTGGATGCACGAGAAGTATTCCCTCTCAGTACAGGTTTTTGGCTAGCAAGGCTGGGTAGCAAGCATAAGAGTTGCATGAAACAAACAAACATATATATAATAGGAACAATTGCAAACTTCTTTGAAAGTACAAAAGATTTTAACTTGAGAATACCATTGCTTATGAGCCAAACATGAAGGAAAACTGAAGTGATGTAACTACTAGCACTTCTTTATTTTTTTCTACTCAAACCTCAAGGTAATGTTGCTACTGACCAAGCTAAGTTTTCCAAAACCAACTAAATTTACTCATGCTCCCAAAGTGATACTGAAAGGACACAGATGTCGCCTAGAGGGGGGGGGGGTGAATAGGCGATATCAAATTTTACGAATGGCTTGAACAAAAGCGGAATTAAACTAGCATTTATTTTGTCAAGCACACAAAACCTAAATAAACTAGGCTCACCTATGTGCACCAACAACTTATGCTAAGCAATACAAGTAACAAGGTGATAGCAAGATATATAACTTCAAGCACGAAGGCTATCACAATGTAAAGTGCATAAGTAAAGAGCTCGGGTATAGGAATAACCGAGGCACGCGGAGACGATGAAGTATTCCCGAGTTCCTCCCTTGAGAGGGAGTATGTCTCGTTGGAGGGGTGTGGTATCGCCACAAAGGCCTAACCAACACCACAAAGGCCTCACCCTATTCTCGGTGTGAGCTTGCGCCACAAAGGCCTAGCTCACTCTTCCACTAAGGGGTTCCTCAAGGCGGAACCGGGCCTTTACACAAAGCTTGGGGCACGCATCCACAACTTAATTGGAGGCTCCCAAGAATAGCCACAAAGGCACCACAAAGCCACAAAGCCGTCTAGAGTTCCAAGAACCCAAGAGTAATAAGCTCACAAACTTTCACTTACTCGAATCTCCGGGGAGAACTCAAACCGATGCAACTTATGCAATGGCAAGAGCACACAAGGTGCTCAAATCCTTCTCACTCAAATCCTACCAAAGCAACTAATGCTATGGAGAGATATGAGAGGAAGAACAAAGGAAATCCACAAAGAACTCCAAGATCTAAATCCACAAGAGGTTCCCCTCACTAAGAGGAGATTTTGATTGGTGGAAAGATAGATCTAGATCTCCTCTCTCTTTCCCTCAAAAAGATGCAAGAATCATGGGAGGAATGGAGGAGGAAGGGCAAGCTTTGCAAAGTCAACAATGGAGGAGAGAGAAGCCCAAAACGTGGCTGTTCCAAGGAGGAAGAAGGGGTATTTATACCCCCCTCCGAAATCTGACCGTTATAGCCACTAACACCGGCTAAAGCCGGTCTTAACACCGGCTATAGCCGGCCTGAAATATCCGGCCCTGGCCAGAAATAGCCGGACAAAAAGCCGGGTTACTCCAGAGGCGCAGAGCTTCTTCTGAAACTGGGCAGACCGGCTAAAGCCGGCCCTCAAACCGGCTAAAGCCGGTCTGACCGGCTATTTCCGGCCCCGGGCCGGCTATTTCCGCCCCGACTGAAACAACAGAAATACCAAAACGAAAACGGCAATAACTTGAGCATCCGGACTCCGTTTTCGATGATCTTGGGCTCATTGGAATCACCACAACGAGCTCTACAACTTCATCCATAGAAACATCATAGTCCAACAAGGGAGTATAAAACCAAATGGTGAAAGGTTTGACCTCTCTACGAAGACAAACCGGTAAAACCTCCAAACATCGAAAACGCAATAAGAGTTTCATGCGAAATCCATTTTTGATGAGCTAGAGCTTGTCATGGAAATAACCACAAGCTCTAGAACCTCACATGGATAAAATCCAAATAAGAATCAAGAAAGATGATGCCAAGTATGCAAAGGTTTGAGCTCTCTCTGAACGATATAATTAAGTTACTCACTCGAGAGCCCCTCTTGATAGTACGGCTACCGATCCTATAACCCGGTCTCACAACTAACACCATGAGACCGGTAAGAAAGAAACCCTAACACTATCATACCTTTGCCTTGAGCATTCCACTTGAGGTGGTTAAAGACGATCTTGATCTTCTCAAGTTGGACCACCTTTCTTGATTGAGCTTGCTTGGTGAAGTCTTGCGGATTGCTCCCCCATACTCTACTATGGAAGAGACTCTCTTTAATCATATCTTCACATATCCATGATCACAATATATATGGCAAGCTTCAAGCATATGTTCTCTTCTAGTTGCTCATCTTGAACTTGCGCTTTGACTTGATCAATCCTCGAATCAATTCTTCTTTCTCCATAATGATGGTGTCTTGAGGATACACATGAGAACTCACTCAATCTTATTCTTCAAGACACACTTAACATAAGCTCAACTCCCTTAAGACCAATCTTTGGATCACTCCTTGAATAACACCTTGGTCAACACATAATATTCTTCTTACAACCTTGACTCCAACAAATGGTTCAAGCATTGTCTATGGACAAGTCCTACACATATAACTCAATGCAACCATTAGTCCATAGGGATTGTCATTAATTACCAAAACCACACATGGGGCTCGATATGATCTTTCAATCTCCCCCATTTTGGTAATTGATGACAATCTCTTTGAGAGGGTTTATATAATGAATTCAAAGAACCAAAATGGTTGTACTAACATCAAATACTACAAAAGTATGTGATGTTAGTAAAACCACCATATATAGAGCAAACTCCCCCACAATCTATGCACGTGTGAATGATCTTGATTTCATTGCATATATTGCCAACCAAGGTTGTTGGTGGAGTTTCCACTATATACTCAACCATGCAAAGCATGCAAGGCAAATGCTTAAGAACAAACCAAAGCATAAAAGCCAATTCCCTTTAAACCCTCGAAACTTCTCCCCCATTGGCATCCATTGCCAAAATGGGCGAAAAACTTAGAAGGCCAATATAGTGTGAGTTCCTCCAAAATGGTGTGCATATCCAAAAGAAATAAGTGAAGACACATGCACATATACAAAGACAAATATATGAAGGAAACCAAACTATATTGAGGATCAAAGATTGCAAAAAAAAATAAGATAACACGATGGATAAACTTCAACAAATGAAGAGAGCAATCAAACAATCCAAAGAACAAACTGAATAAAGATTTTATGATAAGATCGAAAAGGTGCTCTAAATAATATGAGGAAGCTCCCCAAGGTGTGTGCACAAAATATTCTATTGAGTTGAAGTATAAGGTGCACACACATGGAATCATCACTCCCTCAATATTATTCAAAACAAAATGATACCAAGTGAAATTAAATACTATGCTAACCGCAAAATAGTGCTTTAAATGAAATGAGGAAGCTCCCCAAGGTACGTGCAAAAATTGGAATGTTTGTATTTGAATACAATTTACGCAACATGGAATCCTCACTCCCTCAATAACATTTAAAACGCAACCATTTGCAAGAGATCATAGAGCAGAAATTAAGCTTAACACTTGCATCAAAGAAATGGTTGAGCATAAAGTAAGGGATAACATATAAAAGGCTCAACCAAGGAATGTGTGAGAGAAATGACACAACATATTATAAGACTAATACAAGGATTAGCATAGAGCATCCACATAGTCTTCAATGAATGATATTGCTTAGCATTCCATCCCAACACATAAGGTTCAAATAAGATATCAAATAATGAGATATCATCTCTCATGTGAATAAGTTTCTAAGTAGACAATATCACAAAGATAATTATCACAAAGAAACATGTACACACAAAATAGATACTAAGAATAGAACATGATATCCAAAATGAAGTCATGCAATATACCAATGAGATTTTTGCTTTTAAAGCATGGCCAAAGGCTTAATTTATCTTATTGTATATTGACGAACTTCAACCACCAACATGTCAGGGACATCACAAATATCAACAAGGGAAAGAAGATAGTTGGGATGCTTTGATAAAAACAACAAGTATCAAAACGAAAGATACCAAATGGAAGAAATAAATTTGCAATTTCATCAATATTGCACATGTGAGCTTATTGAAGAATTGATATGCAAAAAGATTGCTAAGTTGACATATATGGGATAGGAGAATCATGAGCATGATTTTTATATGTTCCCAATAATATGTCCTCATCTCAACTTGCTCACATTTGCAATAAAGAGGTTTCATTAGAATCCTTGCAAGAACCACATGATTTTCAAATAAAGATATCCATGCCAAGAAACAACCTACACAAGGTTGGACGCTAGAAAAGTATGCATGAAGAAGATACTTGTTACCGAGATATAATGGTAGGATGTAGTAGATAGGAGTTCTTCAATAATCCTAGCTTGCCTCAAATTATCATTTAGTCACCACTTCATCCTTATTATTGAGACAAGCACCAATATATCTCCATGTACCTAAAACAAAGTTCATGTACAAGATGGACCCCAAACTCATTGGGTCCAAAGTAGTTAGAAACTACAACATATAGGACAAACTCCACATAAATATGTGCATATATATATGAAATTGAATTTCATGCACATCTTAGCCGATTTAGGATTTGATGGAGCTTCCCCTATATATTTGATCAAAGAAAGCAAAGCATGCCATAAAGTATACATTTAGTAAATATGCATGCACAAGACTTTCAAGAGCCCAAAGGAGATACAATTTGGACAAAACACCAAGAAGAACAAGCAAGCACACAAAATTGTGAAGCGACAAAAAGGTTGTCCAAATTATATCAAAGAATCAAATCAACACAAGATTGAATCCAAAGTTCACCAAGTGAACAACGCAAAAGCCAATGAGCATAAAGCATAACTAAAACACACATGCTCAAAGACATATCTCATTTTAAGAGTAAGAAATAAATAACAAGGAATGAGATAACCAACTCCCAAATAAAGCATGGTTCAAACAAACAAACCAAACTCTCCACACTTTTTATGATGGCACACTAAGTACCAAAAAAAAAGATTTGTCTTCCAACAAAAAACCAATACCAAATGAAATAAGCACAAAGAGTGTGTTATAACAAATATAGGAGAGCTCCCCCAAGATTAGTGCATCATTTATGATTTTGCATTTGAATACAAAATGCACACAAGTGGGATCATCACATTTACCTACATAGAAATAACACAAAACAAGTTCAACGAAATCAAATGGAATAACAAAAGTCATGGAAGACAATGGGAGCTAAAACAAATACATTTTTTGGCTAGAGATAAGGCAATTAAAAGAAATAGCCAATGTAAAGATGATCAATATATATGTACCACATGATATAGTACCAATTGTCCAAGAACAAGAGGTATTTGGATTTATTTCCCAGTGGTAGTGTACATATAAATCCAAGATCATCTTCACAACAAAGAAGCATACGGAGAAGGATAAGAATTAAAAACCATGCTAAAGAAGATATTCTTGATAGACTCAAATAGTTAAACAATCACGCAAAGCAATGATTAAGATAACTTGAAGCAAATGGTTTTCCAACTTTGATGTAGCTTTCCACATTTTAGGAAAACCCTATCAAGAAAGTATCTCACAAACAAGATCCAAAACAAGAGCAATAAAACAATTTGGCAAATTGGAATTTGTTTGAGAAAACATGCCACATAGAAGCAAGATAATTTACAATATCAACACTATGTGACACAACCTCAAATATACACATTATATTGGTTTGTAGTATGCACAAAGCATATTACTCCCCCATAATGTGATAAAACATTTATTTTTCACAAGAGGCAAATAAAATCCAACAGGATGATTGATGGACATTATAGAATTTGAATTTCTCATGAGAATGGCATACCACATAGAGACTAGATAATCTTTAAATATCAACACTAAGTGGTATTCCTCATGTACACACATTTTTAGGATTGTGAAGTGCAAAGCATATCACTCCCCCAAAATGGGATAGTCCAATAATCTCTCACAAGAGCCAAGTAAGATAAAACGAGATGCAAAAGGCTCAACAAGAACAACCGTACATGGTGTGAAAACCAACATGCACATACTTGATTAATCAAAATGAAGCAAGTAGGAAGCACAACATATACAAACACATGCAAGATACAAAACCCAACACATGTAAAGGGGCGAGTAACTTTCAATGTAGATAAGTTGAATACATATTACCGCAAGGAGGAACATTGGATATATGATAGACACAAGATAATCCACTTGACTTGACTTGAGAAAATATAATTGATGAAGATCCCTTAATTCTTCATGATATAGCCAAGTCTCCAATGCCCTCCAACAACACCTATTATTCAAGTAATGGCTTGTTGGTCCCCAACCAAGTTGGGTCCTAAGAAGTTAGAAACAATAGGTTTGGCAACCCAAATGGTTCTTTTCTTGACACCACTTTGAGCACCAACAAATTTGGCAAACACATTGCCAACCTTATCCTTGCAAAGTGAATAGACATCTTCAATTATGATAGGGTTGGATGAGTTACCACTAGTGCATGAAGAAGATAGGTGACCCTTCTCATGGCATATGTAGCAAGTTCTTTTCTTCACCTTCTTCTCACTTGATTTCTCCACAAGAGGAGTATTAGCTTGATTATTCTTGGGAAGTGACCTTTCTTTAACTTGAGGTTGAGCAAGGGCTTGAACTTGAGGCCGCTTCCCTTGTTGCTTCTCACTAAGAGGCTTCTTCTTCAAAGGACAAGATCTAACATGGTGCCCTTCAATTTTGCACTTGAAGCAAACAATCTTGGCCAAATTCTTGACTTGTTCTTGGCCCTTCTTCTTCTTGTTTATCTTGGACTTGTTCTTGTTATTGGATTTGAATCCAAGTCCACTCTTGTCATTGGGGGATTTTTGCACACTCAAGATCTTGTTGAGTGTGGACTTCCCTTCATGACAATTTTCCAAGTCTTTCTTCAACGAAGTAACTTGGGCCTTGAGCTCTTTGATTTCCTCTACATGGTTAGTGACAACACAAGTACTAGAGGAAGTAGAGGCTACATTGTTAGAGCAACAAGGCAAGGAGGGTAATTCATCACTAGATGTAGAAATAGTATGAGTGGATGAATTACTAGTACTAGCACATGGCAATATTGCATTTTGGGAAATAGTGCTAGTGCCCACATGAGGCTCACAAGATGTTACCTTTGTAGATATAGCCTCATGAGCTAACTTTAGGCGAGCATGGGACACTAGAAGATCCTCATTAGAGCTAGATAGCTTTTCATGAATTTCTTCCAATTTCCCATACTTGCTAGTTAGCAATTTAAGTTGAGCCCTTAGCTCAACATTCTCCTTCAAAATAGATGCTTCACAAGAAGTAGAGTTAGTAGCACATGCATCATTATCATTATGAATAGGAGAAGACAACTTGGCAAGAGCGAGGTCACGTTCTTTAGTGAGTTTAGAAATAACTTCATTACATGACTCCTCAATGGATTCAAGCTTCTCCTCAAGAGAAACCCGAAGCTCTTGCTCTTCCTCTAGAGCATATTTTAAATCATGGATATCATTGGCATACTCACGCTCAAGAGAAAACATATTATCAATTTGTTCTTCCTTCATCTCAATGAGTTTCGTGCTCTCAATAGCACAACTCATGATTTCAAAGAAGTTGGGCAAAATATTTTTATGGTTATGCAAAGCATCAAAGACCACCTTACCCTTCTTGTTTAAATACTCAATATAGTCTTCTTCATTTTCCTCATCCTCACCATTGTCCTCAACATCATTATGATTTGAAGACCTAGCCATAAGGCATATGTTGGAACCGTGAGAAGAAGAAGATGAAGAAATACTTGAAGCTCCATTCAAGACCTTGTCTTGGCCCAAAGACTCTTTGGTTTCCTCTATATGGTTAGCATCGCAAATACTAGAGGAAATAGAAGCATTTGTATCATGGCAACAAGACAAAGCAAGCATATCATCATGAGATTTATTCAAGAAATTTACACATGATATGCAAGGACTATCAACACAAGCATGTAAAACATTTATGGGGCTACAAGTGTTTAAGTCCAAAGATGAAGCATTGCAATGAGATAGAGATGAAGGGTCATCAAAAGTAAGCATACTATCACCATTGCAAGTTTCATCATCACTCACCATATCATTACCTTGTGTCTTGCCACACTTTGGTGAAGTGGATGAAAGTTTATTGCGGCCGGAAGTGGAAGGAATACAATCATCCTCAATAATCTTGGACACACCATATTTTTCTTGAAGCTTTTTCCATATCTCATGAGCGCTCCGAAAAGGCGTGATGGAGAAGGTAACTACATTGCTCAAAGCATTAACAATCACATGAGTAGCTTGAGCATTGAGATACAAGTTTTTCTCATCCTCTAAATATAGATTTTGAGTATCCTTTGGAGGAGAAAAACCCGCATCTACAATTCGCTCCATAGATGGGTCCATGACCCGAAAATAATTAAGCATGTGAATTTTCCAAGTATCATAATTTGTGCCATCAAATATAGAAGTGTTATTGTGCACTAATCCCCTTGCCGACATCTTTGCTCTCAAGGCGGTGAAGCCTAAAATGAGAGACCGGGCTCTGATACCAATTGAAAGGACACAGATGTCGCCTAGAGGGGGGGGTGAATAGGCGATATCAAATTTTACGAATGGCTTGAACAAAAGCGGAATTAAACTAGCGTTTATTTTGTCAAGCACACAAAACCTAAATAAACTAGGCTCACCTATGTGCACCAACAACTTATGCTAAGCAATACAAGTAACAAGGTGATAGCAAGATATATAACTTCAAGCACGAAGGCTATCACAATGTAAAGTGCATAAGTAAAGAGCTCGGGTATAGGAATAACCGAGGCACGCGGAGACGATGAAGTATTCCTGAGTTCCTCCCTTGAAAGGGAGTACGTCTCGTTGGAGGGGTGTGGTATCGCCACAAAGGCCTAACCAACGCCACAAAGGCCTCACCCTATTCTCCGGTGTGAGCTTGCGCCACAAAGGCCTAGCTCACTCTTCCACTAAGGGGTTCCTCAAGGCGGAACCGGGCCTTTACACAAAGCTTGGGGCACGCATCCACAACTTAATTGGAGGCTCCCAAGAATAGCCACAAAGGCACCACAAAGCCACAAAGCCGTCTAGAGTTCCAAGAACCCAAGAGTAATAAGCTCACAAACTTTCACTTACTCGAATCTCCGGGGAGAACTCAAACCGATGCAACTTATGCAATGGCAAGAGCACACAAGGTGCTCAAATCCTTCTCACTCAAATCCTACCAAAACAACTAATGCTATGGAGAGATATGAGAGGAAGAACAAAGGAAATCCATAAAGAACTCCAAGATCTAAATCCACAAGAGGTTCCCCTCACTGAGAGGAGATTTTGATTGGTGGAAAGATAGATCTAGATCTCCTCTCTCTTTTCCCTCAAAAAGATGCAAGAATCATGGGAGGAATGGAGGAGGAAGGGCAAGCTTTGCAAAGTCAACAATGGAGGAGAGAGAAGCCCAAAACGTGGCTGTTCTAAGGAGGAAGAAGGGGTATTTATACCCCCCTCCGAAATCTGACCGTTACAGCCACTAACACCGGCTAAAGCCGGTCTTAACACCGGCTATAGCCGGCCTGAAATATCCGTCCCTGGCCAGAAATAGCCGGACAAAAAGACGGGTTACTCCAGAGGCGCAGAGCTTCTTCCGAAACTGGGCAGACCGGCTAAAGCCGGCCCTCAGACCGGCTAAAGCCGGTCTGACCGGCTATTTCCGGCCCCGGGCCGGCTATTTCCGCCCCGACTGAAACAGCAGAAATACCAAAACGAAAACGACAATAACTTGAGCATCCGGACTCCGTTTTCGATGATCTTGGGCTCGTTGGAATCACCACAATGAGCTCTACAACTTCATCCATAGAAACATCATAGTCCAACAAGGGAGTATAAAACCAAATGATGAAAGGTTTGACCTCTCTACAAAGACAAACCGGTAAAACCTCCAAACATCAAAAACGCAATAAGAGTTTCATGCGAAATCCGTTTTTGATGAGCTAGAGCTTGTCATGGAAATAACCACAAGCTCTAGAACCTCACATGGATAAAATCCAAATAAGAATCAAGAAAGATGATGCCAAGTATGCAAAGGTTTGAGCTCTCTCTAAACGATATAATTAAGTTACTCACTCGAGAGCCCCTCTTGATAGTACGGCTACCGATCCTATAACCCGGTCTCACAACTAACACCATGAGACCGGTAAGAAAGAAACCCTAACACTATCATACCTTTGCCTTGAGCATTCCACTTGAGGTGGTTAAAGACGATCTTGATCTTCTCAAGTTGGACCACCTTTCTTGATTGAGCTTGCTTGGTGAAGTCTTGCCGATTGCTCCCCCATACTCTACTATGGAAGAGACTCTCTTTAAGCATATCTTCACATATCCATGATCACAATATATATGGCAAGCTTCAAGCATATGTTCTCTTCTAGTTGCTCATCTTGAACTTGCGCTTTGACTTGATCAATCCTCGAATCAATTCTTCTTTCTCCATAATGATGGTGTCTTGAGGATACACATGAGAGCTCACTCAATCTTATTCTTCAAGACACACTTGACATAAGCTCAACTCCCTTAAGACCAATCTTTGGATCACTCCTTGAATAACACCTTGGTCAACACATAATATTCCTCTTACAACCTTGACTCCAACAAATGGTTCAAGCATTGTCTATGGACAAGTCCTACACATATAACTCAATGCAACCATTAGTCCATAGGGATTGTCATTAATTACCAAAACCACACATGGGGCTCGATATGATCTTTCAGATACCAATACTAATCAACAAGACTAATCATATAAGAAACATTGCAAACTAAAATAAAGTGTGCGGAAAGTAAACGATAAAACTTCTCATTTATATTTCATTACCGCAACTCACACCAAGGGATACATAGATAACCAACTAAGGAGGATACTTCCACACTGCAAACTATTCTATAGGATAACTTTTCTATTCATGATATGACTCTACTTGAAAAGTAAATGAGTAAAAGATAATGATGTGATATCGCGGCACTCCCCCAAGCTTGGAACAAGCCAAGGGGATGCCTATACCAATGGCGAATTACTCCTTCGGCGATGGTGGTGAATCTTTAATAAGCTTCTCAATCAGATCTTTCAAGTCATCAATCTTGTAACTGAGGTTACGAATCATCTCTGAATTGTGCTTAATACGGCTCATGAACCTGTCGCCAGAGAATCCCAACTCTTGGAATTATTTCCCCATCCTTCTTCACACTTGGAACTTTCTTTCCCTGCACTGTTAGAATGATCTATATCCCAACCAGAGGGCAGTCATGATCTAGGCACCTTTTGAATCTGATGTTCATATATTAGAGTATGGAAAGGGTTGTTGCCTGACGGAGATGTCCGAGGAGCTAAGATGTGGCGCGGCACACCCCCTCCGGTTCTTATACGCGCACTCTTCTTGAACTTGTCATGACTTGTCACCACCCCAATGCTTGCGATCATGGTGCTCGGGCGTGAACTTTCGTCTTCTTCCATCCTTTCTTCCTCGGCCTCACTTTCAACTTCTTCCTTCAACTAAAGGTCCTGGTAGTCATCTTCCGAAGGTGTCTTCTCCTTGTCGTTGCTCGAGGAATCCATGATGCTCTAAAAGCTGAGAGCAACTCCTGACAGAAACAGCTCGAAACGAAATCACGACGAGAAAACGATATACAGACCTCGGACAACCCGGGGGGTTATATAGGCAAAAATTAAACATCGAAACGAAATCACAGGAGGAAACCAGGACGGAAGCGAGCTCCGGGGTGCTCTCACAACAGGGTGGCGCGGCCTGGAGTGGGCCTGCGCCCCCTGTGTGTGAGGGCACTTCGGACTCCGTCTCCTGCCCGTTTTCGTCTCGTGATTTTTCATATTTAGCAAAAACAATAAAAATATTACTGAAAAAGTTTAACGCGAACCTTTTCTGACTAGAACTATTACCTATTCGAAAACGAACTCTGCAGCTTCCTGCAGATTGTCCTGGATGAATTCTTCCAGAGAAACCATTTGAATAACATCAACATCTTCATTATATGAATCTCCAGCAATATAATGTTTGAGTCTTTGCCCATTCACCACTTGTGTAGTGTCATCTTTTAACGAAGCAATCTTTACGCACCTGAGCGGTACACCTCTTCAATAACATAGGGTCCTTCCCATTTCGAGAGTAATTTTCCTGCAAAAAATCTAAGACGAGACCTATACAATAGAACTTTCTCACCAACATGAAACTCTCTCTTAAGATTTCTCTTATCATGCCATTGCTTGACTTTCTCTTTAAAAAGTCTGGCATTCTCGTAAGCTTTGTTTCTCCACTTATCTAAAGAACTCAAATCTAACAACCTTTTCTTACTTGCGAGTTTAAAATCCCTATTAAGCTCTTTACTGCCCAAAAAGCTTTGTGTTATAATTCTAAGGGCAAGTGACACGCTTTTTCGTAAACCATCTTGTAAGGAGACATGCCCATGGGGTTCTTATAAGCAGTTCTATAAGCCCATAAAGCATCGTTTAACTTGCTAGCCCAGTTTTTCCTAGATCTATTGACAGTCTTCTGTAAGATAGACTTGATCTCTCTATTTGAAAGCTCTACCTGCCCACTAGTTTGGGGATGATAAGCAGAAGCAATTCTATGATTAACGTCATATCTAGCAAGAGTTTTTCTAAAACCACCGTAAATAAAATGAGAACCTCCGTCAGTCATAAGATATCTAGGCACACCAAACCTAGGAAAAATAACATCCTTAAGCATTTTTAACGAGGTCTCGCCATCGGCACTCTTTGTAGGTATGGCTTCTACCCACTTGGTAACATAATCAACAACAACAAGTATATGCAGGGGCGAAGCCAAGAAAAAAGGTCAACGGGGTCAACACGAACAAAGAGGAAAAATGTGCGCCTATAGAACAACCAGTGATGTATGTTTGTATAAATTGCACGGCTAGACGCGCAACTAATAGTAATTAGCAATTCTATAATATACATTCTAACAAACTCACATAAATAAGAAGCAATAATTTTCAATATATCATATATCAATATAAAGTCAAATCACAAAAGTAATTACCTCTCAATTTTTTGATGGACCTTCATGATTAAAATCATTGATTGTGGCTGGTGGCTATATTCTTTTCAGATTCAATAAATGCCCCAATAACTTTTTACAACTGCCTGTCAAACTAGCAATAGACCATTTGTACCGAAATGAATTCACAGTAATATACATGAGAAATTACTGTGCAATGTCCTTATTGTTAGATTACCTGATATTATGCTTGGGGCAATTTGAAGCCTGATCTTGATTGTCTAATTCATGTGAGATTACCCAATACCCACCCAAATCTTCAAGAAATTAAGAAGAGCAACACATCACGAAATCCTAAAGTAATTCGAGATTTTAGAATTGAAATCATTCGGATCAATCAGATGCATAGATTAGTTTTAGTAGCATGTACAAATTGTGCTGAACGAATCGTAAATTTTTGTAGAGGGGGAGATTTGTGATGAGGGACTGCCGGCGATCCAGGTGTACTGAACGCGGAGACACGAACGATGAGAAACTTCAAAAAAAAATGGATAGGTACGTTGAGCGATGTAAATCCAAGCGATGCTTGCGCACCGTGGGCTCGTAGTGCTAGCGTGTTTTGGGCCAGGACTGGTGGACTTGAGCATACTCACGTACATGTGAATGGAGTAATCGCTGGGGTCAAATTCCTTTTTCACTGGTATCATTTTATCGGACTGGACTATATGTACTAGAGTTTGGGCCGAAGTCGTCGGGGTCAACTGACCCCAGTGCTAACACTGTAGCTCCGCCCCTGAGTATATGAGTATAACCTTTTGAAGGAGGAAAGGGACACATAAAGTAAAATCCCCAATAATCAAATGGTTCAATAACAAGAGTGTAACTCATTGGCATTTCATTATGTCTAGAAATATTACCAACTCTTTGACATTTATCACAAGATAAAACATACCTTCTAGCATCTTTAAAAAGGTTTGGCCAAGAAAAACCTGATTGTAGAACCTTTTGTGCAGTTCTATCTCCAGCGTGATGTCCTCCATAAGCACTTCCATGGCATTTTCTCAATATTTCTTGTTGTTCATACTCTGGAACACATCTTCGCATAATACCATCAACTCCTTCTTTATATAGGTGTGGGTCATCCCAAAAATAATGCATCAGGTCATAAAAGAATTTTCTTCTTTGTTGAGCTGTAAAGGTTGGAGGCAAATACTTAGAAACAATAAAGTTAGCATAATCAGCATACCACGGATTCTCTCGCGAAGTTACATTTATTGAAGCCAACTGTTTATTTGGAAAACTATCATTAACAGGAATAAGATCAAAAGAAATTTTTTCCAATCTAGACAAATTGTCAGCAACAGGATTTTCAGCACCTTTCCTATCTATAATATGCAAATCAAACTCTTGTAAATGCAACACCCATCTAATAGCAGCATGATCGGTATGAATAGTAACTTTAGAATCAACAATGTAAGGTCTAAACTTATCACATGCAAAAACAACAGCAAGAAACTCCTTCTCAGTAGTAGCATAATTCTTCTGAGCAGCATCAAGAGTCTTACTAGCATAATGAATAACATTCAACTTATTATCTACACGTTGTCCAAGAACAGCACCAACAGCAAAATCACTAGCATCGCATATAATTTCAAAGGATAAATTCCAATTAGGTGGTTGAACAATAGGAGCAGTAGTTAAAGCCTTCTTAAGAGTTTCAAAAGCTTCCTTACAATCATCATAAAAAACAAATGGTACATCTTTTTGAAGAAGATTAGTAAGAGGCTTTGAAATCTTAGAGAAATCTTTAATAAACCTCCTATAGAAACCCGCATGACCAAGAATACTACGAATACCTTTAACATCTCTGGGATAGGGAATTTTCTCAATTGCTTCAACCTTTGTTCTGTCAACTTTGATACCTCTTTTGGAGATTTTATGTCCAAGAACAATTCCTTCATTCACCATAAAGTGGTATTTCTCCCAATTTAGAACAAGATTAGTTTCTTCACACCTCTGCAAAACTTTATCAAGATTGTGCAAACAATTATCAAAAGAAGTTCCATAGACGGAGAAATCATCCATAAAAACCTCCACAATTTCTTCACAAAACCCATGAAAAATAGCAGACATGCATCTTTGAAAAGTAGCAGGAGCATTGCACAAACCAAACGGCATACGTCTATAAGCATAAGTTCTATAAGGACAAGTAAAAGTAGTTTTCTCTTGATCTTGCTTTTTAACAGCTATCTGAGAGAAACCGGAATAACCATCAAGAAAACAAAAATGAGTCTTTTTAGATAACCTCTCTAGCATTTGATCTATAAATGGTAAAGGATAATGATCTTTCTTAGTAACTTTGTTTACCTTTCTAAAATCAATGCACATCCTATAACCATCTACTACCCTTTGAGGAATAAGCTCGTTATTCTCATTAGGCGCAACAGTCATACCTCCTTTCTTAGGAACACAATGAACAGGACTAACCCATCTACTATCAGCAATAGGATAAATAATACCAGCATCAAGGAGCTTCAATACCTCATTTCTTACCACTTCCTTCATCTTGGGAATTAAGCGGCGTTGATGTTCAACTACTGGCTTTGCATCTTCTTCCATGTTAATAGCATGCTGACATATAGTAGGAGAAATCCCTTTTAAATCATCAAGAGTATAGCCCATAGCTCCTCGGTGTTTCCTCAATACTTCCAATAACCTTTCTTCTTCCTTTCCTGAAAATTTAGAACTGATAATAACAGGATATATTTTCTTATCATCTATATAAGCATACTTAAGACATCAGGTAAAGGTTTTAATTCAAAAACAGGATCTTCCTTAGGTGGCAAAGTGGTACCGAGATCCTCCACAGGTAAATTGTGCTTAATCAATGCTGGTTGACGAAGAAGAATATCGTCAATCTCTTCTCTTTCCTCCCTGAAGACATCACTTTCATGGTCCTCCATAAATTGCTGCAAAGCATTGTTAAGAGCAAGAGCAATAGAGGCAAGCTATTTAACTCAAAAATTTTCATTAGGCAATTCATTTTCATAAGAAGTTTTAGCGAACTTAGAAAAATTAAACTCATAAGATTCTCCATCAAACTTAGTAAAAAAATTCTCCTTCTTACAATCTATCACAGCACCACAAGTATTCAAAAAGGGTCTACCAAAAATAATAGGACGAGTTTTACTAGCATCCTTACCAAGTACTAGAAAATCTGTAGGATATTTAGTCTTACCGCATAAAACTTCCACATCTCGAACAATACCAAGTGGCAAGACAGTCTCTCTGTTAGCAAGCTGAATAACCACATCAATCTCCTCTAGTTCACAAGGGGCAATCTCGTGCATGATTTCTCTGTAAAGCTCTATAGGAATAGCGCTTGAACTCGCACCAATGTCACATAAACCATAATAGCAATGATCGCCAATCCTGATAGAAATAACAGGAGCACTTGTTTTCCTACGCCTACTAGGATGTGAAACAATGTTAGAAGCATCTTCACTAAAGACAATATGTTCATCTCCTACATTATTAGTAACAAGGTCCTTCACTATAGGCACAGGAGACTTAATAGTAATTTGCTCATCAGGTTCTACAGCTTTCTTAGTACTTTTATTAAGCACACTTATCCTTTACCTTAGCAGGGAAAGGCGTCTTCTCGAAATAAGGTTCAGGCAAAATGCGATCAACAGTACAAACTTCAGTAGCTGTAGCAGAAATATGACTAATAGAATCTGTATAAGGCGCATGATATTTGTTCCAATCTTTCTTTGGAACATCAAGATAAGAGGCAAAGACCTTAAAATAGTTAGCAAGTATCTGAGAATCAAGACCATAAACAGTGCTAACATTATGAAAGTCATTGGTCCCCATAAAAGCTTTAATGCATTCATAATCATAATTTATACCTGACCTCCTACCTTTGTCATTCTCCCATCCTTCAGCATTTTCTTGAATATGGTCAAGGAGATCCCATTTAGCTTCTCCTTTCATATGGGTAAATGATCCAAAACAGGAAGCATCCAAATAATCCTTGTCATGAAGAGCAAGCCTCGCATAAAAGTTATCAATAACAATATTACTGGGGAGCTCATGAATGGGACATTTGAGTATTAGTAACTTCAATCTCCCCCACGCTTGGGCAATACTCTCTCCATCATGAGGCCAAAAGTTATATATTCGATTACGATCTTTATGAATTTCACTTGGAGGATAAAATTTGGAATAAAAGAGAGGTACAATTTCCTCCCAAGCAATAGATGGACCATCCTTTAGCAGCCGATACCACTCCTCAGCTCTGCCTTTCAGTGATAAAGAGAATAGCTTCCTCTTAACTTTGCTCAATGAAATACTTGCACACTTGAACAACTCGCATAACTCATGTATAAAGAGTAAATGATCACCCGGATGGACAGTTCCATGACCTGAATAGCAGTTATTCATAACACGTTCAACTATTTTCATAGGTATTTTAAAAGGATCTAATTGAGCAGGTGGTGGATGTGGTTCATCTACATCTGCAACAGTGGTAGTAGTGTTCCCGAATAGGAACCCAAATGGAGAACTCTCCATAGCAAAATAAAATAAAAATAAAAGACAGAAATAAAAACAATACTCACAGCGACGGTTACCTTTACCAATTCCACTCTTCAATAGCGCTTCACTCCCCGGCAACGGCGCCAGAAAATAGTCTTGATGACCCACAAGTATAGGGGGTGTATCATAGTACTTTCGATAAATAAGAGTGTTGAACCCAATGAGGAGCAGAAGGTGTTGACAAGTGGTTTTGATCAAGGATTCACTGTAAATACTAGCAAATAGGTTTTCAAGGGTATTTGGTAATGCAAATAAATAAAGTACGAGTAAATAAAAGACAGTAATAATAATTGCTGCAAGTGGCCCAATCCTTTCTAGAGCAAAGGACACGCCGGTTGTGTAACTTATGATGACCAAACGTTCTCGAGGACACACGGGAGTTTCTGTCAAGCGCTTTCGCTTCATACCGCTAAATAATCTTTATTGGTTTGATAAGTATTATGGGGGTGAACCTATGCTAGCGCACTACCCTTACTAGGATAAATACACACTTATCATTATACCCCTTGCAAGCATCTGCAAATACAAAAAAATAATTAAGATAAATCTAACCATAGCCTTAAACTCTAAGATCCTACGCTCCCTGGTGCAATGGTTTCCCAACGGAGGTTTAGGTTTCTGTCACTCCAGCAACCCCACAATTGGTAGCCAAATACACAATGCATCTCACTAGGCCCATAAATGGTGAAGTATGATGTAGTCGACGTTCACATGACACCACTAGTGAAATAGCACCACAACAAATAAATATCAAACCATTAAATATTACTCAACATAATTCCACTACTAACATCTTGACTTCTCCCATGTCCTCAAGAACTAAATGAACTACTCACAAGACATCATGTGGATCATAATCAGAGGTGAAATAATGGTAAATAACAATCTGAACATAAACCTCAATTCAACGGTTCCACTCAACAGCATCAACCATAAGAGTAATCAACACTGGGAAAGTTTCCCCTGAGAATTTGATAAGATTCAACCCAAGATGTTACAGCGGGATGGCATGGTGATGGTGAAGATGAAGGTGCTGGTGATCAGGATAATGGTGATGATGATCCCGATGAAGTCCAGCGCGATGATAATGACGATGGCGACGATCTCCCCTCTCCGGGAAGGAATTTCCCCGACAGATTTCTGCCTGCCAGAGAGCTTTTCTCTCTCTGGTGCTTTCCGCCCCGCAGAGGCGGCGGTGTAAATCTCTGAGCCCCCCTTGACTTAGGTTTTCGGGGACAATGAAATATGCGAAGGGGCAATTGCAGAAGTGGGCCAGGGCAGCCACACAATAGGCCGGCGTGGCTAGGGGTGAGCCTGCGCCCCCTATGTGTGTGCCTGCCCTGTGGCTCCTCTCACCTCCTCCTTCAGGCTTCCTCAGTCTTCTGGCAAAATATAATTTTTTGGTATTTTTCTATAATTTCCTGATCTTCCGAAATATGGTGTCTTGACGGTCCTTTTTCCAGTAGAATCTTGACTCCGGCAGCACATCCTCCAATGATCATCAAACATGTAAAAATAGAGGAAACAACATAAATATCATCTCTAATTATGAAATATATCAGTGAATAACAGTAAATTATGATACAAAATAGTGATGCAAAATGGACGTATCAAACACATAGATAACTATCTTCACTATGCCACTCTAAACTATTCTCCAATGGATAACAAACACTAATCATGTGTAGGGCTACGAAGCACTCCTCAAAGTTCGCATTTCCCCAAACTAGATTGCCCCACACTATCACCTTGAGCGCACTAGATGGTTCCAACAAACACCAACAAATCATAGAGACACTAGCCAAAAACACACACATAATGCGCACACTGTCACATTCACATCATGGTACAAGGTGTCTCCGAAGATTACAATAATAAAGCACTGGAGTAGCATAATATATGAAGAACAGCATCTACCAATTCAACTAGATACAAAGCTCACGATCACATATATATCACATCATGGGAGAGAGAGAGAGATGAACCACATAGCTACCGGTAGATCCCTCAACCCCGGGGGAGAACTACTCCCTCCTCATCATGGGAGACAGCAACGTCGTTGGAGATGGCGGTGAAGTCGATGGAGACAGCGGTGTTGGCGATGGAGTCGATGGAGCTGGCTCCGGGGGCACTTCCCGTTCTGGCAGGGTGCCGGAATAGAGACTTATGTCCCCCGAAATTGGTCTTCGACGGCGGCGGCGCTGCGGAACTTTTCTGGGAAAAACGCCGATTGATTTAGGGTTTTGGCTTCGGGGGGCTTTATATAGGCGTAGAGGCGATGTCAGAGGGCGGCCAGGGCCCATACACCATAGGGTGGCGCGCCCTAGGGGCCACCCGCGCCACCAGGTGGTGTGGTGGCCCCCTGGCCCCCCTTCGGCTCTCCTTCGGACTTCGTCTTGCGTCTGGGAAAAATAGGAGGTTCGGGCTTCGTTTCATCCAATTCCGAGAATATTTCCTGTGTAGCTTTTCTGAAACACAAAAATAGCAGAAAACATGGAACTGGCACTGTGGCATCTCGTCAATAGGTTAGTTCCGGAAAACGCATAAAAACGCCACAAAGTGTACCAAAACACAAAGCAAATGGTGCATAAACAAGCATGGAGCACCAAAAATTATAGAGACGTTTGACACGTATCAAGCATCCCCAAGCTTAACTCCTGCTTGTCCTCGAGTAGGTAAGTGATAACAAAACAATAATTTTTGAGGTGACATGCACCAACACAAGCTTGATCAAACGATGTAAAGCATTGAGTGCTGAGATCAAAGTACTCTAAACATGGGCATAAAAGACATAATCTTGACAATAAAACTTAGCAACCATGTTATAACATGAAAAGTAACACAAACAAAAGATCATGAGTAATAATGCATTGAAAGTCAAGTGTTTTGAGCATATAGAAAAACATAGCAAAGTGGTTTTTAGCTTGTCCTTCATGGAGTATCAAAACTTAAATGCATAGGACACCTTCAAGTTTAAGAGGGCGACTAGATACAAATAATTTAAGAACAAGCAAAACCATTATCATGAATCAATCAATAATAAATTTTGGGACTATGCACATTAAACTCAGAATGACAACTATGCTCTCTTAGAAGGTGCATAAAGGTAGAAGGTGGAGACTCAACATAAAAAAGTAAAAGAAAAGGCCCTTCGCAGAGGGAAGCAGTGATTGCAAGTTTTATAAACCTCCAAAAATTATGATACTTACTAGCTTTGAGCTCTCATTGCCCCCATCATAGGCATCTTGAATGGTTAAGGTTAATGCGAGTACAATTATGAAGCATATGCTTCACAAATCATAAGTTGAAAATCTCGTGTCCCGTGAAGTACGAATACCCAAACCTCATGCTACTCGACTTAGGTCCCAAGCAAGGTCTGGTCATTGTAAGCATACATGTATCATCGAGAACGCCAATGGGGTACCTCTTGCCCGATGACAATGAACACCTCGGCATCTCTTTTATTTACCATGGGTATTGCTTTTTTATTTTGAGATGCATCGTCGAATGTCCACTATGGGCATGCTGTAAATTTCCACCATGAATGATGTGTGGCTTAGATTAGTGGCACAGGCATTTCTCTAACACATATACAAACTCCATGAGCTCACAAGTTTCCAACTTATTTCACATCACAGGTATCCATAAACAAAAGATCACGATATCAACTAAATGAGAGGAAGTGCAATGTTGAAAGCTTGCCCCATGACGGCATGGCTGGGCTAACTTCCAACTTACAACTTGCAAGCATAATGTCAACATAAGAGATTCACAATGGTCAAATTTATTAAAAGCAAGAAAAGTAAAGTGTGCCGTCAGGTTCGTGAGAGCTTTACTGACTAATTTTCACATAACACAAAAAGTTTAATTTGAAGGATAGATAAAAGCAAGACGAATTGTGCTTGGAATAGCAAATTTCTAATAGGTAGATATGGTGGACAAATTGGAAAACTTTGGTTTTTGGGAGTTGGATGCACGAGAAGTATTCCCTCTCAGTACAAAAGGAAGGCTAGCAAAAGACTGAGAGCGACCAACTAAGAGAGCAATAACGGCCATAATCATGCATAGAGACAAAACATCATTAACTGAAGCATAAAGTGGTATCATAAGTCAAAAACCAAATGATCATAGAGGATTATGTCAACTTGTTAGAGTCAAACATGGTGTAACCCGAGAAGTCCCCAACCTCGATGCCTCCACCACCTTGTGGAACAGCTTCTCCTGCCTCGACGCCTCCAATGAGTTCGTCGGCGCAACCCGAGAAGGCCCCGACCTCGACGCCTCCACCACCTCCTGAGCATCGCGCCCAGTTGCACCAGAGGGCGCCGCTGATTGCTAGATTGTTGGGAACCCCAAGATTAAGGTTTGATGAATATAGCAGCAAGTTTTTCCCTCAGTAAGAAACCAAGGTTTATGTCGATCAGGAGAAAAGCAGACAATACGACTGAAGGTGATGCTTGCTAGTTTGCGACAGCTTCGGACAATTTATATATGGCGCCTCGTCCAAGCTTTAGTTGCTAGCTACAACGCGGAACCTGCACACAACACAACCAAGTACTTTGTTCCCAACTTGCGATGAGGTTGTCAATCTCACCGGTTTGCTTGAAACAAAGGGTATGAGCGTATCGAATGGAAAGTGATGATAGTATGCGAGTAAAGTAAACAGTGCGAGTAAAGTAAACAAGTGATAGCAATATGATGGAAATAGGACCGGGGACCACAGTTCACTAGTGGTGTCTCTCCATAAGATAAATAACACATGCTGGGTAAACAAATTACAGTTGGGCAATTGATAGAATAAAGATAAACGTGATATGTCAAGAAGATCACTATGAGATTTACTCTGGGCATTACAACAAAATACATAGACCACCATCCAACTGCTTCTATGACTAATAATCCACTTGTGGCGAATCAATCCGAGAACTCCACAAGTATTAAGTTGCGAACAACAGATAATTGCATTAAGCAAAGTGTGAAATGTAAACAAAGCATATGCCCTTGAGCATATGAATGTTGTTTTCTCCCTAGTAGCAACAGCACATCTACAACCTTAGAGGTTTCTGTCACTCCCCCAGGTTAAATAGAGGCATGAACCCACTATCGAGCATAAATACCCCCTCTTGGAGTCACTAGCAACTACTCGGCCAAGATAGCTACTAACAACGGAGAGCATGCAAGATTATAAACAACATAGAGATAACATAAGATAATATTCAGCACAACAACTCAATCATAACACCAATATTCATCGGATCCCAACAAACCAAACATGTAGAATTACATAACGGTGATCTCAATCATGTAGGGCAGCTCATGAGATCTAAACATGAAGCACATGGTGGAGAAGACAACCATCTAGCTACTGCTATGGACCCATAGTCCAAGGTAGACTACTCACTCATCGCTACGGAGGAAAGCATGGCGATGAAGAAGACCTCCGGTGGCGATTCCCCTCTCCGGTAGGGTGCTGGGAAGAGCTTCTGGACCCTCCCGATCTTCGGGTCGACGGCGGCGGCGGATCGCGATGTGTTCTGGAAAATTGATCGGGTACTTAGGTTTTTTTTTCGTCGGGGGGTCTTTATAGGCGAAGGGGCAATGTCAGAGGTGGAGCCAGGTGGCCTCACACCATGGCGGCGCGGCCAAGGCCTGGGCTGCGCCAGCCTGGTGTGTGGGCCCCTGGTGGCCCCTCTCCTACTCTCCTTTGGATCTCTGGAAGCTTCCGGGAAAAATAAGACTTCAGGAACTTGTTTCGTCCAATTCCGAGAATATTTCCTGTGTATCACTTCTGAAGCACAAAAACAGCAGAAAACAGGGAACTGGCACTGTGGCGACTTGTTAATAGGTTAGTTCTGAAAAATGCATAAAAGTGCCACGAAGTGCCACGAAACATTAGGCAAATGGTGTAAAAACAAGTATGGAGCATCAAAAATTATAGATACGTTGGAGATGTATCAAGCATCCCCAAGCTTAACTCCTGCTCGTCCTCGAGTAGGTAAGTGATAACAAAAGAATAATTTTTGAGGTGACATGCACCTAGACAATCTTGATCATGTATGTAAGCATTTGTGAGCTAGAATCATAAGAACTTAAAACATGGGCATGAAAGATATAATCTTGACAATAAGAACTTAGCAACCATGTTGTAAACATGCAAATGAACACAAACAAAAGATCATGAAAATGAAACAATGAAAGTCAAACGTGTGTTCAAATCATAAGGAAAAATATACAAATGGTTTTCAGCTTGTCCTTCGAAGAGAGCAAAACATAAATGCATAGGACACCTTCAAGTTTAAGAGGGCGACTAGATACAAATAATTTGAGAACAAGTGAAACCAACAATATGAATCAATCAATGAAAACTTTGGGACAATGCACATTATACTAAGAATGACAACTATGCTCTCTTAATGGTGCATAAAGATAGAAGGTGGTGACTCAACATAAAAGTAAAAGAAAGGCCCTTCGCAGAGGGAAGCAGTGATTGCAAGTTTTATAACCTTCAAAAATTATGGTACTTACCAGCTTTGAGCTCTCATTGCCCCCATCATAAGCATCTTGAATGGTTAAAGTTAATGCGAGAACAATTATGATGCATATGCTTGACAAATCATAAGTTGAAAACCTCGTGTCCCGTGAATACGAGTACCCAAACGTCATGCTACTTTACTTAGAGTCCCAAGCAAGGCTCTTGTCATTGTAAATATATGCATATCATTGAGAACCACCAACGGGGTACCTCCGTGCCCGATGACATGGAACAAGCCCACATCAAAATGACAGGACAAGCAGACAATGAACACCTCGACATCTCTTTTATTTGCCATTTGTTTAGCTTTTTATTGTGAGATGCGTCGTCGAATGTTCACCATGGGTATGCTGCAAATTTCCACCATGAATTATGCATGGCTTAGATTAGCGGCCCGGCATTTCCCTAACATATATACAAACTCCATGATCCCCACAAGATTCCCAATTCATTTCACACCGCGGGCATCCATAAACAAAAGATCACGATATTAACTCAAATAAGAAGTGCAATGTTGAAAGCTTGCCCATGACTGCATGGCTGGGCTAGTCTCCAACTTACAACTTGCAAGCATAACAACTCAACATAAGAGACCACAATGTCAAAATTTTAAGAACAGGAAAAAGTAAAGTGTTCCTTCCGGTTCGTGAGAGCTTTACTGACCGAATTTCGCATAACACTGGTAAGAGTTTAATTTGAAGAGAAAATAAAAGCAAGTCAAATTTACTTGGAATAGCAAATTGCTAGTAGGTATGTATGGTGGACACTTTGGAAAACTTTGGCTTTTAGGAGTTGGATGCACGAGTAGAGCTCATACTCAGTACAAAGCGAAGGCTAGCAAAAGACTGGGAGCGACCAACTAAGAGAGCAATAATGGCCATAATCATGCAAAGCGACACAGCGACCTTAAAAGAAGCATAAGATGGCATCAAAAGTCAAAAACTAAATGATCATAGAGGCTATTGGCAACTTTGTAAGAGTCTAACATGTGTGAGCATGCGCCAAGTCAATCCAAATAAAGCATCAAGGAGAAACCCAAAATAATGCTTCCAAACAATAAAAACAACGCATGATTTTTTCAAAGGCTCATTAAGCAATCTCAATTGTTTGAGACAAGTCATGCTACAGCAAAACCACTAAGCTACCATCAAAAAGACATCAAGCATGACATGAAAAAGCCTAAGCCGCAGTCTACACAAGCTCCTTCTTGTACCACTTTTTTGCATAAAGCTTTTTCTCTTTTCCAACACCATTTAAAATTTTTATAAACACCTCTTTTGATGAAAACCAATAATGATCAGAGGCAAAAATACACCTTGATGAAGAGATATGACGAGGTCTGAACGCAATTCAAGGCGAAAACGAAAACCAAAAGCAGTAGCAGAAAAAGAAGAACACCCGGTGACATTGTAAGAATGAAAAACGGAGTGTTCTTGGCAAATGAAAACGAGTACATCTCCTCCAAAGGAAATTTGTTGAGGTCCAACCATTTATTGCAGCAAACAAACTAAACTAACTAAGAAAACTAAAACAACTGACGCTCCAAGAAAAACACATAGTGCATGAAGCAATAAAAATATAGTGTCTTGAAAGGTGACCTGATTTTTGCCGATGAAGAAGGGGTGCCTTGGGGGCATTCCCAAGCTTTGACGGTTGTACTTGTTGGATATTTCTTGGGGTGCTGGGCATCCCCAAGCTTGAGCTTTTGTCCATTCTTCAACTCATCTCATCATTCTCCAATCCCTACACTTGAAAACTTCCTTCATACAAAACTAAACACAAATCTATTAGCAACATTAGTGTAGCATAACATATAATCAACCTCTTTTTTTTTGCTTCAGGTTTCAACTCAAAACCACCACATATATAGCAAATACTACCGTAGCAACTTCCCCACAAGTTCCGTGATCAAAAGAACTCAAAAGAAAGCGATAAAGCGGCAAACACAAATATTGGCAGAAATCTGTCAAAACAGAACAGCTGACAAAGGTCGAATTTTTGCTCAAATCAAAAAGTGTTCAACTAACGAAAGTTTGGATATAACCTGGGGCATATGCACAAGAAATCACAGGTCCAAAAGATATATAGAGAATTTATACGAATTTTTACGGTGCAGCACCGAAAACAATTTCAGGACAGCAACATCCCCAAATCTTTACCTCACTCGAATTAGAGGCTTCTCTTGGCACAAAAATAAAATAAAAAGGATAAGGAGTGGTCATTATAGTAGTAATGACTTCCAAGACTCAAATAATAGAAAAAGTACTGGAAATAAAACATTGGGTTATCTCCCAAAAGTACTTTTCTTTAACGCCTTTGAGCTAGGCGCAGAAAATTGCGAATCAAGTAACATCAGAAGGAGCATTAAGATCAACTGCAGAAGTTTTGTCAATAAGGCATTGTATTTCATCCACATAAGTTTTAGAAGACCCTTTGTGATCACGCTTTGGTACACTATTTTCATCAAAAAGATTTTCAGGACAAATCCAACTAAAATTAGTTACCAAGGCATTATGAATTCCTATAAGCTTACAAGGTATTGGCAATCTAGAATCTTCGTTGGGTGTACCAACAATTTCAACAGGCGAGCCAAGCTTATTAAACTTCTTTAAAACTTTCCTAGCCTCAATTGCAACATCTCTAAATTCTATGCGCAAAGTTTCCAAGATAAAAGATTTCTTTTCGGGATCCTCAATTTCATGAAGCTTAAGGAACATGTATTGCATGAAAGGATTAAGACTAGCAAACCTAGCTTCTAACATGTGAACTAAATAAGCAGAAGCAACTTCATAACTAGGAGCTAGCTCAACCAAAGACTTTTCCTCAACTTCCTTATGCATACTAATGTGATTAAAGAACTCCTCAATGTTACTTTTTCCAATAATTGAACCACTACCTACTGAGAGGTCCTCCAGAACGTACTTAGGGAACGGCATAATGAACTAGAAACAAATAAAAGAAACTACCAAGCATTCTAATTTTTTTTGGGTTTTTGATATAAAACGGTGCAGGTAAAATAAATAAAGTAAAGCAAAACAATAACAAAGTAAAGGATGTGCGTGCGAAAACTCCCCTCGCGGAAGTCTTCCTCTCTTCCCCGGCAACGGCGCCAGAAAAAGGCTTGATTGCTAGATTGTTGGGAACCCCAAGATTAAGGTTTGATGAATATAGCAGCAAGTTTTTCCCTCAGTAAGAAACCAAGGTTTATGTCGATCAGGAGAAAAGCAGACAATACGACTGAAGGTGATGCTTGCTAGTTTGCGACAGCTTCAGACAATTTATATATGGCGCCTCGTCCAAGCTTTGCTTGCTAGCTGCAACGCGGAACCTGCACACAACACAACCAAGTACTTTGTTCCCAACTTGCGATGAGGTTGTCAATCTCACCGGTTTGCTTGAAACAAAGGGTATGAGCGTATCGAATGGAAAGTGATGATAGTATGCGAGTAAAGTAAACAGTGCGAGTAAAGTAAACAGGTGATAGCAATATGATGGAAATAGGACTGGGGTCCACAGTTCACTAGTGGTGTCTCTCCATAAGATAAATAACACATGCTAGGTAAATAAATTACAGTTGGGCAATTGATAGAATAAAGATAAACATGATATGTCAAGAAGATCACTATGAGATTTACTCTGGGCATTACAACAAAATACATAGACCGCCATCCAACTGCATCTATGACTAATAATCCACTTGTGGCGAATCAATCCGAGAACTCCACAAGTATTAAGTTGCGAATAACAGATAATTGCATTAAGAAAAGTGTGTAATGTAAACAAAGCATATGCCCTTGAGCATATGAATGTTGTTTTCTCCCTAGTAGCAATAGCACATCTACAACCTTAGAGGTTTCTGTCACTCCCCCAGGTTAAATAGAGGCATGAACCCACTATCGAGCATAAATACCCCCTCTTGGAGTCACTAGCAACTACTCGGCCAAGATAGCTACTAACAACGGAGAGCATGCAAGATCATAAACAACATAGAGATAACATAAGATAATATTCAGCACAACAACTCAATCATAACACCAATATTCATCAGATCCCAACAAACCAAACATGTAGAATTACATAACGGTGATCTCAATCATGTAGGGCAGCTCATGAGATCGAAACATAAAGCACATGGTGGAGAAGACAACCATCTAGCTACTGCTATGGACCCATAGTACAAGGTAGACTACTCACTCATCGCTTCGGAGGCAAGCATGGCGATGAAGAAGACCTCCGGTGGTGATTCCCCTCTCCGGCAGGGTGCCGGGAAGAGCTTCTGGACCCTCCCGATCTTTGGGTCGACGGCGGCGGCGGATCGCGATGTGTTCTGGAAAATTGATCGGGTACTTAGGTTTTTTTTCCGTCGGGGGGTCTTTATAGGCGAAGGGGCGATATCAGAGTTGGAGCCAGGTGGCCTCACACCATGGCGGCGCGGCCAGGGCCTGGGCCGCGCCAGCCTGGTGTGTGGGCCCCTGGTGGCCCCTCTCCTACTCTCCTTCGGATCTCTGGAAGCTTTCGAAAAAATAAGACTTCAGGAACTTGTTTCGTCCAATTCTGAGAATATTTCCTATGTATCACTTCTGAAGCACAAAAACAGCAGAAAACAGGGAACTGGCACTGTGTCGACTTGTTAATAGGTTAGTTCCAAAAAATGCATAAAAGTGCCACGAAGTGTAACAAAATATTAGGCAAATGGTGTAAAAATAAGCATGGAGCATCAAAAATTATGGATACGTTGGAGACGTATCAGCCGCCCCGCCACATCGGATTGCAGGGCATGACCTGCCTCCCCTCAGCCGTGTGCCACGACGAGTCGTAGGCGGCGACCTCGCCGTGCTGTCCAGCGAGCCCTCCTCCCTTTTCTCCAACATCTCCGGCCAATTTGGTCGCCAATTCCGCCGTCCTCCCTTGCTACAGTGTGCGTTGAGTAGTGGACTGATGCATGTCAAGACTTGTGCGGTGCAGTGTGGTCTAGATAAAGGCTAAGATTTCATAACATTGTAGGGACTCAATTGCAAAACTCGCGTCCACCTCAGCCTCCACGTGGCAGTTCGTGATTGGTTTGGTGTAAGCACGATAGTAAATCTACTCTTTTGGTTCAGTTTCAACTCAAACACACCACATATTAACACATAAGATACTGTAGCAACTTCCTCAAAAAGTTCCGTGATCAAAAGAACTCAAAAAGAAAGCGATAGAGAGGCAAACACAAATAGTGGCAGAAATCTGTCAAAACAGAACAGTTGACAAAGATCAATTTTTACGAGCACATTCTGTTGCTCAAATCGAAAAGTGCAAAGCTAATGAAAGTTTGGAAATAACCTGGGGCATGTGCACAAGAAATCTCAGATCAAAAAGATATTCTGAGAATTTTCACGAATTTTTACGGTGCAGCACAGAAATCTGTTTGAGGACAGCAACTTCCCCAAATCTTACCTTCCTCCAATTAGAGGTTCTTCTTGGCACAAAAACGAAATAAAAATGATAAGAAGAGATTATTACAGTAGTAATAACTTCCAAGGCTCAACAAAAAGAAAAATTACTAAAAAGAAAACATTGCGTTATCTCCCAAGAGTGTTTTTCTTTAACGCCTTTGAGCTAGGCGCAAAAATTTTAAAAGATGCTCGCATAAGCGCCACAGAAGAGCTTGAAGCAAGAGAGAGCATCAAAAAGTAAATACCAAACAAATTTAAATCTAAACCACTTCCTATGAAAAAGATTCTTGTAAAGAGACAAGTCATGAAAGGACAAAGCAACTAGCATAGGAAGGCAAAACAAGTGCAACTTCAAGAATTCCAACAAAAAGAGGGAAAACTTAATAATATTAAGATGCATGAAACCATGTTTCCCTCTCTCATAATAACTTTCTGTAGCATCATGAATAGAATTAACAATATAACTATCACATAAAACATCCTTATCATGAGCCATATGCATAAAAGAATTAATACTCCCCACATGAACATAGTCATTCTTAGTAATCGTAGTAGGAGCAAGTTCAACAAAATAATTATTCTCATCACCATAATCATCAAAAATAGGAGGCATATTGTAATCATACCTTGTTTTCTCCTCAATAGTAGGTGGACTGAAAATATCATACTCATCATTGTAATCATTGTAATCATCATAAGCAATAGAATAGCTATCTTCTAAAGTGTGTTCATATGTAAACATATCATCATTGGAAGGAGCATGGATAGCACTAATGGTACAGCAATTATAAATATCATCATTTTCAGAATTGGTACCAAATAGATTTTCAATATCAAAAGTAGTGTGCTTTTCCAAATCATGATCACTACTATAGGTAACAGGCATAGGAACATCATCGAGTTCAGACTCATCAAAAACTATAATAGGAGCAACATGCTTAGGGGAAGATACTGTTTCCTCTCTCCTTTTACCCCTCTTCTTCTTCTTCCCTTCTTTAGGAGGGAGAGGCTTGAAAGGAAGCTTCACCACATAACCTGGTTTGTTGATAGAAACAATAGAAGAAACTTTGGACGATTCCTCCTCTTATTAATAAGAACAAAATACATATTAGTCCTGTCATAGTTTGGCAAAGCCTCATCCTTTACAACATTTTGTATGTAAGTATTTGCGAGGCAATCTTTAACACAATAAAGATGACAACCATGCAGGATGCTATTAATATCAAAAGCACTCATATCTACCAAAGAAGTTTTTCTAGATAACTCTTCACACCCCAAAAATAAAGTAAGCTCATCATGTTGGTTGGGGGTCATCTTGTCATCACAATACAAACTTGCAGTACTCATTGGATTAGAAAGGCTACTAAAGCAGTTCTATAAGCCCATAAAGCATCGTTCAACTTGCTAGCCCAATTTTTCCTAGATCTATTAACAGTCTTCTGCAAGATAGACTTGATCTCTCTATTCTATAGCTCTACCTGCCCACTAGTTTGTTAATGATAAGAAGAAGCAATTCTATGATTAACGTCATATCTAGCAAGAGTTTTCCTAAAACCGCCATGAATAAAATGAGAACCTCTGTCAGTCATAAGATATCTAGGCACACCAAACCTAGGAAAAATAACATCCTTAAGCATTTTTAACGAGGTCTCACCATCGGCACTCTTCGTAGGTATAGCTTCTACCCACTTAGTAACATAATCAACAACAACAAGTATATGTGACAAGGGTTAACTCGGCAAATGTCCTAGATGAAGGACTTAGGATCGGGGAGATAGGGCATCAGATGAACTCGAAGGTAAAGTTAGTCGAAATAGGTGTGTGTCGAAAGTAAACTTGGGTGTTCAACCTGGCTTGCTTTCAATCTGGCCTACACCGTCCCCTCCTGGCCCCTATATATAGATGGCCAGGTCTCGAGGATCGGGTAGGGTCCGATACAGATTACAATATCGATATACGGTAAAGACTCGTATTCGACTATTATTACAATTGGGCCTAGCTATACGGGCCTTAGGGGTACTCAACTAACGGGCTCTATTAGCTATACCCTTGTCAGTAGCCCCTGAGATTCTACCAGAATTGTAGATTCAGGTTGAATCTCTAATCTTCAAATCTTCGACTTGATCAATTCTTCGACTTCTTCTTATCTTCAAATCTTTGACTTGGTCTTTCGACTTATATATATGATAATTTGTTCGCAAGGGGTCTTGATGAACAAGCCTGACAACTCTGACGGATCAAGAGGTCAGTTAACTGCCGGAACAGATACTTGTCACCTACTTCAAATTCAATCCCCTTGGACTTGAATTTGGGATACCAGTCAAATCCACTCTTTTGCCGCATTTAGGACTTACAAAGAATGAATCCCAGTGATTCTCAGGGTACCCAGTGCGTCCACCAGGATTTTCTTTGCGTCGTAGACACGGATACATGCCAGCAGAGCGCATCCATGTGCGTATACCGGGCCACACAGGACGGATCCTGGGGTCTTACCTTCGTGATAAATCGTGGCATTCGAGTTTCGTTGCGATAACGAAACTCGAGAATCTTATGTCGCAGCCAAGTTTTTGACTGATAAAATCAAAGAAATTTGGATTTTAAATTAATCTTCTTTGCTCCCGATGGGAGTAATCTCTCTGCACTTTTGTCGACTATATAGTCAAAGTTTGTATACTAACCCTTCTTCATCTCCATTATTAATTATCTTATCCTCTATCGGGTGCGCGCTCAGCGCTCCCGATGGGAGTAGCCCCCGAGGCTATGTTTGGATACTTGTAGTCAAGCATAGGCTCAAAGTTCATTTCGTCTACTATTTGCAAGCCCCCGAGTCCAAGTCGAGGTTTTCACATCGTGCGACCACAATCTTCTCTTCTTGTTCTTTGGTATTATCATCTGCTGTGTGCAGAATTTAACTCCTATTGTAAAATATGTTGACGGGCCTTGCTTTAGCACGGGGGCCCAATAATACGTGCTTATAAATAAAGCATCCTCTAGCAAGGGTAAAAACCCTAATCAAATTCCTCCTCCGCCGCATCATCTTCTCCCTCTATCTAGGGTTCTCCTTTTTCCTTTGTCCACATGGCTGATGCAGATAGCTCCCGTCTGAATCTTGGCTCTCCGGTGGCGCCCCGAGGCCGAGGTCGCCCTCGTGGAAGCAAAAACAAGAACAACACCACTCCGGCCGCAATAGGATCATTATCGGCCGCTCCGGCGAAGCGTCGCCCCGGCCGCCCACCTGGTAGTAAGAACAAGCCCAAGGTGACTGGCGCTGCTCCGGGTCCAGTCGCTCCTCCTCCTTCTACTTCCGCTGCTCCTGCTGCGCCTCCCCAAATCTTTTCTTTCCTCTGCATTGCCATGGCGCAGTGCCGCGAGATTCAGCGCCTGCCGCTGAATTTCACCAACTTCATGGATGGGCGCGAACTGCGAGAGGCGGTTCTCCGCGAATAGTCTGGCAGTGGTATCCCATACGAGGTGGAGGTGTGGTATGATGGTGACGGCGAGCAGTATTTTAAGGGTGGCTGGTCGCAGTTCGCAGAAGACCACGACATCCACCAAGGCTTCTTCATGGCCTTTGACTTCCACATCGGCACGTCAAAATTCGATGTGAAGATCTACGACGGCACCCTCTGCCAGAAGAAATATGAGGCTGAAGTCCACTTCCATTAGGATTTTGCTTTTTATGTAATGTCGTTTGATAATGTCCTTGCTGCCATGTTCTCTGTAATGAATATTCGTATTCTATGTCGATGTTTTTGCTAGTACCAGAAAAACAAGTTATTGTTCTGAGGTACGCTTTCCATCTGTCGGGTTCTTTGTGAACCAAGAATATCGGGTTCCTTTGTGAACCAAGTTATTTGAATATTTATCGGGTTGTCTGCACAACCTTTAAGTGAAAAAAGTCTTCCAAGTCGCGATAATAATTCCTTCCGTACGACCCGAGAGTTGACGCCCCCGAGGCGAAGAAATGATAATTGTACAATTTTGTCAAGTTCAACCCAAAGAACCTGACCTGTGGCCTCATGTTCTGGGTTCAGAAGGTTAACTCGAATTTATTAATACCACTGCACTTATTCTATGCGTAAAAACGCCGTAGCTGCTCTGCATTCCATGGGTTGCTCTCATCCTTCCCAGTCTTCTTGTCTTGTAGTCGATATGCTCCTCCTGGTATTACTTTGGTGACGATGTAAGGTCCCACCCAAGGGGACTCCAACTTGCCGTGGCTGTCTTGCCTAAGTCGCAAAACTAGGTCTCCCACCACGAAGGATCGTGGACGAACTCGACTACTATGGTAGTTTCGTAGACTCTGTTGATACTGTGTAGCCCTTTCTAATGCTTTATCTCTTGCTTCATCTAGTGCATCGACATCATCCTGCAATGCTTCTGTTGATGCTGTCTCGTCATATGCTGTCACTCTTGGAGCCTCGTGTGTAACCTCGACTAGAAGCACGGCTTCTGCACCATGGACCAGGAAGAAAGGGGTTTCTTGAGTTGCTGCGTTAGGCGTAGTTCTTAGACTCCAAAGAACGGAGGGCAATTCTTCTACCCAAGCGCTCTTGGCTTTCTCGAGAGGTGCTAGGAGCCTCTTTTTATCCCACTACATATCAGGCCATTGGCCTTTTCGACTTGCCCGCTTGTCTTCGGGTGCGCCACAGATGCAAATTTTAGCTTGATCCCTAATCCTTCGCAGTAACTCTTGAATTCCTTTGAAGTGAAATTTGTCCCATTGTCTATGATGATGCCGTATGGTACACCAAAATGGAAAACTATTGACTTGATGAAGTTGATTGCTGCTGTAGAATCTTGAGTTGTCACCGGGGCCGCTTCTACCCATTTGGTGAATTTATCGACTGCCACTAGCATATAGACATGCCCTCCTGGCCAAGATTTGTGCAACTTTCCCACCATATCGAGGCCCCATTGTGCAAAAGGCCAAGATAATGGTATTGTTTGTAACTCCGCTGCTGGTGCATGCAGTTTAGATGCAAACCTTTGACATGCTTCACACTTTCGAACTATATCTTTTGCGTCCTTGATGACTGTTAGCCAATAGAATCCTGCTCGGAAAGCTTTTGCTGCTATTGCTCTGCTGCTAGCATGATGGCCACATACTCCACTGTGTATGTCTTGTAGTATCTTTTGTCCTTCTTGGGGCGTTACACAACGCTGCAAAACGCCCGTAATACTTTTCTTGTATAATTTCCCCTGCAACACAACAAACGCTTTCGATCTTCGAGTTATCCTCTTGGCCTCCACTGCATCTTCTGGTAGTTTGTTATTTATCATGTATGCAAGATATGGCTGCATCCATGTTTCTTCTATCATCATGACCTCCTCTGGTTCTGATGTAGCCCCCGAGCCTGCTGTAGTAGTCAAACTTTTTCCACTTTTTATTGATCTTTCCACTATTTCCTCCCAAAATACTCCGGATGGCACAGGTAAACACTGTGACCCGATATTTGCTAAATTGTTGGCTTCTTCATTGCTGTTCCTGCTTACGTGCGAGACTTCGCATCCATCGAACGTTCCTTCTAGATAATGGTACAAATTTTTGTAAGCCATCATGTTGTCATTGATTGTGTCACATGTGTTCATAACTTGTTGGACAACAAGGTTGGAATCTCCAAATATCTTTAGGCGAGTTTCTCCACATGCTTTAGCCATCTTCATTCCATGCAACAAAGCCTCATACTCTGCTTCATTGTTAGAAGCCTGTGGAAATCTCATCCTTAAGACGTACTTCAATTTGTCGCCATGAGGTGATACCAACACTACTCCTGCGCCTGCGCCTTGGACTCTTTTAGAACCGTCGAAGTACATTGTCCAAACACTGGATAAATCTGGTGGTCCTGTGCTCTGCAGCTCCAGCCACTCTGCCGTAAAATCTGGCAAAACTTGCGACTTGATCGCCTTCCTTTTTTCGTACGTGATGTCCATGGGAGATAACTCGATTCCCCACAAAGAGACACGTCCTGTTGCTGAAGGATTATTCAATATGTTCGACAATGGCGCCTCGTTGACCACTATAATTGGGTGTACCGCAAAGTACTGTCGTAGTTTTTGTGCGGTTGTGAAGACACTGTATGCCAACTTCTGATAGTGCGGGTACCTTTGTTTTGTTGGAGACAACACTTCACTGATGAAATATACTGGCCTCTGGACGCCATGGGCTTTTCCTTCTTCGCCTCTTTCGACTACTAATACTGTACTCACCACCTGATGGGTTGCGGCGATGTACAATAGCAGTGGTTCTTTCTCTTTTGGTGCGACCAGCACTGGTGGCGTGGAAAGCACTTTCTTCAACTGTGCAAACGCTGCATCTGCTTCTTCTGTCCACTCGAATTTATCGTCTGACTTCTTCATAAGTGCATAAAAAGGAAGCGCCTTCTCCCCTAGTCGAGCAATGAAGCGACTTAGTGCCGCGACGCGTCCTGCAAGTTTCTGTACGTCGTGTAGTTTCGTGGGTTTCCCCATTGTCAAAATTGCTTGAATCTTCTCTGGGTTCACCTCTATTCCTCGTGCTGATACCAGGAACCCTAAAATTTGTCCTGCTGATACACCGAAAGAGCACTTTGTCGGGTTAAGCTTAAGCTTGTACCTGCTTAGGTTGTCGAATGTTTCTGCCAAGTCGCTGATTAGAGATTTCTCCTCTCTTGTGGTGATGACTACATCATCAATGTAGACTTGTATGTTGCGCCCTATTTGGCTTCCGAGGCAACTTTGCATCATCCGTTGATAAGTTGCTCCTACATTTTTTAGGCCGAACGGCATCACTTGGTAGCAAAACACCCCATATGGTGTGATGAAGGCCGTTTTTTCTTCGTCTTCTTTTTTCAATTTGATCTGATTGTAACCAGAGTATGCGTCCAAAAATGAAAGCCTCGCGCATCCCACTGTTGAATCGATTATCTGATCGATGCGGGGTAGAGGGAAGGGATCCTTTGGACAATGCTTATTGAGAGATGTGTAGTCGACACATACTCTTTGTACATCTATGTTCTTCTTGGGTACTATGACTGGGTTCGACACCCAACTCGAAGTTTTTATTTCTCTGATAAATCCGGCATTTTCTAGCCTGTGCAACTCTGATGCTATCGCCTTTCTTTTAGGTTCATCGAATCGTCGCAATGGCTGCTTGACTGGCTTTGCCTTGGGATCTACGCTTAATGCGTGCTCGACGAGTTCCCTGGGAACCCCTGGCATGTCTGATGGACACCAGGCGAAGATTTCCCAGCGCTCACGGAGGAACTCGATGAGCGCGCTTTCCTATGCGGGATCCAGGTTTACCGCAATTGATGTCGTCTTGTTTGCATCTGTAGGATGGACCTGGATTTTCTTCGAGTCCTGAGACGTGTCGAAAGCCTGATCTGGCAGGGATCGTCCAACGTCGGGTAGTACATTGTGATCCGTTTCTCCTTATAACCTCTCGTACTCCGCTGTCATGCCGAAGGTTTGCGCCATCCTGTTGAATTCCCTGTCGCATGTATTGGCTACTTCAAAGCTCCCTTGTACTGTGATTGTTCATTGGGTCCTGGAATTTTTAACGTAAGATACGCGTAGTGTGGTACTGCCATGAATTTTGCAAATGCTGGGCGCCCCAGGATTGCATGATATTGTGACGGCCAGTCCATTACTTCAAATTCCAGCTTCTCTTTTCGGTAGTTTTCGCTACTGCCAAAGCAGACGTCGAGTTCTATTCTCCCCAAAGGGTAATTTGCGGCTCCTGGTACTATTCCGTGAAAAGAGCAATCTGTTGGCTTCAGACTCGTCAGCGAGATGCACATTGCCTTTAGGGTTCTGGCATATATTAAGTTTATGCCACTTCCTGCATCCATGAACACTCTTCCGATGTCGTACCCTCCTATTTGCGCCTTTAAAACCATAGGCGAGTGACCTGGCCTAGGAACTTTCCTTGGGTGGTCTACTCTGCTGAACTTGACTGGTTGCTCTGACCACCGCAGGTACTCTGTGGTAGCTGGTGGTGATGATATTGCTAGGTTGACTTGCCTGGATATGCTCTTTCGCTCTTTCTTTGACTTGGGCATCGGTTGAATCATGGCTGATATGTACACTTTTGACTCTAAGTGCCTTGCTAGCTTTTGCATTTGATATCCTTGACTTCTGTGTCTTTCTCCTTGCCTTCCTTCGTGTTTTGAGCCCATGGCGCTTTGCAACCTTAGGAATGTCCTGCAATCCTTCATCTGGTGATTTGAGACTCTTTTCCCGTCGAGATACGCGTAGTGGATTCGACAAGGTCTGTACAGCATATCCTCGGCCGAGGGACCGGAGTATCTCGATTTTTCTACTCCTTTTGTCTGAAACCTCCTGTTTTCATATCCTTCCTCTCCTTCTAGTATGTAACCCGCGGCTACCTGAGTTCGCCTTCCTTGGTTATCCCTGCTGCGGTGTCGTCTCCTCTGTCTACTTATTCTGTCGACTTTTGGTGAACGTCCTCTTTTGTTGTTATACGCGTCCTCTCCATCAGCGAATTTGTTGGCTTGTTCCATTAGCTCGGCTACTGTCGTAGGTCTTGTTCTTCCTATTTCTTCCACGAGGTCTGAGCGACGAAGTCCGGTCGAAAAGGATTCTATTGCTCGTTCGTCGGAAACGTCCTCTGCTGAGTTTTTGATTATACTCCAGCGTTGTATATAAGAACGTAGCGTTTCGCCTTTCCTCTGTACACATGTTTTAACTTCCTCCAGTGATGCTGGGCGCTTGTAGGTGGAACGAAAATTTCTTGTGAATTGACTTTCGAGTTCCCCCAACTTCCGATGGATTCGTTGGGTAGGGTATTCAACCAGGACCGTGCGGCGCCAGTGAGGTGCAGCTGCAAACTTTGCATTGCAGTCGCCTTTGTTCCCCCTAATATCTGCACTGCTTGCAAATAATCTGATAACCATAGGGTAGGTTCTTGCGACCCATCATACTTAGGTTGGTCGTGTGGTAATTTAAATCCTTTGGGTACCCATGTTTTGCGAACCCTGCGGGTAAAGCATAACGCACCCATATCTTTATCGTCGTCCTCGTAATTCTCTTCCCTCCAAGCATGACGCGATTTATTTACTCGAGCTTATGCTATTATACTTCTTGCGTCCTCCTTCCTTTTCTATCGCTTTTTCTCTTCTGACGACTCGCTATACTCGTTATCTTTGAAATTGTATCTGAACTTCTCCTTTCAATTTCCCTTGCAGCTTGTCGACTTTGTCTCTGGACCCTGTTCCCTGATCTTTCCTTCTACTATTCCGAGGCTTCGTATCGCGGCTTGGTGCATATCTTCTCGTGGGTCTCCAGGTTCTGGTCTTGTAGCTAGTAAATACGCTTGTGCTGCTACTAGTGCTGCTTCTGGCGCTTTTTGTATGAAGTCATCTTCCTCCTCTTCTAGCTGTGGGGTAGGGCTCCTTGAGTACCCCTCTTCTCTGCCGCATGCTGTCGCCCCCCTGTTGTGTTTTGGGTCTCCACGCCTTTCTCTGCTATATTCTGAATCTTCACTGTAGTCTTCCCAGTATTCCTCCCTTGATATACTGTTATTATCTTGAAAAACCATATCTCTTTCCTCCCTTAGTTTCTTCCTGTGTTGGTATAATGCATACTGATATCCCATTAGTACTTCTCTTCTCGATCCTTCGGGTACTTCTGTACCATGGTTGATAGCTGACTTGGTCATCCTCCATTCACCAGCCGAGACATGGACTTTCTCATTTTCCTTTTTGTTGTGATCTTTTACTTTGTCGACTTGCCTGTCGACATTCTCATTTCCTTTGTTTTTGTTTTCTTCTTCTGCTTCAGTGATAATGACGCATAACTGATGTACCTTGGAGACGCCTCTGCTTCCCACGGCGAAGTCCTTTGCGTTGTTGTGCGTCTGGCACACTCTTTCTTCTGAGTCAAAATTTTTCTGAATTTGTCGCCTTCTGCGATTGGTGTTTTGTCGAAACTGACCAGCGAGTTTGCCTCGTTGGAAGAGCCTTCTGATGATTCCAATGTTTCCTCTGTTTCGGGCTTGTTTGCCAATGGATCTGGTTTCGTCGAATCTGAGAGGCGGGATGAACCCGATGGCCCAACGATGATGCTCAAACTTCCAATGGTTAACTTCATCTCTTGACTTCCGTCGAGTTCTGAACTGCTGTTGGCTAAAAGCGAAAAAGCCGTCGAATTCATGATTCCAACGCCCAGGTCCCCACGGTCGGCGCCAATTGACGAGGGTTAACTCGGCAAATGTCCTAGATGAAGGACTTAGGATCGGGGAGATAGGGCGTCGGATGAACTCGAAGGTAAAGTTAGTCGAAATAGGTGTGTGTCGAAAGTAAACTTGGGTGTTCAACCTGGCTTGCTTTCAATCTGGCCTACACCGTCCCCTCCTGGCCCCTATATATAGATGGCCAGGTCTTGAGGATCGGGTAGGGTCCGATACAGATTACAATATCGATATACGGTAATGACTCGTATTCGACTATTATTACAATTGGGCCTAGCTATACGGGCCTTAGGGGTACTCAACTAACGGGCTCTATTAGCTATACCCTTGTCAATATGAGTATAACCTTCTGAAGGAGGAAAAGGACCCATAAAGTCAAATCCCCAACAATCAAATGGTTCAATAACAAGAGAATAACTCATAGGCATTTCATTACGTCTAGAAATATTACCAACTCTTTGGCACTCATCACAAGATAAAATAAACTTTCTAGAATCTTTTAAAAGGGTTGGCCAATAAAAACCTAATTATAGAACCTTTTGTGCAGTTCTATCTCTAGTATGATGTCCTCCATAAGCACTACCATGGCATTTTCTCAATATCTCTTGTTGTTCATACTCATCTTCGCATAATACCATCAACTCCTTCTTTATATAAGTGTCGGTCATCCCAAAAATAACGCCTCAAGTCATCAACAGGATTTTTAGCACCTTTCCTATCTACAATATGCAAATCAAACTCTTGTAAAAGCAACACCCATCTGATAAGCCTAGGCTTAGCATCCTTCTTTGACATAAGATATCTAATAGCAGTGTGATCAGTATGAATAGTAACTTTTGAATCTACGATATAAGGTCTAAACTTATCACATGCAAAAACAACAGCAAGAAACTCTTTCTCAGTAGTAGCATAATTCCTCTGAGCAGCATCAAGAGTCCTACTAGCATAATGAATAACATTCAACTTCTTATCTACACGCTATCCAAGAAGAGCACCCACAGCAAAATCACTAGCATCACACATAATTTCAAAGGGTATATTCCAATCAGGTGGTTAAACAATAGGAGCAGTAGTTAAAGCCTTCTTAAGAGTTTTGAAAGCTTCCTTACAATCATCATCAAAAACAAATGGTACATCTTTTTGAAGGAGATTAGTAAGAGGCTTCGAAATCTTAGAGAAATCTTTAATAAACCTCCTATAGAAACCAACATGACCAAGAATACTACGAATACCTTTAACATCTCTAGGACAGGGCATTTTCTCAATTGCTTCAACCTTTGCCCTGTCAACTTCGATACCTCTTTTGGAGATTTTATGTCCAACAACAATTCCTTCATTCACCATAAAGTGGCATTTCTCCCAATTAAGAACAAGATTAGTTTCTTCACATCTCTGTAAAACTTTATCAAGATTGTGCAAACAATTATCAAAAGAAGTTGCATAGACGGAGAAATCGTCCATGAATACCTCCACAATTTCTTCACAAAATCCATGAAAAATAGCAGACATGCATCTTTCAAAAGTAGCAGGAGCATTGCACAAACCAAAAGGCATACGTCTATAAGCATAAGTTCCATAAGGACAAGTAAAAGTGGTTTTCTCTTGATCTTGCTTTTTAACAGCAATCTGAGAGAAACTAGAATAACCATCAAGAAAACAAAAATGAGTTTTCTTAGATAACCTCTCTAGCATTTGATCTATAAACGGTAAAGGATAATGGTCTTTCTTAGTAACTTTGTTGACCTTTCTAAAATCAATGCACATCCTATAACCAACTACTACCCTTTGAGGAATAAGCTCGTTATTCTCATTAGGCACAACAGTAATACCTCCTTTCTTAGGAACACAATGAACATGACTAACCCATCTACTATCAGCAATAGGATAAATAATACCAGCATCAAGGAGCTTCAATACCTCATTTCTAAACACTTCCTTCATCTTAGGAATTAAGCGGCGTTGATGTTCAACAACTGGCTTTGCATCTGGCTCCATGTTAATAGCATGCTGACATATAGTAGGAGAAATCCCTTTTAAATCATCAAGAGTATATCCCATAGCTCCTCGGTGTTTCCTCAATGTTTCTAATAACCTTTCTTCTTCCTTTCCTGAAAGTTCAGAACTGATAATAACAGGATATATCTTCTTGTCATCAATATAAGCATATTTAAGATCATCAGGTAAGGGTTTTAAATCAAAAACAGGATCTTCCTTGGGTGGCAAAGTGGTACCTAAATCCTCCATAGGTAAATTGTGTTTAATCAATGGTGGTTGATGAAAAAGAATATCGTCAATCTCATCTCTTTCTTCCCTAAAGACTTCACTTTCATGGTCCTCCATAAATTGCTGCAGAGCATTATTAGGAGCAAGAGCAATAGAGGCAAGCTGTTCAACTCGAAAATCTTCATTAGGCAATTCATTTTCATAAGGAGCTTTAGTAAATTTAGAAAAATTAAACTCATAAGATTCTCCATCAAACTTAGTCAAAATTTTCTCCTTCTTACAATCTATAACAGCGCCACAAGTATTCAAAAAGGGTCTACCGAAAATAATAGGACAAGTTTTACTAGCTTCTTTACCAAGTACTAGAAAATCAGTAGGATATTTAGTCTTACCACATAGAACTTCCACATCTCAAACAATACCAATTGGCAAGACAGTCTCTCTGTTAGCAAGCTGAATAACCACATCAATATCTTCAAGTTCACAAGGGGCAATTTCATGCATGATTTCTATGTAAAGCTCATAAGGAATAGCACTTGAACTTGCACCAATATCGCATAAACCATAATAGCAATGATAACCAATCCTGACAGAAAGCACGGGAACACTTGTTTTCCTAGATCTACTATGATGTGAAACAATGTTAGAAGCATCTTAACAAAAGACAATATATTCATCTTCTACATTTTTAGTAACAAGATCCTTCACTATAGCTACAGGAGACTTAATAGTAATTTGCTCATCAGGTTCTACAGCCTTCTTTGCACTTTTCATAAGCACACTAACTAAAGTAGAATGTTCCTATACCTTAGCAGGGAAAGGCGTTTTCTCAAAATAAAGCTCAGGCAGAATGCGATCAACAGTGCAAACTTCAGTAGTTCTAGCAGGAGCACAACTAATAGTTTCTTTATAAGGCGCATGATACTTGTTCCAATCCTTCTTTGGAACATCAAGATACGAGGCAAAGGCCTTAAAACAGTTAGCAAGTATTTGGGAATCAAGACTATAAACAGCACTAACATTACGAAAGCCATCGGTTCCCATAAAAGCTTTAATGCATTCATAATCATAATTTATACCTGACTTCCTACCTTTGTCGTTCTCCCATCCTTCAGTATTTTCTTGAATACGGTCTAGAAGATCCCATTTAGCTTCTCCTTTCATATGGGTAAATGATCCAAAGCAAGAAGCATCCAATAAATCCTTGTCTTGAAGAGCAAGCCTTGCATAAAAGTTATCAATAACAATATTACTGGGGAGCTCATGAATGGGACATTTGAGCATTAGTGACTTCAATCTCCCCCACGCTTGGGCAATACTCTCTCCATCATGAGGCCAAAAGTTATATATCTGATTATGATCTTTATGAATCTCACTTGGAGGATAAAATTTAGAATAAAAGAGAGGTACAATTTCCTCCCAGCCAATAGATGGGCCATCTTTGAGCATCCTATACTATTCCGCAACTCTGCCCTTCAGTGATAAAGAGAATAGCTTTCTCTTAACCTGGCTTGATGAAATACCTGCACACTTAAACAACTCGCATAATTCATGTATAAAGAGTAAATGATCACCCGGATGGACAGTTCCATCTCCTGAATAACGGTTATTTATAACACGTTCAACAATTTTTATAGGTATTTTAAAAGGATCTAATTGAGCAGGCGGTGGTTCATCTACTACCGTAGCAGAGGCAGTAGCGTTCCCAAATAGGGAACCAAATGGAGAATTCTCCATAGCAAAATAAAATAAAAATAAAAGACAGAAATAAAAACAATACTCACAGCGAAAGTTACCTTTACCAATTTTACTCTTCAATAGCGCTTCACTCCCCGGCAACGGCGCCAAAAAATAGTCTTGATGACCCACAAGCATAGGGGGTGTATCGTAGTACTTTCGATAAATAAGAGTGCTGAACCCAACGAGGAGCATAAGGTGTTGACAAGTGGTTTTCATCAAGGATTCACTGTAAATACTAGCAAACGGGTTTTCAGGGGTATTTGGTAATGCAAATAAATAAAGTACGAGTAAATAAAAGACAGTAATAGTAATTGCTGCAAGTGGCCCAATCCTTTCTAGAGCAAAGGACAAGCCGGTTGTGTAACTTATGAACGTTCCTGAGGACACACGGGAGTTTTTGTCGAGAGCTTTCGCTTCATGCTGCTAAGTAATCTTTATTGGTTTGATAAGTGTTATGGGGGTGAACCTGTGCTAGCGTACTACCCTTACTAGGACTAATACACACTTGTGATTATACCCCCTGCAAGCATCCGCAAATACAAGAAAGTAATTAAGATAAATCTAACCACAGCCTTAAACTCTGAGATCCTACGCTCCCTGGTGCAATGGTTTCCTAACGGGGGTTTAGGTTTCTATCGCTCCGGCAACCCCACAATTAGTAGCCATATACACAATGCATTCCACTAGGCTCATAAATGGTGAAGTATCATGTAGTCGACGTTCACATGACACCACTAGTAGAATAACACCACAACATAAATATCAAACCATTAAATATTACTCAACATAGTTTCACTACTAACATCTCGACTTCTCCCATGTCCTCAAGAACTAAACGAACTACTCACAAGACATCATATGGATCATGACCAGAGGTAAAATAATGGTAAATAACAATCTGAACATAAACCTTAATTCAACGGTTCCACTCAATAGCATCAACTACAAAGGTAATCAACACCGGGAAAATTTCCCCTAAGAATTTGACAAGATTCAACCCAAGATGTTACAGCGGGATAGCGTGGTGATGGTGGAGATGAAGGTGCTGATGATGATGATGGTGATGATGATCCCGATGAAGTCCAGCGCGATGATGATGATGATGGCGACGATCTCCCCTCTCCGGGAAGGAATTTCCCCGACAGATTTCTACCTGTCAGAGAGCTTTTCTCTCTCGGTGTTTTCCGCCCCGTAGAGGCGGCGTTGTCTATCTCTGATCCTCCCCCTCTTGACTTAGGTTTCTGGGGACAACAATATACGCGAGGGGGTGATGGCAATAGTGGGCCAGGGTGGCCTCACCACAGGGCGGCGCGGCCAGGGGTGGGCCTGCGCCACCTGGTGGTGAGCCCACCCTGCTGCTCCTTTCGCCTCCTCCTTCTGGCTACTTTCATCTTCTGATATTATATGAATTTTTTAGTATTTCCCTGGAATTGTTGATCTTCAGAAATATGGTGTCTTGACGGTCCTTTTTCCAGCAGAATCCTGACTCCGGCAGCAAGTTCTCCAATGATCATCAAACATGTAAAAACAGAGGAAACAACATAAGTATCATCTCTAAATATGAAATATATCAATGAATAACAGTAAATTATGATATAAAATAGTGATGCAAAATGGACGTATTAGGAGCCCAGCTCGCGCGGGGAGAAGGGCAGCGGCGGGTGGGTGTCCGGCTGCAACGGCGACGGGAGTTGGATCAGATCATGAGCGAAATTGGCGTGAGGTTGGGGCTTCGAGGGCAGGTTTGCTAGGGCTTGGTTGGGTAGGGCTGCGTCGGTTGGATTGGCTCAGCATGGACGGTCGAGATGGGCAATCCGTGAGGAATGCGCGCGGTTGTCCCGGGCGGTGTGACCCGACAATTATACTCGTAGCGCATCGGTTAGGAATGTGCTACTGGTAATTTTAGTACCCGTAGCGCAGGCCTCGCCTATGCGCTATGAGTAAGTTGAGGAACGTTAGTATTCTGGGCCTACAAATACCCGTAGCGCATGGCCAGACGTGGTGCGCTGTGGGTACTTGACATAGCCGTGGCACATAGGGCACGGTGCACTACGGGTAGCACTACTAGCTATAGCTGTTTTCCTAGTAGTAGACAGAGGCAGCCAAGAGAACACTGACTCTTACTACAAAAATTAGGATCATCTTCTTCTTTTCTTCTACTTCTCTGAGCCTTAACTTCCTAACCATCTTCTTCTTCTCTTCTTTTATTTTCTGTAGTTCCAGCTCCATTTCTGCTACCTTGCTAACCAAAAAAGCATTCTCCTTCTTCATTTCCATCATGTTAACTCTTGATCCAAGCCCAGCAGTCTACAGCAAGCACAACAGGAACATTCAGTTAACTGAAAAAAAAATTTAGTTCCACCTCCAAAATTCAGACAAGCAGAACAGCAACATTATGCAAAATTCAGACCTTACTATCAACAGCTCTTCTACCAGATACATTCCCATTCCACTGCACCTCACTTGTCAGCACTACCCACCCGTCTCCCTCCTTCCACATCCTAGGGTCAGAATGCTTGCACTGGCCATGGTTCAAGGATCTGCAGTTGCAGAGGGAGGTGCAAGGCGAAGCTTGGCATCGAGGTGCCCCTAGAGGATACACAATTGCCCCTATAGGCTTATGTTCCTAGGAGCTCGAGACACCACCCAATCGGCTCGGCCATGGCGATCTGCTCCTCCGCCGACGCTAGATGGTAGCGTAGAAACACTACCTTGTGGTACAGCTTCTCCTGCCTCGCCGCCTCCAATGAGTTCGTCGGCGCAACCCGAGAAGGCCCCGACCTTGACGCCTCCACCACCTCCCGAGCACCGCGCCCAGTTGCACCAGAGGGCGCCGCCCTGCCACGTCGGATTGCAGGGCATGACCTGCCTCCCCTCAGCCGTGTGCCACGACGAGTCGTAGGCGGCGACCTCGCCGTGCTGTCCAGCGAGCCCTCCTCCCTTTTCTCCAACATCTCCGGCCAATTTGGTCGCCAGTTCCGCCGTCCTCCCTTGCTACAGTGCGCGTTGAGCAGTGGACTGATGCATGTCAAGACTTGTGCGGTCTAGATAAAGGCTAAGATTTCATAACACTGCAGGGACTCAATTGCAAAACTCACGTCCACCTCAGCCTTCACGTGGCAGTTCGTGATTGGTTTGGACCAAATCTGTCCCGGACGTGCCATTTTAGGTACCAAATAATTTGATTTGCAAGAAGTGCGACTAAAAAGTCCTAAACATGCAAGTTGTGGGACTAAAAGTGTATTTAACTCTTTTTTTCTTTTTTGGGTGAAAAGGAAGGTCATTGGAATATACTACTAGCATCAGAGGCCAGAGGGCGTACATACGATACGCCTAAGAGCAAGAACAATAGAAGAGCCCGTTGCTGGCTATATGTCATTGTCATATCATCTATAGCCATCTTATAGTCAATGTGTACAATAGCTAGCTACAAAAGTATATCACTTTATCAATATGTGGCCCACTTGACATTCTCACAAAGTGCCTAGAAGCACGTGCTACCCACTACTCTTCTCTCTCCTCTTCTCACTCCTCCAACTTATAAAAAATATAATATTTTAATATTTATAGCCTGCTGACTGTATCTTATTGTACTTGCTCCCGTCCGTGCCACTAGCCACGACCAACACGTGGCCCCTCTCACGCCGGCCCGGCGGGGAGCTAGCAGGTGACAACGTGGACTTAGTGGGCACATATGAACTGTTGTCTCACGCGACCGACCCACAGCCACAGACCGGTGAGCCACGCGCATCGCTGCGGCCGCTGCTTTGGCTCTTCTCTGCTTGAAAATCAGTACCTATACATGATGATTTATGCACCATCTATGATACACCAAATAATTCAGGATGGCAACTGATAAAAGATGGTAAGTACATACTCATGAGATACCTTTTGAGAGTCGCAACGTATAACGATTCAATGCAACAACAAAAAATCAACAAGATTTCCAGGATCAAATGGGATCCAACACGATTTCATCAGCTTGTTACGTCAGTTTGTTTCAGTAAATTGTACTCCCTTCGATCGGAAATAACTATCGATGATTTAGTACAAAATTTGTACTAAGTCACCGACACTTATTTCTGATCGGAGGGAGTACTGCATTATTTAAGGGTTAAAACTGTACTACAAGGAGTCTAGGACAGAATCTTCATCATTAATGTTGTATATCTTGAGTATCTAGGGATTTAATGGCATGCCTATATATGTATATATGGGCCAGAAATTCTCCAATTTTATGCTTACAACTATTTTCAGTTATGGTCTTCTTTGTCTTTGGCACTTGGATATTCTCCATGTAGGGCTTAATTTCGAGACATTAATTCACAAAAAGAGGTAAATAGACATCTCGGACCGAACAAAAATGTTTCATCGGTGGAGCAGACCTAATGACATGGCTTTTTTAGGGAACCTAATGACATGGTTTGACATGCCATGAAAAGTAAAGTGTGGGAAATCGATTTAAATATAATATATGTACATTTGGGCAAGAACTATAAATGAATGTCTAGCAGTAAGATGGTAGATCGAAGCCATATTGAGGAGGATGTGAGAGTTATTTGATTTGACAAAAACACGATCAATTAACATCGCGACGCTCCCCCAACCCCCGCCGTTCTACGTCATCCTCCAATCATCATATCCCGAGGGTGCAAGGGGCGAGGCCAAATTAGGCAGCAAAAACAAAGGGTCAAACGCCTGGACAAAAGTTATAGAGCTTCATGCGATAAACTCCAAAAGAACCTTGTTTGCACATTTAACCCAACGGATTAACAATAGGCCTAACAAGTGGAAGGTACAACGTTGTGTAGGAAAAAGCCAGATTTGCATCAGTAACTTACCCGAGTATCTGTCGGTGCACCGCATAAAACATACCGCTAGATGATATTATTATATCTCAGTTTATAAACTGACAAGATGTTACTTCTGAAAACACGTAATGTCGGAACAAGTAGATCGCCACACTTCAACGTCTACTCCAAAAAATGGGATCCAACATATAATTTGTACTCCAAAAAAAAATTCAAGGATCAAATGGGATCCAACATAAAATTCCATCGGCCTGTCACGCTCAGTATTCTTTTTGCGGGTTTGTTTCAGTATAAGTTGTAGTGCATTATACTTTCAAGCTTTAAATATGTATTGGGACAGAATCTTCATCATTAAATGTTGTATATATGGAGTATTCAGGGATTTAATTGCATGCCTATATATACACACCAGCCAAAAATTCTCAAAATTATGTTCAAAAGTATATTCAATTATGGAGCCATTAAAATATCTTGTCCTTGGTGACTAAGGAAATTCTCCATGGAGGGCTTAATTTCAAGATATTAATTTATGAAAAGATGTAAATACACATCGGACCAAAAAAATGTTTCATCAGTGGAGCCAACCTAATGCATGGCTTAATGAGATGCCAGGAAGTATATAGGAACTGTGGGACATCGACGTAAATATAAGATATATGTAGTATTGGGCAACAACTATGAACGAATGCCAATCAATAAGATGGTAGATTGAATCAATATCAAATCAATGCTTAGCAATAAACACAATCAATTAACAGCGCAACGCTTTGCCACCTCCCTTCCATGTCATCCTTCGCTCATCATCTCCCCTATCACGAGGGAGCGAGACCATATCAGGCGGCCAAATCGAAGGGTCACACGATCCGAACAAAAAATAAAGTGCTTCATGCGACGATAAACTCCAAAAAACCTTGATTGCATATTTAACCCAAGGGATTAACAGTAGGCACGACACATGGAAGGTAACACCCGGATTTGCATCATAACTTATCCGACTATCTGTCGGTGCACCGCGTAAAAGATACCGCTAGATGACATTATTATATCTCAGTTTCTAAACTGACATGACGTTACCGTGGAAAACACGTAAACCTGTCACGCCACGTTTTGTATGTCGGAACAAGTATATCGCCACACTTCAACCTCTACAAGTATACGAAAGTCATGTGCAGCACAATTAACATTATGTCCAAATGCTTGGTATTGTGGAGGAAAAATGACTATTTCTTCATTGTTAAGGCTCCCAAGGCATTTCCAGGTTATCAAATTTTGACACTACCACATCAGAAATACTTGATTGCAGGCCAGAGAAGCACCTGTCGGCATTAGAGTGGTTCGAGGCCGTGATGGCGGCGGCGCAGGGGAAGCAGATCGTCATGTTCCTCGACTACGACGGCACCCTGTCGCCGATCGTGGAAGACCTTGACAGCGCCGTCATGACCGAAGACGTCAGTTTCTTTCCGCTCCGTCCTATTCACAAGCTCTCTCTCCCCCATGTTATTATTCTTACAGCGCTGTAATTTCTGTTGACGCAGATGAGGGACGCGGTGAGGAGCGTGGCCCAGCATTTCCCGACCTCCATCGTGAGTGGGAGATGCAGAGACAAGGTACATTCCAGTGCCACCAAATACTACTGATACTTTCTTCTTGGTTCCTTGCTGCCGCTGCCGCTTTTTTTTTTTGCTGCTTTCTGGGCGCTGTAAAAGGAATCTTCCAGGTTTCCCTTTGTAATATTTCCGCGTGAACCTAGACAAAACAGTACATGCAAAGAGCTATAGCAAGCGTTTTTATGGGCGTTTCCTGTGTTAGTACTTTCGTAGCACCATGCAGAAGCCTACAAAAAGGCTGGGACCCTTTGCTTGTTCTTCTTTTTCTTAGCACTTTAAATGTGCACATTCTCTTATTTCTCCCTGCAAAAAAATTAAATTACACTGAATAATTATATATGGCCATGGCTACACACACAGGTGTTCAACTTTGTGAAGCTGGAGGAGCTCTACTACGCCGGGAGCCACGGCATGGACATCAAGGGACCCACGACAGTGTCCAACCACAATGCAAAGGTTAGTTAGTCACCATCTTGCTCTTTCTCTTGACTTATTCTCTCTCTACGGTCTGCACTTTTATTCATGACATCTCTCGTCATGAAAGAGACTTTTCCATCTTGGTCAAGATTTGCACACATTTTTGTATATTAGCAGGGCGGAGCTACAGTGTTAGCACTGGGGTCAGTTGACCCCGACGACTTCGGCCCAAACTCTAGTACATATAGTCCAGTCCGATAAAATGATACCAGTGAAAAAGGAATTTGACCCAGCGATTACTCCATTCACATGTACGTGAGTATGCTCAAGTCCACCAGTCCTGGCCCAAAACACGCTAGCACTAGGAGCCCACGGTGCGCAAGCATCGCTTGGATTTACATCGCTCGACGTACCTATCCATTTTTTTTTTTGAAGTTTCTCATCGTTCGTGTCTCCGCGTTCAGTACACCTGGATCGCCGGCAGTCCCTCATCGCAAATCTCCTCCTCTACAAATATTTACGATTCGTTCGGCACAATTTGTACATGCTACTAAAACTAATCTATGCATCTGATTGATCCGAATGATTTCAATTCTAAAATCTCGAATTACTTTAGGATTTCGTGATGTGTTGCTCTTCTTAATTTCTTGAAGATTTGGGTGGGTATTGGGTAATCTCACATGAATTAGACAATCAAAATCAGGCTTCAAATTGCCCCAAGCATAATATCAGGTAATCTAACAATAAGGACATTGCACAGTAATTTCTCATGTATATTACTGTGTATTCATTTCGGTACAAATGGTCTATTGCTAGTTTGACAGGCAGTTGTAAAAAGTTATTAGGGCATTTATTGAATCTGAAAAGAAAATAGCCACCAGCCACAATCAATGAATTTAATCATGAAGGTCCATCAAAAAATTGAGAGGTAATTACTTTTGTGATTTGACTTTATATTGATATATGATATATTGAAAATTATTGCTTCTTATTTATGTGAGTTTGTTAGAATGTATATTATAGAATTGATAATTACTATTAGTTGCGCGTCTAGCCGTGCGATTTATACAAACATACATCACTGGTTGTTCTATAGGCGCACATTTTTCCTCTTTGTTCGTGTTGACCCCGTTGGCCTTTTTTCTTGGCTTCGCCCCTGGTAATCAAGAACTGCCTTTCCAGTCTGCTGATTGTTTGATTTGTCTACGTTTGCAGACTGACGAAGTTCTGTGCCAGCCGGCGATCGAGTTCCTGCCTGTCATCCAGGAGGTAGCAAGGCTCATGAATTAATCGTCTTTCCTGAGAATTAATCAACCCTATGAATTATTTGTTGCACTTCAAAGCAAATCAGTCTGCACAGTCCACACTACTTCTAGAGTAATACGACACATATATACTTAAAAAAATGTATAGTAAAATATTGAAAGCAACATACTATATGATGCGCAGGTGTTCCAGACGCTGACGGCGAAGATGGAATCCATCCCTGGCGCCATGGTGGAGAACAACAAGTTCTGCCTCTCCGTGCACTTCCGCTGCGTCGACGAGGAGGAGTGGGATGGTCTGGGTAAGGAGGTGAGGGCTGTGCTGGAGGGCTACCCGGACCTCTGCCTCACCAAGGGGACAAGGGCAACGCCCTCGAGTTCTTGCTCGAGTCGCTTGGTGAGTTATATAGCACATAAATTGGCACCCCATGTTCATTTACTTACATTATTATTATGTGCTAACTAGTCAGCAACCCGTGCGCTGCCCGGGCTAGTTACTTAGAAAATACAATATAATAATTTTAAAATATTTTTATATGCACATATACAAATGGAAAGAGTTTGGTATTTATTTCATGAAAGTTTATTATTCATTAACGACATTTGTTTACTAACCTTCTATTGAATTTTTCTAGACTTCATTAAACATGATAGATTTCTTAGAATCACAGGCTGAAAGCACGTGCAAAAACAAAAAGATTGAAATTGCTAGACTTTCTAATGAGTGTGTCAATTCTCAAACTGGTATAGAATATATAAATAAGTTATGCGGAAAAACAAAAGTCACAGTTAAAAATATATTTACTACAATGTAAGGCATATGGATTTATTTTTTATAAATGAAACTCTTTACGGTTGACTCTAAATCTATATATGTAATGATCTATGTATTGACATTTACTTGGTATAGCATATGTTGATGTTTTCAGATTAACTTTGTCAATTGTAAATAAAAGTTTCTAGGACAAATTCTAAATGCATTGTGTTTTTTAGTTGACGGCATAGTATTTAGATATTACAATGGATAAAAATATTACGCAATGCTTTGTTAAATGTGGTTCTTAACGGTGGTTTGAAAAGATAGGATAAAAAAGGGATACACATCGTGACAGATAAGAATAAGCATGAGGTGATAAAATACTGTCATGTTCACATGCTGAAAATAATAATATCGCAGTGGTTCTTTTCTGAAAACAATTGTTTTGATGAACGATAGCACACACTGAACATCACAGACGCAATTAGTCACTTTTTTTCTTACCCAAAGTAGACCGACTCACATTTTTGCAACCTTGATACTTACCTTTAAATAATCAAGCTCAATGTACGGGTACATAATTCCATGTATCTGAAACAGGTCCCAAAATCTTTGGTGTAGCACACAAACTAATGCCTTGAGTTATTTACTCCTACGGTCCACCAATAGCAGCCCTGTGTCCCTCTACACAGGGAAACATAAAATGGCCATAAAAACAAAGGGTATAATAAGTATCATTTCAGATAGTCCCAAACCAAATTGGGATGGTAAAGTTCGTAAGAAAGTTAAACTGTTTGGCATAAGTTACGTTTCTGGTTCGAGGCAACATTAACCTTTTATCCATCTGTCCTGCAGCAAATTTTTGCTTACCAACTTTATTAAGGACCAAATAAAGAAACAAAAAGCTTTACTAAAACCTTCAGCAGGGGCCGCATGTGGATAAAGTAGAGGAGAGGTTCACTTGCACTGGACGTCATAGCCAGACACCACAACCCCCTCGCCGATTCTTCTACGGACTGTGTATCACCGGGTATGGCATTGGGATGATCCGCTTAATGCTTCCATGTACTAAAACCTGCTACACCCAACACTGTTGTTGCAACAAATTTTAATCTGGAGCTCACCTGAGATTAGCAATGCAGAGCTGAAGAGAGGACGTGAGGCCATGTTGCAGATTGCTGTATGATCTTGGCGTCCGGGTCTTACTTGCAAACATGCGCTTTCTCTTATTGTTCTTCCATGACCAGGATTCCGTTTTATTCTCTTATCATGGCCGGAGGACTGAGAAGACGGGCGGATCGGTCGCTCGTCAGACGGCGACAGGTGAATATCACGGGAATTCGTCTCGACAGAGTCGATGTGCCTGTGCGTGAGGACCGGTCGCATGGATCTAAGGAGATTAATAGAGCGTGGGAGTGTGATAGTTAGCAGTCGTGATTAATCTGTTTTTCTTGATCTAGCCGTGACTTGGAGACCAAGGAGATGACAACTCTTTTTCAAAAAAATAAAAAGAGATGTCGTTGAGGGTTGAGAGACCAAGGAGGTGACAACTCATGTTTGCGGGGGACAGCATGTCTCGTCTCATGATTCATCCGACGGCTGTGGAAGATTTCTATATTAATCGGATGGATTAAAAATCTTAACTCCCAGGATTAACCTGGTGCTCCGTATGGTGCCTCCAATTAGTAAATATAAGATAACAGCTTTGAATCATTCTTTTTGCTTGAAGGCTATGCGGGGCGTGGTGATGTTTTCCCGATATACATCGGAGATGATCGTACCGACGAGGACGCGTTCAAGGTAAGCGTTGCAGTGGGCACTCATAAATTACTTTTTACTAGTTGAATGCCCGTGCATTGCTACAGGTAATCAAATTTATTTTGCCGCCATACGATTTAAACATATCTATATACTTGCATTGTTACAGAAATATAAATTAGTTCAATTTCTGACAAATGATCATTAGAATTCATGTAGACGTGAAATAAACATTTGTTCGATGATATGCAGATGATGTATTTTTGCAATTACATCATTAGACACAAATAAATATGCCTAGTAGGGCTTCATTACAGCACAATCGTTGTGTCAATCCTGGCCACCATTATCGTTGTGTCAATCCTGGCAACCATTATAATTTCTGAACCTAGGAAACAAAGCACAACGATTTTAAAAACTGCATCAGCACTTAACGGAGCTTATAAGCATAAAAGGAAGACACCAGTAGACACAGAAACCATCCGATAATTTCGTTCCTTTACGGTAATTCTTTTAACAGATGGTAATTCTTGAATTGAAAAAAAAAAGCACATGACCTTAGTCAATATAGGGACACCTTAGGATATTCAGGAACTACAAAATCTCTCAAAAGGCAACGTGGAGAATAAACGACCTTCTATCATAAAGCCTAGCAAATGTGAAAACATAAAAAACCTTAGCCTATTCCTTCCTTAGCCTTGATTCTTTTAAAACCACTCCGCCCCTATCCTAAAATATTGCACACAACAAGTCTACACCTAAAATAGTTCCATAAACCAATACGGCTAAACCAATCTAAGATCACGATTAGTTCTCCTTCTGCCAATTACATACATGAAAATCTCTTTCTTGTAGTTCAGTTGTCCATGTAGTTGCCTTACATTTTCATACAAACTGAATAATCTTAAAGTCTACATCAACTGAGGAGATGATGCACCCACTGCTCGACGATCGGCGGTGAGCCGCACCAAGGCCTCCCTCCATCACCAGAACCTACAAGAGAATGCCATCGAATCTTATATACAGAGCATTCTCGGTAACGCGAGGACATTTGAAGGACAGTATCATCTCCCGAGACGTCAGTGCGACCTCTGGTCGAACCATTCTGTGTAACATGGTGCAAATTCACGACACATCAAATCCTTGCAGTGGCTTCTTCAGGGGAATGCATCTTTTTAAAGTATCCTAGATTCAGTTAATCATCCTAAACCAGAACATACTTAATGTATTTAATGTACTGTATTTAGTGACTTCACCAGGATCAAGCGATCCTACTTTGTGTAGGTATTATTCTCACAAATCTTTTCTCTGCAAGGTGCTCCGTGAGAAAGCATTCAAACAAATCGGGAAATGGTTCATCTCACTCCAATTTCAGATCAGCTGGTAGGCTCCTACAAGAAACTAAGAAAGTACTCATTCAAGTTTGAAGGAATTGAGCATCATTAAACATCATTTTATAGCAACTTTAGTTAGAACTTAAAAACAATATTCACCTTTTTACAACTATTCTTTTCATTATTTTGATAACCTTTTTTAAGGTCTAGCATGGCTAATATTAAGTGGGTTACTATTCTTTTCATGGTACAAGACACATTTATTGGAGCTACAATGCAAAACCAATTCAACAGAGCACTCACTGCCAATGACCCAAACTTATATCCCAAACGATACTGGTTGGGACAACATTTGAACTAAATATGTGTGCATTTGCTCTGCAGTTATTACAGTGATAAGTGGTTGATATATCAATTAAGCTCAGCATAATGTAATACAACTATTCTTAATCATCTAGAAAATTGGATTAGTTTAGAGATAATATAGTATTAATTAAGCTACAGAAATGGAGCACGGTATTAAAGTATAAGATAGCTTGAAGAAATAATTGGGGTATTTATACCTTCTCCTCAATTCACCAATCTCCCATCGTCTCCTCAATTACATAAGATAGATTGAGGAATACCTTGGCATCCCTTAAGAACAATCAATACGACAAACATGCCCATTTTGCCCGAGCCTTCCTAGCATGAGCAGGCAACCACAAATAATTCATAATGTGCCTGAGAAAACCGTAGATGTCATTAAAACAGGACCAAGAAATTTATAACGATATTATTGAACCTTTGATGCTACGATCAACTATATTATCGCAAGAAAATAAATGGTTGCTGCAATTACAATCTGGGAATTTGGGAACATACCTGCCAAATAACATAGGAGTAATCTCAATATGGCATTAATTGCATTATGCAATGATTTCCCTTCCAAAGAACAACCTGCATACATAAAAAAAATAACCAGCATATAACCTTCAGGAATCATGATAAAATAGTATAGCTTAGTGTATGAACTGTGTAAAGAGCAGAACAAATGTGCAAATGTACAAACGGTGAAGCCCAAAGCATAACCTGTGGTATCAGATTTAAGAATCACAAGTGATTTGGATATGCAACAACTTCAACATAGAAGAATATCAGACATAAAGAAGCGTAATCCTTGATCTCAATGTATGGCTCCTAGAAAACAAAAATACAAATATGCTTGTACAATGTATACTCTTCTCTAAGATTTTCTATAGGCACCAAAAAAGTACAAGATGTATGTACACATGACAGCAAGAGAGATTGGGAAGTATATCAATCTAACTAAGCCACCTGTTAAAGGATCTGAAACTATTATTTCCCCATTATTCAACATGGGCACAAGTTTTTCAACTTGTACATCTACATATAGCCAATATTAGAATTATTAACTGCAAATCCAATCTATACTGCAAAAGATTTTTTCTTATTAGTGAACTATCACCAAGTAGAAATGATGAATACCATCTACATATCAGCACACCAACAGCCACATGGAAACACTTCCGTACCTGGGCAATAAATCATATTGCTAATTAAGCCATCAGAAATTTTAAATAATAATTGAACATAAAGACATCAGAAATCGAAGTAAACTACTACACAAATAAATCAAATGAGAACAAAGAATATATCACCAGCGCACCTATGACATGAAATGCAGGAACAGAGAAATAAAGCTAACCTCCACAAACTACCCCTGCACTCGTCGTTCTTGAAAGACCCGCGCCGCCTGGGAAGCTTCGTCCTCCATCCCGCTCTGACCACTTGGGATCCGGCCGCCACACGAGGCTCACCTCCCTCCTGGACTGGACACACTCCGGCCGCCGCCCCGGACCGTGTGCACCGCCTTCGTGCTCAAGACCGACGAGGGCAGGAGCTATGCGGAGGTCGGAGCTCGGAGCTCGAGTTCTTCCTGCAGAGGCGACGGCCATCTCGCCCGCGCATCCGACGAGGCCGCCAACTGGGCCGCTCCATCCTTCCTCCCACTTCGACCAAGCTGCGGCCGCCACATGAGGCTAACCTGCCGCGGTCTGGCCGCCGCCTTGGCTGTGCGCACCGCGTCTCTGCTCAAGGCGAGCTGAATCCGATAACGTCGGCGCTGTCGAGTTGGGAAAGGGCAGTAGCGCTCACACGGCGTTGTCCCGGGCGGCTGGCAACACGGCCGATTTGAGGGCCAGCAGCCAGAGCTTCCGTCCCCGTGCGACGGCCACTCCAATTGCGCTGCATAAATCGACACAAATGTGAAGGGGAATTGGGTCGCTGCGCGTGCAGTCAATGTGAACGAAAAATACTTGTTTCCGGTTAAATTCCTTAATTTACTCGGAATTATTATTAGGGGCAAGTTTGAAAGTATGGAAATATTTTCCTAGAAGAATTCTCCTTAATAACCGCATCACGAAATTAGTAACGCCTTAGGCTGAGGGAGTAGCCATTTTTATCAGGGGTAGATTAAGAATTCAAATGATGTATCTGCAAAGTGCCTTCACCAACTCAAAACCAATAATAAAGATGCACCCGAAAATGAAAAGCTGATGTATGAACAATCACTAATGATTTTTTCCATTTTGCCCCAAATGAAACTATAGGTGCTGCACAACATGGGACAGGGTATCGGTATCCTTGTGACAAAGTTTCCAAAGGAGACCATTGCATCCTACTCTTTGCGTGAGCCTGCTGAGGTATTGCAACTATACACAAATATTACCTCTGTTTCAAAATGTAGTACTCCCTCCGATCAGAAATAAGTGCCATGATTTAGTACAAACTTTGCACTAAGTTAGTATAAAATTACCGACACTTATTTCCGATCGGAGGGAGTATCTTTTACCAAATTAAGTTAGTTTTCCAAACAAACTATATTTTTTAAGGGAGGTAATATACATGTTACTTATGCATGGCTGCATTCATATGGAATGTAGTAGCTCTACCCCTATTTATGGTTACTAGGAGCACTAGATCAAGTAGTTTGGTGCATGTCATGTATATGCTCTTGAACTATTTCCCCTAAAAGTTTTGAAGAAGATAGAATAGTGCAAAGTTAGGCGTAAATTTTCTTCTCTAGTCATGGCGTTTTCAGACCATGTATTTTTTTTTCATATATACAACCTTGTTTGGTAACTGTGTTATGGCACATGCAGGTGAAAGACTTCCTCCGTCAGATGGTGAAGAGCAACACGGCAAAGGGCTAATTCATCATCAACCAACTACCGTGAATTGGAGAGCATGCTATATCGACCACCTCTTTGCCCAAGGGCTCGGACTCTAGCCTACGGCTCTCTCGATGATCATCTTTGTGTGCAAGCCACACCGAGTTATGCATGATATGATTGTAACCGTAAATGATTAGTTCAAAGACATCTTGCCAGGTTTTCTATGTAGATGTAGATGAGCTTAAAACTTGCAACCCTAGACCATTGATTATGTTAGGGGTCCAGGGGCCAGCCGAGTTTGTTAGATCACTGATACGTCTCAAACGTATCTATAATTTTTGATGCTCCATGCTTATTTATATACCATTTGCTTTGTGTTTTGTTACACTTCGTGGTGTTTTTATGCATTTTTCGAAACTAACCTATTAACAAGATGTCACAGTGCCAGTTCCCTGTTTTCTGCTATTTTTGTGTTTCAAAAAAGTTACACAGGAAATATTCTCGGAATTTAACGAAACAAAAGCTGAACCTCCTATTTTTACCGAAGCTTCACGAAGACCGAAGATGAGACGGAGGGGGGCCAGGGGCCAGGCTCACCATATGGTGGCGCGGCCCAGCCCCTGGCCGCGCCATCACATGGTGAGGCCAGGTGGCCCACCCTCTAACGCTGTCCTTTCGCCTATAAATTCCCCTCGACGGGAAAAACCTAAGGGACGGATCGCTTTTCCACGAAACATACTGTAAGCCGCCGCCGTCATCGAAGCGAGATCGGGAGGATCCAGGAGCTCTTCTTGGCACCCTGCCGGAGAGGAGAATCCCTGCCGGAGGCCTTCTCCACCACCATGGTCGCCTCTAGAGTGATGTGTGAGTACTCTACCTTGGACTACGGGTCCACAGCAGTAGCTAGATGGTTGTCTCCTCTACCATGTGCTTCATATTTAGATCTTGTGAGTTGCCCTACATGATCAAGATCATCTTTGTGTAATCATACATGTTGTGTTTATTGGGATCCGATGAGTATTGGTACTATGTCAAGTTGATGTGCTGAATATATATCTTTATGTTATCTCTATGTTGTTTATGATATTGCATGCTTTCCGTTGCTAGTAGCTATCTTGGCCGAGTAGATGCTAGTGACTCCAAGAGGGAGTATTTATGCTCGATAGTTGGGTTCATGCCTCTTGTAATCTGGGGGAGTGACAGAAACCTCTAAGGTTGTAGATAAGTTGTTGCCACTAGGGAGAAAACAACATTTTTTTGTCCAAGGACATTTGCTTTGTTTACTTTACGCACTTTGCTTAATGCAGTTATCCATTGCTCGCAACTTAATACCTTGCTCGGACGACATTCGGAGGGTGGATTTTTAGTCATAGATGCAGTTGGATTACGGTCTATGTATTTTGTCGTAATGCCCATAGTGAACCTCATAGTGATCCTCATGACATATGTATGTTATCTTTATTCTATCAGTTGCCCAACTGTAATTTGTTTACCCAGCATGTTGTTATTTATCTTATAGAGAGACACCACTAGTGAACTGTGGACCCCGGTCCAATTTCCTTTACATTGCTATGATGTTTTACTTTTACTCGCATTGTTTACTTTCTTGCATACTATTATCCTTTTACCACTCGATACGCTCAATCCTTTGTTTATAGCAAACCGGTGAGATTGACAACCTCATCGTAAGTTGGAAGCAAAGTTCTTGGTTGTGTTGTGTGCAGGTTTCACGTTGCTGCTAGATGAAGACACACCAGCAATATTTCTGGCGCCATTGTCTGGAGTGTCACGAAGCTAGCAAGCATCACCTTCTGAAGTTAGGCTTTCTCCTACTGGTTCGATAAACCTTGGTTTCACAACTGAGGGAAGACTTGCTGTTGTGCTCATCATACCTTCCTCTTGGGGTTCCTAACGGGCTGTTACTTACAAGCCATCAAGCATTTTTTTTCTGGCGCCGTTGCCGGGGAGAAAGAAGATTTCTGCAAGGGGAGTCTCGCATGCACAATCTTTTACTTTGTTTTTGTTTTGCTTTATTTTATTTTTGCTTGTATCTTTTTATCAAAAACACACAAAAAATTAGCTTCCTTTATAGTTGTTACTTTTACTTATCTGCTTTTTAGTCTTGCTAGAATGAGTAATCCTGAAGTTGAAGTTCGTACTTTTAAGCAACAGAGGGGAGAGAGTTTGAAAGATGCTTGGTACCGAATTAGCAATGCTCATCATAGGTGTACAAAGAAGCATTCTACCATGATCCTCCTTAGAAATTTTTATGTTGGTATATCTAGTTGGAATAGGTACGTTCTTGATACTCTTGCAGGAGGTAATTTTTTGGGTACTCCCGCTCTTGAAGCATGCACTTTAATTGAATTTTTAGTGGGAGTACCACATATCTATGTTGTTAAAACTGAGGTCACTTTGGATGAGGTTTTAGAAAAACTTAGCTCTTTAGAAAAAAGTTTGCCAAATATCCTTGATAACGCTAGCCAGGTTAATGAATCGATAGAAAGTATCGGTAAGAGAATCACCGTTTTAGAGGCTAGTACTACTCTTGATAGTCAAAACCTTAGGATTGGTAAGCTAGAGGAGTCTATGGAAACTTTAAGTTCAATTTTCTCTTCTCTTAAATTTAAGAAGGAGAAAGCTTTTGTTGGAAAAGAGCAAAAATTTATGTATGTTCCCAAGGTGTCTGTGCCTAAACCACATCATGTTTTTAAGATTGGAAAAACTTTTAGTTCAACTAAGAGTGACTTGCAGGTTGAATCATCTTCGGGAACTTCTAAAGTGCCTAGTGTGGTAAGTGGTGCTCTTGAGGAAACAGTTGATCTTAATGCCTCATTTGATAATACTTGATTTTCACTTTCTGCGCCTAGCTCAAAGGCGTTAAAGAAAAGCACTCTTGGGAGATAACCCATTGTTTTCTTTTCAGTACTTTCTCTTTTATTTGAGTCTTGGAAGTTATTACTACTGTAATAACCGCTCCTTATCCTTTTTATTTTGTTGTTGTGCCAAGAAGAACCTCTAATTTGAGGGAGGTAAGATTTGGGGAAGTTGCTGTCCTGAAACAGATTTCTGCGGTGCACCGTAAAAATTCGTGAAAATTCTCAGAAGATCTTTTTGATCTGCGATTTCTTGTGCATATGCCCCAGGTTATATCCAAACTTTCATTAGTTTTGCACTTTTCGATTTGAGCAACAGAAGGTATTAGAAAAAATCGACATTTTCAGCTGTTCTGTTTTGACAGATTTCTGCCACTATTTGTGTTTGCCTCTCGATCGCTTTCTTTTGAGTTCTTTTGATCACGAAACTTTTGAGGAAGTTTATAAAGTAGTATATGCTTTATATGTGGTGTTTTTGAGTTGAAACCTGAACCAAAAAGGGTTGATTTACTATTATGTTTATGCTAACGTTGCTAATAGAATTGTGTGAAGTTTTGTATAAAGGAAGTTTTCAAGTGTAGGGAATGGAGAGTGATGAGATGAGATGAAGTATGGAAAAAAGCTCAAGCTTGGGGATGCCCATGTCACCCCAAGAAATATCCAAGAGGTACAAGCGTCAAAGCTTGGGGATGCCTCCGAGGCACCCCTTCTTCATAGGCAAATATCAGGTCACCTTTCAACACACTATATTTTTATTGCTTCATATTCTATGTGTTTTTCTTGGAGCGTCTTTACTTTTGCTTTCAGTTTTGTTTTGTTTTATTTGCTGCAATAAATGGTTGGACCCCAACAAATTTCTTTTGGAGGAGATGTACTCGTTTTTCATTTGCCAATAACACTCTATTTTCACTCTTATCGTTCAATGAGTGTTCTCTTTTTCTGGAACTACGTTTAGCTTTCGTTTTTTGCCTTGATTTTTGTTCAGATCTTGTTATATCTTTGCATCAAGGTATATTTGGACCTATGGTCTATGTTGGTTTTCATCAAAAGAGTTGTTTCAAAAAGGTTTGAATGGTGTTGGAAAAGAGAAAAAGGTTAATGCAAAAAGGTGGTACAAAAAGGAGCTTGTTTAAACTACGGCTTAGCCTTTTGCATGCCATGCTTGATGTCATTTTGATAGTATGCTTAGTGATTTTTGCTGTAGCATGACTTGTCTCAAATGACTAAGATTGCTTAATGAGCCTTTAAAAAAAATCATGCGTTATTTTTATTATATAGAAGCATTTATTTGGTTTTCTCCTTTGATGCTTTATTTGGGTTGACTTGGCGCATGCTTACAACATGTTTGACTCTTACAAAGTCACCATAAGCCTTTGTGATCATTTGGTTTTTGACTTGTGATGCCATTTTATGCTTCTTTTAATGATGTTTTGTCGATATGTATGATTATGGCCGTTATTGCTCTCTTAGTTGGTCGCTCCCAGTCTTTTGCCAGCCTTCATTTTGTACTGAGTATGAGCTCTACTCATGCATCTAAGTCCCAAAAACCAAGTTATTCCAATGTGTCCACCATACATACCTATTAGCAATTTGCTATTCCAAAGTACATTTGACTTGCTTTTATCTATCCGTCGAATTAAACTATTTTTGGTGTTATGTGAAAATTAGTCAGTAAAGCTCTCACGAACCTGACGGCACACTTTAATTTTCTTGCTTTTAAAATTTTGACATTGTGGCTCTCTTATGTTGACATTATACTTGCAAGTTGTAAGTTGGAAATTAGCCCAGCCATGCCATCATGGGGCAAGCTTTCAACATTGCACTTTCTCTTATTTGAGTTGATATCGTGATCTTTTGTTTATGGATACTCGCGATGTGAAATAAGTTGGGAATCTTGTGAGATCATGGAGTTTGTATATGTGTTAGGGAAATGCCTGGGCCGCTAATCTAAGCCATGCATCATTCATGGTGGAAATTTATAGCATGCCCATAGTGGACATTCAACGACGCATCTCACAATAAAAAGCTATACCAATGGTAAATAAAACAGATGCCGAGGTGTTCATTGTCTGTTTGTCCTGTCATTTTGATGTGGGCTTGTTCCATGTCATCGGGCAAGGAGGTACCCCGTTGGAAGTTCTCGATGATACGTGTATAATTACAATGACAAGAGCTTGCTTGGGACCCTAAGTCGAGTAGCATGAGGTTTGGGTATTCGTACTTCACGGGACACGAGGTTTTCAACTTATGATTTGTCAAACATATGCTCATAATTGTACTCGCATTAATTTTAACCATTCAAGATGCCTATGATGGGGGCAATGAGAGCTCAAAGCTAGTAAGTACCATAATTTTTGAAGGTTTATAAAACTTGCAACCACTACTTCCCTCTGCGAAGGGCCTTTCTTTTACTTTTATGTTGAGTCTCCACCTTCTACCTTTATGCACCGTCTAAGAGAGCATAGTTGCCATTCTGAGTTTAATGTGCATAGTTCCAAAGTTTATCATTGATTGATTCATGATTATGGTTTTGCTTGTTCTTAAATCATTTGTATCTAGTCGCCCACTTAAACTTGAAGGTGTCCTATGCATTTATGTTTTGCTATTCCATGAAGGACAAGTTGAAAATCATTTGCTATGTTTTTCCATATGATTTGAATGCACGTTAGACTTTCAATGTTTCATTATTCATGATCTTTCGTTTGTGTTTCTTTTCATGTTAGAACATGGTTGCTAAGTTCTTATTGTCAAGATTATGTCTCTTATGCCCATGTTTTAAGTTCTTTGATCCCAGCACTCAATGCTTTACATAGATGATCAAGATTGTGATGGTGCATGTCACCTCAAAAATTATTCTTTTGTTATCACTTACCTACTCGAGGACGAGCAGCAGTTAAGCTTGGGGATGCTTGATACGTCTCAAGCGTATCTATAATTTTTGATGCTCCAAGCTTGTTTATACACCATTTTCTTTGTGTTTTGTTACACTTCGTGGCATTTTTATGTATTTTCCGGAACTAACCTATTAACAAGATGCCATAGTGTCAGTTCCCTGTTTTCTACTGTTTTTGTGTTTCAGAATAGTTACATAGGAAATATTCTTGAAATTGGACGAAACAAAAGCCGAACCTCCTATTTTTACCGAAGCTTCGCAAAGACCGAAGATGAGACGGAGGGGGGCCAGGGGCCAGGCTCAACATATGGTGGCGCGGACCAGTCCCTAGCCGTGCCACCACATGGTGAGGCCAGGTGGCCCACCCTCTAACGCTGCCCTTTCGCCTATAAGTTCCCCTCGATGGGAAAAACCTAAGGGACGGATCGCTTTTCCACAAAACATACTGCAAGCCACCGCCGTCGTCGAAGCGAGATCGAGAGGATCCAGGAGCTCTTCCCGGCACCCTGCCGGAGGCCTTCTCCACCACCATGGTCGCCTCCGGAGTGATGTGTGAGTAGTCTACCTTGGAATACGGGTCCATAGCAGTAGCTAGATGGTTGTCTCCTCCACCATGTGCTTCATGTTTAGATCTTGTGAGCTGCCCTACATGATCAAGATCATCTTTGTGTAATCATACATGTTGTGTTTGTTGGGATCCGATGAGTATTGGTACTATGTCAAGTTGATGTGCTAAATATATATCTTTATGTTATCTCTATGTTGTTTATGATCTTGCATGCTTTCCATTGCTAGTAGCTATCTTGGCCGAGTAGATGCTGATGGCGTGTAAGTACAGCCCGTTAGCAAGTCTTCCCTCAGTTGTGAAACCAAGGTTTAATCGAACCAGTACGAGAAAGCCAAACTTCAGAAGGTGATGCTTGCTAGCTTCGTGACACTCTGGACAAGGGCGCCAGATACAACTGCTTGTCAGCGTGTGATACGTCCAATTTGCATCACTATTTTGTATCATAATTTACTGTTATTCATTGATATATTTCATATTTAGACATGATACTTATGTTATTTCCTTTGTTTTCGCATGTTTGATGATCATCGGAGGAGCTGCTGCCGGAGTCAGGATTCTGCTGGAAAAAGGACCATCAGAAGACCATATTTTGAAGATCAGGAAAATTCCAGAAAAATACCCAGAAATTATAATTTCCCAAAAGACTCACGGAGCCAGAAGGAGGAGTCGAGAGGGGCCAGGGGTAGCCCACACGCTAGGGCAGCGCGGCCACCCCCCTGGCCGCACCAGCCCTGTGTGAGGGGGCCCTGGCCCACCTCTGGTCTCGCCCCTTCGCGTACATCATCGTCCCCAAAAACCTAAGTCAAGGGGGGGTTCAGAGTTAGACACAGCCGCCTCTGCGGGGCGGAGAACACCAGAGAGAGAAAGCTCTCCGGCAGAGAGAAATCTGCCGGGGAAATTCCTTCCCGGAGAGGGGAGATCATCGCCATCGTCATCACCATCGCACCGGACTTCATCGGGATCATCATCATCATCATCTCCATCACCAGCACCTTCATCTCCATCATCACCTTGCCATCCCGCTGTAACATCTTGAGTTGGATCTTGTTATATTCATAGGGGAAACTTTCCCGGTGTTGATTACTCTTGTAGTTGATGCTATTGAGTGGAACCGTTGAATTAAGGTTTATGTCCAGATTGTTATTTACCATTATTTCACCTCTGATCATGATCCATATGATATCTTGTGAGTAGTTCGTTTAGTTCTTGAGGACATGGGAGAAGTCAAGATGTTAGTAGTGAATTATTGCTGAGAAATATTTAATGGTTTGATATTGTTGTGGTCCTATTTCACTAGTGGTGTCATGTGAACGTCGACTACATGATACTTCACCATTTATGGGCCTAGTGAGATGCATTGTGTATTTGGCTACCAATTGTGGGGTTGCTGGAGTGACAGAAACCTAAACCTTCGTTGGGAAACCATTGCACCAGAGAGCGTAGGATCCTAGAGTTTAAGGCTGTGGTTAGATTTATCTTAATTACTTACTTGTATTTGCGGATGCTTGCAAGGGGTATAATCACAAGTGTGTATTTATCCTAGTAAGGGTAGTGCGCTAGCACAGGTTCACCCCCATAACACTTACCAAATCAATAAATACTATTGGCTCTATGAAGCGAAAGCTCTTGACAGAAACCTCCCGTGTGTCCTCGAGAACGTTTGGTTATTATAAGAACACAACCGGCTTGTCCTTTGCTGAATAAAGGATTGGGCCACTTGCTGCAATTGTTACTACTGTCTTTTATTTACTCGCACTTTATTTACTCGTATTACCAAATACTCCTAAAAACCCGTTTGCTAGTATTTACAGTGATTCCTTGATCAAAACTGCTCATCAACACCTTCTGCTCCTCGTTGGGTTCGACACTCTTATTTATCGAAAGTACTACGATACACCCCCTATACTTGTGGGTCATCAAGTCTATTTTCTGGCGCCGTTGCCGGGGAGTGTAGCGCTATTGAAGAGTGGAATTAGTAAAGGTAACCGTCACTGTGAGTATTGTTTTATTTTGTCTCTCATTTTTATTATGCTATGGAGAACTCTCCATTTGGTTTCCTATTTGGAAACACATCTACTACTACTGCTGCTGCTGCACATGCGGAGGAACCACCACCGCCACCGCCTGCTGAAATTGATCCTTTTAAAATACCTATGAAAATTGTGAAGGGTTTCGTAGCATAGTAAATCAAAAAAATTCCTACGCAACGAACAAGAAAGCCAAGATCTAATCTAGGAGATGTAATCAACGAGAGAGGTAGATGAGATCTTCATACCCTTGAAGATTCGCACAGCGGAAACGTTCAAGAGAACGTGGTTGACGTAGTCGTACTCGCCGTCTCCTCCTCGCGATCCGATCCGATCCTACGCCGCAAGTGGCGGCGCCTCCGAGAGTTGCACACGTGCGGTGCAGCGACGTCTCCTCCTTCCTTGGTCCAGCAAGTATGGTGGAGAGATAGATTGGATCGGCAGCACGACGGCGTGGTGCTTATGGTGGAGAGTTTCTGCGGCAGGGCTTCGCCTACGCGCAGTCGCGAGAGAGAGAGAGGGAGGGCAGCAGTTGGCGGCTAGGGTTTGGGTTGGGGTGAGAGAGGGCTGCGCCCTTGCCCCCTTATATATAGAGGGGTGGCCGGCCAAGGCCAGCTTGGCCTCTCCCCAAACCCTAGCCGACTTGGAGTAGGAAGAGTGGGGGGCAAGTTTCCCCCCCTTCCTTCTTTGAAGACTCCCTTAGGGTTTCCCCTTGGGCTGGCCGGCTGGGCCTTTAGGGGCCTTGTGCACCTGGCCCAGGGCGGCCAGGGCACTTCCCCTTAGGCCCACGCAGGCCTCCGTCAAGTGGGCCCACGTTGGTCCCACTCCGGAACCTTCTAGAACCTTCCGGTACAATACCGATAAACTCCGAAACCTTTCCGGAATCCAAAAACTGCTTTCCTTTATATGAATCTTATTCTCCGGACCATTCCGGAACCTCTCGTGACGTCCTGGATCTCATCCGAGACTCCGAACTAAAACTCATAAACCAATTATCCATTCTATCCTAGCGTCGATGCACGTTAAGTGTGTGACCCTACGGGTTCGAGAATATGCAGACATGATCTTCTATCAATAATCAATAGCGGGATCTGGAAACCCATATTGACTCCCACATATTCATCGATGATCATATCGGATGAACCACGATGTCAGGATTCAATTAATCCCGTATATGTATTCCCTTCGTCACACGATATTTTACTCGCCCGAGATTTGATCGTCGGTATCGCCATACCTAGTTCAATCTCGTTCACAGCAAGTACTTTACTCGTTCTGTAATCCGATATCACTTCGTGATTAACTCCTTAACCACATGCTTGCAAGCGGTGTTGATATTGATTACCGAGTGGGCCCGAAGTATATCTCTCCGACTTGGGAGGGACAAATTCCATCTCGATACATACAACTCAACAAGTACTTTCTGATCACCTGAGAGACACCTTTATTATCACCCTCACATAGGATGACGTTTGATGACTTCAAAGCTTTCTTCCGATACTAGGGAGTTGTATTATCTCATGGTCTAAGGAATACAATACATGACATAGGAAAAGCTTCGCAAAGATGAACACGATGACACGATCTAATTGCTCTGCTTTATTTGGGTCTGTCCATCACACCATTCTCCTAATGATATGATCTCATTATTAATTGACAACACATGTCTATGGTTAGGAAACCTTAACCATCATTAATCAATGAGCTAGTCCATAGAGGCATACTAGGGACACGGTGTTGTTCATAAACCACACAAGTATTAAAGTTTCCGCTTAATACAATTCTAGCATGGAATATAAACATTATCATGAACAAGAATTATAATAATAACATCTTTATTATTGCCTCTAGGGCATAATTCCAACAGTCTCCCACTTGCACTAGAGTCAATAATCTAGTTTACATCTGGCAACAATCTAACACCCATGGCATTAAGGTGATGATCATGTTTTGCTCGTGGAAGAGGTTTAGTCAACGGATCTGCGACTTTGCTAATCTTCAGATCTCCATCTGATATATAATCTCGAATTATATGGAAACGGCGGTTGATGTGCTTGGTTTTTGGATGATATCTTGGTTCCTTAGCCAGTGCTATGGCGCCAGTGTTGTCGCACAATATCTCCAGTGGGTCCAAGGCATTTGGAACCACACCAAGCTCAGTGATGAAGTTTCTGATCCAAACTCCTTCACTTGATGCTTCTGAAGCAGCCATGTATTCCGCTTCTGTTGTAGATCCCGCGATTACGCTTTGCTTGCAGCTTCTCCAGCTCACAGCTCCACCATTCAAAATATAAACGTATCCTGTCTGAGATTTAGAATCATCCGGGTCGGTGTCGAAGCTAGCGTCGACGTAACCTTTTACGACGAGCTCCTCGTCACCTCCATAGACCAAGAACATTTCTTTAGTCCTATTTAAATACTTTAGGATGTTCTTTACGGCTGTCCAGTGTTCCACTCCTGGATCACTTTGGTATCTGCTCGTCAAACTAAGAGCATTGGACACATCCGGTCTAGTACACAGCATGGCATACATGATAGAACCTATGGCCGAGGCATATGGCACTTTGCTCATAGTTTCTCTATCTTTTACCGTAGCTGGACACTGAGCCTTGCTCAATATCTTACCTGACAACATGGGCAATGAACCTTTCTTTGCTTTATCCATTCTGAACCTCTTCAGAACTTTGTCCAGATATGTACTTTGGCTTAAAGCTATTAGGCGTCTTTCTCTATCTCTATAGATTTTGATGCCTAATATATAAGCAGCTTCCCCTAGGTCTTTCATTGAAAAACATTTATTCAAATAACTCTTCACATCGTTAAGCATATCGATGTCATTTCCAATAATCAATATGTCATCCACATATAGTACTAAAAATGTCACCGAGCTCCCACTCACTTTCTTGTAGATACAAGCTTCGTAGCAATTTGGAACAAATCCAAAACTCTTGATCACTTGATCAAAACGAAGGTTCCAACTCCGAGATGCTTGCTTCAGTCCATAAATGGAACGCTGAAGTTTGCACACTTTATTAGCATCCTTAGGATCGACAAAACCTTCGGGCTGCATCATATACAACTCTTCATCAATGTTGCCATTGAGGAACGCAGTCTTGACATCCATCTGCCATATTTCATAATCATGAAACGCAGCAATTGCTAATAAAATCCGAATGGACTTAAACATCGCTACGGGAGAGAAAGTCTCATCGTAGTCAACACCTTGAACTTGCCGAAAACCTTTTGCAACAAGCCGAGCTTTATAGACAGTAACATTACCATCCGCGTCCGTTTTCTTCTTGAAAATCCATTTGCACTCAACGGCCTTACGGTCGCTAGGAGGATCCACCAAAGTCCACACTTGGTTTTCGCTCATGGATCCCAATTCGGATTTCATGGCCTCTAGCCATTTCTCAGAGTCTGGGCTCATCATTGCTTCCTCATAGTTCGCAGGTTCGCTGTTGTCTAACAACAAGACGGTCAAGACAGGGTTGCCGTACCATTCAGGAGTGGCACGTGACCTTGTCGACCTGCGAAGTTCAGTAGTAGCATCGTTTGAAGTTTCATGATCTTTATCATTAGCTTCCTCTCTTGTTGATGCAGGCGGCGCCGGAACAATTTCTGGTGCTGCGCTACTCTCCAACTCGAGAGAAGGTTCAATAACTTCGTCTAGCTCTACCTTTCGCCCACTCACTTCTTTCGAGAGAAACTCCTTCTCAAGAAAGGATCTGTTCTTTGCAACAAACACTTTGCCTTCGGATCTGTGGTAGAAGGTATACCCAATCGTTTCCTTAGGGTATCCTATGAAGACGCATTTCTCCGCTTTGGGTTCGAGCTTGTCCGGCATCAACTTCTTGACGTAAGCTTCGCATCCCCAAACTTTAAGAAACGACAACTTAGGTTTAGCACCAAACCATAGTTCATACGGTGTCGTCTCAACGGATTTAGATGGAGCCCTATTTAAAGTGAATGCAGCGGTTTCTAATGCATAACCCCAAAATGATAACGGCAAATCTGTAAGAGACATCATTGATCGCACCATATCTAATAGAGTTCGATTCCGGCGTTCAGACACACCATTGCGCTGTGGTGTTCCGGGTGGCGTGAGTTGTGAAACGATTCCGCTTGCTTTAAGATGCGTGAGAAAATCATAACTCAAATACTCACCTCCACGATCGGATCGTAGAAATTTAATTTTCCTGTTACGATGGTTTTCCACTTCGTTCTGAAATTCTTTGAACTTTTCAAACGTTTCAGATTTATGTTTCATTAAATAGATATACCCATATCTACTTAAGTCATCAGTAAAAGTGAGAAAATAGCGATATCCACCGCGTGTCGAAATACTCATTGGTCCGCACACATTAGTATGTATGATTTCCAATAAGTCCGTTGCTCGCTCCATTATTCCGGAGAACGGGGTTTTGATCATCTTGCCCATGAGGCATGGTTCGCACGTGTCAAATGATTCAAAATCAAGAGACTCCAAAAGTCCATCAGAATGGAGTTTCTTCATGCGTTTTACACCAATATGACCTAGACGGCAGTGCCACAAATAAGTTGGATTATCACTATCTACTTTGCATCTTTTAGCCTCAATGTTATGGATGTGTGTTTCATTGCTTTCGAGATTCAGAAGAAATAAACCATTCACAACAGGTGCATGACCATAAAAGATGTTATTCATATAAATAGAACAACCATTATTCTCAGATTTAAATGAATAACCGTCTTGCAATAAACATGATCCAGATATAATGTTCATGCTCAACGCAGGCACATAATAACACTTATTAAGGTTTAAAACTAATCCCGAAGGTAAAACTAAGGAGAGCGTGCCGACGGCCATCACATCAACTTTTGATCCATTGCCAACGCGCATCGTCACCTCATCTCTTGCTAGCCGCCGTCTATTCCGTAGCTCCTGTTTCGAGTTACAAATATTAGCAACTGAACCAGTATCATATACCCAGGCACTACAACGAGCGCTAGTAAGGTAGACATCAATAACATGTATATCAAATATACCTTTGATGGTGCCAGCCTTCTTGTCCGCTAAGTACTTCGGACAGTTGCGCTTCCAGTGACCCTTGACCTTGCAATAGAAGCACTCAGTGTCCGGCTTAGGTCCAGACTTGAGCTTCTTCTCAGCAGGGGCAACGCGCTTGCCTCCGCCTTTCTTGAAAGATCCCTTTGCTCCCTTAGCTTTCTTAAAGCTAGTGGTCTTGTTGACCATCAACACATGATTGTCTTTCTTGATATCCACCTCCGCAACTTTCAGTTTAGCGAAGAGCTCAGTGATCGTATCAGTGGAACCAATTTGATTATGAGTAACTACAAAACCTTTGTAGCTAGGAGGGAGTGATTGCAGAACTCTGTCAATCTTGAGCTCCTCTGGAATCTTGCAGTCCAGTTGCTCAAGGCGTTGAGTGTAGCCCGACATCTTAATGGCGTGCTCACTAACGGAACTCCCTTCCTCCATCTTGCAGTTAAAGAACTTCTCAGAGATCTCATATCTCTCAAAACGGGCCTGAGTCTGAAACATCGTTTTCAGTTCCTCAAGTATCTCAAAAGGCCCGCGGTACTTCTCAAAACGATTTTGAAGTTCCGGTTCCATAGAAAACAGCATGGTACTCATAATCGCATCACAATCATCTCTACGAGCATTGAAGTCAGCAAGTTCTTCAGTTTTCGCAGTTGCAGCAGGGGTGTCACCTAGCGCTTTGTCAAGTACATAGGCTTTTTGTCCGCCAGCGAGTATGATTCTCAGATTGCGGAACCAGTTGGTGAAGTTAGACCCATTGTTCTTAAGCTTTTCTTTCTCAGCAAAAACGTTGAAGTTGAAGTTGGACTTAGCCATTTGATCTACAACATTGCAAGTACAATTTAGACTATGTTCATGATAACTAGTTCAACTTAATCAAATTACTAGATGAACTCCCACTAAATTCAACATCCCTCAAGTTGTTTAGTGAACACGATCCAAATTCACCACACCTAATCCGATCTTCACGAGAAGAGATGTGGTTTCAATGGTGGACAACTAAGTGTCGATCATATCATTCATATGACTCATGTTTAACCTTTCGGTTCGTGTGTTCCGAGGCCATGTCTGTACATGCTAGGCTCGTCAAGTCAAACCCAAGTATTTTCCGCGTGTGCAAAACTGGCTTGCACCCGTTGTATGTGAACGTAGAGTTTATAGCACCCGATCATCACGAGGTGCTTGAAAACGACGAACTTTCGCAACGGCGCATACGAGGGGAGAACACAATTTTATCTTGATCTTTTAAGTGAGGAATCATCTTATAATGCTACCGTCGCGATCTAAGCAAAATAAGATACATAAAATGATAAACATCACATGCATATAATTTTATGTGACATGGTATAGCCAATCTCCGCGCCATGATCTCCATCTTGTGCGCGCCGGCATGATCTCCATCACTCCACCATGATTGCCTCCACCACGAATAGCAACTACAACTATTGCTAACTACTTAGCGATAAAGTAAAGCTATTACATGGCGTATAAGAAGTTGACACGCAGGTCATACATAATTATAAAGACAACCATATGGCTCCTGCCGGTTGTGAACTCATCGACATGCAAGTCGTGAAAGATTACAAAACATGATCATTGCATACAACTCAATTCATACTCATCATGTCTTGGGCCATACCATATCACAAAACACTCCCTGCAAAAACAAGTTAGACGCCTCTACTTTGTTGTTGCATGTTTTACGTGGCTTATGGGAGTAGCAAGCTAAGAACGATTCTTACCTACGAAAAGCCACAACGGTGATATTATGGTTGCTAACATCCGATGTAAGTCCCATGACTACTATAGTGAGAGAAACTGGCATCCACCAGCCGCATGTGTGGAACAAGCCACACGTCAAGTGCGGAGCCGGTCTCACGAACGCGGTCGCGTAAAGTTGGCCTGGACCGCTTCGATCTCACTATACCGCGCCATAAGAGATACACAACAAGAGGTTTGCAACAGAAAACATCAACGCCCGCAACAAACATGTTGCGTTCTACTCGTGAAACACATCTACGCATAAACCTGGCTCTGATACCACTGAAGGGTTTCGTAGCATAGTAAATCAAAAAATTTCCTACGCAACGAACAAGAAAGCCAAGATCTAATCTAGTAGATGTAATCAACGAGAGAGGTAGATGAGATCTTCATACCCTTGAAGATTCGCACAGCGGAAACGTTCAAGAGAACGTGGTTGACGTAGTCGTACTCGCCGTCTCCTCCTCGCGATCCGATCCGATCCTACGCCGCAAGTGGCGGCGCCTCCGAGAGTTGCACACGTGCGGTGCAGCGACGTCTCCTCCTTCCTTGGTCCAGCAAGTATGGTGGAGAGATAGATTGGATCGGCAGCACGACGGCGTGGTGCTTATGGTGGAGAGTTTCTGCGGCAGGGCTTCGCCTACGCGCAGTCGCGAGAGAGAGAGAGGGAGGGCAGCAGTTGGCGGCTAGGGTTTGGGTTGGGGTGAGAGAGGGCTGCGCCCTTGCCCCCTTATATATAGAGGGGTGGCCGGCCAAGGCCAGCTTGGCCTCTCCCCAAACCCTAGCCGACTTGGAGTAGGAAGAGTGGGGGGCAAGTTTCCCCCCCTTCCTTCTTTGAAGACTCCCTTAGGGTTTCCCCTTGGGCTGGCCGGCTGGGCCTTTAGGGGCCTTGTGCACCTGGCCCAGGGCGGCCAGGGCACTTCCCCTTAGGCCCACGCAGGCCTCCGTCAAGTGGGCCCACGTTGGTCCCACTCCGGAACCTTCTAGAACCTTCCGGTACAATACCGATAAACTCCGAAACCTTTCCGGAATCCAAAAACTGCTTTCCTTTATATGAATCTTATTCTCCGGACCATTCCGGAACCTCTCGTGACGTCCTGGATCTCATCCGAGACTCCGAACTAAAACTCATAAACCAATTATCCATTCTATCCTAGCGTCGATGCACGTTAAGTGTGTGACCCTACGGGTTCAAGAATATGCAGACATGATCTTCTATCAATAATCAATAGCAGGATCTGGAAACCCATATTGACTCCCACATATTCATCGATGATCATATCGGATGAACCACGATGTCAGGATTCAATTAATCCTGTATATGTATTCCCTTCGTCACACGATATTTTACTCGCCCGAGATTTGATCGTCGGTATCGCCATACCTAGTTCAATCTCGTTCACAGCAAGTACTTTACTCGTTCTGTAATCCGATATCACTTCGTGATTAACTCCTTAACCACATGCTTGCAAGCGGTGTTGATATTGATTACCGAGTGGGCCCGAAGTATATCTCTCCGACTTGGGAGGGACAAATTCCATCTCGATACATACAACTCAACAAGTACTTTCTGATCACCTGAGAGACACCTTTATTATCACCCTCACATAGGATGACGTTTGATGACTTCAAAGCTTTCTTCCGATACTAGGGAGTTGTATTATCTCATGGTCTAAGGAATACAATACATGACATAGGAAAAGCTTCGCAAAGATGAACACGATGACACGATCTAATTGCTCTGCTTTATTTGGGTCTGTCCATCACACCATTCTCCTAATGATATGTCTCATTATTAATTGACAACACATGTCTATGGTTAGGAAACCTTAACCATCATTAATCAATGAGCTAGTCCATAGAGGCGTACTAGGGACACGGTGTTGTTCATAAACCACACAAGTATTAAAGTTTCCGCTTAATACAATTCTAGCATGGAATATAAACATTATCATGAACAAGAATTATAATAATAACATCTTTATTATTGCCTCTAGGGCATAATTCCAACAAATTGTTGGGCGTATTATGGATAACTGCTATTCAGGAGATGGAACTGTCCATCCGGGTGATCACTTATTGTTTATACATGAATTATGCGAGTTGTTCAGGTGTGCAGGTATTTCACCAAGCCAGGTCAAGAAGAAATTATTCTCTATATCATTGAAAGGCAGAGCCGAAGAGTGGTATCGACTACTCCAAGATGGCCCATCTATGGCATGGGAGGATATTGTGCCTCTCTTTTATTCCAAGTTTTATCCTCCAAGTGAAATTCATAAAGACCGTAACAAGATATATAATTTTTGGCCTCATGATGGAGAGAGTATTGCCCAAGCGTGGGGGAGATTGAAGTTACTAATGCTCAAATGCCCCATTCATGAGCTTCCTAATAATATTGTTATTGATAATTTTTATGCGCGGCTTACTCTTCCTGATAAGGATTATTTGGATGCTTCTTGTTTTGGATCATTCACTCATATGAAAGAAGATGCCAAGTGGAAACTTCTTGACCGTATACAAGAGAATGCTGAAGGTTGGGAAAACGACAAAGGTAAGAAGTCAGGTATAAACTATGATTATGAATGCATTAAATCTTTTATGGGAACCGATGATTTTCATAGTGTTAGCGCTGCTTATGGTCTTGATTCTCAAATACTTGCTAATTGTCTTAAGGCCTTTGCCTCTTATATTGATGTTCCAAAGAAAGATTGGAACAAATATCATGCGCCTTACAAAGATTCTATTAGTCATATACCTGCTGCAGCTACAGAAGTTTGTACGGTTGATAGCATCATTCCTGAACCTTATATTGAGAAGACACCTTTCCCTGCTAAGGTAAAAAGGTATTCTACTTTGGTAAGTGTGTCTAATAAAAGTACTAAGAAAGCTGCAGAGCCTGATGAGCAAATTACTATTAAATCTCCTGTTGCTATATTGAATGATCTTGTTACTAAAGATGTAGGAGATGAATATATTCTTTTTTGTGAAGATGCTTCTAACATTCTCTCGCATCCTAAAAAGCACAGGAAAGCAAGTGTTCCTGTTATTTCTGTCAGGATTGGAGATCATTGCTATTATGGTTTATGTGATATTGGTGCTAGTGCAAGTGCTATTCCCTTAGAGCTTTATAAAGAAATTATGCACGAGATTGGCGCTTGTGAACTTGAAGATATTGATGTGGTTGTTCAGCTTGCTAACAGAGAGACCGTTTGGCCTCTTGGTATTGTTCGAGATGTGGAAGTTCTATGTGGTAAGACTAAGTACCCTACTGATTTTCTAGTACTTGGTAAGGAGGCTAGTGAAACTTGTCCTATTATTTTTGGCAGATCCTTTTTGAACACTTGTGGCGCCATAATAGATTGTAAGAAAGAGAAATTTTTTACTAAGTTTAATGGAGAGTCTTATGAGTTTAATTTTTCCAAGTTTGCTAAGACTTCTTATGAAAATGACACGCCTAATGAAAATTTTCGAGTTGAGCAGCTTGCTTCTATTGCTCTTGCCCCTAATAATGCCTTGCAGCAATTCATGGAAGATCACGAAAGTGATGTGTTTAGCAAGGAAAGAGAAGAGATTGACGATATTCTTCTTCGTCAACCACCATTACTCAAGCATAATCTACCTGTGGAGGATCTTGGTACCACTTTGCCGCCTAGAGAAGATCCTGTGTTTGAATTAAAACCTTTACCTGATGACCTCAAATATGCTTATATTGATGATAAGAAAATATATCCTGTTATTATTTGTTCTAAACTTTCAGGAAAGGAAGAAGAAAGATTATTGGAGATATTGAGGAAACATCGAGGAGCTATGGGATATACTCTTGATGATTTAAAAGGGATTTCTCCTACTTTATGTCAGCATGCCATTAATATGGAGAAAGACGCAAAGCCAGTTGTAGAGCATCAACGTCGCCTAATTCCTAAGATGAAGGATGTGGTAAGAAATGAGGTATTAAAACTCCTTGATGCTGGTATTATTTATCCTATTGCTGATAGTAGATGGGTTAGTCCTGTTCATTGTGTCCCTAAGAAAGGAGGTATGACTGTTGTTCCTAATGAGAATAACGAGCTTATTCCTCAAAGGGTAGTTGTTGGTTATAGAATGTGCATTGATTATAGGAAGGTAAACAAAGTTACTAAGAAAGATCATTACCCTTTACCGTTTATAGATCAAATGCTAGAAAGGTTGTCTAAGAAGACTCATTTTTGTTTCCTTGATGGTTATTCTGGTTTCTCTCAAATTGCTGTTAAGAAGGATGATCAAGAGAAAACCACTTTTACTTGTCCTTATGGAACTTATGCTTATAGACGTATGCCGTTTGGTTTATGCAATGCTCCTGCTACTTTTCAAAGATGTATGTCTGCTATTTTTCATGGTTTTTGTGAAGAAATTGTGGAGGTCTTCATGGACGATTTCTCCGTCTATGGAACTTCTTTTGATAATTGTTTGCACAACCTTGATAAAGTTTTGCAGAGATGCGAAGAAACTAACCTTGTTCTTAATTGGGAGAAATGCCACTTTATGGTGAATGAAGGAATTGTCCTTGGACATAAAATCTCTGAAAGAGGTATTGAAGTTGACAGAGCAAAAGTGGAGGCAATTGAGAAAATGCCATGTCCAAGAGATGTTAAAGGTATTCGTAGTATTCTTGGTCATGCTGGTTTCTATAGGAGGTTTATTAAAGATTTCTCTAAGATTTCAAAGCCTCTTACCAATCTTCTTCAAAAGGATGTACCGTTTGTCTTTGATGATGATTGTAAGGAAGCTTTTGAAACTCTTAAGAAGGCTTTAACTACTGCTCCTATTGTTCAACCACCTGATTGGAATTGATGCTAGTGATTTTGCTGTTGGTGCTGTTCTTGGACAGCGCATAGATAATAAGTTGAATGTTATTCATTATGCTAGTAAGACTCTTGATGCTGCTCAGAAAAATTATGCTACTACTGAGAAAGAGTTTCTTGCTGTTGTTTTTGCATGTGATAAGTTTAGATCTTACATTGTTGATTCTAAAGTCACTATTCATACTAATCACGCTGCTATTAGATATCTTATGACTAAGAAGGATGCTAAGCCTAGGCTTATTAGATGGGTGTTGCTTTTACAAGAGTTTGATTTGCATATCGTAGATAGGAAAGGTGCTGAAAATCCTGTGGCTGACAACTTGTCTAGATTGGAAAATATTTCTTTTGATCCTATTCCTGTTAATGATAGTTTTCCAAATGAACAGTTGGCTGCAATTAATGTAACTTCACGAGACCTTCCTTGGTATGCTGATTATGCTAACTTTATTGTTTCCAAGTATTTGCCTCCGACCTTTACAGCTCAGCAAAGAAGAAAATTCTTCTATGATTTGAGGCATTATTTTTGGGATGACCCACATTTATATAAAGAAGGAGTTGATGGTATTATGAGAAGATGCGTACCGGAATATGAGCAACAAGAGATATTAAGAAAATGCCATAGTAGTGCTTATGGAGGGCATCATGCTGGAGATAGAACCGCACAGAAGGTTCTACAATCAGGTTTTTATTGGCCAACCCTCTTTAAAGATGCCAGAAGGTACGTTTTGTCTTGTGATGAATGTCAAAGAGTTGGAAATATTTCTAGACGCAATGAAATGCCTATGAATTACACTCTTGTTATTGAACCGTTTGATTGTTGGGGATTTGACTTTATGGGTCCTTTTCCTCCTTCAAAAGGCTATACCCATATACTTGTTGCTGTTGATTATGTTACTAAATGGGTAGAAGCCATACCTACAAAGAGTGCCGATGGTGAGACTTCGTTAAAGATGCTTAAGGATGTTATTTTTCCTAGGTTCGGAGTGCCTAGATATCTTATGACTGACGGAGGTTCTCATTTTATTCACGGTAGTTTTAGAAAGACTCTTGCTAAGTATGATATCAATCATAGAATTGCTTCTGCTTATCATCCCCAAACTAGTGGGCAGGTAGAGCTTTCAAATAGAGAGATCAAGTCTATTTTGCAGAAGACTGTTAGTAGATCTAGGAAAAACTGGGCTAGTAAGTTAAATGACGCTTTATGGGCTTATAGAACTGCTTATAAGAATCCCATGGGTATGTCTCCTTATAAGATGGTTTACGGAAAAGCGTGTCACTTGCCCTTAGAATTAGAACACAAAGCTTTTTGGGCAGTGAGAGAGTTAAATAGAGATTTTAAACTAGCCGGTAAGAAGAGGTTGTTAGATTTGAGTTCTCTAGATGAGTGGAGAAACGAAGCGTATGAGAATGCCAGACTTTTCAAAGAGAAAGTCAAGCAATGGCATGATAAGAGAATTCTTAAGAGAGAATTTCATGTTGGTGAGAAAGTTCTATTGTATAGGTCTCGTCTCAGATTTTTTGCAGGAAAATTACTTTCTAAATGGGAAGGACCATATGTTATTGTGGAAGTGTACCGCTCAGGTGCTATTATGATTGCTTCATTGAAAGATGATTCTACACAAGTGGTGAATGGACAAAGACTCAAACATTATATTTCTGTAGATTCTTATAATGAAGATGTTGATGTTATTGAAACAGTTTCTCCGGAAGATTACATACAAGACAAACTGCAGGAACCTGCAGAGTTCGTTTTCGAATAGGTAACAGTTCTAGTCAGAAAAGTTTCGCGAAAAGTTCTTCCTTTAATATTTTTGCTGTTTTTAATAAATATGAAAAATCACGAGACGAAAACGGGAAGGAAAAGAAGTCCGTGTGGGTCTCACACACGGGTGGCGCGGGCCCACCCCTGGCCGCGCCACCCCCGTGTGAGAACGCCTCGGAACTCTTTTCCGTCCCGGTTTCCTCCTGTGACCTCGTTTTGATGTATAATTTTCGCCTATTTAATCCCCCGGAGTCCCCGAGGTCTGTATATCGTTTTCTCGTCGTGTTTTGTTTCGAGCTGCTTCTGTCAGGAGTTGATCTTAAGCTTTGGGAAGTCATGGCCTCTTCAAGCGGGGACAAGGAGAAGACACACCTCCAGAAGATGGCATCAGAGATTTCCGGCGGAAAGAAGCGGTTGAAAGAGAAGATGAGGAGGAAGATCAAGGTCCGAGGCCAAGCACCGTGATTGCCAGCATAGGGGTGGTGACAGATCATGACAAGTTCAATAAGAGCGCTCGCATAAGGGCAGGAGGAGGTGTGCCATATCACACTTTAGCTCCACGGGCATCTCCGCCAAGCCAAAGTCCCTTCCATACTCTAATTCATGAACATCAGTTCCAAAAGGTGCCCAAATCACGATTACCCTCTGGCTGGGATATAGATCGTTCTAACAATGCAGGGACAGGAAGCTCCAAGAGTGAAGAAGGATGGGGAAATAATTCCAAGAGCTGGGATTCTCTTGCTGACAGGTTCATGAACCGTATTGAGCACAATTCTGAGATGATTCGTAATCTTGAGTACAAGATTGATGACCTGAAGGACTTGATTGAGAAGCTTATTCGAGATTATCCGCCGCTACCACCAAAGGAGTAATTCGTCATCGGTATAGGCATCCCCTTGGCTTGTTCCAAGCTTGGGGGAGTGCCGCGGTATCACATCATTACCTTCTGTTTATTTACTTTTCAAGTAGAGTCTTATCATGAATAGAGAAGTTATCATATAGAATAGTTTGCAGTTGGAAGTATCCTCCTTAGTTAGTTATCTTTGTATCCCTTGGTGTGAGTTGCAGTGATGAAATATTAATGAGAAGTTTTATCGTTTACTTTTCGCACACTTTATGTTAGTCTGCAACCTCTCTTATGTGACTAGTCTTGTTGATTGGTATTGGTATTACATTGGGAACATGAGTAGATTCAGTTAGTTTTGGCAAACCTAGCTTGGTCAGTAGCAACTTTACCTTGAAGTTTGAGTAGAAAAGATTGAAGAAGTGCTTGTAGTTACATCACTTCAGTTTTCCTTATGATTGGCTTATAAGTATTGTTATTCTTAAAGTTAAAATCGTTGTACTTTCAAGGGAGTTTGCATGATTGTTCTTATTATATGTATGTTTGTTTGTTTCATGCAACTCTTGTGCTTGCTACCCAGCCTTGCTAGCCAAAAACCTGTACTGAGAGGAAATACTTCTCGTGCATCCAATTCCCAAAAGCCAAGTCACTTCCAAAGAGTCCACTATAAATTCCTATGCATGGTATTTTAAGCCATTCCAAGTAAATTTTCATGTGCTACCTTTCAAAAACTTTCAAACACTTCTCATTTTGTGCCACTGTTTTTAGCTCATGAGGACGTAGTGGATGGGTTTGTTATCTTCCATACTAAATTAAGTACCCCTCGACTAGGCAGCTTCATCTGCTCGTCATTAATTTTGCAAGGGAGCTGGTCAGACCTTTATAATCTAAAAATAAAGAAAAAGGCACTCCTCCAATGGATTGTGAAAGTTGGTCGGCACCCGATGGAATCGGTTAGCCATGGTTTGAGAAAGGAAAAAGGTGGGGAGGAGTGCCAAGCTATAAAAGAGCACTAAAGTGCAAATTAATCAAACATCTCGGAACCGCTCTCACTTGTTTAGTATGGAAGATATCAAGAACTCTGTTGCTAGTCGTTGACAAAAGCAACCACCTCTCAAAACAATTTTTACCTCTGTTTTACAAATGAAAAGCTCTAGCACATGTTTAATCTCTGCTTCCCTCTGCGAAGGGCCTATCTTTTACTTTTATGTTGAGTCAACCTATTTCCCTCTATCTCAAGCAAGCATTTGAGTTGTTATGTTTCACTCATCCATATGTTGATCCGTTTAATCATGTTTATTATCTTCCTTATTTTCGTATAATGCTTTTGTCTGAAGGAATACATCTTTGAAAGCTTTCTTTGAATGCAAAAGTTTACTTTGTTGAGCATATAGTCTGCTATATTAGCTCCGTTTTAAAAGGCTCCGTTTAAAAGAGAGAATAGTTTGTTCTCCATTCATTGACCAAGAACTAAGGTTTGCCATTGCCGATTATAATTTACCTTGTGCATCTTTACATGTGATTCCCTTTTACCTATTGCAAGTTTACATCTTATAAAGGGAAGTTGCTGTCTATTATAATTTGTGCCTTAGTGAATGTGATGCTTCTTGTTCGTATTTTGATTATCGACACTTCACTCCATAAACCTGTGGTCATGTTTACCGAGTTTAGTTTTCGCTTGGGGACAAGCGAGGTCTAAGCTTGGGGGGGTTGATACGTCCAATTTGCATCACTATTTTGTATCATAATTTACTGTTATTCATTGATATATTTCATATTTAGACATGATACTTATGTTATTTCCTTTGTTTTCGCATGTTTAATGATCATCGGAGGAGCTGCTGCCGGAGTCAGGATTCTGCTAGAAAAAGGACCATCAGAAGACCATATTTTGAAGATCAGGAAAATTCTAGAAAAATACCCAGAAATTATAATTTCCCAGAAGACTCACGGAGCCAGAAGGAGGAGTCGAGAGGGGCCAGGGGTAGCCCACACGCTAGGGCGGCGCGGCCACCCCCCTGGCCGCGCCAGCCCTGTGTGAGGGGGCCCTGGCCCACCTCTGGTCTCGCCCCTTCGCGTACATCATCGTCCCCGAAAACCTAAGTCAAGGGGGGGTTCAGAGTTAGACACAGCCGCCTCTGCGGGGCGGAGAACACCAGAGAGAGAAAGCTCTCCGGCAGAGAGAAATCTGCCGGGGAAATTCCTTCCCGGAGAGGGGAGATCGTCGCCATCGTCATCACCATCGCACCGGACTTCATCGGGATCATCATCATCATCATCTCCATCACCAGCACCTTCATCTCCATCATCACCTTGCCATCCCGCTGTAACATCTTGAGTTGGATCTTGTTATATTCATAGGGGAAACTTTCCCGGTGTTGATTACTCTTGTAGTTGATGCTATTGAGTGGAACCGTTGAATTAAGGTTTATGTCCAGATTGTTATTTACCATTATTTCACCTCTGATCATGATCCATATGATGTCTTGTGAGTAGTTCGTTTAGTTCTTGAGGACATGGGAGAAGTCAAGATGTTAGTAGTGAATTATTGTTGAGAAATATTTAATGGTTTGATATTGTTGTGGTGCTATTTCACTAGTGGTGTCATGTGAACATCGACTACATGATACTTCACCATTTATGGGCCTAGTGAGATGCATTGTGTATTTGGCTACCAATTGTGGGGTTGCTGGAGTGATAGAAACCTAAACCTCCGTTGGGAAACCATTGCACCAGGGAGCGTAGGATCCTAGAGTTTAAGGCTGTGGTTAGATTTATCTTAATTACTTACTTGTATTTGCGGATGCTTGCAAGGGGTATAATCACAAGTGTGTATTTATCCTAGTAAGGGTAGTGCGCTAGCACAGGTTCACCCCCATAACACTTACCAAATCAATAAATACTATTGGCTCTATGAAGCGAAAGCTCTTGACAGAAACCTCCCGTGTGTCCTCGAGAACGTTTGGTTATTATAAGAACACAACCGGCTTGTCCTTTGCTGAATAAAGGATTGGGCCACTTGCTGCAATTGTTACTACTGTCTTTTATTTACTCGCACTTTATTTACTCGTATTACCAAATACTCCTGAAAACCTGTTTGCTAGTATTTACAGTGATTCCTTGATCAAAACTGCTCATCAACACCTTCTGCTCCTCGTTGGGTTCGACACTCTTATTTATCGAAAGTACTACGATACACCCCCTATACTTGTGGGTCATCAGCGTGTAGCTTTTCACCAGCAGCAACATGAAACCTGCACACAACACAACCAAGAACTTTGCTCCCAACATACGATGAGGTTGTCAATCTCACCGGTTTGCTGTAAACATAGGATTAAGCGTATCGTGTGGTAAAAGGATAATAGTAATGCAAGTAAAGTAAACAGTGTGAGTAATAGTAAAACGGTAAAGCAATGTAAAGGAAATTGGACCAGGGTCCACAGTTCACTAGTGGCGTCTCTCTATAAGATAAAAAATATTACAGTTGGGCAATTGATAGAGTAAAGATAGCGTAAATACGTCGCGAGGATCACTATGAGGTTCACTCTGGGCATTACGACAAAATACATAGACCGTAATCCAACTGCATCTATGACTAAAAATCCACTCGCGGGGAATCATCCGAGGACCCCTTGAGTATTAAGTTGCGAACAACAGATAATTGCATTAAGCAAAGTGCGTAATGTAAACAAAGCAAATGTCCTTGGACACAAGAATGTTGCTTTCTCCCGAGTGGCAACAACACATCTACAACCTTAGAGGTATCTGTCACTCCCCCAGATTAAATAGAGGCATGAACCTAACTATCGAGCATAAATACTCTCTCTTGGAGTTACTAGCATCTACTCAGCCAAGATAGCTACTAACAACGGAAAGCATGCAAGATCATAAACATCATAGAGATAACATAAGATATATAATTCAGCACATCAACTCAACATAGTACCAATAATCATCGGATCCCAACAAAGACAACATGTATGATTACACAAAGATAATCTTGATCATGTAGGGCAGCTCACAAGATCTAAACATGAAACACATGGTGGAGGAGACAACCATCTAGCTACTGCTATGGACCCATAGTCCAAGGTAGACTACTCACACATCACTCCGGAGGCGACCATGGTGGTGGAGAAGGCCTCTGGCAGGGTGCCGGGAAGAGCACCTGGATCCTCCCGATCTCGCTTCGACGACGGTGGCGGCTTGCAGTATATTTCGTGGAAAAGCAATCTGTCCCTTAGGTTTTTCCCGTTGAGGGGAACTTATAGGCGAAAGGGCAGCGTCAAAGGGTGGGCCACCTGGCCTCACCATGTGGTGGCGCGATCAGGGGCTGGGCCACGCCTCCTGGTGGTGAGGCTGGCCCCTGGCCCCCCTCCGTCTCATCTTCGGTCTTCGCGAAGCTTCAGTAAAAATAGGAGGTTCGTCTTTTATTTCGTCCAATTCCGAGAATATTTCCTGTGTTACTTTTCTGAAACACAAAAACAGCAAAAAAAATAGGGAACTGTCACTGTGGCATCTTGTTAATAGGTTAGTTCTGGAAAATGCATAAAAATGCCACAAAGTGTAACAAAACACAAAGCAAATGGTGTAAGAACAAGCATGGAGCATCAAAAATTATAGATACGTTTGAGACGTATCAAGCATCCCAAGCTTAACTCCTGCTCATCCTCGAGTAGGTAAGTGATAACAAAAGAATAATTTTTGAGGTGACATGCACCATCACAATCTTGATCATCAAAGTAAGCATTGAGTGCTGGGATCAAAGAACTTAAAACATGGGCATGAAAGACATAATCTTGACAATAAAAACTTAGCAACCATGTTATAACATGAAAAGAAACACAAACGAAAGATCATGAAAAATGAAACAATGAAAGTCAAACGTGTGTTCAAATCATATGGAAAAACATAACAAATGGTTTTCATCTTGTCCTTCATGGAATAGCAAAACATGAATGCAAAGGACACCTTCAAGTTTAAGAGGGCGACTAGATACAAATAATTTAAGAATAAGTGAAACCATAATCATGAATCAATCAATGATAAACTTTGGGACTATGCTAAAAAATGACAACTATGCTCTCTTAGACAGTGCATAACGGTAGAAGGTGGAGACTCAACATAAAAGTAAAAGAAAGGCCCTTTGCATAGGGAAGCACTGATTGCAAATTTTATAAACCTTCAAAAGTTATGGTACTTACTAGCTTTGAGCTCTCATTAGCCCCATCATAGGCATCTTGAATGGTTAAAGTAAATGTAAGAACGTTTATGAGCATATGCTTGACAAATCATAAGTTGAAAACCTCATGTCCCGTGAAGTACGAATATCCAAACCTCATGCTACTCGACTTGGGGTCCCAAACAAGCTCTTGTAATTGTAAGTATACAAGTATCATCAAGAACTGCCAAAGGGGTACCTCCTTGCCCGATGACTTGGAACAAGCCCACATCAAAATGACAGGACAAACAGACAATGAACACCTCGGTATCTCTTTTATTTACCATTGGTATAGCTTTTTATTTTGAGATGCGTTGTCGAATGTCCACTATGGGCATGCTGTAAATTTCCACCATGAATGATGCATGGCTTAGATTAGCGGCCCAGGCGTTTCTCTAACACATATACAAACTCCATGATCCCGCAAGATTCCTAACTTGTTTCACATCGCGAGTATCCATAAACAAAAGATCACGATATCAACTCAAATAGGAGAAGTGCAATGTTGAAAGCTTACCCCATGACGGCATGGTTTGGCTAATTTCTAACTTACAACTTGCAAGTATAACATCAATATAAAAGAGTATTATGTCTCAAACGTATCTATAATTTTTGATGCCCCCTGCTTGTTTTTACACCATTTGCCTTATGTTTTGTTACACTTCGTGGCATTTTTATGCGATTTCCGGAACTAACCTACTAACAAGATGCCACAATGCCAGTTCCCTGTTTTCTGCTATTTTTGTGTTTCAGAAAAGCTACACAGGAAATATTCTCGGAATTGGACGAAACAAGTATGGAAACTCCTATTTTACCCAAACGAAGGACGAGGACCAAACGAGAGCCGGAGAGGGGCCAGAGGCTGGCCACACAACATGGGGGCGCGGCCCAGCCCCTGGCCACGCCCACCCATTGTGAGGCCACCCTGGTCCACCTCTGACGACGCCCCTTCGCCTATAAGAAGCCTCCTGACGGAAAACCCTAAGGGAATCGGCAAATATCCAGAAAGAGTTCCGCAGCTCTGTCGGGGATATAACCCCGGGTATACCAAAGTACCCCTTTGTTATGACTAATATATATATTGTATATGTTGTACTATGTGTGCAGGATATTGGAAAGCATTTAACAGCAGCCTGGGCCGGATTAACCAAAGCCCAGGCCGGAATAAACTGCTCCCAAGCCGGAATATACTTAACCAGGCCGGCATATCCCTTGCCAGGCCGGGATAAAGGTCTTAAACCGGCTGGGCCGGCGCTGCTATAACCCGGCTGGGCCGGATTACAGTGTTCCGGCCGGGCCAGGCTGGGATCCCTGGCCCAGGCCGGATTATCTCTTTAGTAGGCCGGATTATCCCCTTGGTAGGCCGGGATATTCACTCCCAGACCGGATTATTCCTCTCCAGGTCGGGATTTACTACCTCCGGGACATATTCCTCGTCTAGCATCAACTCCAGCGCATCGTGCCAGTCCTGGGACGCCTCCAGGCTCGGACTGGCACATCCTCCACCATCGTATGCTGGTCTTGGGACGCCCCTTGGCTCAGACTAGCATATCCCTCCTCTCCTAGTCAGTCTTATCCTCAGGAGGAGGATAAGACTGATGACATGGTGATCCTGAAGACAGACGCTAGAAGACGAAGCCAAGTACTCCCAGTACAGACATCGATGGGACTAGCCCATGACCGTGACGCATCGCACAGTACTAAGGGCGGTACTGTGCTGATGCAGGCTATAGTGTGACAAGACCCCAGTAGTCATCTCAGCTACAGTGCATGTATAGTGTATTGTGGGGCATCCCTTGTCCCCTGGGCTCCCTATATAAGGGGCACCAGGGGGATCGATCACGCAAGAAGCCTCCAGAGGAGGCTCATTCTCTCTCGCTCCATGGGAGCTCCCTAGCACTAGCTCTTTAGCTCCTGCCCAGTGCAGCCTTAGATAGGCAAGATACACAGCTCAAGGAGCACCATTGTAGCTCTCATGTGAAGCTCATATAGATCAGACATGCAGGAGTAGGGGTGTTACCTCCTCACGAGGGCCCCGAACCTGGGTAGCTCGATGTGTTAGCAGTGACTTCTGTGCTCGGTCTCTACCGAGTCATCCCTCTCCCGGATCCACCAGCGTACAGTCGGCCCCCATTTAAGCCATCCTATGGCATATGTTGTTTCACCACGACGACATTTGGCACCCACCGTGGGGCAGATCAAGGCGCTGGTAGGAGTACATCCGGACGGGATCTTCTTCATCTGCTCGGGGGCTCGACATCAGCAACGCCTCCGAGCACAGCAGGTCTTCTTCAACTCCCGGGCTGACCTCAACTCGCCCGGGCCAGCATACGGCTGTCCCGGATCTACATCGGCATCTCCGGACCGGCACTCGGCTTCCTCCGGCCAGCATATCCTGTGTCCCGGCCAGCATATCCTGTGTCCCGGCCAGCATATCCTGTGTCCCGGCCAGCATATCCTGAGTCCCCGGCCAGCATATCCTGTGTTCTGGCCAGCATATCCTGTGTCCCGGCCAGCATATCCTGTGTCCCGGCCAGCATATCCTGAGTCCCGGCCAGCATATCCTGTGTCCCGGCCAGCATATCCTGAGTCCCGGCCAGCATATCCTGTGTTCTGGCCAGCATATCCTGTGTCCCGGCCAGCATATCCTGTGTCCCGGCCAGCATATCCTGAGTCCCGACCAGCATATCCTGTGTCCCGGCCAGCATATCCTGAGTCCCGGCCAGCATATCCTGTGTCCCGGCCAGCATATCCTGTGTCCCGGCCAGCATATCCTGAGTCCCGGCCAGCATATCCTAAGTCCCGGCCAGCATATCCTGTGTTCCGGCCAGCATATCCTGTGTCCCGGCCAGCATATCCTGTGTCCCGGCCAGCATATCCTGTGTCCTGGCCAGCATATCCTGTGTTCTGGCCAGCATATCTGGTGTCCCGGCCGGCATATTCTATGTTTGTTGTACCAGGGGACAGTTCCGCCTTCGCCTCGAGCATCTGCTGGTATTTCAAACTTCTTCAACGGTGCAAGTAAGTATTTATGCTGGTTCACTTCATATCCTGGTCAGCTTAATAGAAAAAATAGCTCAGGGGCTAGGTTAAAGCCCAGCAAGTTGCTTCTTAAGTATTGTTTCAGTATATATTAGTTTGCATGCCAGCATATCAGCTTCTCAGTTTCCTCCTGTATGTCTATCTATATGCCAAATTGCTACATATGCCTGCTGCAAATAGTATCCTTAGTATCAGTTTGTGTCTCCAAGTCTTGGGCAGAGTTTTATCTGGGCATGTTATATGCCGGTTTTATATGCCGACAACAAGATGTTATGTCAAGTTATATGTCTTTGCATGTGTCAACCAGTATATCTGCTGCAGTGCTATAGTCAGTATGCCAGTTAACATGTCAAGTTCAGTATATGCTATATGCCAAATGCTTTATCTCATATGCTACGTGTTATATGCCGGCTGTCGTATGCCAAGGCTCGTATGCCAGTTTTTTATATGTTGAATGCCATGTGCTAGTTGTTACATGTTTACAGTCAGATCAGTTATATGCCTATCTCAGTACCAGTTTCTGCATGCTACGTGCTATATGCTAGATCTCATATGCCAGTTACAGTATACTAGCATTTATATACCGGCACATGAGTGCCAAATATCTGTTGTAAGAGGCCAAGTTTGCTTATATGCCAGTTACAGTATGTCTACATTTATATGCCGGCACATGAGTGCCTAGTTCTTCCTTGTGAGTTGCCAAGTTAGCATATATGTCAAATTGCTATATCTCAGTCTGTATGTCAAGTGCTATGTACCGAATGATATGGGCTATATGCCAAACTCCATATGCTAGATTGCAAATATGCCAAATGCTATGACCATTGCTATGTCTTTTAGAATGACTACAGAACAGGTTGGATGTCTCATTATATATATGTCTATTACCCGGCTATGACTCTCCATATTGCCGTTACAGAGGAGAAATTACTATTATATCACCAGGGTTTCAGTTTATATCTCAAAGTCTCAGGTATTTCAGAGTATGCCAGCATATCATGGCAAACAGCAAAATTTCAGTATACCGGCATATGTTATATTTTGTATCCTGGCCGGCATATTTTATGTCCCAGCCAGCATATCTTTACATCTTGGCCAGCATATCTCAAAGTCTCAGTTCTCAGGTAAGTCAGTTTGTTAGCACATCATGTTATTAAGTGATATCTTGAGTCATATGTGTTTCAGTATGCCGGCATATCATGGCAAGAGTAAAGTTACAGTATGCCAGCATATCATGGCAAAGAGTAAGATTTCAGTATGCCAGCATATCATGGCAAAGAGCAAAATGCCAGTATGCCAGCATATCATGGCAAAGAGCAAGGTTTCAGTATGCCGGCATATCAATGCAAAGGTAAGATTTCAGTATGCCGGCATATCAATGCAAAGGTAAGATTTCGGTATGCCGGCATATCATAGCAAGAGTAAGATTTCAGTATGCCAGCATATCATGGCATCGACCAAAATCCCCAATCACCGTTTATTTCGGTTTGCCAGCATATCAAGGCATCTATCAATAACTCATATCGTCGTTTATTTCGGCATGCCAGCATATCACGGCATTCTATAATCCTTTCAGTTATCGCCAATTCTGGCACAGTAATATATCGAGACATCGATCTCAAAGTTAACAAGCATCATATCTTTTATCGTATCCGGTTTCATAGAGTATCCCGGTTTAGCATATTAACATGTCTTATCATTTTTTGCATACTAACAAGTGCCCAAGAGGCAAAAGCAGCCCAAGAGGCAAAGCAGCCCAAGAGGCATATCAGTATACCGGCATTGTCAAAGCAGACAATGTCGATGAGACATAGCCCGAGAGGCAAAGTGTCGATATAGTGCCCAAGAGGCAAAAGCAGCCCAAGAGGCAAAGCAGTATACCGGCATTGTCAAAGCAGACAATGTCGATGAGACATAGCCCGAGAGGCAAAGTGTCGATATAGTGCCCAAGAGGCAAAAGCAGCCCAAGAGGCATATCAGTATACCGGCATTGTCAAAGCGGACAATGTCGATGAGACATAGCCCGAGAGGCAAAGTGTCGATATAAAGCCCAAGAGGCAAAGTAGCCCAAGAGGCAAAAGCAGCCCAAGAGGCAAAGTAGCCCAAGAGGCATAGCAGTATACCGGCATTGTCAAAGCAGACAATGTCGATGAGACATAGCCTGAGAGGCTAAGTGTCGATATAAAGCCCAAAGAGGCAAATAGCTCAAAAGGCAAAAGCAGCCTAAGAGGCATATCAGTATACCGGCATTGTCAAAGCGGACAATGTCGATGAGACATAGCCCGAGAGGCAAAGTGTCGATATAAAGCCCAAGAGGCAAAGTAGCCCAAGAGGCAAAAGTAGCCCAAGAGGCAGAAGTAGTCCAAGAGGCAAATAGCTCAAGAGGTAAAGTATCGATATGGCCAAAGAAGGCAAAGCAGTATGCCGGCATTGTCGAAGTAGACGATGTCGATGAGACATAGCCCAAGAGGCAAAGTGTCGATATAGCCAAAGAAGGCACAATAGTATTTTGAGATAGCCCGCGAAGGCTAGCATATCACGTATATGAGTATATGTCAAACGGGAGATTGCCTATGATGGCATGAGATAGAATCAGGCCTATGCAGGCCAGCATATCAGTTTTTTGTGAATATGTGAGTTTGGGACTTTGGTATATTTTGTTGAAGCCTGTGCGCGACTCCGCGAGTCCCCCACAGCCTCGGGGGCTAATGTCGGGGATATAACCCCGGGTATACCAAAGTACCCCTTTGTTATGACTAATATATATATTGTATATGTTGTACTATGTGTGCAGGATATTGGAAAGCATTTAACAGCAGCCTGGGCCGGATTAACCAAAGCCCAGGCCGGAATAAACTGCTCCCAAGCCAGAATATACTTAACCAGGCCGGCATATCCCTTGCCAGGCCGGGATAAAGGTCTTAAACCGGCTGGGCCGGCGCTGCTATAACCCGGCTGGGCCGGATTACAGTGTTCCGGCCGGGCCAGGCTGGGATCCCTGGCCCAGGCCGGATTATCTCTTTAGTAGGCCGGATTATCCCCTTGGTAGGCCGGGATATTCACTCCCAGACCGGATTATTCCTCTCCAGGTCGGGATTTACTACCTCCGGGACATATTCCTCGTCTAGCATCAACTCCAGCGCATCGTGCCAGTCCTGGGACGCCTCCAGGCTCGGACTGGCACATCCTCCACCATCGTATGCTGGTCTTGGGACGCCCCTTGGCTCAGACTAGCATATCCCTCCTCTCCTAGTCAGTCTTATCCTCAGGAGGAGGATAAGACTGATGACATGGTGATCCTGAAGACAGACGCTAGAAGACGAAGCCAAGTACTCCCAGTACAGACATCGATGGGACTAGCCCATGACCGTGACGCATCGCACAGTACTAAGGGCGGTACTGTGCTGATGCAGGCTATAGTGTGACAAGACCCCAGTAGTCATCTCAGCTACAGTGCATGTATAGTGTATTGTGGGGCATCCCTTGTCCCCTGGGCTCCCTATATAAGGGGCACCAGGGGGATCGATCACGCAAGAAGCCTCCAGAGGAGGCTCATTCTCTCTCGCTCCATGGGAGCTCCCTAGCACTAGCTCTTTAGCTCCTGCCCAGTGCAGCCTTAGATAGGCAAGATACACAGCTCAAGGAGCACCATTGTAGCTCTCATGTGAAGCTCATATAGATCAGACATGCAGGAGTAGGGGTGTTACCTCCTCACGAGGGCCCCGAACCTGGGTAGCTCGATGTGTTAGCAGTGACTTCTGTGCTCGGTCTCTACCGAGTCATCCCTCTCCCGGATCCACCAGCGTACAGTCGGCCCCCATTTAAGCCATCCTATGGCATATGTTGTTTCACCACGACGACAAGCTCTGCCACCGCCGCCGACGAATTTCGGGGGACAGAAGTCTCTGTTCTAGCACCCTGTCGGGACAGGGAAGTGCCCCCAGAGCCATCTCTATCGGTCTCCATCGCCATCTCCGCCGTCTCCATCGACCTCACCACCATCTCCATCAACCTTGCTGTCTCCTATGATGAGGAGGGAGTAGTTCTTCCCCGAGGCTGAGGGCTCTACCGGTAGCTATGTGGTTCACCTCTCTCTCCCATGATGTGATCTTTATGTGATCATGAGCTTTGTATCTAGTTGAATTGGTAGATGTTATTATTCAGATATTATGCTACTCCTGTGCTTTATATTTGTAAACTCCGGAGATACCTTGTATCATGGTGTGATGGTGACAGTGTGCGCATCATGTGTGTCTTTTTGGTTAATGTCTCTATGAATTGTTGGTGTTTGTTGGAACCATCTAGTGCGTTCACGGTGACAGTGTGGGACAATCTAGTTTGGGGAAATACGGACTTTGAGGGGTGCTTCGTAGCCCTACGCATGATTAGTGTTCGTTTTCCATTTTAGAATTGTTTTGAGTTGCATATTGATGATAGTATCTATTGGTTCAATTATGTTATATTTGTTGAGAGTGTGTCCACTAGTGAAAGTATGATCCCTAGGCCTTGCTTCCAAGCATTGCACACCGTTTCCTTTCAGTTTTCTTACATGTTTGCTCGCAGTTATATTTATTTCATATTACATTTGCTACTTATAATCATCACTACTACTTGTCTTTCACTATCTCTTCGCCGAACTAGTGCACCTATACATCTGACAAGTGTATTGGGTGTGTTGGGAACACTAGAGACTTTCTGTATCGTAATTGCAGGGTTGTTTGAGAGGGATAGCTTTGATCTCTTCCTCCCTGAGTTCGATAAACCTTGGGTGATCCACTTAAGGGAAACTTGCTGCTGTTCTACAAACCTCTGCACTTGGAGGCCCAACACTGTCTACAAGAACAGACGTGTGTGTAGACATCAAGCTCTTTTCTGGCGCCATTGCCGGGGAGGTAAGGTAAAAGGTACTCGCGTCCTCCTGTGTGAGTGCTCGAAGTTATTTCCTTTAGATTTTGCAATTATATCTTTTTGTTTCTTGTTTTTATTTTCACTAGTTAGGCTTAATGGAAAGTAAAGAGTTCTTTAGTCTTTTTCCTGAGTTTAGATTTGAAGAGAAAATTGAAAAACCTTTGGAGCTTAATTTGCATGCTAATAGTGTTGTTAGTATGAATGCTTTGAACACCGTTATTGCTAATGCTATAGAAAAGTCTAAGCTTGGGGAAGCTGGTTTTGTTAAGCATGATATTTTTAGTTCCCCAGCTTTAGTGGAGAAAGTTTGCTCTGATGATATTTTATCTCCCATATGTGATGTTTATAATGATGCTTGTGCTCCTCATCCTTTTAAAATACCTATGAAAATTGTCGAATGTGCTATGAATAACTGCTATTTAGGAGATGGAACTGTCCATCCTGGTGATCATTTGCTTTTTATACATGAATTATGCGAGTTGTTCAAGTGTGCAGGTATTTCAATGAACCGATTTAAGAAGAAGCTATTCTCTTTATCATTGAAGGGCAGAGCTGCGGATTGGTATAAAACGCTAAAGGATGGCCGACCTATTGATTGGGAGGAAATTGTACCTCTCTTTTATTCTAAATTCTATCCTTCTAGTGAGGTTTATAAAGATAGGAATTATATTTATAATTTTCATCCGCATGAGGGAGAAAGCATTGCCCAAGCGTGGGAAAGATTGAAGTCACTAATGCTCAAATGTCCTATTCATGAGCTTCCCCATAAAATTGTTACTAATAATTTTGTTGCAAGGCTTTTAGGATATTACAAGGACTATCTAGATGCATGCTTTGATGGCTCTTTCACAAGCAAGGATGTCGACGTCAAGTGGAATCTGCTTGAAACAATTCAAAACAATATTGAAGATTGGGATAGCGACAAAGGTAAAGGATCAGGTATAAATTATGAGTATGATTGCATTAAGTCTTTTGCTGAAACTGCTGATTTTCAAGAGCTTAGTGTTAAATATGGTCTTGATCCCCTAATTATGGTTAATTGCTTTTGAGCCTTTGCTTCCCATATTAATGTTCCCAAAGGAAATGGGGACGTGTATCATGAACCTTTCAAAGACACTTGCATAGAAAGTGATATTGTTGTTGATGATTGCAATAAACATGCTCGAACCTCTGAAAGTCCTATTTCTTATAAGCATATTAATTTTTGTGGAGTACATAGACCTTGTGAACAGAGTCACAACAAGGAAGATTATTGTATCCACCATGGGAATGAAGAAACCCGAATGTGGCACAAGGCTCTAGATGAGCTTGGTGAAAAGGTTTGTGAGCTTTATCCTTTTCTTTCTGAACTTTGCGATGACATGGGTCATTTTAATTTTCAATGCTCAGGCCCTAATAGTCACCTTTCTTATCGAATGAGTAACACAAGTTTGTATTGTGATGACAAGATTACTCTCAATCAGCATGATGATCTTACTTTGTTTTTGGGGTGTGAAGAGATATCTAGAAAGACTTCTTTGGTAGATATGAGTGTTTTTGATATTAATAGCACCCTTCGTGGTTGTCGTCTCTATTGTGTTAAAGATTGCCTCGCAAATACTAACATACAAAATCTTATAAAACATGATGTTTTTCCAAGCTATGACAGGACTGATAGATGTTGCCATCTTATTAATAGAGAGGAGGAATCCTCCAAAGTTTCTTCTGTTGTTCCTGTCAGCAAACCAGATTATGTGGAGAAAATGCCTTTCAAGCCTCTCCCTCCTGAAGGAGAGAGTAAGAAGAGTAAGAAGAAGAAGAAGAAGAAGAAGAAGAGGAGTAAAAGGCGAGAGGAAACGGTATCTTCCCCTAAGCATGTTGCTCCTATTATAGATTATGATAATTCTGATCTTGATGATGTTGCCATGCCTGTTACCTATGTTAGTGATCATGATTGGGAAAATCACTCTACTTTTGATATTGAAAATCTTTTTGGTACTAATTCTGCAAATTATAAGGTTAATAATTGTTGTACCATTAGTACTATCCATGTTCCTTCTTATGATGATATGTTTGATGAATATGCTTTGCAAAGTAGCTGTTCTCTCGCTTATGATGATACTAAACCTCTAGTTTATGATGGTTATGATGATGAGTATAATATTTTCAGTTCACCTACATTTGAGGAGAAAATTAGTTATGATTACAATACGCCTCCTATTTTTGATGATTATGGTGATGAGAATAATTATTCTGTTGACTCTACTCCTACTACGATTGTTCATGTGGGAAGTATTAATTCTTTTATGCATGTGGCTCAGGATAGGGATGTTTTATGTGACAGTTATGTTAGTTCTATTCATGATGCTACTGAAAGTTACTATGAGAGAGGGAAACATGGTTTGATGGATCTCAATAATATTAAGTTTCCCCTCTCTATGTTGCAAATCTTGAAGTGGCACTTGTTTTATCTATCCATGTTTGCTACTATATGCCTCGTTGATTTATTTTCTTACAAGATTCCTATGCATAGGAAGTGGTTTAGATTTAAATGTGTTTCACATTTTCTTTTTAATGCTCTCTCTTGCTTCAAGTTCTTTTGTGGCACCTTTGCCTTAAGTTCTTTTTGGGCGCCGATGTGGGCATTTTCTGAAATTACTGCGCCTAGCTCGAAGGCGTTAAAGAAAAGCACTCTTGGGAGATAACCCATTGTTTTACTTTCAGTTATTTTTCTTTTATTTGAGTCTTGGAAGTTATTACTACTGTAATGACCTCTCCTTATCATTTTTATTTCATTGTTGTGCCAAGAGAAACCTCTAATGTGAGGGAGGTAAGATTTGGGGAAGTTGCTATCCTGAAACAGATTTCGGTGTTGCACCGTAAAAATTCGTGAAAATTCTCAGAATATCTTTTTGACCTGCGATTTCTTGTGCATATGACCCAGGTTATATCCAAATTTTCATTAGTTTTACACTTTTTGATTTGAGCAACAGAAGGTCCTCAAAAAAATCGACCTTTGTCAGCTGTTCAGTTTTGACATATTTCTGCCACTATTTGTGTTTGCCTCTCGATCGCTTTCTTTTTGAGTTCTTTTGATCCGGGAAATTTTTGAGGAAGTTTCTAAAGTAGTATATGCTTTAATATGTGGTAGGCTTGAGTTGAAACCTGAACCAAAAGGATTGATTCATTATTATGCTAACACTAATGTTGCTAATAGAATTGTGTTGAGTTTTGTATGAAGGAAGTTTTCAAGTCTAGGGATTGGAGACTGATGAGATGAGATGAAGGATGGAAAAAATCTCAAGCTTGGGGATGCCCACGCACCCCAAGAAATATCCAAGAGGTACAAGCGTCAAAGCTTGGGGATGCCCCGAGGCACCCCTTCTTCATCGGCAAAAATCAGGTCACCTTTCAAGACACTATATTTTTATTGCTTCATGCACTATGCGTTTTTCTTGGAGCGTCAGTTGTTTTTGCTTTCAGTTTTCTTTTGTTTTGTTTGCTGAAATAAATGTTTGGATCACATCATGTTTTTGGAGAGAGACTTGCTCCGTTTTTCATTGCCAAGAACACTCTAGTTTTCACTCTTATCGTTCAACGAGTGTTCTCTTTTTCTGCTACTGTGTTTAGCTTTCGTTTTTCGCCTTGATTTTTGTTCAGATCTTGTTATATCTTTGCATCAAGGTGTATTTTGACCTCTGGTCCATGTTGGTTTTCATCAAAAGAGTTGTTTCAAAAAGGTTCAAATGGTGTAGAAAAAGAGAAAAAGTTTCATGCAAAAAAGTGGTACAAAAAGGAGCTTGACTGAGGCTTAGGATTTTGCATATCGTGCTTGATGTCATTTTTATAGTATGCTTAGTGGTTTTTCTGTAGCATGACTTGTCTCAAATGACTGAGATTGCTTAATGAGCCTTTGAAAAAATCATGCGTTGTTTTTATTTTATGGAAGCATTAATTTGGTTTTCTCCTTGATGCTTTATTTGAGTTGACTTGGCGCATGCTTACAACATGTTTGACTCATACAAAGTCGCCATAAGCCTCTATGATCATTTAGTTTTTGACTTTTGATGCCATCTTATGCTTCTCTTAATGATATTTTGTCGCTATGCATGATTATGGCCGTTATTGCTCTCTTAGTTGGTCGCTCCCAGTCTTTTGCTAGCCCTCATTTTGTACTGAGTATGAGCTCTATTCGTGCATCCAACTACTAAAAACCAAGTTATGCCAATGTGTCCACTATAAATTCCTATGCATGGTAATTATAAGCCATTCCAAGTAAATTTTCATGTGCTACCTTTCAGAAAACCTTCAAAACACTTCTTGTTTTGCGACACTGTTTTTAGCTCATGGGGACATAGTGGTCGGATTTGCTATCTTCCATATTGTTTCATTCCAAAAAGAAAGAAAAAAGAGAAAAAATAAAGAAAAAAGGCACTCCTCCATGGTATGTGAATGTTGGTGGGCACCCGATGGAATCGGTTAGCCATGGTTTGTGAAAGGAAAAAAGGTGGGGAGGAGTGCCAAGCTTTATAAAAGAGCACCAAAGTGCCAATCCCTCTCTCAAAAACTTGCTTACTTTTTGTATGGAAGAGAGTAAGAACCCCATTGCCAGTCGTTAACAAAGACAACCACCTCTCAAAACCAAATTTTTATCTCTGTTTTACAAATGAAAAGCTCTAGCACATGTTTAATCACTGCTTCCCTCTACGAAGGGCCTTTCTTTTACTTTGATGTTGAGTCTCCACCTTCTACCTTTATGTACCTTCTAAGAGAGCATAGTTGTCATTCTGAGTATAATATGCATTGTCCCAAAGTTATCATTGATTGACTCATGATTATGGTTTCACTTGTTCTTAAATTATTTGTATCTAGTGGCCCTCTTAAACTTGAAGGTGTCGTATGCATTTATGTTTTGCTATTCCATAAGGGACAAGCTGAAAACCATTTGCTATGTTTTCCATATGATTTGAACACATGTTTGAGTTTCATTGTTTCATTATTCATGATCTTTCGTTTGTGTTCTTTTTCATGTTATAACATGGTTGCTAAGTTTCTTCTATCAAGATTATGTCTTTCATGCCCATGTTTTAAGTTCTTTGATCTCAGCACTCAATGCTTTACCTAGATGATCAAGATTGTGATGGTGCATGTCACCTAAAAAATTATTCTTTGTTATCACTTACCTACTCGAGGACGAGCAGGAGTTAAGCTTGGGGATGCTTGATACGTCTCAAACGTATCTATAATTTTTGATACTCCCTGCTTGTTTTTACACCATTTGCCTTGTGTTTTGTTACACTTCGTGGCGTTTTTATGCGATTTCCGGAACTAACCTACTAACAAGATGCCACAGTGCTAGTTCCCTATTTTTCTGCTATTTTTGTGTTTCAGAAAAGCTACACAGGAAATATTCTCAGAATTGGACGAAACAAGTTCAGAAACTCCTATTTTACCCAGACGAAGGACGAGGACCAAACAAGAGCCGGAGAGGGGCCAGAGGCTGGCCACACAACAGGGGGGCGCAGCCCAGCCCCTGGCCGCGCCAACCCATTGTGAGGCCACCCTGGTCCACCTCTGACGACGACCCTTCGCCTATAAGAAGCCTCCCGATGGAAAACCCTAAGGGAATCGGCAAATTTCTAGAAAGAGTTCCGCAGCTCCGCCGCCACCGCCGATGAATTTTGGGGATAGAAGTCTCTGTTCCGGCACCCTGCCGGGATGGGGAAGTGCCCCTGGAGCCATCTCCATCGGTCTCCATCATCATCTCCGCCGTCTCCATCGACCTCACCGCCATCTCCATCAACCTTGCTGTCTCCTATGATGAGGAGGGAGTAGTTCTCCCCCGAGGCTGAGGGCTCTACCGGTAGCTATGTGGTTCACCTCTCTCTCCCACAATGTGATCTTTATGTGATCGTGAGCTTTGTATCTAGTTGAATTGGTAGATGTTATTATTCAGATATTATGCTACTCCCGTGCTTTATATTTGGGAACTCCGGAGATACCTTGTATCATGGTGTGACGGTGACAGTGTGCGCATCATGTGTGTCTTTTTGGTTAATGTCTCTATGAATTGTTGGTGTTTGTTGGAACCATCTAGTGCATTCACGGTGATAGTGTGGGACAATCTAGTTTGGGGAAATACGGACTTTGAGGAGTGCTTCGTAGCCCTACGCATGATTAGTATTCGTTTTCCATTGGAGAATTGTTTTGAGTTGCATATTGATGATATTATCTATTGGTTCAATTATGTTATATTTGTTGAGAGTGTGTCCATTAGTGAAAGTATGATCCCTAGACCTTGTTTCCAAGCATTGCACACCGTTTCCTTTCAGTTTTGTTACATGTTTGCTCGCAGCGATATTTATTTCATATTACATTTACTACTTATAATCATCACTACTACTTGTATTTCACTATCTCTTCGCCGAACTAGTGCACCTATACATCTGACAAGTTTATTGGGTGTGTTGGGGACACAAGAGACTTTCTGATTTGTAATTGCAGGGTTGTTTGAGAGGGATAGCTGTCGTAGGAATTTGGAGACAGTAGCCATGGGGAGGCTTATCGGAGGGGCTCGACGTTGGTGACGATGGGCCCGGCTCGGGATTGTGCCAAAAGAGACACCTCGGTTTACCCAGGTTCAGGGCCCTCCCGGTTGGAGGTAAACCCCTACTTCCTGCCTGCTTCGTATTGATTGGATTGTAACGATTACAGTGCTCCTCGAGCTGTTCGGCTAGAGGAGGAAGAAGAAGATCGGATCCCCTATGCTAAGGGTCCAGGCCCCCTTATATAGACGGGGGGCTGGTTACAGGTTTCGGTAACGCTTCGGCCGGCTGCCGGCTCCTTGGCGGCGGCGTCCTTGGCCTGATCTCTTCTGCCCACGCTCTGGCAAAGGCACTTTATAAAGTGCCTTTTCCCCAGGCCGGCATCTGGAGAGCATATCCCCTCTCCTTTGCCTCGGATCCTGCCGTGGAGAAGGATCCTCGCCCTCTCATTGGTTGGTCGTGGTCGTGGCGCTCGTCACTCCTGTCTGCGCCTCTGTCGCTCTTGTCGGGGCCGTTCTGCTTTTGGCAAGACGGCCGTTGGAGGAGTTTTGTCTCCATCGCCCGGCTCCAGCTCTCCTCGGCAGAGTCGTCAGCCGGCTGCTGGCGCAGCCGGCCCTCCTCGAGTGGAGCCGGTCTCCTAGCGCCGAAGCCTCGGGGATTCCTGGGACGCCAGCTGGCATATTGCCTGGCTCGTGGTGCGCCCCCTAAGTCATCCCCACGACACTAGCCCCCGAAACTGGCAAAGTCTCATGGGCTAGCATGGGGCTTCGGCGGGTTCTTCTTTTCGTCGAAGTCTTGCTCGTCCTCGTCGAAGTCTCAGGATCTCCGGTCCGGCTGAGTCGATCCAGTCATCAGGGCTAGGCCGTGCGGAGTCTTTCCGGCCGTCTCGGGACGAGCCGGCTCCAGGACGCGGCCCGGCTGGAGGCCACGAATCGGTGCGTTACCTCTTGGGAAATTGTGCTGCCTTGAGTCTTGTTCCCACGCAACGGCCGGCGCAGTGCGCCAGTGAGCCGTCTAGTCGTCTAGACCTCGGAATCCCCTTCGCCATAACTTCTCGGGTCGTCATGTGAGGTGGGCCGGCATACGCCAGCGGCACGTCCCATCAACTCCTCCCACGGTCCGCTGCGGCAACCGCTGCGGTGGCGCACGACGTGGGAGTTGGTTACTGAAACGTCGGGGGTTGCCCTCTTGCCCTTCTTCTTTAAATACCGGGCGCGTTAGCTGCGCAGGGCATTCCCCACTTCTCCCCTCGCCTCTGGACATGTCGTCCCCTAGCGATTCGACTGCCAGCGACATCAAGGTCCCGGAGGGGAGCGGGAAAGAGGTCGAGGCGCCGGAGGGGTCGCCTCCCGTGCCTCGGAAGCGTGGTCGCCCGAAGGGGAGTCGTAACAAGAATACTTTGGAGGCTCTTGCGGCGAAAGCTTCTGCTGCTGCTTCTTCCTCCGCTGCGCCCCCGGTGGCTGGAGCTTCCGGCGATGCGGGCGTCCCGGAGAAGCGGGGGCGGGGCCGTCCGAGGGGGAGCGGGAAGAAGGCCGCTCCCGCGGCGGCTATTGCTCCCTCGTCATCTCGCCGTCGTGGGCGGCCGCTGGGGAGCAAGAACAAGAAGGCCCCGGCTGTCCTCAGGGTTGCAGCCACCCCCACGGGGTCCCGCGCGGCGGCCCCTCCTCAGCTTGGCCCGTCGCGGCCCTGGTTGAAGAGACCGGCGCTCCAAACGCCGACCTATGTTTCGGCCCAGGGGTGGTCCACCTGCGTCGTTCCTGCGCTCGCCGGGTCTCGGGACCGCCTTCGCCTTCCGTCCCAGTTCGCGCGCTCGATGGAAGGCCAGGAGATGGCCTACGCCAAGCTGCGAGAATGCAGCGGCGGCCAGCCGTCGTACCACGTCGAGGTCTACTTCGACGGCCAGGGGGAGTGCTACTTCCGCGACGGGTGGTCGAAGTTCTTCTTCGACTACGGCGCGCACGAGGGCTGGTTCATCCTCCTCACCCGTCATGACGGGAAGAAGGAGTTCACCGCCTGCTTCTTCGATGCCACCCTCTCTGCCCGCACTTACGCCCCCCAGCCGTGAAGGACGGGGGCTTCTCCGGCCTCCGGCATGGGCTGGGGAAGGCGAGGATCTCCCAGGCGAGGCACTCTTGGCATCCTCCTCGTCGCTCCTCTTGCGGGCGATTCTGACACTGACTCGCCTGGGGATCCTTGGCATCCTTAGGGTAGCATTTTAGGGGACTTTTGTAATCGTCAAGCTCCTTAATGAACTCTTCTAGTTTCCTGCAAGTCCTTGTTTGCTGTATGAACATCTTTGCTTGCTATGTGAATGTCTCTTCTTCACTGTGCGCTTTTGCCATCGCGCAAAACGTCTTCCACTTGACATCACTGCGATGCGATGATCCTTCCCTTAATCGAGACTGCTGTTCGTGCGAGTCCGTAGATAGGGATTGTGGTAGTCGTTGGCCTGCGCAAACGCTTCGGACGGGGCTCCTCCGGCCTCGATGCGGAGGGAACGATGCTCCTGCTAGCCGGCTCTGGGAAGTGCGGGCTAGTTCCGGCTCCAGCGCGAATGGAATGGGAACCGCATCTGGTACCGGCTCGGGCAAGGGTCGGAGCCGGCGCGTTTCCTTTCCCAAGTCTTCGCACGTTTCGAGCCACGATTGGAGCAGACCTCCTGGCCTTCAGCTCTAGCCGTTGCTTTGCGAGTATTAGGTTTCGATTTCGCTGCTTGTTTGTCGATCGTGTCGCAGCGCCGGCTGCTCGAACAGCCGGCGAGGTACTGGAGCTGGCCTGCTTCTGAGGGCCAATTCCCTTTCCCCCTAGCCCCCGAGTTTTGGGGTAGCTGGACTATCAACTAGCCCGAAACTAACTTCTCGCGAATGATGCCCACCGCCAAGCGAGGCAGCTCTGGCTTCGAACCTCTTGGGCGTGGCTTCTCAGCCCAAACGCCAAAGATCGTATCTGTCAGCTACCCGCTGGCTTTGCACTTGCCCGGTTCCCTCAACCTTTTCCTTAATCTTCCCACCCTTCGGCCCTTCTACCCCCAACCGGCAGCCTGGTGCCGGTTGGTCTCCCTTGGGCCGGCAGCCGAATGCCGGCCTAGGGTGGGAGCGTGCCGCGGAGTGAGAAGTAGTACTTCAGTCTATCGGGCTCCCGACTCGTGCTAGCCTACGATTAGTTGACAGATACTACCCTTAATGCTTGGTTGAACGGGTTTTTTCTATCGCTTGTGGTTCTGCTCTGCGGCTTTCCTTCGTATGTGGCCTGCCGGCTCCTATCCGTCCGGCTACGCGGAGCCGGAAGGTGGAGGCTGGGCTCGAGACCTTCGTCATACGCAGTACTCATCCGGCTGGCGAGAGATCGATCGTTTTCGGGTCTGCCGGCTGTGGCTCGGTGCCTGGAGCCGGCTGCCAGTCAAGTGAATAACGCAGGAAGCAAAACATACACGAAGTGTTTTCCTCGGAGCCGGCCGTAACTTGCCGCTCCGTTTTCCTTTATTCATTGACACATTTTTCGGGGTACAAGCTTTTGCCTCAGCAGAAGAAAGGTCTTAAGAGACTGACATTCCAGGGACGCTCGGTCTCCTTGTCAGAGTTGTCTGCCTTGTTCTTTCTGGGCTCTTGTGCGTCGATGAGGTAATATGCCCCATTGCCCAACACCCGGCTGACAATGAACGGTCCCTCCCAGGGAGAGGACAGCTTGTGCATGCCTTTAGTGCTTTGGACCAGCCGGAGTACGAGATCACCTTCGCGAAACGCGAGCGGGCGAATTTTCCGGCTGTGGTATCGTCGCAGCTGCTGCTGGTAGAGCGCCGATCTAGCCAGAGCCTGCTCTCGAGCCTCCTCGAGGAGGTCGACACCATCTTCGCGAGCTTCTTTTGCTTGTTGCTCCGTGTACTGGACAACTCTGGGAGCATCGAACTCGATGTCCGTGGGTAACACCGCCTCTGCTCCATAGACTAGGAAGAAGGGTGTGAAGCCCACAGAACGGTTTGGAGTGGTGCGCAGGCTCCAGAGCACTGAGGGTAGCTCCTCGACCCAACAGCCGGCTGAGCGCTCGAGAGGCTCGACCAGTCTTGGTTTGATGCCGGCTAGGATCAGCCCATTTGCCTTTTCCACCTGTCCATTTGACTATGGGTGCGCCACCGATGCTAAGTCCAGCCGGATGCCTTTCTGACCACAGTAATCAGCAAAGACTCCCTTCGCAAAGTTTATCCCGTTGTCGGTGATGATGCTGTGGGGTATTCCATATCTCGTGATGATCTCGTTGAAGAACTTGATCGTGGACGAGCCGTCGAGCTTCTTGATTGGTTTGGCTTCGATCCACTTGGTGAACTTGTCCACAGCAACCAGCAGATGCGTCAAGCCCCCGGGTGCGGTCTTGAATGGCCCTACCATGTCCAGGCCCCAAACAGCGAACGGCCAGGCGAGCGGGATGGTCTTGAGGGCTGCCGCTGGAGTGTTTCTGTGCTTGGAGAAACGCTGGCAGCCATTGCACTGCTTCACCAGCTGCTCCGCGTTCTGCTTAGCCGTCGGCCAGTAGAATCCATGGCGGAAGGCTTTGGCCACCAAGGCTCTGGAAGATGCGTGATGTCCACACTCCCCTTGATGTATTTCTCTTAGCAGCTCTGTCCCTTCTTCCGGCTCGACGCACTTCTGGTAGATGCCTAACACGCTGCGCTTGTACAGCTCGCTGTTGATTAGGGTGTATGCCCCAGCTCGGCGCTGAATTCGCCTAGCTTCCGCTTCGTCTTGCGGCAGGTCCCCAGTGATGAGGTAGTTGGAGAATGGTTCTGCCCATGAAGGTATCTCCCGTATGTGGAAGACACTGGCGACCAGAGGGTCAGCAGCCCCCGGGTCCGTCGTCGAGCCGGCTTCGCCTGATTGTCCGGCTGGGGGAGCGGGCGTGGAGCCGGCAATCCCCTTGTCCTTCGTCGAGCCGGCCGCGCTAGGCTGGCCGGCTGCCTCCTCCAGTCCGGAGACGGCAGCCCCCGGGTCCGGTTGTGGTACCTGAGCCGGGGCTGGATCTCCAGGCACGTAGATGGATATGGATTCCGGTGAGGGCTTGATGGACGGCTTGCGGATGATCTCCAGGGATACCCCGGCTGGGATGTCTTGCTTGGTGGAGCCGATCTTAGACAGCCGGTCTGCCTCCTCGTTGTTCGCTCTGGGGACATGGTGGAACTCGCAGCCCTCAAAGAATCCGCAGAGCTGCTGCACGTAGAAGCGATAGGAGGCCATGTTGGCGTCCTTAGCGTCCCAATCTCCTAAGACCTGGTGCGTTACCAGGTCGGAGTCTCCAAAGCAAAGGATCCTCCTGATTCCAATCTGCTTGGCCATCTTGAGCCCATGCACCAGGGCCTCGTATTCGGCGACGTTGTTTGACGCACGGAAGTGCATCTGCAGCACGTACTGCAGTTTGTCTCCCTTGGGCGAGGTGAGGACGACGCCGGCTCCCAAGCCCCCGAGCAACTTGGAGCCATCGAAGTGCATGCGCCAGTAGGTGGAGTCCGGAGCCGGCGGCAGATACTGGTGCTCTCCCCAGTCCGCGAAGAAATCCGCTATGATCTGCGACTTGATCGTCGTCCTGGGCTTGTACTGAATGGTATGAGCTGCGAGCTCAATTGCCCACTTGGCCACCCTTCCTGACGCGTCCTTGCATCCGATGATCTCCGAGAGCGGAGTGGTGCTCACCACCGTGATTGGGTGCTCCTCGAAGTAGTGCTTCAGCTTCTTGGCCGCCATGTACACGCCGTAAGCGACCTTCTGATAGTGCGGGTAGTTCTGCTTGGAGAGAGTGAGCACCTCACTCAAGTAGTACACCGGGCGCTGAACCGGCAGCTCTTTGCCTTCCTCGGTGCGCTCCACTACGATCACCACGCTGATGACGCGAGGAGTCGCCGCGATGTAGAGCAGCATTGGCTCTCGCGGAGCTGGCGCTGCCAAAACTGGCGCGGTGGACAAGGCTCGCTTGAGGTCGTTGAAGGCGTCATCAGCGCACTGGGACCAAATGAAATGGTCTGTCTTCTTCATCAGCTGGTACAGCGGCATGGCCTTCTCCCCGAGCCGGCAGACGAACCGGCTAAGCGAGGCCAGGCAACCGGCGAACTTCTGCACATCTCTGAGCTGGGTGGGCTTCTCTAGGGCCTCGATGGCTTTTATCTTCGAGGGGTTAGCCTCGATCCCTCGCTGGGAAACGATATAGCCTAGGAGCTGTCCAGCCGGCACACCGAAGGTGCACTTCTCTGGGTTGAGCTTCATGCGATAGCGCCGTAGGTTGGTAAAGGTCTCCCTGAGATCGTCCAGGAGCGTGTTGCTCTGCTTGGTCTTCACCACCACGTCGTCCACATAGGCATGCACGTTCCTCCCAATCTGCCCTTGCAGACATCGCTGCATGGTTCGCTGGTATGTGGCTCCAGCGTTCTTCAGGCCAAATGGCATGGTGACGTAGCAGTAGGCTCCATATGGGGTGATGAAGGAGGTCTTGATCTGATCCGGCTGGAAGAGCGGGATCTGGTGGTAGCCCGAATAGGCATCCAGGAAGGACAGCAGGTCACAGCCGGCTGTGGAATCGATCACCTGGTCAATCCGTGGCAGTGCGAAAGGATCCTTGGGACAAGCCTTGTTGAGGCTGGTGTAGTCGATACACATTCGCCAAGTGTTGTTCTTCTTCAGAACCAGGACTGGGTTTGCGAGCCAGTCAGGGTAAAACACTTCCATGATGAAGCCGGCTGCAAGGAGCCGGGCAATCTCCTCGCCAATTGCTTTCCTCTTCTCTTCTGCAAACCATCGCAGCGGCTGCTTGACCGGCTTGGCGTCCGGCCGGACGTTGAGTGCGTGCTCAGCCAGCTCCCTCGGCACACCAGGCATGTCCTTTGGAGACCATGCAAAGATGTCCCGATTCTCACGGAGGAAGCTGGTGAGCTCGCTTTCCTATTTAGCAGACAAGCCGATGCCGATGATGACGTACTTGGAGGGGTCACTCTCGTCCAGCAGGATCTTCTTGGTGTCGTTGGCCGGCTTGAACTGCTCCACCGGCGACTGGCGAACCGGCACATCTTGCTGAGTCAGCTCCACGCGGTGTAGAAGCTGCCTCTTTTCCTCAGCGACGACCAGCGCCTCCGCCAGCTGCGAGCTCTCCCTGGCGCAGGCCAGGGACTTCTTGAAGTTCCCCGAGACCGTGATTACGCCTCTGGGCCCCGGAAGCTTCATCTTCAGATAGGCGTAGTGCGGGACGGCCATGAACTTGGCCAGGGCCGGTCGGCCTAGCAGGGCGTGGTAGGGACTGCTGATGTCCACCACCTCGAACCAGATTGGCTCGCGGCGGCTATTCCCCTTCTTTCCGAAGAGAACCTCCAGCTGCACCTTGCCCAAAGGGGTGCAAGAATGCCCAGGCACGATGCCATGGAAGGTGAGCTGGCTAGGTTTCAGTTGAGCAAGCGGGATGCCCAACTTCTCCAGAGAGCTCCGGTAAAGAAGGTTGATACTACTGCCGCCGTCGATGACCACGCGGGAGAACCGGCACATGTGCGTATCGGAGCATACAACCGGGTCCACGACCAGAGCGTATTCTCCAGGGCTGGGCATCAGCCTTGGGTGGTCCTCGCGCCCCCAGGTAATGGCCGCCTCAGACCAATGCATGAACTGGGGTTCTGTGGGCATCACGGCGTTCACCTCTGCCTCATGCCAAAGGTCGTTCCTTTTATCCTTGCCGGGCGTAGTGAAGATATGATACTGCTCCACGTCCGTCGGGAAGTCGTCGTCTTGGTCCGGCTCGCCTCCAGCCGGTTCACGCCGTTGGTCCTCCTGACCTCCAGCCGGTTGCGCTTGCGGCGCTCCAGGGATCTGCCGAGCGCGCTGCTCCAGCTCTCTCATGAAACGGCACTGACGCGTGGAGTGGGTCGCTTCCCTGCCCGGGGAGGTGTGAAACTTACACGGCTGGTCAAGCGCAGCATCGAGGGTGTACTTGCCCTCTTTGCGCCCATGACCGCTGCCTGCAGCCCCCGGGCCTCCTTGGTCTGAAGCCGCTCGCTTTGAGCTAGCAGATCCCCTGGAGGACGCCTGAACGTGGTCTAGCCACAGGTGGATGTGCAGCGCCGTTGGGTGAGCCTGGGACTCCGACCCTGGCGCTGACCCCGCGGTCAAGCGTGGTTCGCTCGCTCTGCCACCCTGCTGGGCGCGGCAGCCTTGGGCGCTGCCACTCGGAGCGCGGCCGCCCTGTCCACGCCCTCCGCGGCCTCGGCCTGCCGATGGCGACCGCTGGATCTGGCCAGGGACGGTGGTGGCGAGGGTGCGGCGCAGGTCATGGGCGAGCTCGGTCGGTGCGTCTCGGTGCACGTCGTAGAACTCGCCGAGCGTGGTGCTCGCGCGGCGTCGGTTGGACTCGTCCTCAGCCGCCTTGCCAAGAAGGACGAGGCGCGTCCGCTCCAGGGCCTCGGCGACCCGAGCGGGATCGATGACGTGGTCGAGGGGAGCGCGCAGGTCCACCACGGAGACGTCCGGGGCGTCCCGCTCTGGGAGTGAAGCATCTTGCTCCTGTGGAGGTGGGCGCTCGAGCGACGGGCGCTCGGGGCGCGGGGAGTCGCCGCCCTCATCCTCTCCCAGGGCCATCACCTCAACCAAAGCGCCAAGGTTGCTGCTTTCGCCGCAGCTCGAGCCTCCGCCGCAGGGAGAGTCGAAGACGTCGATGATCTCCTCCGGGAAGGACTTGGCGACGTAGAAGCGGTGGCTGCCGACGTCGAGGAAGGAGCCGCCGTTGCCGAGGCCGTTCTTGAAGTGGGCCAAGTTGTCGTCGACGCAGTCGAAGGTGCCGAACCTCCAGACGAGGCCGGAGGCGACCTTCTCGGCGGAGGGTCCCGGCCGGAACTTGACTCCGCTCGCCACCGCGCTTTGCCCCACGGTGGGCGCCAACTGTCGTAGGAATTTGGAGACAGTAGCCATGGGGAGGCTTATCGGAGGGGCTCGACGTTGGTGACGATGGGTCCGGCTCGGGATTGTGCCAATAGAGACACCTCGGTTTACCCAGGTTCAGGGCCCTCCCGGTTGGAGGTAAACCCCTACTTCCTGCTTGCTTCGTATTGATTGGATTGTAACGATTACAGTGCTCCTCGAGCTGTTCGGCTAGAGGAGGAAGAAGAAGATCGGATCCCCTATGCTAAGGGTCCAGGCCCCCTTATATAGACGGGGGCCTGGTTACAGGTTTCGGTAACGCTTCGGCCGGCTGCCGGCTCCTTGGCGGCGGCGTCCTTGGCCTGATCTCTTCTGCCCACGCTCTGGCAAAGGCACTTTATAAAGTGCCTTTTCCCCAGGCCGGCATCTGGAGAGCATATCCCCTCTCCTTTGCCTCGGATCCTGCCGTGGAGAAGGATCCTTGCCCTCTCATTGGTTGGTCGTGGTCGTGGCGCTCGTCACTCCTGTCTGCGCCTCTGTCGCTCTTGTCGGGGCCGTTCTGCTTTTGGCAAGACGGCCGTTGGAGGAGTTTTGTCTCCATCGCCCGGCTCCAGCTCTCCTCGGCAGAGTCGTCAGCCGGCTGCTGGCGCAGCCGGCCCTCCTCGAGTGGAGCCGGTCTCCTAGCGCCGAAGCCTCGGGGATTCCTGGGACGCCAGTTGGCATATTGCCTGGCTCGTGGTGCGCCCCCTAAGTCATCCCCACGATAATAGCTTTGACCTCTTCCTCCCTGAGTTCGATAAACCTTGGGTGATCCACTTAAGGGAAACTTGCTGCTGTTCTACAAACCTCTGCACTTGGAGGCCCAACACTGTCTACAAGAACAGACGCGTGCGTAGACATCAAAGAGCCACATTGTCGAAATTTTAAAACCGAGAAAAGTATAGTGTGCCATCAGGTTCGTGAGCTTTACTGACTAATTTTCGCATAACACCAAAAAAGTTTAATTCGAAGGATAGATAAAAGCAAGTCAAATGTACTTGGAATAGCAAATTGCTAATAGGTATGTATGGTGGACACATTGGCATAACTTGGTTTTTGGGAGCTAGATGCACGAGTAGAGCTCATACTCAGTACAAAGTGAGGGCTAGCAAAAGACTGGGAGCGACCAACTAAGAGAGCAAAAACAGCCATAATCATGCAAAGCGACAAAGCATCATTAGAAGAACCATAAAATGGCATCAAAAGTCAAAAACTAAATGATCATAGAGGCTTATGGCGATTTTGTAAGAGTCAAACATGTTGTAAGCATGCGCTAAGTCAACCCAAATAAAGCATCAAATGAGAAAACCAAATAAATGCTTCCACATAATAAGAACAACGCATGATTTTTCAAAGGCTCATTAAGCAATCTCAGTCATTTGAGACAAGTCATGCTACAGCAAAAACAACTAAGCATACTATCAAAATGACATCAAGCATGGCATGAAAATGTCTAAGCCGCAGTCTAAACAAGCTCCTTTTTGTACCACTTTTTTACATGAAACTTTTTCTCTTTTCCAACACCATTCAAACCTTTTTAAAACAACTCTTTTGATCAAAACCAACATAGACCAGAGGTCAAAATACACCTTGATGCAAAGATAAAATAAGATCTGAACAAAAATCAAGGCGAAAAACGAAAGTTAAGTGCAATTCTAGAAAAAGAGAACACTCGTTGAACGATAAGAGTGAAAAACGGAGTGTTCTTGGCAAATGAAAAGCAAGTAAATCTCTTCCAAAAGAAATTTGATGGGGTCCAACCATTTATTGCAGCAAACAAAACAAAAGAAAACTGAAAGCAAAAGTAAAGACCCTCCAAGAAAAATGCATAGAATATGAAGCAATAAAAATATAGTGTGTTGAAAGGTAACCTGATTTTTGCCGATGAAGAAGGGGTGCCTCGGGTGCATCCCAAGCTTTGACGCTTGTACCTCTTGGATATTTTTTGGGGTGCATGGGCAACCCCAATCTTGAGCTTTTGTCCATTCTTCATCTCATCTCATCATTCTCCAATCCCTACACTTGAAAACTTCCTTCATACAAAACTTCACACAATTCTATTAGCAACGTCAGCATAAACATAATATTAGATCAACCCTTTTTGGTTCAGGTTTCAAACTCAAAAACACCACATATAAAGCATATACTACTGTAGCAACTTCCCCAAAAGTTCCGTGATCAAAAGAACTCAAAAAGAAAGCGATCGAGAGGCAAACACAAATAGTGGCAGAAATCTGTCATAACAGAACAGCTGACAAAGGTCGATTTTTTCGAGGACCTTCTGTTGCTCAAATCGAAAAGTGCAAAACTAATTAAAGTTTGGATATAACCTGAGGCATATGCACAAGAAATCGCAGGTCAAAAAAATAATCTGAGAATTTTCACAAATGTTTATGGTGCAGCACTGAAATCTGTTTTAGGACAGCAGCTTCTCCAAATCTTACCTCCCTCAAATTAGAGGTTCTTCTTGGCACAACAACGAAATAAAAAGGATAAGGAGCGGTTATTACAGTATTAATAACTTCCAAGACTCAAATAAAAGAAAAAAACTGAAAGGAAAACATTGGGTTATCTCCCAAGAGTGCTTTTCTTTAACGCCTTTGAGCTAGGCGCAGAAAGGTGCAAATCAAGTAATATCAAATGAGGCATTAAGATCAATTGCAGAAGTCTTCTCAACAATGAATTTAATTGTATCCAAATGAGTTTTTGAAGATCCCTTATGAACACTTTTTGGTACACTACTTTCATCAAAAGGGTTTTCACAAATCCAATCGAAATTCTTTTCCAAAGCTTCATGCAATCCTAAGAGTTTGCAAGGAATTGGTACTTTGATGTCTTCTCTGGTCGTACCAACAATCTCTACACATGAGCCAAGCATATTAAAATGCTCAAAGAATTTCCTAGCTTCAATAACAACATCTCTAAATTCTCTACGCAAAGTCTCCAAAATAAAATCTTTCTTTTCGGAGTCTTCGATATCATGAAGTTTAAGAAACATTTGTTGCATAAAAGGATTAAGGTTAACATACCTAGCCTCCAACATGTGAACTAAATAAGCAGCAGTAACTTCATAACTAGGAGCAAGCTCAGCCAAAGATCTATCCTCAACATCTTTATGCATACTAATATGATTAAAGAACTCCTCAATGTTACCTTTCCCAATAATAGAACCACTACCTACTGAGAGGTCCTCCAAAACATACTTAGGGAACAACAGAGTGAACTAAGAGTAATAAAGTAACAACTATAAAGGAAGCTAATTTTTTTGTATTTCTGATAAAAAAGATGCAAGTAAAAATAAAGTAAAGCAAAACAAAAACAAAGTAAAAGATTGTACGTGAGAGACTCCCCTTGCAGAAGTCTTCTTCCTCCCCGGCAACGGCGCCAGAAAACTTGCTTGATGGCGTGTAAGTACAGCCCGTTGAGAAACCCAAGAGGAAGGTATGATGAGCACAGTAGCAAGTCTTCCCTCAGTTGTGAAACCAAGGTTTAATCGAACCAGTAGGAGAAAGCCAAACTTCAGAAGGTGATGCTTGCTAGCTTCGTGACACTCCGGACAAGGGCGCCAGATACAACTGCTTGTCAGCTGATACGTCTCAAACGTATCTATAATTTTTGATGCTCCATGCTTGTTTTTACACCATTTGCCTTGTGTTTCGTTACACTTCGTGGCATTTTTATGCGATTTCCGGAACTAACCTATTGACAAGATGCCACAGTGCCAGCTCCCTATTTTCTGCTGTTTTTGTGTTTCAGAAAAGCTACACAGGAAATATTCTCGGAATTGGACAAAACAAGTTCGGAAACTCCTAATTTTCCTGGATGGAGGACGAGGCCAAACGGGAGCCGGAGGGGGGCCAGAGGCTGCCCACACCATGAGGGGGCGCGGCCCAGGCCCTGGCCGCGCCCACCTATGGTGAGGCCCCCCTGGTCGCCTCCTGACGACGCCCCTTTGCCTATAAGAAGCCTCCCGACGGAAAACCCTAAAATAATTGGCGTTTTTCCCAGAACAGTTCCGCAGCTCCGCCGCCGTCGAAGACAAATTTTGGGGGACAGAAGTCTCTGTTCCGGCACTCTGCCGGGACGGGGAAGTGCCCCCGGAGCCATCTCCATCGGTCTCCATCGCCGTCTCCGCCATCTCCATCGACCTCACTGCCATCTCCATCAACATTGCTGTCTCCTATGATGAGGAGGGAGTAGTTCTCCCCCGGGGCTGAGGGCTCTACCGGTAGCTATGTGGTTCACCTCTCTCTCCCATGATGTGATCTTTATGTGATCGTGAGCTTTGTATCTAGTTGTATTGGTAGATGTTATTATTAAGATATTATGCTACTCCCGTGCTTTATTATTGTAAACTCCGGAGACACCTTGTATCATAATGGGAAGGTGACTAGTGTGCTCATTATGTGTGTCTTTTTGGTTAATGTCTCTATGAATTGTTGGTGTTTGTTGGAACTATCTAGTGCGTTCACGGTGATAGTGTGGGACAATCTAGTTTGGGTACATACGGACATTGAGGAGTGCTTCGTAGCCCTACGCATGATTAGTGTTCGTTTTCCATTGGAGAATTGTTTTGAGTTGCATATTGATGATAGTATCTATTGGTTCAATTATGTTATATTTGTTGAGAGTGTGTCCACTAGTGAAAGTATGATCCCTAGGCCTTGCTTCCAAGCATTGCACACCGTTTCCTTTCAGTTTTGTTACATGTTTGCTCACAGTTATATTTATTTCATATTACATTTGCTACTTATAATCATCACTACTACTTGTATTTCACTATGTCTTCGCCGAACTAGTGCACCTATACATCTGACAAGTGTATTGGGTGTGTTGGGAACACAAGAGACTTTCTGTATCGTAATTGCAGGGTTGTTTGAGAGGGATAGCTTTGATCTCTTCCTCCCTGAGTTCGATAAACCTTGGGTGATCCACTTAAGGGAAACTTGCTGCTGTTCTACAAACCTCTGCACTTGGAGGCCCAACACTGTCTACAAGAACAGACGTGTGCGTAGACATCAAGCTCTTTTCTGGCGCCATTGCCGGGGAGGTAAGGTAAAAGGTACTCGCATCCTCCTGTGTGAGTGCTCGAAGTTATTTCCTTTAGATTTTGCAATTATATCTTTTTGTTTCTTGTTTTTATTTTCACTAGTTAGGCTTAATGGAAAGTAAAGAGTTCTTTAGTCTTTTTCCTGAGTTTAGATTTGAAGAGAAAATTGAAAAACCTTTGGAGCTTAATTTGCATGCTAATAGTGTTGTTAGTATGAATGCTTTGAACACCGTTATTGCTAATGCTATAGAAAAGTCTAAGCTTGGGGAAGCTGGTTTTGTTAAGCATGATATTTTTAGTTCCCCAGCTTTAGTGGAGAAAGTTTGCTCTGATGATATTTTATCTCCCATATGTGATGTTTCTAATGATGCTTGTGCTCCTCATCCTTTTAAAATACCTATGAAAATTGTCGAATGTGCTATGAATAACTGCTATTTAGGAGATGGAACTGTCCATCTTGGTGATCATTTGCTTTTTATACATGAATTATGCGAGTTGTTCAAGTGTGCAGGTATTTCAATGAACCGATTTAAGAAGAAGCTATTCTCTTTATCATTGAAGGGCAGAGCTGCGGATTGGTATAAAACGCTAAAGGATGGCCGACCTATTGATTGGGAGGAAATTGTACCTCTCTTTTATTCTAAATTCTATCCTTCCAGTGAGGTTTATAAAGATAGGAATTACATTTATAATTTTCATCCGCATGAGGGAGAAAGCATTGCCCAAGCGTGGGGAAGATTGAAGTTACTAATGCACAAATGTCCTATTCATGATCTTCCCCATAATATTGTTATTAATAATTTTTATGCAAGGCTTTCAGTATATTACAAGGACTATCTAGATGCATGCTTTGATGGGTCTTTCACAAGCAAGGATGTTGACACCAAGTGGGATCTGCTTGAAACAATTTAAAACAATATTGAAGGTTGGGATAGCGACAAAGGTAAAGGATCAGGTATGAATTATGACTTTGATTGCATTAAGTCTTTCGTTGAAACTGCTGATTTTCAAGAGCTTAGTGCTAAGTATGGTCTTGATCCTCAAATTATGATTGATTGTTTTAAAGTCTTTGCTTCTCATATTAATGTTCCTAAAGGAAATGGGGACGTGTATCATGAGCCTTTTAAGGACACTTGCATAGAAAGTGATATTGTTGTTGATGATTGCAATAAGCATGCTCAAACTTCTAAAAATCCTATTTCTTATAAGCGTGTTAATTTTTGTGGAGTGCATAGACCTTGTGAACAGAGTTACAACAAGGAAGATTATTGTATCCACCACATGAATGAAGAAACCCGTATGTGGCTCAGGGCTCTAGATGAGCTTGGTGAAAAGGTTTGTGAGCTTTATACTTTTCTTTGTGAACTTTGCGATAACACGGGTCACTTTAATTTTCAATGCCCATTTAAATGAATGAGTACCGTAAATTTGTATTGTGATGACAAGATTACTCTCAATTAGCATGATGAGCTTACTTTGTTTTTGGAGTGTGAAGAGATATCTAGAAAGACTTCTTTGATAGATATGAGTGATTCTGATATTAATAGCACCCTTCGTGATTGTCGTCTCTATTGTGTTAAAGATTGCCTCATAAATACTTACTTACAAAATCTTATAAAACATGATGGTTTGCCAAGCTATGACAAGACTGATAGATGTTTTTATCTTATTAATAGAGAGGAGGAATCCTCCAAAGTTTCTTCTGTTGTTTCTGTCAGTAAACTAGATTACGTGGAGAAGATGTCTTTCCCTCCTAAAGGATATGTGGAGAAGATGCCCTTCAAGTCTCTCCCTCCTAAAGGAGAGAGTAAGAAGAGCAATAAGAAGAAGAAGAAGAGGAGTAAAAGGCGAGAGGACACGGTATCTTCCCCTAAGCATTATGATCCTACTATAGATTATGATAATTCTGATTGGGATAATGTTCCCATGCCTGTTACCTATGTTAGTGATCATGATTGGGAAAAGCACTCTACTTTTGATATTGAAAATCTTTTTGGTACCAATTCTAAGGTTAATAATTGTTGTACCATTAGTACTATCCATGTTCCTTCTTATGATGATATGTTTGATGAATATGCTTTGCGAAATAGTTGTTCTCTAGCTTGTAATGATACTGAACCTCTAGTCTATGATGGTTACAATGATGGGTATAATATTTTCAGTTCACCTACTTTTGAGGAGAAAATTAGTTATGATTACAATATGCCTCATGTTTTTGATGATTATGGTGATGAGAATAATTATTCTGTTGAATCTTCTCCCACTATGATTGTTCATGTGGGGAGTATTAATTCTTTTATGCATGTGGCTCATGATAGGGACGCTTTATGTGATAGTTATATTGTTAGTTCTATTCATGATGCTACTGGAAGTTATTATGAGAGAGGGAAACAGTTTGATGGATCTCAACAATATTGAGTTTCCCCTCTTTATGTTGCAATTCTTGAAGTTATACTTGTTTTGCCTTCCTATGCTTTTTGCTTTGCGCTTTCAAGACTTGTCTCTTTACAAGACTATTTTTCATAGGAAGTGGTTTAGATTTAAATGTGTTTCATATTTGCTTTTTGATGCTCTCTCTTGCTTCAAGTTCTTATATAGCGCCTTTGCCTTAAGCTCTTTTATGGCGCCTACATGAGCATCTTTGCAAATTACTGCGCCTAGCTCAAAGGCGTTAAGCAAAAGCACTCTTGGGAGATAACCATATGTTTTTACTTTCAGTTCTTTTCCTTTTATTTGAGTCTTGGAAGTTATTACTACTGTAATAACTGCTCCTTATCCTTTTTATTTTTGTTGTTGTGCCAAGGAGAACCTCTAATTTGAGTGAGGTAAGATTTGGGGATGTTGCTGTCTTGAAACAGTTTTCGGTGCTGCACCGTAAAAATTCGTGAAAATTCTCTGTAAATATTTTGGACCTGCGATTTCTTGTGCATATGCCCCAGGTTATATCCAAACTTTCATTAGTTGAACACTTTTTGATTTGATCAACAAAAACCCTCTAAAAATTCGACCTTTGTCACTTGTTCTGTTTTGACAGATTTCTGCTAATATTTGTGTTTGCCGCTCGGTCGCTTTCTTTTTGAGTTCTTTTCATCACGGAACTTTTGGAGAAGTTGCTACAGTAGTATATGCTTTATATGTGGTGGTTTTGAGTTGAAACCTGAAGCAAAAAGGGTTGATTCATTACTATCCTCACACTAATGTTGCTAATAGAATTGTGTTTAGTTTTGTATGAAGGAAGTTTTCAAGTGTAGGGATTGGAGAATGATGAGATGAGATGAAGAATGGACAAAAGTTCAAGCTTGGGGATGCCCATGTCACCCCAAGAAATATCCAAGAAGTACAAGCGTCAAAGCTTGGGGATGCCCCTGAGGCACCTCCTTCTTCATCGGCAAAAATCAGGTCACCTTTCAACACACTATATTTTTATTGCTTCATGCATTATGTGTTTTTCTTGGAGCGTCTTTACTATTGCTTTCAGTTTTCTTTTGTTTTGTTTACTTCAATAAATGGTTTGATCACATCATGTTGTTTTGGAGGGAGATGAACTCCGTTTTTCATTGCCAAGAACACTCTAGTTTTCACTCTTTTTGTTCAATGAGTGTTCTCTTTTTCTGCTACTGCGTTTAGCTTTTGTTTTTTACCTTGATTTTTGTTCAGATCTTGTTATATCTTTGCATCAAGGTGTATTTGGACCTCTGGTCTATTTTGGTTTTCATCAAAAGAGTTGTTTCAAAAGGGTTCGAATGGTGTTGGAAAAGAGAAAAAGTTTCATGCAAGAAGGTGGTACAAAGAGGAGCTTGTGTAGACTGCGGCTTAGGCTTTTGCATGCCATGCTTGATTGCGTTTTGATAGTATGCTTAGTGAATTTTGCTGTAGCATGACTTGTCTCAAATGACTGAGATTGCTTAATGAGCCTTTTTAAAAATCATGCATTGTTTTTATTATTTGGAAGCATTAATTTGGTTTTCTCCTTTGATATTTTATTTGGGTTGACTTGGCACATGCTTACACATGTTGACTACAAAATAAGTCGCCTATAGCCTCTATGATCATTTGGTGACTTGTGATACCACTTAATGCTTCTTTCAATGATGTTTTGTCGCTATGCATGATTATGGCCGTTATTGCTCTCTTAGTTGGTCGCTCCCAGTCTTTTGCTAGCCTTCATTTTGTACTGAGTATGAGCTCTACTCGTGCATCCAACTCCCAAAAACCAAGTTTGCCATTGTGTCCACTATAAATTTCTATGCATGGTATTTGTAAGCCATTCCAAGTAAATTTTCATGTGCTACCTTTCAAAAAACCTTCAAAACACTTCTCGTTTTGCGACACTGTTTTTAGCTCATGGGGACGTAGTGGTTGGATTTGCTATCTTCCATATTGTCTTATTCCAAAAAAAAGAAAAAAAATAAAGAAAAAGGCACTCCTCCATGGTATGTGAATGTTGGTGGGCACCCGATAGAATCGGTTAGCCATGGTTTGTGAAAGGAAAAAAGGTGGGGAGGAGTGCCAAGCTTTATAAAAGAGCACAAAAGTGCCAATCCCTCTTTCAAAAACTTGCTTACTTTTTGTATGGAAGATAGTAAGAACCCCATTGCTAGTCGTTGACAAAGACAACCACCTGTCAAAATCCAGTTTTTATCTCTCTGTTTTACAAATGAAAAGCTCTAGCACATGTTTAATCACTGCTTCCCTCTACGAAGGGCCTTTCTTTTACTTTTATGTTGAGTCTCCACCTTCTATCTTTATGCACCGTCTAAGAGAGCATAGTTGTCATTATGAGTATAATGTGCATAGTCCCAAAGTTTATTATTGATTGATTCATGCTTATGGTTTTGCTTGTTCTTAAATTATTTGTATCTAGTCGCCCTCTTAAACTTGAAGGTGTCCTATGCATTTACGTTTTGCTACTCCATGAGGGACAAGCTGAAAACCATTTGCTATGTTTTCCATATGGTTGAAACACACACGTGACTTTCATTGTTTCATTTTCATGATCTTTCCTTTGTGTTCATTTTTCATGTTATAACATGGTTGCTAAGTTGCTTCTATCAAGATTATATCTTTCATGCCCATGTTTTAAGTTCTTTTGATCCCAGCGCACAACGCTTACATATATAATCAAGATTGTGTAGGTGCATATCACCTCAAAAAATATTTCTTTTGTTATCAGTTACCTACTTGAGGACGAGCAGGAGTTAAGCTTGGGGATGCTGATACGTCTCAAACGTATCTATAATTTTTGATGCTCCATGCTTGTTTTTACACCATTTGCCTTGTGTTTCGTTACATTTCGTGGCGTTTTTATGCGATTTCCGGAACTAACCTATTGACAAGATGCCACAGTGCCAGCTCCCTGTTTTCTGCTATTTTTGTGTTTCAGAAAAGCTACACAGGAAATATTCTCGGAATTGGACGAAACAAGTTCGGAAAATCCTAATTTTCCCGGACGGAGGACGAGGACCAAATGGGAGCCGGAGGGGGGGCCAGTGGCTGCCCACACCATGAGGGGGCGCGGCCCAGGCCCTGGCCGTGCCCACCTATGGTGAGGCCCCCCTGGTCGCCTCCTGACGATGCCCCTTCGCCTATAAGAAGCCTCCTGACGGAAAACCCTAAAATAATCGGCATTTTTCCCAGAACAGTTCCGCAGCTCCGCCGCCATCGAAGACAAATTTCGGGGGACAGAAGTCTCTGTTCCGGCACTCTGCCGGGACGGGGAAGTGCCCCCGAAGCCATCTCCATCGGTCTCCATCGCCGTCTCCGCCGTCTCCATCGACCTCACCGCCATCTCCATCAACCTTGCTGTCTCCTATGATGAGGAGCGAGTAGTTCTCCCCCGGGGATGAGGGCTCTACCGGTAGCTATATGGTTCACCTCTCTCTCCCATGATGTGATCTTTATGTGATCGTGAGCTTTGTATCTAGTTGAATTGGTAGATGCTATTATTCAGATATTATGCTACTCCCGTGCTTTATTATTGTAAACTCCGGAGACACCTTGTTTCTTAATGGGAAGGTGACTAGTGTGCTCATTATGTGTGTCTTTTTGGTTAATGTCTCTATGAATTGTTGGTGTTTGTTGGAACCATCTAGTGCGTTCACGGTGATAGTGTGGGACAATCTAGTTTGGGTACATACGAACTTTGAGGAGTGCTTCGTAGCCCTACGCATGATTAGTGTTTGTTTTCCATTGGAGAATTGTTTTGAGTTTCATATTGATGATAGTATCTATTGGTTCAATTATGTTATATTTGTTGAGAGTGTGTCCACTAGTGAAAGTATGATCCCTAGGCCTTGTTTCCAAGCATTGCATACCGTTTCCTTTCAGTTTTGTTACATGTTTGCTCGCAGCGATACTTATTTCATATTACAGTTACTACTTATAATCATCACTACTACTTGTATTGCACTATCTCTTCACCAAACTAGTGCACCTATACATCTGACAAGTGTATTGGGTGTGTTGGGGACACAAAAGACTTTCTGTATCGTAATTGCAGGGTTGTTTGAGAGGGATAGCTTTGACCTCTTCCTCCTTGAGTTCGATAAACCTTGGGTGATCCACTTAAGGGAAACTTGCTGCTGCTCTACAAACCTCTGCACTTGGAGGCCTAACACTGTCTACAAGAACAGACGCGTGCGTAGACATCATCAGCTTGTAGCTTTTCACCAGCAGCAACATGAAACCTGCACACAACACAACCAAGAACTTTGCTCCCAACTTACGATGAGGTTGTCAATCTCACCGGTTTGCTGTAAACAAAGGATTAAGCGTATCGAGTGGTAAAAGGATAATAGTAATGCAGGTAAAGTAAACAGTGCGAGTAATAGTAAAACGGTAAAGCAATGTAAAGGAAATTGGACCGGGGTCCACAGTTCACTAGTGGCGTCTCTCCATAAGATAAATAATAACATGCTGGGTAAACAAATTACAGTTGGGCAATTGATAGAGTAAAGATAATGTACATACGTCGCGAGGATCACTATGAGGTTCACTCTGGGCATTACGACAAAATACATAGACCGTAATCCAACTGCATCTATGACTAAAAATCCACTCGCGGGGAATCATCCGAGGACCCCTTGAGTATTAAGTTACGAACAACAGATAATTGCATTAACCAAAGTGCGTAATGTAAACAAAGCAAATATCCTTGGACACTAGAATATTGTTTTCTCCCTAGTGGCAACAGCACATCTACAATCTTAGAGGTATCTGTAACTCCCACAGATTAAATAGATGCATGAATCCAACTATCGAGCATAAATACTCCCTCTTGGAGTTACTAGCATCTACTCGGCCAAGATAGCTACTAGCAACGGAAAACATGTAAGATCATAAATATCATAGAGATAACATAAGATATATAATTCAGCACATCAACTCAACATAGTACCAATACTCATTGGATCCCAACAAACACAACATGTATGATTACATAAAGATGATCTTGATCATGTAGGGTAGCTCACAAGATCTGAACATGAAGCACATGGTGGAGAAGACAACCATCTAGCTACTACTATGGACCCGTAGTCTAAGTTAGACTACTCACACATCACTCCGGAGGCGACCATGGAGGGGTAGAAGGCCTCCGGCAGGGATTACCCTCTCCGGCAGGGTGCTGGGAAGAGCTCCTGGATCCTCCCGATCTCACGACGGCGACGGCGGCGGCTTGCAGTATGTTTCGAGGAAAAGCGATATGTCCCTAGGTTTTTCCCGTCGAGGGGACTTTATAGGCGAAGGGTCAGCGTCGGAAGTGGGACCAGGCGGTCTCACCATAGGTGGGCGCGGCCAGGGGCTGGGCCGCGCCCCTGGTGGTGAGGCTGGCCCCTGGCCCCCCCCTCCATCTCATCTTCGGTCTTCGCGAAGCTTCGGTAAAAATAGGAGGTTCGGCTTTTGTTTCATCCAATTCCGAGAATATTTTCTTATGTAACTTTTCTAAAACACAAAAATACAAGAAAACAGGGAACTGGCACTGTGGCATCTTGTTAATAGGTTAGTTCCGAAAAATGCATAAAAACACCACAAAGTATAACAAAACACAAAGAAAATGGTGTAAGAACAAGCATGGAGCATCAAAAATTATAGATACGTTTGAGACGTATCAGATGCTAGTGACTCCAAGAGGGAGTATTTATGCTCTATAGTTGGGTTCATGCCTCCAGTAATCTGGGGGAGTGACAGAAACCTCTAAGATTGTAGATGTGATGTTGCCACTAGGGAGAAAACAACATTCTTGTGTCCAAGAATATTTGCATTGTTTACTTTACGCACTTTGCTTAATGCAGTTATTCGTTGCTCGCAACTTAATACCCAATGTTTACTCGGACGATATTCGGAGGGTGGATTATTAGTCATAGATGCAGTTGAATTATGGTCATGTATTTTGTCGTAATGCCCAGAGTAAATCTCATAATGATCCTCATGACATATGTACGTTATCTTTATTCTATCAATTACCCAACTGTAATTTGTTTACCCAGCATGTTGTTATTTATCTTATGGAGAGACACCACTAGTGAACTGTGGACCCCGGTCCAATTTCTTTTACATTGCTATACCGTTTTACTTTTACTCGCATTGTTTACTTTCTTGCATACTATTATCCTTTTACCACTCGATACGCTCAATCCTTTGTTTACAGCAAACCAGTGAGATTGATAACCTCATCGTAAGTTGGGAGCAAAGTTCTTGGTTGTGTTGTGTGCAGGTTTCACGTTGCTGCTAGGTGAAGACGCACCAACAATATTTCTGGCGCCATTGTCTGGAGTATCACGAAGCTAGCAAGCATCACCTTCTGAAGTTTGGCTTTCTCCTACTGGTTCGATAAACCTTGGTTTCACAACTGAGAGAAGACTTGATGCTGTGCTCATCATACCTTCCTCTTGGGGTTTCCAATGGGCTGTTACTTACAAGCCATCAATCACATAGATCCAATCTCACCTTTCTCCATCCAATGTAGATGAACTAGACACTCCCTCATGGTTGTCCCAGAGCATATAGAGAGATAATCAATCCGCCTAAAACATGAAGTGGGGATTTTTCCATGCACTCTACTCGGGGCCTTAACATGTATAAACCCTTGTCCTCCTATTTGCTACCATCCGATCCTGCCAAACTTCTGCCCAACCAAACAACCAATATACTGACATGAGTGAAAATACGACGACACATATGAACATCTGTTTTGACATACATGAACATTCTATATTTACAAACACTTTTAAGTAGATAATTAACTTATATAAAGTAAATGAATCTTTTAAGATTTGTGTAAAAAAGGGAAATATTGTTTTTCACGTTCCTAGGTCGTGCAAAATGCGTTCATTTAAGCAGCTTCCCACGACACGGGTGGACTGCATCGCCAAAGACGACCTATAGGAGCTCTCACACAAACATGCTGGGTATGCAGTAATATCGATTGGACACAGAACATGCGGGTGGTCTCTTATTGGCCAGAGACCGTAGATTTGTCACCAAGAAAGACTGAGGCAATTGCATTCCCAAAATAAGACCGAGGCAATTGCAGTTACCTGAACTTTTGACTCTCGGTTGCTAGTGCACCCTATATGCGCTAAAAAATTAGTAATACAAAAATAAGTCAAAAATTCCATTTTTAAATCAAAGAAGATCAAGTAGATTAATTACAAGTATATAAATGTTTCGAAACTGAACTAATTCCCTTTGACTTATGCGCAATTTTTTCGACGAATGTAACGTAAACATTACTTGTATATAGCACGTTCAAGTTTGTTTCTTTAAACCAGGAAGAAGTGAAAGTCATTTCTTGGTGAATATTTGTATACGACTATAATACTTTATCATCTTGGGTTCCAAAAAAAGATTAGGATTTTTTGATATTTTCTCTGAAGTACTGGAAAAATTAATATAGAATTCGCGCGTACCCAGATGCACAAGTGTATTTCGGCAATTGTGGGCACTATTTATCACCTATAATAGTTGGATGGTGGCTCGTCCGCATCATTTGGAGAATGGGCCAGGGTCCAGTAGCACATCAGTTTCCAGTTTGATTTTCCTTTTTCTATTGTTTTATATTCCTATTATTGTTTTATTAACTAGCATGGTGGCCCTTGCAAAATGCGAGGGCAACTTTTTATAGTCCGATTGTGAAATAAATGTATAGTTTTATTGCATGTGGTAGGATTCTATGTCCACTTACATGTTAGATAAATAAATATTGTATTTATGAAATGTATTTAAATTGGGTAGAATGAATGATAAATCATATTATTTAACTTATATATTGTTTTAACATGATGTTAAATAACATTGTATAATTTATGTTTAGACCGTTGTTACTTTTTTTTTGAATCAGACCGTTGTTACTTTTGTTGTGATCTTTAATATATTTTTTGAAACACAGTACAACGTAGACTCTCTCAAATAATCAAATATGTATATACACTCACACCTATGAAGGCATGCACGCATACCCTACACCTATGAGCACCTCGAAGAGACTGTGTCTTGTAAGACTAATCTGGTGGGTCTTGAGATTAACAAAGCCTCGCTATCAACAGATACATCGCCTCCCAATGAAAAAGATTTCGCCTTTTTTATGAGACACACCAAAGCGTTAATCCTGGGGTTTGATCTCTGGTAGGCTGGAGATGTGAGTGCCCTCCAAACCATCCAACCATAAGTTATTTCTCATTGTTGTGATCTTCAATCATTATGAGATATTTTAATTCAAATATAATTCTAAGTCAACCTGAGCAATGGTTGGATCATTTTTAGATGATGCTTACAATTTTAAAATAATTTTTCATAGTAAACTAATTTATCATTGTTAACAGGTAGGCCAACTGAATAATAAAAAATTATTTCATTTGTGTAGATCTTTCTATTCTCATTTACTTAAGTGGATCTAAAACTAAAGATAGTATTGGGAAATAATTAATGTAATAATACTCCCTCTAGGACGTCTAAAGAAATGTGTGGAAAAACGAAGGAAACACAACGTGTCCTACATACTCCATGCCCTCTCTAATTCATACTTAGACTATCAATTTGTAACTTCGTCAATGCCCTCTAAATCATAATTAGACTACTGATTTGTAGCTTTCTCTATGCCCCCTCTAAATCATACTTAGATTACTGATTTTAGCTTTTGCTCTATGCCCTATCTCATGCATGATTTGCCCACGATTAGTTCACTATTTAGTGGCATGTCCCTAGTAGCATGGACCTATATGGCCACTACATGGAGCTGTATGTGCACGCTAACTCATTTTATGACATGGACATCTCGTTTCGCGTGTCTTCGGCTGTCAGCCTGTCACGTCCGTAGTTCATGTCCGAATAGAATCGTTAATTACGTCTTAGTTTAGTCCTCGCCTATATAAACCGGCTGGGTGTATAAAAACAGAAAGGTATGCAAAGTATCCACACAGCCGATCTTTTTTGAATTAAAATTGACACGGACTCTAGATACCAAATAAATCATACCCCCTAATTGTTTCAGACTGGTTCTTACGTGCCAGTTATGTGTACACGTTCAAGTTTTGTGTACACGCTTAATGTGTTACGTAACACCTTTTATCTTTTAATCTCAACCATTAACATTAAGATAAGCGGCTCATATATTCTTAGTCTATGTAGATTAATATGGTGGCTCTATTTTATACCTTCGTATTGTGTTTTTAGTATATAATAGATAGATATTTTATTTTTTTATTTAAGATTTTATTTCTTCTCTTATTATTTTCCTTTTCTATGTTCAACATTTTCTGTATAATACATATTTTTTATGGGTAAGTGAATTTTTTTTTGGAACATGTGAACCTTTTAAAAAACATAAACTTTTTCAAAATACAAGAATGTTTATTTTGATATAAGTGAATGCATTTCTTGGAACCTAGAAACTTTTTGGTTAAAACATGACATTTATTAAATATGAAAGAACAATTTATAAAAGTGCATGAGCATTTTCTGTGTTACATAAGCAATTTTATTTTTTGTATGTGAACACTTATTTTGACATATCAGAATATTTTTCTAACCTGATTTTTCTTACAAAACAAGAATATCTATTTAAAATACACGAACCTTTTTTATACTATCCATTGTAAAAAAAAGCTAACTTCCTTTAATTTTTTAAAACTTAGAATGCATGTATTCCATTAAACTTGCATATCAGAATCGTCGTTCTTACTTACAACAACAAAAATGTGCTCATATCACAGATCCGCACCTGGTAGTCATTTTACACCCCTCTTAAACCTTGAGCCGCAAGAATATGTGCAGGCTTTTTAGAAGTACGGATACATACACCACTTTATGGAGTGGAGGGTGACGAGGTTCTAACTCGGCAATGTCCATGTTTGAGGGCTTTCTTTTCATGAGGAGAGCATGAGCGCTAGCGGATTCGACGGCTTTAGTCTGAAACATGAGGCACACGAGAGTTTACCGAGGTTCGGCTTCCCAGAGGGTAAAGACCTACATCCTGCTTGTCTGATCTTGTATTGCTGGTATAGTTGAAGCTATTACAATGGTGGCGCAGATGGGATCTGCCCGAGGTGGAAGAATAGGCGTTTACTAGCCTATGCACGTGGGGGAGATAGGATCTATGCGAGATCAGAGATAGATCCCCTCTTGGCCGCCCCTCCTAGCCCTTATATGGGAGACAAGGTCTTGGGATCCGGTCTAAGTTGGTTACAGGTAGATGCAAACCCTAACTAGTCTTTGGGCTTCTTGGGCTTCGAGTGGCCATCTTGTTCTTGGGTTGTAGCAGGTATGCCAATAGTGAGGACCTGAGGGGTTGTTCCCTCATTAGAGGGAGTACCAGATATGGTGTAGTAAACACCATGCGAGGAATGTCTGAAAATCAATTACTCCCTCCGGCTAATATTACTTGTCTCTAGCATGAATGTGTGCAGATACTAAAACGAGGATAGGTAATAGTGGTTGAAGGGAGTAGAATTATCCAAATGTTTTAAACCACATTATCTTTTTCTAGAACACGCGGGAGAGCAATGCGTCATTGTATTAAGTGTAAGAGAGACTACATGGTCCAATTTATAAAGAAAACCGGATCCAAAAACCATACTCCCTCCGTTCCAAAATATAAGATGTTTTATCCTACCATTGACACATATATATCTAGATGCTTTTAAGTATATAAGTTCACTCCTTTTCTTCTAACCTACACACTATAAAATGTCTAGATACATGCATGTCAATGATAGATTAAAACATCTTATACTTCCATCCGTTTAAAAATATAAGATGTCTTAGCATATCATTAATATGCATATATGTAGACATTTTTTAGTATGTAGGTTAGATACAAAATGAGTGAACCTATATACTTCCTCCGATGCATATTACTTTTCACATATACGGATATATCTAGCACTAGAATGTGTCTTGATACATTCGTATTGCGAAAGGTAATATGGGTCAGAGGGAGTACTAAAAAACATCTAGATACATGTCTATCAATGATAGGCTAAAACACATCTTATATGTTGGAACGGAGGGAGTACACATGAAGCCTTTCGGCGAAGACCAGATTATCTAGTTTTGATTCAAAAGTCAAGGCCAGTTTAACGGGAGTGATGTTTTGGCTCCTGGGAGAATATGCTCTCTATATTTTGAAATACATATTTGACATATTTTTAAATGTCAAAATATTGAAACAAAAAATTGGTACATATATTTTCACTTGCTACATGCCCACAAAGTCGTTGCACGATAAATCGACGTATCATATGGTGTGCGTAAAAAAGATAAAATTTGGTGCTAAAAATAAGGTATTTCACATGACAATTATCTTGTTAACATAGACCACAAACCGTATCGGTTTTAGGTGGAACTTTACAAACACGCTTAGTCTGTGAATATGTAAATGTAAAAACTTTGGTCAACTTTTTTTTTTGAGATTTTGAAATATGTTTTTTTGGGTAGAGGGATCATATGCACCCGGGAGCCACATTGAATCTCCCCCCAGTTTAACAAATTATTTGTATTTATCAATTTATCAATTTCATTAGACGAGCATATCTAGCACGAATTCTTGCCACACCAATAGAGTATTATTAATAATGTCTCTATTTTATAAAATAATTGACTTCTCACGGCTGAAATGTCATATCCCTCTTAATTTCGGCTACAACTGTAATTGCCTGCCTATGGGAACATTATTCGACTTCTATTTACCATTGTGAGACCCACTATGGGAAAGATTCAAGGGGTCGACAGCCAGATCCTATGCCGATGGCTATTTATCGGGACCGTCGGCATAGAGCCGCACCTCGCCAGGATCCCTCAGTGGCTGACGGCACAAGCTAACCGTTGACACCCACTAACCTGTGCCGAGGGCCACCGCCGGCACAAGTCTAGTCGTCGTCATAGATAGAGCATGGCTGTCGGCTGCTGGCATGTAGCAGACGGTCCTTGTGCGTGGTGAATAACCAGCCCGTTGGGAACCCCAAGAGGAAGGTGTGATGAGTATAGCAGCTAGTTTTCACTCAGTTAAGAAACCAAGGTTTATCGTTCTTAGAGAGGAGAGACAAACGACTGAAGGTGATGCTTGCTAGCTTGCGACAGCTCCGGACAATTTATATATGGCGCCTCGTCCAAGCTTTGCTTGCTAGTTGCAACGCGGAACCTGCACACAATCAACCAAGTACTTTGTTCCCAACTTGCGATGAGGTTGTCACTCTCACCGGTTTGCTTGAAACAAAGGTTATGAGCGTATCAAGTGGAAAACAATAAAGTATGCGAGTAAAGTAAACAGTGCGAGTAAAGTAAACAGGTAATAGCAATATGATGGAAATAGGACCGGGGTCCACAGTTCACTAGTGGTGTCTCTCCATAAGATAAATAACACATGCTGCGTAAACAAATTATAGTTGGGCAATTGATAGAATAAAGATAACGTGATATGTCAAGAAGATCACTATGAGATTTACTCTGGGCATTACAACAAAATACACAGACCGCCATCCAACTGCATCTATGACTAATAATCCACTTGTGGCGAATCAATCCGAGAACTCCACAAGTATTAAGTTGCGAACAACAGATAATTGCATTAAGCAAAGTGTGTAATGTAAATAAAGCATATGCCCTTGAGCATATGAATGTTGTTTTCTCCCTAGTAGCAACAACACATCTACAACCTTAGAGGTTTCTGTCACTCCCCCAGGTTAAATAGAGGCATGAACCCACTATCGAGCATAAATACCCCCTCTTGGAGTCACTAGCAACTACTCGGCCAAGATAGCTACTAACAACAGAGAGCATGCAAGATCATAAACAACATAGAGATAACAAAAGATATATTTCAGTACAGCAACTTAATCATAAACACCAATATTCATCGGATCCCAACAAACCAAACATGTAGAATTACATAACGGTGATCTCAATCATGTAGGGCAGCTCATGAGATCTAAACATGAAGCACATGGTGGAGGAGACAACCATCTAGCTACTGCTATGGACCCATAGTCCAAGGTAGACTACTCACTCATCGCTCCGGAGGCAAGCATGGCGATGAAGAAGACCTCCGGTGGCGATTCCCCTCTCCGGCAGGGTGCCGGGAAGAGCTTCTGGACCCTCCCGATCTTCGGGTCGACGGCGGCGGCGGATCGCGATGTGTTCTGGAAAATTGATCGGGTACTTAGGTTTTTTCCGTCGGGGCGTCTTTATAGGCGAAGGGGCGATGTCAGAGGAGGGACCAGGCGGCCTCACGCCAGGCTCGCGCGGCCAGGGGCCTGGCCACGCCGCCCTGGCGTGTGGGCCCCTGGCGGCCCACCTCCTTCTCTCCTTCGGATCTCTGGAAGCTTCCGGGTAAAATAAGACTTCAGGAACTTGTTTCGTCCAATTCCGAGAATATTTCCTGTGTATCACTTCTGAAACACAAAAATAGCAGAAAATAGGAAACTGGCACTGTGGCAACTCGTTAATAGGTTAGTTCCAAAAAATGCATAAAAGTGCCTCGAAGTGTAACGAAACAATAGGCAAATGGTGTAAAAACAAGCATAGTGCATCAAAAATTATAGATACGTTGGAGACGTATCAAGCATCCCCAAAGCTTAACTCCTGCTCGTCCTCGAGTACGTAAGTGATAACAAAAGAATAATTTTTGAGGTGACATGCACCTACACAATCTTGATCATGTATGTAAGCATTTGTGAGCTGGGATCATAAGAACTTAAAACATGGGCATGAAGATATAATCTTGACAATAAGAACTTAGCAACCATGTTGTAAACATGCAAATGAACACAAACAAAAGATCATGAAAATGAAACAATGAAAGTCAAACGTGCGTTCAAATCATAAGGAAAAACATACAAATGGTTTTCAGCTTGTCCTTCAAAGAGAGCAAAGCATAAATGCATAGGACACCTTCAAGTTTAAGAGGGCGACTAGATACAAATAATTTGAGAACAAGTGAAACCAACAATATGAATCAATCAATGAACTTTGGGACAATGCATATCACACTAAGAATGACAACTATGCTCTCTTAATGGTGCATAAAGAAAGAAGGTGGTGACTCAACATAAAAGTAGAAGAAAGACCCTTCGCAGAGGGAAGCAGTGATTGCAAGTTTTATAACCTTCAAAAATTATGGTACTTACCGGCTTTGAGCTGTCATTGCCCCCATCATAAGCATCTTGAATGGTTAAAGTTAATGCGAGAACAATTATGATGCATATGCTTGACAAATCAGAAGTTGAAAACCTCGTGCCCCGTGAATACGAGTACCCAAACCTCATGCTACTTTACTTAGAGTCCCAAGCAAGGCTCTTGTCATTGTAAGTATATGCATATCATTGAGAACCGCCAATGGGGTACCTCCGTGCCCGATGACATGGAACAAGCCCACACCAAAATGACAGGACAAGCAGACAATGAACACCTCGACATCTCTTTTATTTGCCTTTTGTTTAGCTTTTTATTGTGAGATGCGTCGTCGAATGTTCACCATGGGTATGCTGCAAATTTCCACCATGAATTATGCATGGCTTAGATTGGCGGCCCGGTGTTTCCCTAACAAATATACAAACTCCATGATCCCCACAAGATTCCCAATTCATTTCACACCGCAGGCATCCATAAACAAAAGATCATGATATCAACTCAAATAAGAAGTGCAATGTTGAAAGCTTGCCCCATGACAGCATGGCTGGGCTAGAATCCAACTTACAACTTGCAAGCAGAACAACTCAACATAAGAGACCACAATGTCAAATTTTTAAGAACAGGAAAAAGTAAAGTGTGCCTTCCGGTTCGTGAGAGCTTTACTGACCGAATTTCGCATAACACTGGTAAGAGTTTAATTTGAAGAGAAAATAAAAGCAAGTCAAATTTGCTTGGAATAGCAAATTGCTAGTAGGTATGTATGGTGGACACTTTGGAAAACTTTGGCTTTTAGGAGTTGGATGCACGAGTAGGGCTCATACTCAGTACAAGGCGAGGGCTAGCAAAAGACTGGGAGCGACCAACTAAGAGAGCAATAATGGCCATAATCATGCAAAGCGACAAAGAGACATTAAAAGAAGCATAAGATGGCATCAAAAGTCAAAAACTAAATGATCATGAAGGCTATTGGCGACTTTGTAAGAGTCTAACATGTGTGAGCATGCGCCAAGTCAACCCAAATAAAGCATCAAGGAGAAAACCAAAATAATGCTTCCATACAATAAAAACAACGCATGATTTTTTCAAAGGCTCATTAAGCAATCTCAGTTATTTGAGACAAGTCATGCTACAGCAAAACCACTAATAATACTATCAAAAAGACATCAAGCATGACATGAAAAAGCCTAAGCCGCAGTCTACACAAGCTCCTTCTTGTACCACTATTTTGCACAAAGCTTTTTCTCTTTTCCAACACCATTTCAAAAAAATTTAAGACACCTCTTTTGATGAAAACCAATAAAGATCAGAGGCAAAAATACACCTTGATGAAAAGATATGACAAGGTCTGAACACAAATCAAGGCGAAAACGAAAACCAAAAAGCAGTAGCAGAAAAAGAAGAACACCCGGTGAAATTGTAAGAATGAAAAAAAGAGTGTTCTTTGCAAATGAAAACGAGTACATCTCCTCCAAAAGAAATTTGTTGGGGTCCAACCATTTATTGCAGCAAACAAACAAACTAAACTAACTAAGAAAACTAAAACAACTGACACTCCAAGAAAAACACATAGTGCATGAAGCAATAAAAATATAGTGTCTTGAAAGGTGACCTGATTTTTGCCGATGAAGAAGGGGTGCCTCGGGGGCATCCCCAAGCTTTGATGCTTGTACTTCTTGGATATTTCTTGGGGTGTTGGGCATCCCCAAGCTTGATCTTTTGTCCATTCTTCAACTAATCTCATCATTCTCCAATCCCTACACTTGAAAACTTCCTTCATACAAAACTAAACACAATTCTATTAGCAACATTACTGTAGCATAACATATAATAAACCCTCTTATTGTTTCAGGTTTCAACTCAAAACCACCACATATATAGCAAATACTACTGTAGCAACTTCTCTAAAAGTTCCGAGATCAAAAGAACTCAAAAGAAAGCGATAAAGTGGCAAACACAAATATTGGGAGAAATCTGTCAAAACTGAACAGCTGACAAAGGTCAAATTTTTTGAGGGGTTTTCTGTTGCTCAAATCAAAAAGTGTTCAACTAACAAAAGTTTGGATATAACCTGGGGCATATGCACAAGAAATCGCAGGTCTAAAAGATATACAGATAATTTATACGAATTTTTACGGTGCAGCACCGAAAACAGTTTCAGGACAGCAACATCCCCAAATCTTTACCTCACTCAAATTAGAGGCTTCTCTTGGCACAAAAACGAAATAAACAAGATAAGGAGTGGTCATTACAGTAGTAATGACTTCCAAGACTCAAATAAAAGAAAAAGTACTGAAAGGAAAAACATTGGGTTATCTCCCAAGAGTGCTTTTCTTTAACGCCTTTGAGCTAGGCGTAGAAAATTGCGAATCAAGTAATATCAATAGATGAAGTGCTAGTTACCTCGGTAGGCTCTTTGAAGGTTCCCGAAGACGATTCAACCTGCAAGTCACCCTTGGTAGAACTAAGAGTCTTACCAATTTTAAGAACATGTTTAGATTTAAGCGCAGAAACCTTGGGAACATACATAAATTTTTGCTCTTTTCCAACAAACACTTTCTCTTTCTTAAATTTAAGAGAAGAGAAGATTAAGCTAAGAGTTTCCATAGACTCCTCTAGTTTACCAATCCTTAAATTTTGATTATCAAGAGTAGTGCTAGCCTCTAAAATGGTAATTCTCTTCCCATTATTTTCTATTAATTCACTAACTCGGCTAGCATTTTCTAGGATACTTGGCAAACTTTTCTCTAAAGAGCCGAGCCTTTCTACCACCTCCTCCAAGGTGGTCTCAGTTTTAGCAACATGAATAGGTGGTATTCCCACTAAACTTTCAATTATAGTGCATGCTTCTCCAGCGGGAGTACCCAGAAAATTACCTCCTGTAAGAGTATCGAGAACATACCTATTCCAACTAGATATACCAACATAAAAATTTCTAAGGAGAATCGTGGTAGAGTGCTTTTTGGTACACCTATGATGAGCATTGTTTATACGATACCAAGCATCTTTTAAACTTTCTCCCCCTTGTTGCTTAAAACTACGAACTTCTACTTCAGGATTACTCATTTTAGCAAAACGAAAGTAAACAAGTAAAAACAACTACCAAGTATTCTATTTTTTTGGGTTTTTGATATAAAACAATGCAGGTAAAATAAATAAAGTAAAGCAAAACAATAAAACAAAGTAAAGGATGTGCGTGCGAAAACTCCCCTCGCAGAAGTCTTCTACTTCCTCCCCGGCAACAGCGCCAGAAAAGAAGCTGCTGGCATGTAGCAGACGGTCCTTGTGCGTGGTGAATAACCAGCCCGTTGGGAACCCCAAGAGGAAGGTGTGATGAGTATAGCAGCTAGTTTTCCCTCAGTTAAGAAACCAAGGTTTATCGTTCTTGGAGAGGAGAGACAAACGACTGAAGGTGATGCTTGCTAGCTAGCGACAGCTCCGGACAATTTATATATGGCGCCTCATCCAAGCTTTGCTTGCTAGTTGCAACGCGGAACCTGCACACAATCAACTAAGTACTTTGTTTCCAACTTGCGATGAGGTTGTCAATCTCACCGGTTTGCTTGAAACAAAGGTTATGAGCATATCGAGTGGAAAACAATAAAGTATGCGAGTAAAGTAAACAGTGCGAGTAAAGTAAACAGGTAATAGCAATATGATGGAAATAGGACCGGGGTCCACAGTTCACTAGTGGTGTCTCTCCATAAGATAAATAACACATGCTGGGTAAACAAATTACAGTTGGGCAATTGATAGAATAAAGATAACGTGATATGTCAAGAAGATCACTATGAGATTTACTCTGGGCATTACAACAAAATACATAGACCGCCATCCAACTGCATCTATGACTAATAATCCACTTGTGGCGAATCAATCCGAGAACTCCACAAGTATTAAGTTGCGAACAACAGATAATTGCATTAAGCAAAGTGTGTAATGTAAACAAAGCATATGCCCTTGAGCATATGAATGTTGTTTTCTCCCTAGTAGCAACAGCACATCTACAACCTTAGAGGTTTCTGTCACTCCCCTAGGTTAAATAGAGGCATGAACCCACTATCGAGCATAAATACCCCCTCTTGGAGTCACTAGCAACTACTCGGCCAAGATAGCTACTAACAACGGAGAGCATGCAAGATCATAAACAACATAGAGATAACAAAAGATATATTTCAGTACAGCAACTTAATCATAAACACCAATATTCATCGGATCCCAACAAACCAAACATGTAGAATTACATAACGGTGATCTCAATCATGTAGGGAAGCTCATGAGATCTAAACATGAAGCACATGGTGGAGGAGACAGCCATCTAGCTACTCCTATGGACCCATAGTCCAAGGTAGACTACTCACTCATCGCTCCGGAGGCAAGCATGTCGATGAAGAAGACCTCCGGTGGCGATTCCCCTCTCCGGCAGGGTGCCGGGAAGAGCTTCTGGACCCTCCCGATCTTCGGGTCGACGGCGGCGGCGGATCGCGATGTGTTCTGGAAAATTGATCGGGTACTTAGATTTTTTCCATCGGGGGGTCTTTATAGGCGAAGGGGCGATGTCAGAGGAGGGACCAGTCGGCCTCACGCCAGGCTCGCGCGGCCAGGGGCCTGGCCGCGCCGCCCTGGCGTGTGGGCCCCTGGTGACCCACCTCCTTCTCTCCTTCGGATCTCTGGAAGCTTCCGGGTAAAATAAGACTTCAGGAACTTGTTTCGTCCAATTCCGAGAATATTTCCTGTGTATCACTTCTGAAACACAAAAACATCAGAAAACAGGGAACTTGCACTGTGGCAACTCGTTAATAGGTTAGTTCCGGAAAATGCATAAAAGTGCCACGAAGTGTAATGAAACAATAGGCAAATGGTGTAAAAACAAGCATGGAGCATAAAAAATTATAGATACGTTGAAGACGTATCATCGGCACAGCCTATGCCGATGGCTAGGCCATCTGCACATATTTGTTTGGTTTTTCTACATTTATACTCATTTATTTATTAGTCTCAAATATTTTAATGTGTTTATTTATTGTTGTCAAGTATTTATACTAATTGTAGGGTGGTGGGGTGTGTCCACATGTTGACAGTTGGTGAAATAATGACACACGAGGAACGGTCGCTCGCGGCCAGACGGTGCGGAGTCTCGCCTTAACGGTCAAAGTTTCGTGAAGAGATGACGTCTTGCAGATCCAAAAATGATTTTTTGCAAAAAAAAAATCAGGAGCTTATCTTATTACCACTGAAGTGCAAACTCACCCAGGTTCCAACAAAATCGGCAAGAACTTGCACAAAATCCAAAATATACCTCTGAAGTTTTCCACAACGAAACGAGAGCTGATATGCATATCCCAGGTAGTCTATTCTTTACGTGGGGTGTTGTGCGTAGCTTTCAATTTCGCGTTTCGGTAGCCGCTTCACAAAAAAACCCGATTTCGATACTCCGAAAATAGAAAAAGCACTTTTCATGGGACGAAAAACAAATTGGCATCTGCAGCGTTCCTCGCCATCCCAAGGCCACACCCGTGTCCGATATGGCCTTGTTCAGACAAACTATGCCATGATAAGGGCCGAACATAGCCCATTTGACCTAAAAGTTATGCAACTTCGAATGTGGTAGATCATTTCTGTGAAACGACTTTCTGGTAAACCCCTTTTCTCAAGGTTTTAATGTTTTCCTACATCTATGTGACATAAAATGACGCTAGACGAATATCCCGCATTTTTCGATTTTTTGAATTAGTTACGCCCGATTCGGGACCCGTGTGAAATAAGGACGCACAAGGAACGGTCGCTCGTGGCCAGGCGGCGCGGAGTCTCGTCTTAACGGACAAAGTTTAGTGAAGAAATGACGTGTTGCGGATCCAAAAATGATTTTTGCAAAAAATAAGGAGCTTGTCTTATTACTGCTAAAGTGCGAACTCACCCCGGTTCCACCAAAATCGGCAGGAGCTTGCGCAAAATTCAAAATATACCTCTGAGTGGTGACGCAATGAAACGAGAGCGGATATGTGTATCCCAGGTGGTCTATTATTTATGTGGGGTGTTTTGCCCGGCTTTTGATTTCGCGTTTCGGTAGCCGCTTCACAAAAAAAACCCGATTTTGACACTCCAAAAATAGAAAAAAGCACTTTTCGTGGGACAAAACAAAAATTGGCATCCGTGGCATTCCTCGCCATCCCAAGGCGCCACTTGTGTCTGATATGGCCTTGTTTTGACAAACTATGCCATGATAAGGGCCGGACATAGCCCATTTGACCTAAAAGTTATGCAACCTCGAATGTGGTATGTCATTTCTGTGAAGCAACTTTCTGGTAAACTGCTTTTCTCAAGGTTTGAATTTTTTCCTACATCTAGGTGACATAAAATGATGCCAGATAAATGTCTCGCATTTCTTCGATTTTTTGAATTAGTTACGCCCGATTCGGGAGTCGAGTGAAATGAGGACGCAGGAGGAATAGTCGCTCGCGGCCAGGCGGTGCGGAGTCTCGCCTTAACGGTCAAAGTTTAGTGAAGAAATGACGTGTTGTAGATCCAAAAATGATATTTGTGAGAAATCAGGAGCTTGTCTTATTACCGTGAATGTGTGAACTCACCCCGGTTCCAGCAAAATTGGCAGGAGCTTGCGCAAAATCCAAAATATTCCTCTGAGTGGTACGCAATAATTACTGCGCCTAGCTCAAAGGCGTTAAAGAAAAGCACTCTTGGGAGATAACCCAATGTTTTATTTCCAGTACTTTTTCTTTTATTTGAGTCTTGGAAGTTATTACTACTGTAATAACCTCTCCTTATTCTTTTTATTTCGTTGTTGTGCAAAGAGAAGCCTCTAATTTGAGTGAGGTAAGATTTGGGGATATTGCTGTCCTGAAACAGTTTTCGGTGTTGCACCGTAAAAATTCGTGAAAATTCTCTGTATATCTTTTGGACCTGCGATTTCTTGTGCATATGCCCCAGGTTATATCCAAACTTTCATTAGATGAACACTTTTTGATTTGAGCAACATAAAACCCTCTAAAAATTCGACCTTTTTGATTTGGGGAAGTTGCTACAGTAATATATGCTTTATATGTGGTGGTTTTTAGTTGAAACCTGAAGCAAAAAGGGTTGATTCAATGTTATGCTTACACTAATATTGCTAATAGATTTGTGTTTAGTTTTGTATGAAGGAAGTTTTTAAGTGTAGGGATTGGAGAATGATGAGATGAGTTGAAGAATGGACAAAAGCTCAAGCTTGGGGATGCCCATGTCACCCCAAGAAATATCCAAGAAGTACAAGCGTCAAAGCTTGGGGATGCCCCCAAGGCACCCCTTCTTCATCGGCAAAAATCAGGTCACCTTTCAAAACACTATATTTTTATTGCTTCATGCATTATGCGTTTATCTTGGAGCGTCAGTTGTTTTTAGTTTTCAGTTTTGTTTAGTTTTGTTTGCTGCAATAAATGGTTGGAATCCAACAAATTTCCTTTGGAGAAGTTGCCTTGCTTTCATTTGCTAAGAACACTCCGTTTTTCACTCTTACCGTTTCCACAAGTGTTTTCTTTTTCTAGAACTGCGTTTAGTTTTCGATTTTTGCCTTGATATGTGTTCAGATCTTGTTATATCTTTTTATCAAGGTGTATTTTTTTCCTCTGGTCTTTATTGGTTTTCATCAAAAGAGTTGGCTATACAAAGTTTGAATGGTGTTGGAAAAGAGAAAAAGCTTTATGCAAAAAAGTGGTACAAGAAGGAGGTTGTGTAGACTGCGGCCTAGGCTTTTGCAAGTCATGTTTGATGTCTTTTTGATAGTATACTTAGTGGTTTTACTGGAGCATGACTTGCCTCAAATAACTGAGATTGCTTAATGAGCCTTTGAAAAAAATCATGCGTTTGACTCATACAAAGTCGCCATTGCCTCGATGATCATTTAGTTTTTGACTTTTGATGCCATCTTATGCTTCTTTTAATGTCGCTTTGTCGCTTTGCATGATTATGGCCATTATTGCTCTCTTAGTTGGTCGCTCCCAGTCTTTTGCTAGCCCTCATTTTGTACTGAGTATGAGCTCTACTCGTGCATCCAACTCCTAAAAACTAAGTTTGCCATTGTGTCCACTATAAATTCCTATGCATGATATTTGTAAGCCATTCCAAGTAAATTTTCATGTGCTATCTTTCAAAACTTTCACCTACTTCTTGTTTTGTGCCACTGTTTTTAGCTCATGGGGACGTAGTGGTCGGAATTGCTATCTTCCATATTAAATTAAGTACCCCTGGACTAGGCAGCTTCATCTGCTCATCATTAATTTTGCATGAGAGCTGGTCAGACCATTGCAATCTAATTTTAAAAGAAAAGAAAAAAGGCACTCCTCCATGGTATGTGAATGTTGGTGGGCACCCGATGAAATCGGTTAGCCATGGTTTGAGATAGAAAAAAGGTGTGGAGGAGTGCCAAAGCTTTATAAAAGAGCACCAATGTGCCAAATTTTCAAAGAACTCGGAACCGCTCTCACTTGTTTATTATGGAAGATAGTAAGACCCCATTGCCAGTCATTGACATGAAACAACCACCTCTCAAAACCCAATTTTTGTCTCTGTTTTACAAATGAAAAGCTCTAGCACATGTTTAATCACTGCTTCCCTCCACGAAGGGCCTTTCTTTTACTTTTATGTTGAGTCACCACCTTCTATCTTTATGCACCATTAAGAGAGCATAGTTGTCATTCTGAGTATAATGTGCATTGTCCCAAAGTTTTCATTGATTGATTCATATTGTTGGTTTTACTTGTTCCCAAATTATTTGTATCTAGTCGCCCTCTTAAACTTGAAGGTGTCCTATGCATTTATGTTTTGCTCTCCATGAGGGACAAGCTGAAAACCATTTGTATGTTTATCCTTATGATTTGAACACATGTTTGACTTTCATTGTTTCATTTTCATGATCTTTCATTTGTGTTCGTTTTCATGTTATAACATGGTTGCTAAGTTGCTTCTATCAAGATTATGTCTTTCATGCCCATGTTTTAAGTTCTTTGATCCCAGCGCACAACATCTTACATATATGGTCAAGATTGTGTAGGTGTATGTCACCTCAAAAATTATTTCTTTTGTTATCACTTACCTACTCGAGGACGAGCAGGAGTTAAGCTTGGGGATGCTGATACGTCTCCAACGTATCCATAATTTTTGATGCTCCATGCTTGTTTTTACACCATTTGCTTAGTGTTTCGTTACACTTCGTGGCATTTTTATGCATTTTCCGTAACTTACCTATTAACGAGATGCCACAGTGCCAGTTCCCTATTTTCTACTGTTTTTGTGTTTCAGAAAAGTTACACAGAAAATATTCTCGGAATTGGACGAAACCAAAGCCAGTTGTCCAGATATTTTACGGAGCTTCCAGAACATCGAAGAGGAGACGAAGCCGGACCAGAGGGCGGCCACACCACTAGGGGGCGGACGCCGCCTCTTCGCCTATAAAGACCCCCCAATGGGATAAACCTAAATACCCGATCACTTTTTCAGAACACATCACGATCCGCCGTCGACCCAAAGATCGGGAGGGTCCAGAAGCTCTTCTCGGCACCCTGCTGGAGAGGGGAATCTCCACCGGAGGTCTTCTTCATCGCCATGCTTGCCTCCGGAGCGATGAGTTAGTAGTCTACCTTGGACTATGGGTCCATAGCAGTAGCTAGTGGGTTGTCTTCTCCACCATGTGCTTCATGTTTAGATCTCGTGAGCTGCCTTACATGATCGAGATTGCCGTTATGTAATTGTACATGTTGTGTTTGTTGGGATCCGATGAATATTGGTGTTATGATTGAGTTGATGTATTGAATATTATCTTATGTTATCTCTATGTTGTTTATGATCTTGCATGCTCTCCGTTGTTAGTAGCAATCTTGGCCGAGTAGTTGCTAGTGACTCCAAGAGGGGGTATTTATGCTCGATAGTGGGTTCATGCCTCTATTTAATCTGGGGGAGTGACAGAAACCTCTAAGGTTGTAGATGCGTTGTTGCTACTAGGGGAAAACAACATTCATATGCTCAAGGGCATATGCTTTGTTTACATTACACACTTTGCTTAATGCAGTTATCTGTTGTTCGCAACTTAATACTTGTGGAGTTCTCGGATTGATTCGCCACAAGTGAATTATTAGTCATAGATGCAGTTGGATGACGGTCTATGTATCTTATTGTAATGTCCAGAGTAAATCTCATAGTGATCCTCTCGACATATGCACGTTGTCTTTATTCTATCAATTGCCCAACTGTAATTTGTTTACCCAACATGTGTTATTTTATCTTATGGAGAGACACCACTAGTGAACTGTGGACCCCGGTCCTATTTCCTTTATATTGCTATCACCTATTTACTTTACTAGCACTGTTTACTTTACTCGTATACTATTATCACTTTCCACTCGATACACTCATACCTTTGTTTCAAGCAAACCAGTGAGATTGACAACCTCATAGTAAGTTGGGAGCAAAGTATTTAGTTGTGTTGTGTGCAGGTTCCACGTTGCTGCTCGCAAAGCAAAGTTTGGACGAGGCGCCTTATAAATTGTCCGGAGCTGTCGTAAAGCTAGCGGGCATCACCTTCTGACGTTTGGCTTTTTCCTGGATATGATTAAACCTTGGTTTCTTACTGAGGGAAAACTCGCTGTTGTACTCATCAAACCTTCCTCTTGGGGTTCCCAACTGGACGGTGATTTACACTATCACACACCGCCACAGCAGAGAACTTTAATCTTCCAACACTGCCATTGATGCCGGGATGAAGATCCCATCGTCGAAGGAAGAACTGAAGATCAATTATTATAGATGATGCCATCTCCATTGACATGGAGACCAACAAAAGATGGCTATCAAACCCTAACTTAATCTACTAAAAAATACTTTTTTTACTGAAACCTCCACGCATAGATTAGGTTCCCCACCCCTCTTTATGCCGGCGAGGCTGACCAGAGGAGGGGAACCAATCTATGGTGGAGTAGGAGGTGGAGGCGGCGGCTACCGCCGAATATTTGTTTCTTCTCGGTCCGGCGCTATCCTAGTTTTCCCGGTTGCTTGACTGGCTAGCCAACTGATGAGAAAAGAAAAATAAAGGAAGCGCCAAGGGGCAATTAATATTTCCTCTAATTCACTACGGCACGCAGTCAAGGTGCCAATGGCTGACGTCGACACAGCCAAAAAAATCGTCGGAACCGGCTGTGCCGATAGTGATCGTCGGTACCTCGGTGTCGGCATAGGCGGGGATCGGCACAGGCTAGAATACTCTTGGTATAGACATGCCATCGGCATAGACGGCTAGGCGGACGGCTAGGCCGTTGGCATAGGTAAGTACATTTTTTAGTTTATTTTTTCATTTTTTTAAAATAAAAATATTTAAATTGTTTGATCAACGAATCACACTAGGATATCTTTATTCCTAAGCAAACTTAATTTTAGGTCAAATCATTTGCTCCTACTCAAATTTCCTGATCGGTCATCCTTAGATTACTCCAGTCCCAGCACGCCTAACTTCCTTGTTCCTTTCTATAGAGTTTTCAAGAAAGAAGTTATACTTTGTTGATAATAGTATCATATCAATCCTATTAACTCCTGGGCATGATGTCAAACGCCTTTATATTTTTGATTAAGAAAAATTTAAGTAAAACAAAAATAAATAAATAATAATGATCATGAATTCAAATAATAGTAAAATAAATTTTAATTTATTTTCTTTTTCCATTTAATATTGAATAATCCATATTCACAAATTCATAAATTGGAATTTTATAAATAATATATCTAAATTGATCAGAAAAATGAGGAATCTAAATATGACATCCATATCATCATTTGCAACATGAAATATGTCTTTTTAATAGTGTACTGCAAGGTTTTTCAAATAAAATATGTTGAACCATAGAAAATAAAAGCATTACTTCAAAAAATGAAATAGTGTACATCAATGTCTTTTTAATAGTGCGAAAGTAAAAGTATGATTCAACAAAAAATGCAAATACAACAAAATCATAAAAAATTAAAGCAATATGAAAAAAAAGGAGCTATGCCGACGGCAATAGCCCACCTACGCCGACGGCCCGATGGAGGCTATGCCGATAGTCCTATCTATGGTGATGGCCAGAAGAAGGCTATGCCGACGGCAATACCGTCGGCATAGCTTTGTCCTACGCTGACGGCTAAACTGGGCCGACGGCCTCGTTCATGCACCGATGGCCCCGACAAAAAGCCGTTGGCACAGGATGTGGCAGCCGACACCTTGTCACTTTCTGGTAGTGATTCATTTACATTTTCCTTGGGGCCCCGGTGCCTTGACCACAAATCATAGTTTTAAAAACCAAACCGATTCGGTGGTTCAATTAAAAAAACCCTAAACCAAAGCCCTCACCGGTTTTTTAAGAGTCACTGGTCTAACTAATAAAAAAACCAAAATACTGCATAAAAATAATGTGTTTTGCGAGATTATGATCCTAAAACCTAAAACCTTGCTCCATTACCCCGTATAAGGCCTAATACCACATTTACTACATTTAGTTTGTGATCTACTATGAAAGCAAACACAAGATATATGATTCGATGCTAAATTTTTCCAAAATTAACTTAATTGTTTATTAAATTTAATGGTTTTTTATTGCTATTGAACCAGCCGAACCACCGGTTGGACCAGTGCACGAGTGAGCCAGTCACCTCATCGGTTCACTCACCAGTCCGGTTTTTTAAAATATGCCACAAATCAAACACGTGTGAAATGACACTGTTATATGCATCACATCGCCAATACTGTATCACACACATCATAATCATATGCATACATCTGCACAGCTTTCTTTGTGTGTATATACTACTCATAGGCATGATGAAGCAGGATCTTACTAATCAGCTAACGGTAACAGAGGCATGATATATGCCTGGACTCATGGCGCCATTAGTCAAAGATCTTCTCCCACCTAACTAAAGTTAGGTTCGCTGGCAGGATATGAATGACCGCCAGAAATATCACATGGTAAAATGGGCGGATATCTGTGCCCCCAAGGAGCATGGGGGCATAGGCATTTTAGCATCACGCCGCTTTAATAAGGCGTTGATGCTTAAATGGGTGTGGCGTATTCTTAGGGGTGAGGGGGGTCTTTGGCTTCGCTTGATCAATGCCAAATATCTTCGTGGCCGCCCTCTCTTGGCGTGTGAGCGTCGTGAGGGTTCCCAGTTTTGGCGCTCCATCCAGGACCTCAAGCAGGAGATCCGCCTAGGGATCTCCTTCTCCGTTGGCAATGGTGAAGGCACCCTTTTCTGGCCCGACCCATGGATGGGAGAGCAACCCCTGCGGGTGACTTATCCCAGCCTATTTGCGATCTGTGCTAACCCTATGCTATTGGTTGCCTTGGCTGTGCATGAGGGGTCATGGAACGTTTCGTTCCGTAGAACCTTTGGCATGGAGGAGGCCGCTGCATGGGTTGAGCTTAGAGCCAGTCTGCCCCCTTCCCTCTCTACTTCTTTGGATAGTGTTGCTTGGAGATTGACCCCTTCGAGGATCTTCTCGGTTAGTTCAGCGTATAGGGCCCTATTTAGATGGCCCTCCCTACCTTGGACGACTCCGCTTTGGAAGGCTCCTCTTCCCCTGAAAACAAAGATCTTTGTATGGCAACTATTACGTGATCGTTTGCCTTCAGGGGTCGAGGTGGCCAAGAGACATGGGCCGGGGGACGGGTTGTGTCCATTATGTGGGATCCCCGAGATGGGAACTCACATAATGTTCACCTGTCCCGCTGCCCGGTTTCTATGGAGCTTTGTTCGGGAGGCCCTGGGTCCTGCTTGGCAGGCCCGAGACCTTGGCGAGTTCCTAGAAACTCAGGCGAACCGAACTAGAATGAGGCACCGCCTCTTTTGGTTCATGTTCGCCGCGTTGTCTTGGACTTGATGGACTACTCGTAATAAGATGGTTATTGAGAGAATATTTCCTTGTTGTGCTTCTGACTCGGTGTTCAACATGTTGGCTTCCTTGCAGCTGTGGTACCCGTTGTGTAGACAGCGGGTGGACGGCATGCGTCGGGCCCAACTGGAGGCGGCCCGCCATCTCTCCATGCCGCTGGCCTAACGAGCGTCGTCATATCTTGGGGCTCGCTCGTCCTTTTGTTTTATGTTGAGCATGCGTAACACCCGCGAATTTATCACAAATTCGAAGTGCCCGTTATGCATTCCACCACAATCCCAGAATCATTGTTGTGATACACATAACGTAGTTGGTAACCAGTTCCATAGACATTACAATACGATGGTTCGAATACAATGGTCATAGAGACCAAGTTCATATTACAACACAATATAGCAGCGGAAATAACGTCTTCGGGTCCATGCCTTCACCCTACAGGCAATGGCGACTCAGTAGAAGATCTTAGTTCTGATACTCTTCTTCATACCCTTCCTCCGGATACTCTTCCCCATAGTCTGGCCAAGTTGATAGCCAGGGACACAGCCATGAGTACATTGGATGCACTCGCAAACCATCTTATAAATGAAATGATGAAATAGATATGCAAGGTTGATATGGTGGACTAAGCACTAAGTCTGGTTGCAAAAGCTAGTTTTATTTCCCAAGAATGTTCATTGGTAGAAAAGAGGTTTAGTTCTCTAAGTTCCATCTAAAGGAGCTTCAAGTGTGTCAATATCAATGTCAAGTCAAGTCATGTCATTCACCAAGGTCACCATAAGTTATTATCATTCTTGACAAAAGTCAAGTACAGTTTGCCAACTGTCCATAACCGAGGACGCGGCTATTCGAATAGTTTGAAACCTCTGCAGAGGGATACACTTTACCCACAAGATTCGATACATCTGCCGGGAGAAACCCACGGTTCGTCATACACAAAATATGCGAGGTTCAGATAATCAAACAAACTCTTTTACTTGCTCACTCTAGTACAGGATCCTTCCCTAGAGCCCGAGACATGGACATCTTCCGTTCCGGCGTCTCTAGTTTTGCCCGCTCCGGAGTGCCGGATGAATGGAATTTCCACTCGGTTGAGAAGTACCCGCGCACGGTGCACTCCTATAAAGGATGATACAAGACCTCCCATACTAGGGTGAACAAGCTACGGACTAAGCCCCTTCCCATTTAGGGGTAATGTGGTCGTACGGTAATGGTTGGCTCACATGGTACATCACTTATTATCATTTAGTAAATACATTCCATAGTTCTTAGTCAATATTATTTTCCTTCATAAGACCATCATGTAGGAGAATCTCCACTTCAAGTTTTCAAGTTCAAGTCACCAAGTTCAGATGGGGTTCCCCTTAGAGAGGGCCTCAATTTTATTAGCGACTAAGCAGCTATATTGAGTGATGATACCACTATGCTATAGTTGGATAAACTCAGCTTGATGCTCTTGCTAAGCAAGATATCACTACACTTCTATCATTCTACTCTAGCAATTCAATCATGCAATTTACGTAAAATAAGTAGAATGCAATAGAAAAGCTAGGCATTTGGAGTATGCTTCAAAAGATGGCTTGCCTTGGTTGGCAAAGTGTCCGGGGTATTCTTCTTCTTCTTGATAATATTCCCCCTCAATATCCTCCTCAGCAACACTAGCGTCTAATAACGAATAAACACAAACACACAATCACCACACCATACTAATATCACTTCCAACACACATCATTATTTTCAACAATAGAGTTCATGTTGGATTTTATTTGAATTGGTTTGCAAGTTTTCTTCCAAGTTTGCATTGAGTGTGCAAGTTGGATTTGTCTACCAAGTACCATATGTGGCTTACTTTCCAAGCATTGGTATTGAACTAAGGGTGGTTGGACTAGTTCAAGTGAGGAGGGTTTAATTAAGTGGATTGGTATTGAGGGCAAAAATTAATTCTAAGTGTGCAATAGAAATCTATCATTTTATGCTTCAAACTAAGATGGGATTAGGGTCTAATTGGTACCACTAACAAGGTTTGAGTTAATTAAGGTTGACTAAACAGTAGGGGAGTTGATTAGTGAGTTCACAAACCAAATTTCATAATTTTAGGTGGCTTTAACAATTTTCTACAATTTTCCTATGATTAATAAAGCTATGGTCAAAGTATTCTTACTTATTTAAATTCCTAACTCAAATGTAATTCTAACCAGTTTCAGAGGATAGAGCATTTCATAAGCTTTCCAACGCATATTCATTTGCTAAAAATGGATTTATAAATCTCTTGGAATTAAAGTTTGAAAAACCTATCTGAAACTTATTTGAATTAATTTGAATAGGCGGGAAATAAATAAAAATCGAATCGGACCGAATTCGAACCTAGCTGGGCTGTTTTCAAATGAAACCCGAACGGGCCGGCCCAGAAAACGATTCGCCCCGGGCGGGATTTGTTTTTAAACAAACTGACATGTGGGGTCGTCGTGTCAGGTGACTTAAGTCACCGAATCGGTACGCTGCCGTTGGATCGAGATCTAACGGCTCAGGGGTGTCGTGTTCGTCGGCGACGACGGAGCTCACCTGCGAGCAGTGAAGATGACGACGGCGACGGCGGCGGGCGTAGAGGAAGCAGAACTCGATGGCGACGGGCGGAAACGACTCCGGCGAGGCTCCGCCACCAATTCCCGGCGTCGGCTTGCTCCCCTGAGGCCGAACGCGGCGGCGCCCTCCGCGTCCAGTACCTCGTCGGCGGGGCTGGCGACGTCGAGCTAGAGCGAGCGGGGAGAGGTGAGTGTGTCCGGAAGGTAGCTGGGATCAGGGTGAGTCCTCTCGTTTGATCGACGGGGGCTTTTATAGGCCGGAGAGACGAGGGCGAGGGCGTCGAGTAGCTCGCCGGTGCGGGGGCCCTGGGCGCGTGCGTCGAGCGACACTGGGCACGGCGGCCTTGCTCGCGTGCTGGAGGGGTTCGGTCTCGGCCGCGGAGTGTTGTGGGTCGGCTCTGGCGCAGTCATGATGGTCGGCGATGTGCAGCGAGCTGGGGAAGAAGAGAGGGGGGTCCTGGGTGCTGTCTCCTCTTCTCCTCCCTTTCTCACGGTTCGGGTCGGGGCAGAGGGGGCTAGGCTCGACCGCGGCGTCGTCCAGGAGCATGGCTACAGGCATGAGACGAACGGCGACAGTGATCTTCACAGTAAACTTGATTTTTCCCGATTTTCATCTGCCAGGTGTTCGACGAAATGCCCGCAAGAGATTCAAGCCGCGACACGAAGTTCCTTACCTTAGCTGGATCTCGCTGGTGCCACCTAAACGGTAGGTATAGGCGGCATTCCACTGTCTTTGCAGGAACTGCTGTCCTCACTGAACTAACTGCCCGTTTCACTTGTCCCGTAGCAGGCTTTTCATAATCCAAGTCTTTTCTGCCTTCCCCGGGAGCAAGAAGGAAGAGAGAAGCTGTGGCTGGCTTTGTTCACTCGGCTGCTGGAGAAGACTCAACTAGTTCGGGTGCCGTAGACTGGACAGCTGACTGACGAATATGTATCCCAATCCATCTCGAGTAATTTGTATCAATACCTATTCGGTAGATCCTTTTTTCTGTGCCAGGAACCAGATTTGAACTGGTGACACGAGGATTTTCAATCCGAATTTTTGAAATTTTTCACTTTGGGTGCTCAGCATACTAGCCAAGGTTTCCAAAGATATTTTTATTACCACGAAAGGTTAAGTTTTGCAGAAATCATATTTTGAATTTTTGGTATTGTCACTGTTTCAGATTCAGAGTTTGGCTGATGTTTGAGTGATGTTCTGATTTGAAATTTTGTTAGAAACTTCTTGGTTGAGTTAGTATGCAACTTGGTCAAGCTCAACCAACTGGCCAAACACTGAGTTGAGTTACAGATTTCTTATTCTAAAGGCTCAAAGTAGGGTAGTCACTAAGATTTCCTAGATCATCTTATTCTTCTCTTTTTCTTTCTTTCTTTGGTTTCTTGTTTCTTTGGTTCTTATAATTCTTCTCAATTGCTTCTGTTGGTTAAGTTAGAATTAACTAACTATTGCACAACAATTAATAACACACATGAAATCATAAAATACATACAATAGGAAATTCATGCATATATGCAATAATAGATAAAAAGTTTTATCTTGACCCAAAATTTGGTATTTTAATTCATAGGAAGTGGATTACAATTTCTGAGTTGTTACAATCTTCCCCCCTTAAAAAGAATCTCGTCCCCGAGATTGACTAATTAAGAATTGAAAAGATTGGGAAACTCTTTCTGAAGGTAATCTTCTCGTTCCCAAGTGGCTTCATCTTCGGTGTGATTACTCCACTGAACTTTCAGAAACTTGATGCTTCGGGTTCGAGTGGTTCAATATGCTTCCTCGAGGATACGAATAGGCATTTCACGATAGGTCAAATCTTTGTTGATGTCCACAGAACGGTGATCAATATTCTTGAAGATTTCTGGCTTCTCCGGCACTTCAAGACATTTCCGAAGTAACGACACGTGAAAGACATCGTGCACTTCGGATAATTCAGGGGGCATTTCCAACTGATATGACACTTCTCCTCTTCGGCTTAGTACCTTGAAGGGTCCAATATACCTTGGTGCAAGCTTTCCCTTTACTTGGAATCTTTGCATTTCCTTGAGAGGTGATACTCTAAGATACACAAAATCTCCAATCTGGAAGGTTAGTTCTCTACGTCTCTTGTCCGCATAACTCTTCTGTCTAGACTGGGCTGCCTTGAGGTAATCACGAATCATGCAAACCTTCTCTTCAGCCTCTTGCAGAATGTCAGGTCCAAATATCTGACTGTCTCCGGTTTCTGACCAATTCAAAGGGGTACTACACTTTCTTCCATATAAAGCTTCAAATGGGGCCATTTGCAAACTGGCTTGATAACTGTTGTTGTAGGAAAACTCCACGAAAGGCAGACAATCTTCCCACTTAGCTCCATAGGCTAGAACACAGGCTCTCAACATATCTTCCAGTATTTGATTTACTCTTTCAGTCTGTCCATCAGTCTGAGGGTGGTAAGCGGTGCTGAAGGCTAATTTGGTTCCCAAGGCTTGATGCAAACTTCTCCAAAATCTTGAGGTGAATTGGGTTCCTCGATCAGAAACTATGGTTTTTGGGACTCCATGCAAACTCACAATTCTGGATAGATAAAGATCTGCCAGCTGTCCTGAGGTATAAGTGGTCTTGACAAGAATAAAGTGGGCAACTTTGGTCAGTCTATCCACAATGACCCAGATAGAGTCATTGCCACGGCTAGACCTTGGAAATCCAGTGATGAAATCAATTCCAACAGATTCCCACTTCCATTCCAGAACTTGCAAAGGTTGCAGCAATCCTGCAGGACGTTGATGTTCAGCCTTGACTCTTTGACAAATATCACACTTAGATATGAACGATGCAATCTCACGCTTCATTCCATGCCACCAAAATTGTTCCTTTAAATCTTGGTACATCTTAGTTCCACCGGGATGAATGGAGTAAGGTGTCTCATGGGCTTCTCTCATAATAACCTCCTTCAATTCTGAGTCCGCAGGCACGCGGATACGTCCTTTATACCAAATAACTCCTTGATTATCTTCTTCAAATCCTGGCACCTTGCCGGAGCTAATTCTGCGCTTAATTCCGTCAATACTCTCATTTCCCTTCTGGGCTTCTTTAATTTGGCTCATCAAGGTGGGTTGAAAATCAAGGTTGGCTAAGAATCCTCGACTGACTAGTTCCAATCCAAACCTTTCAAACTCTTGGTGCAACAGGGGTTGCTCCTCTTTGATCATCATATTCAATGAGCATGGCTTCCTACTCAATGCATCGGCAACTACATTGGCCTTTCCGGGATGATAATGAATTTCCAGATCATAATCCTTGATCAACTCTATCCATCTTCTTTGCCTCATGTTCAACTCCTTCTGGGTGAAAATATACTTTAAACTCTTGTGATCAGTGTAGATCTCGCAACGGTTACCCATAAGATAGTGCCTCCAGGTCTTCAAGGCTAGAACTACGGCTGCTAACTCCAGATCATGGGTTGGATAATTTTCTTCATGCGGTCGAAGCTGCCGGGAGAGGTAAGCTATGACCTTGCCTTCTTGCATTAACACACAACCAAGTCCAAGTTTGGAGGCGTCGCAATAGACATCAAAGTTTTTGGTGATATCGGGCATGGTTAGGACGGGGGCGGTCACCAATCGCTTCTTGAGTTCTTGAAAAATCTCTTCACACTTAGGGGTCCATTCAAACTTCTTGTCCTTCTTCAATAGTTGGGCCATTGGCCGGGCAATGCTTGAAAATCCTTCAACAAACTTGCGGTAATATTCCGCTAATCCGAGAAAACCTCTAACCTCAGTTTGAGTGGTAGGGGCTTCCCATTCCACGACTGATTTGATCTTCTTTGGGTCTACTGATATTCCTCCCGCTGATAATACATGGCCTAAGAATCCGACTTCCTTCAACCAGAACTCACATTTACTGAACTTGGCATACGGCTGATGCTCTCTAAGAGTCTCTAAGATTAATCTCAGATGGGTTGCATGCTCTTCTTCGGACTTGGAGTAGATAAGAATGTCATCAATGAAGACAACTACAAACTTATCCAAGAACTCCATGAAAACCTTATTCATGAGATTCATGAAATAAGCAGGGGCATTGGTTAATCCAAAGGACATTACGGTGTACTCATACAATCCGTATCGGGTAGTGAAGGCTGTTTTGGGTATATTAGTTGCACGGATCTTCAGTTGATGGTATCCAGTTCTAAGGTCTATCTTTGAGAAGACTCGGGCTCCAGTCAATTGGTCAAACAGATCATCAATCTTAGGGAGAGGATACTTATTCTTGATGGTCACATCATTTAGCTTGCGGTAATCAGTGCACAGTCGGCTGGAACCGTCACTTTTATCCACAAACAAGACAGGTGATCTCCAAGCAGATGAACTTGGCTGAATCAATCCCTTACTCAAAAGGTCATCCAATTGCTTCTTCAACTCTACTAGTTCAGCTGGGTTCATACGATAGGGTCGTTGGGCTATGGATCCAGTCCCGGGAATAAGCTCAATGATAAACTCAATATCCCGATCCGGTGGCATTCTGGGTAGCTCATTGGGAAAAACATCCGGGTATTCACAGACGATGGGAACTTCCTCTATAGTTGGCCCTGAGATACTCTTATGACATCTGGTGGTCTGGGGTGGTTTTACGGACACATGCTTTACTACAATCCCACTGCTACTCCTCATAGTGATGGTCTTCTTGGCACAATCTATCACTCCTTGATGGGAAGACATCCAATTCATACCGAGAACTACTTCCAAACCTTTGGTTCCCAAAACTATCAAATTGGCTAAGAAAGATATTCCATGAATTTCTATGGGAACTGCCAAACAGTTCCACTCAGCCCTTGTTGTTGACCCAGGTATTTGTACTAACATGGCATGTTTCAGGGGTGTTGGTTGAAGTCCACTTTTATCAACAAATAACTTAGTAACAAACGAGTGTGAAGCTCCAGAATCAAACAGAACTCTTGCAGGAACTGAGTTAACAGGGAACATACCAAGCACAATGTCGGTTGCTTCCTGAGCTTCTTCAACATTCATGTGGTTCAGACGGCCTCGAGGGTGAGGCTGGTTCCTTGAGGGATAATTCTTGTCATTTCCAACACGGCGCTGCTGCTGAGCAGGAGCAGTGGTCTTGGATGCATCATTTAGCTTCTTGGGGCACTCATTGGAGTAGTGCCCTTTGAGTCCGCACTCATAACAAGTAACACCAGACTTGTCACCCGACTTGGGTGGCACAGGTGCTCCATTGGGCCTGGGAGCATTGGGGTTGAAGTTGTTGCCATTAGGTCTTGGAGGTGCACGGTTGAAGTTGTTGCCGGGTGGACGGCTAGGAAAGTTGGGACGTGGAGCAGGTGCAGATGGCCTCATAGGTCTAGGGGCGAAACCCATGGGTGAATTTCCCCTCGGCTTCTGCGAGTTGCTCGAGTTGCCTTGATACATCATACGGCGCTTGCGGTTCTCTGCAGCTTGCTTGAGCTTGCCTTCCATCTGAATGGCAGAGTCAACCAATGACTCCAGGTCTGCAAAGTGAATGCTGACCAGGACACATTGCATCTCATCATGAAGTCCATCCAGAAACCTTTCTTGCTTCTTCTCAGTGGTGTTGGTGTCATCTGGGGCATACCTAGACAAGGTAAGGAACTTGTCACGGTAATCCACCACAGGTAGGGAACCTTGCTTCAGATTTCTGAACTCATCTCTCATCCTTTTAACCAATCCCAAAGGAACATGGGCTTTGCTGAACTAGCTCTTGAACTCCTCCCAAGGCATCACATACCCTTGGACTTGCATTGCACGAGTGCTATCCCACCAAGCTCTTGCGGCTCCCGCAAGATAGTGGGTGGTGTACAAGACCTTCTCATTTTCACCAACTTCGGCGACTGCCAAATTGTTCTCCGTAGTGCGAAGCCAGTCATCGGCATCTAAGGGTTCTTCAGACTTAGTGAATATAGGTGGGTTGGTGTTCTGGAAACTCCTTAACTTGGATCGGTGATCACCATGGCCATTGTTTTCTCCTTCACCATGGCCATTTCCATTGCCATTGTTGTGGTTCATTGCCATCTGGGTTAGTTGCTGAAGAGTGGCCAAGTTAGCTTGGCGCTCAGCTCGGGCTGCTTCTCGGTCTTCCATGATCAACCTTAGCAGTTCGGCCATTTCCGGATTCGGGGGTGGGGGTGCTCGCGGCATCTGAAGATAAGGTGTGTAAGACAAGAGGGAAAAACTAATTTGCTAAGATTTAAATGTAACATGGATGATGCAATTTTTGTCTTACTAAGGCCTTAAGGGCCAAATTCATATTTCATTCAACAAGCATCAAACATATCATACATACGAGTTCACACATTACAAATGGTTGACCTCAAACCATTGCGACTCGTCTACTAGAGAGGGGGATACAACTCAAGTGTGCAAAATTTTAAGTAGGTAAAAACCGAAGTATGTACAAAACTTTGTAAATAGAGAGGAAAAGACTAAGCAATTTTAAACCATTACTTCTCTCTTTGTTTTCATAATGGTTTCATTTAACGCCCATTCTAACTAAGGTCTCCTAGGGTCAGCCTAGGCTATGATACCAACTTGTAACACCCGCGAATTCATCACAAATTCGAAGTGCCCGTTATGCATTCCACCACAATCCCAGAATCATTGTTGTGATACACATAACGTAGTTGGTAACCAGTTCCATAGACATTACAATACGATGGTTCGAATACAATGGTCATAGAGACCAAGTTCATATTACAACACAATATAGCAGCGGAAATAACGTCTTCGGGTCCATGCCTTCACCCTACAGGCAATGGCGACTCAGTAGAAGATCTTAGTTCTGATACTCTTCTTCATACCCTTCCTCCGGATACTCTTCCCCATAGTCTGGCCAAGTTGATAGCCAGGGACACAGCCATGAGTACATTGGATGCACTCGCAAACCATCTTATAAATGAAATGATGAAATAGATATGCAAGGTTGATATGGTGGACTAAGCACTAAGTTTGGTTGCAAAAGCTAGTTTTATTTCCCAAGAATGTTCATTGGTAGAAAAGAGGTTTAGTTCTCTAAGTTCAATCTAAAGGAGCTTCAAGTGTGTCAATATCAATGTCAAGTCAAGTCATGTCATTCACCAAGGTCACCATAAGTTATTATCATTCTTGACAAAAGTCAAGTACAGTTTGCCAACTATCCATAACCGAGGACACGGCTATTCGAATAGTTTGAAACCTCTGCAGAGGGGTACACTTTACCCACAAGATTCGATACATCTGCCGGGAGAAACCCACGGTTCATCATACACAATGTATGCGAGGTTCAGATAATCAAACAAACTCTTTCACTTGCTCACTCTAGTACAGGATCCTTCCCTAGAGCCCGAGACACGGACATCTTCTGTTCCGGCGTCTCTAGTTTTGCCCGCTCCGGAGTGCCGGATGAATGGAATTTCCACTCGGTTCAGAAGTACCCGCGCACGGTGCACTCCTATAAAGGATGATACAAGACTTCCCATACTAGGGTGAACAAGCTACGGACTAAGCCCCTTCCCATTTAGGGGTAATGTGGTCGTACGGTAATGGTTGGCTCACATGGTACATCACTTATTATCATTTAGTAAATACATTCCATAGTTCTTAGTCAATATTATTTTCCTTCATAAGACCATCATGTAGGAGAATCTCCACTTCAAGTTTTCAAGTTCAAGTCACCAAGTTCAGATGGGGTTCCCCTTAGAGAGGGCCTCAATTTTATTAGCGACTAAGCAGCTATATTGAGTGATGATACCACTATGCTATAGTTGGATAAACTCAGCTTGATGCTCTTGCTAAGCAAGATATCACTACACTTCTATCATTCTACTCTAGCGATTCAATCATGCAATTTACGTAAAATAAGTAGAATGCAATAGAAAAGCTAGGCATTTGGAGTATGCTTCAAAAGATGGCTTGCCTTGGTTGGCAAAGTGTCCGGGGTATTCTTCTTCTTCTTGATAATATTCCCCCTCAATATCCTCCTCAGCAACACTAGCGTCTAATAACGAATAAACACAAACACACAATCACCACACCATACTAATATCACTTCCAACACACATCATTATTTTCAACAATAGAGTTCATGTTGGATTTTATTTGAATTGGTTTGCAAGTTTTCTTCCAAGTTTGCATTGAGTGTGCAAGTTGGATTTGTCTACCAAGTACCATATGTGGCTTACTTTCCAAGCATTGGTATTGAACTAAGGGTGGTTGGACTAGTTCAAGTGAGGAGGGTTTAATTAAGTGGATTGGTATTGAGGGCAAAAATTAATTCTAAGTGTGCAATAGAAATCTATCATTTTATGCTTCAAACTAAGATGGGATTAGGGTCTAATTGGTACCACTAACAAGGTTTGAGTTAATTAAGGTTGACTAAACAGTAGGGGAGTTGATTAGTGAGTTCACAAACCAAATTTCATAATTTTAGGTGGCTTTAACAATTTTCTACAATTTTCCTATGATTAATAAAGCTATGGTCAAAGTATTCTTAATTATTTAAATTCCTAACTCAAATGGAATTCTAACCAGTTTCAGAGGATAGAGCATTTCATAAGCCTTCCAACGCATATTCATTTGCTAAAAATGGATTTATAAATCTCTTGGAATTAAAGTTTGAAAAACCTATCTGAAACTTATTTGAATTAATTCGAATAGGCGGGAAATAAATAAAAATCGAATCGGACCGAATTTGAACCTAGCTGGGCTGTTTTCAAATGAAACCCGAACGGGCCGGCCCAGAAAACGATTCGCCCCGGGCGGGATTTGTTTTTAAACAAACTGGCATGTGGGGTTGTCGTGTCAGGTGACTTAAGTCACCGAATCGGTACGCTGCCGTTGGATCGAGATCTAACGGCTCAGGGGTGTCGTGTTCGTCGGCGACGGCGGAGCTCACCTGCGAGCAGTGAAGATGACGACGGCGACGGCGGTGGGCGTAGAGGAAGCAGAACTCGATGGTGACGGGCGGAAACGACTCCGGCGAGGCTCCGCCACCAATTCCCGGCGTCGGCTTGCTCCCCTGAGGCCGAACGCGGCGGCGCCCTCCGCGTCCAGTACCTCGCCGGCGGGGCTGGCGACGTCGAGCTAGAGCGAGCGGGGAGAGGTGAGTGTGTCTGGGAGGTAGCTGGGATCGGGGTGAGTCCTCTCGTTTGATCGACGGGGGCATTTATAGGCCGGAGAGACGAGGGCGAGGGCGTCCAGCAGCTCGCCGGTGCGGGGGCCCTGGGCGCGTGCGTCGAGTGACACTGGGCACGGCGGCCTTGCTCGCGTGCTGGAGGGGTTCGGTCTCGGCCGCGGAGTGCTGTGGGTCGGCTCTGGCACAGTCACGATGGTCGGCGACGTGCAGCGAGCTGGGGAAGAAGAGAGGGGGTCCTGGGTCCTGTCTCCTCTTCTCCTCCCTTTCTCACGGTTCGGGTCGGGGCAGAGGGGGCTGGGCTCGACCGCGGCGTCGTCCAGGAGCATGGCTACAGGCATGAGACGAACGGCGACAGTGATCTTCACAGTAAACTTGATTTTTCCCGATTTTCATCTGCCAGGTGTTCGACGAAATGCCCGCAAGAGATTCCAATTCGAATTTTCGAAATTTTTCACTTTGGGTGCTCAGCATACTAGCCAAGGTTTCCAAAGATATTTTTATTACCACGAAAGGTTAAGTTTTGCAGAAATCATATTTCGAATTTTTGGTATTGTCACAGTTTCAGATTCAGAGTTTGGCTGATGTTTGAGTGATGTTCTGATTTGAAATTTTGTTAGAAACTTCTTGGTTGAGTTAGTATGCAACTTGGTCAAGCTCAACCAACTGGCCAAACACTGAGTTGAGTTACAGATTTCTTATTCTAAAGGCTCAAAGTAGGGTAGTCACTAAGATTTCCTAGATCATCTTATTCTTCTCTTTTTCTTTCTTTCTTTGGTTTCTTGTTTCTTTGGTTCTTATAATTCTTCTCAATTGCTTCTGTTGGTTAAGTTAGAATTAACTAACTATTGCACAACAATTAATAACACACATGAAATTATAAAATACATACAATAGGAAATACATGCATACATGCAATAATAGATAAAAAGTTTTATCTTGACCCAAAATTTGGTATTTTAATTCATAGGAAGTGGATTACAATTTCTGAGTTGTTACAGCATGTCTGTGCTGTTGCCCCAACGCTTTCGTTTTCGGATGCTAGAACTTGTTGGTGAACCTTATATGGATGTTGTTGCTTTATTTATAAAGCAGGACGAAAGCCTGTTTCGAGGAGGAGGTTCGCTGGCAGGTTCTGCATGGCTTCTTCTACAGTAGGAGTATATTTTTTTCAGATGTGCAAGTGTGCACCCTTTCAACTCGGTGTGCGTGTCACTGAGAGTTCCAAGATTCCAAGCCTAATCAAGGCTTAAGGCGGAACTACTTACTGCCTTCTAGAGCAAGCACACGTAACTTCTGCTGCTGCCACTTGCATGAAGCATTCTTGAAACGAGATATCTATGGGAATAAAGTGGCCAGCCGGCCGGCCTAGCACGATCTGATAGTATGATTAGTTCATGTTACCAGACTTCGAGGCTTGCAAATAAGCAATTAGCATGAGCCTGGAATCCCTGCGATAAAGAAAGCGTGGGCGAAGAATCAAGGCGTAAAGATGGGTGATCTCGTTTGATCACTTTAAAGGTGCTAATTTGAGAGGTCGATGGGCGTTTGGCTAGCTTGATGCCTTGGTGGTAGTCAATTCTGTACATGCACGTAAGCATGCATACGTTGGAACCTGAAGATCAACCAAGAGATTTCCCTTGATTGCGCAGTTTGCATCTTTAACATCAGGTACAATATATGCCCTTAACCGTAACTAGATGATACGGTATAGATGCCCAGGAGATCGGACCGTATATTTCAAATGTCATCGCATGGTAGCATAGGAAGTATATATCACGTATCGATTTCATATGATCGGATCGTAGCAGAGGAAGTACTCCCTCTGTTTTTATTTAGTTCGTGTTCTGGGTTTAGTCAAAGTCAAATTTTATAAACTTTTACTAAGTATTGAGGAAAAAGTATCAATATCCATAATGCCAAATAGATATAATATGAAAATATGCTTTAAGAAGATTCTAATGCAATAGTTTTTATATTGTAATGTTTGTATTTTTTTCATAGATATTTGGTCAAAGTTCAGAAAGTTTGACTTTTACCAAACCCAGAACGCAAAGTATTTATGAACGGAGGGAGTATATATCACTTTTAAGAGATGCAAACAATAATATTAAATACTCTCCCTTTTATAATTACCCCGCTTCTAGGTTTAGTCAAAGTTAAAATAATCAAATTTTGGCTAAGTCAATAGGAAAAGTATCAACATCTATAAGTTCATATGCATATAATATGAAAACATATTTTATGTTTTCTAATAATTTCAATTTCAATTATGTAGATGCTTACTTTATATCTTGTCAATCTTTAAAAATGTTGACTTCGACTAAACCCAGAACATAGGGTAAATAAACATTATAGGAAGTTCAATGAGTGCATGCTTCTTGCATTGATGCCCATATCTATATGCGCTAACATGAACTGGATCTTAACCGATCTATTGGTGTTTCCTGTCACGATGTCACTCCGACTGGTGATTATTTGGGAAAATTTGGAAACTAGGGCTGACAAATATAGTCTAACTATATCTACTAACAAGAGATACGCGTATAAATATCTGCAAACATAACCAGAACATGCTACTACCATAAATTAAGAAGAGAAATTGTAAAATCGTATGTGCATGAAATACTCCTACTTTTGAACAACCTTTAATACATAGTGAAAAATGAAAAAACTAGGAAGCGGAGAAATTAAGTTGACAAGAAACTTTTGGCACCAAAAAAAGTTGACAAGAAATTCTCTGGAGGTTAGGTATAGTTTTTTTTTTTTTTTGCTTGGATGCCTATTCCTCATAGATCTCCTTTTCCTTCTCGACTTTTGCAGCAGGCTAGAGAGCCAGAGGACTAATTCCGTGAAGATGCTACAAGCAAGTTGATATGGTTTCAATTGAAAAAACAAGGCGCTTTAGGTACAGCCAGGCCACTTGTTCGAACATACAAGCTACTCAAAGGACATGAGTAGTACTCATTCTCGTTGTGCTTGTGCATGCCTGCGAAGATTCTGTCTCGCTCGCAGTACCCAAGTACGTGCAAAGAATCTATCAAAAAAAGTACGTGCAAAGAAGACATCCTCTCCAACTCCAATTGTCTGTCCATTTGCAAGGATACGGAATTGGGAATATTTCGCTAGTTGTCACTACAATCACTACAGGTACAAGTAACAACGTGAGTGTGTATGCACTTGTCTACACAAATATCTAAATGTATGAACGACTACCCTTTGCTATGGTCCGGAGCCATTATATCTCCAACGAGACTTGCACTACTCCCTCAATGTTTATAGTTCTACACTATGAATATGGCCTTCGCAGGTAGAGCAACAAAGCCAGACAAAAAAAAAACGATTGTGTGTGCAACTTTCGATGTCGGCTCTAGGGATGCGCCAGCTGTGGATGGATTTATTTTGGCGATGCTATGGAAGAAAGTTGTTGCTGACCTAAGTCGTAATATTGACTACTTGAAAAAATATTGATCTTGGGTAGAAGCCTCTGAATATATTTGATTTTTCAGTTCAGTATATATCATATGTTACTCCCTCCGACCCATAATACTCTTCGCTAATATAGATGTATCTAGACACATTTTAATGGTAGATACATCCGTATTAGCGAAGAGTAATATGGGTCGGAGGGAGTATTATTCTTTTTACTTCTTGGTAGGGCAGTGAGTTTTTTCTTGATTAGATGTATAGCTGCCAAGAAAGCATGAGAAATATTAATAGCAAAGTGATATATAATCTTAGTGCTTCTTAATATGTTAGTGTCATGGTGAAAATAAGAAAAAATATTAATAAAAATTTATGGCTCCTAAGCTCTAGTGATCCCTTTATTTTTAACATCTTTAAATTCATTTTACAAGTTTATGAAAGTTGTGTGTACTCAATGATTTTTTCATACAGACGTTCAAAATCTCAATATGAAATACACCCTCCGTTTTTATTTAGTTCGCGCCCTAGCTTAAGTCAAAGTCAAAATTTGTCAACTATGACCAAGAATATAAGAGAAAATATCAACATCCATAAGACCAAATGCATATAATATGAAAATATACTTTATAAAGATTCCCATACTATATATTTTACATTGTAGATCTTAATTGTTTCCTGAATATTTGGTCAAACTTTACAAAACGGTTGTGAAGTGAGGGAGTACATTGTACTATAAGCTATACAAAAATGAAAAAGTATGGATCTGAGTATACTGAAGAGTCATAGTTTCAAAACTCCAAAATTTACTAATTCTTTCATTTTTTGTAGCCTGGGATTCAAAGAATGTAAGGTTGCGATTTTGCATGCATGTAGGAAACAACATTTACTAGCTACATGCAGAAGTATTTCGGTTTTTTTTTTGTAACATGTAAATATGGCTTTAGAATTTTTTTTGAAAAAAGAGAGCTTTTCAAATATTGTATTAATATAATTTCCTTATTTTCAACTTGCAAGACAATAGTATGGTACCATTTATTCTCAACTGATAACACATAAATATTTGTGACTCTTGATTGAATCAATGGAATAACACTGAAGAATATGACCTTATGTTGTTTGTATTTGTGTGCACTATGTATGGCTTTAAATTCTTTGAGGCCAACAAAAGCCAGGAAAAAATTGAGGGCGTAGCTATCACAGGCAGTCTGAAAAGCGCATAACTTCACAGTATGAAAATAAGCAATCTCAGGTGGCTCTCACCGGTGAGTCGCCTGCAAAAAAGTAAGCATAATCTCATGTGTTAATGTTGGTGCTTCGCTGCCTGTGAAGGACCATCAGATCACCAACCACCCTCTTTAGTCGACATGTATGACTACATTGGATACGAAGACCAAATCTGTAATAGTGTTGAGGTAGGTGGTTTTGGTTTTGGTTTTTGATGGTGTGTGAGCACAAAATGTTCATCTCGGTTTCTCTTGTAATCCCGAGAAGAACACCACATCATATCGCTAAAGGGGTCCTAGTATTTCCGGACGCTTCACACTACCTTTCACATGACTTTTTTTGCCATATCGACCGGCCAAGTTCATGCCGCCGATGTTATATGCTCTAGTTAGTTAGTCATTTTCGATTGAATTAGTACAGCTCAAGTGGTCAATTAAAGAACCTAGCTAGTAGTGTTAGAGCTTCTTCACCACCTTTTAAAACTTCCATGCAATGCACACCTAATTTAATTATGTGGCCAAGAGTCCCACATTAGAAACATTGTTCCATCGGTATTTTGCTTCTCCATATTTATGAACCTATAGTTATACTAGCTCTTCATAGAGCAGGTATGGAGAGAACCCTAATCATAAGATCGGATCACAATCGTGCCAAAAGTAGAACCAAACTGGAGAGTGTGCCCGAGTAAACAATAAGCTGTTGTTGTCACCTAAAAAGAAGAAGAAAAGGCCCAGACCCATCGTTAATTCTATCTAGCATATCTACATATAATAATATACTAGTCTTTAGAAGAAGCACTAAATCGCTAGATGCCGTGTGCATGCATGCCTGCACAATCGGACAATGAAGATTTGTTTCGAAATATGCATCCAACGCGTGCTGCAGCGATTTGCTTCCCTCTTTTCCGAAGCCGGTCAGGCCAAAAGTTGCAGCTAGACTTTATTTTTTGTTAAGGACAATGCAGATTTGCCTCCCTCTTTTTGGTGGCTTTTCAGCATTGCATTACACTTTATTAAGGTTTAAACCAGACTAAAAGGTGTTCACAGTTAGTATTTGGGGCCGGTGAGCTAGCATTGTCTCCACGCTCATCAAACTTCCATGGTCAATTAGCATGTTCATAATATAAATGTGTTTATGGTTGCATCACAAAGGTGCCAAAAAGTACTTAGTGTGCTATATATTTTATGCCACCGTATCGGCCCATATTGCAGCAGGAATCGATCGATGTGCTGGAACCAAATCAAATCTACCTGATCATTTTAATAATTATTTGGCCAATCGTATGAAACAAAAGACCAAAGCCTGGTGCTAGATACCGCAATCTAGAGGCATAATAGATTAAGCAAACACTCGCTTGTGACACATCACTTAGTGCCGTCCTGGAGAAATTTATGCACAGGTCTTGTCCTGTACATGTTTCATGCCTTTTAGCGTATCCAGCAGTTACAAAATACAGCTAGCTAGCAAGAATCGAAATCTATGTGCTAGCTGGATCGATCAAAGATATCAATGTGTATGTTTATTCGTTGGATTTATCCTACCGGCCGAGACAAACAGATTTTGAAGCTGGACACACAAACAGTACTACCTGTATGTAGTACCAGCCGGACTGTTCATGCAGGCTATTCAGTGCCTTAATATATTTGGAATCATTTTTATATACCCAGAGAGAAATGGTTAAGCATATGCAGCCGACCTGACTCTGCGTTGCAACAAAAAATCCTCAAAAATCAGCCAAAGGTCAGCTAACAGTCGCATCGTCCCATATCACGCCCAATCACCAAACCTAGTCACTTCCCATCATTTTTTTGCTTTTGCTTGGCACCTAGCTATCGACCTGCATTGCTCTATCTTTTGTTAAAAGAAATCAGTTGCTTTTGCCACAGTACTGCAAACCGGACGGGCACCGCAGCACTACTGCACTAGACAAACCCTACGGCCGGGTGCATGCACCTTTGCAATAGAACCTAGCTAGATCTCAAAAACAAAACAGAACCTAGGTAATTAATCATTAAACCAAAGCGCATAGTGTACTTTCAACAGAAATAACCACAGATTGCAAAGCTTCTCGGAAGAAAAATAATTCGAGAATGACATCTTGAAGATGTACTCGTACGGCGCCGACGTGGCAAACCGGCAAATTGCTGCCAAGAGGCAAATTATTTGCTTGATTAACCTTGCTGCTATATATTGGCGCTTAGCAGATGGACTGGCTTGAAGCGAGGAAGCTTCCACGCATCTTACACCAACTAAACGCCATGCATGTACACGTACGTAAGTACAGTACTTAAGTACCCAAAGCAATATATACTGCGAAGCAACCGATCGAGAGCTAAGTACGATCGAGACATCACCGATCTATCGATGTTAATTGTTAATGTAACGCGAGGCAACATTTGGCTGGCTGGACGTTTTAAGTAATGGTCGCCACGATCTGATTGACTTGGATCTGTGACTGTGCCCTTGTGTTCTTCTCTTTGTTCTTGTCCTCCGACCCTTTGAAAAAGTGCTCCCTTACAAGGTATCGGTGAATAAGCTGGCGCACTGACATTTACTTGACTAAGCAAGAACATATCTCAGCATGGATGTTAGCATAATCTGCGCATTGGTCCACTTTCACCTAGTTTTTATTTCATAAGCACTGTGTGAATCTTGTGTGTGTCGGCTATGTGCATCTTCGCTACGCAGAGGCTAGGTGTAATACTTAAAACCTTTTAAGTAATAAAAGCTCATCTACTATATACTAAAAGCACAATACGGGGGTCTAAAATAGAGACACCACGTTAATCCACATCATTAAAATTATTTAGACCGTTAGATCTATAATTGATGACTGAGATTTAAAAATAAAAATGTTACGCACAACATTATTCGCGTACAAACGACCAAAGCTGACACGTGATTAAATAAAAAAAAATTCCGATCCTAAATCTGGTAACCACGTAAAAAAAAAGGGGAGGCACAACTCGGTACAAGGCCACCAATCTAGGTAGCAATGGACGTTTAAAAAAGTTAGCTATTCCAACCCGTGTATCTGATACACAGACGTCCTACACCCTGCCACCACACGTGCAAAAAAAAAATCATAGCCAATTATCCTTAGTATTTTGAATGTGTGTACATCGTAGCATGTTCTAATACTTATAGCTATTATATGTAGAAAAGTAATTCTACTAATATGTATAAAGCCCGTGTACATGATATACAGACGTCCTATACACCCTGCCACCACACGTGCAAAAAAAAAAAATCAAAGCCAGCTATCCTTTATATCTGAATCTGTGTACATGATAGCATGTTCTAATACTTATAGCTATCATATGTACAAAAATAATTCTACTAACGCATATAAATACCATCGGGCAGACATTAACACAAGCAGAGAAGGTGTAAACCATATTTGCATAAATTATTGAAATAATTTCAGCAATGTCTTTTAAACAAAAAAAGATTAAGACTAAAATATAATAAAAATCAGCAATCTGATTTTCATTCAGTAAAAAGTAATGTCAATGCAAAACAATATGAAGATGAGCAAAATGAAAAAACTATGATTTAGATAAAATTAGAAATATATTTTCATTCATTAAATTAATATATTTGTCAATATGGATATTCATTGCTAAAAGTCTAGGTCAATGGAACAAAATTAAATATAGGAGATCAAAAGACCTAAGACAAGAATAAATCTAAAATATACTTTAATGAATATACAGGTCTAACAAAGGCTCCAGGTTGAGCCATATCATCTAAAATAGTTTAACTCACGTAGCCTCATATGAGAAGATATAAGAGGAACTAAATGTTCAAAGTTAAAGAAAACTCGAGCAGACTAGACTCTCAAGTAAAGACGTAAACACATGTAGCGGCACCTGGACTTGACCATTCAAAACGAAATCGTGTGCACATAAAAATTATATCACATGATCCTGAGTATATAAACATATGGTAATTTAAGAATCCATGTGTTGTTACACCATGCATGGTGATATCCTAAATCAGCTGATCGAGTTATGTCTTACATATTCTATTATATACAAGTGTCATTTTTCAAAAAGAATTAAGCACTCACAAAAATATTAAGCAATCATTATGTAAGTACCTTAAAGGTACATCATCACATGCCGTACGAGACTTATTTTACAAAATTTTCTTGCAGACATAATTATAACTCATTATAAATGTATCTATAGAATAATAAATATATTTTCAAGATATTATTCAGATGTTTTCCACGCAAATGCGAGGGCCATCATGCTAGTTATCAAAAAAGCAAGAACATATACACCATGGTTTTTTTTTAATAGATAGTTCAGTTTTGCACCTAATGCATGTGCTTGGACGTATACTTGGTAGACCACTAAGCATAGCTTGTTAAATGAAGCTAGTAGAATAAACACACAATTTCGTTGACAAAAACAACACAATCAATCAAACACATAGACAATTGAACAAGTGAGCCTCTTAGGGAAGCGAATGTACAACCCAACCACCACCCAGGTTAAACTTCTCATGAACACATATTTGGGTTTTGATTATTTTAAAACAAGTGTTATAGGGGCTTCCTTACTGCATTCCTTTCAAAAAAAACTTGATGAGATAGGAGGGGGCAAGGCGAATTATTTGGGCGCGGATGAGCATTCTGGCCGTCACCCATGATTGTAGTGACTACTTATCACCATGAAGACCATTTGATGATTTGGTTCCAATCACATGGATCGATGTCTTATCTCGCATCTTAAGGGTTTGGAGCTCACCTTAAGGCCTACCTCAAGAGATTTTGCTACTACCTCATTGATTGGACTAGTGGAGGAGAATGTGAGCTTTTCTTTGTGGTTAGTGTTTTCTTCACAGAATTGAGGTAAACCCCAGCTATCCAACATTGAACATTGAGATTTAGTTGACACATGCCTTGGTTATCCTTCTTAGAGTTTGTGTGCTTATCTTGTGATAAGCTTCGTGCTTGAAGTTTTCTGTATCATCATATATGTTGTCTCACATGGATGCATTAGGAACAACTTTGTATTAATAGTTGTAGGATATATATCAACTTTTTAAGTATATGCATGCATGGTATATATTTACTTGTCATATCCTCTCATTGTCTTACATATGTATGAATAGATAATATGTTTGTCATGTTCATGCTTAATTATGTTGTACCATGGTGTAATGGTGTTGCTTCCTAACTTGTTTTGATTAATATACAATATCAGTTCTCTTATCATGGTGATTCTGGTTCAAAACACCATGTAAGGATAAATTAAGATGGACACATCATTGTCCGACTTTCTTGTGAAAGCACGCAAACTCCAAAAAATGAATGCCATGCAGATTGTTCCTTTCATAGAAATGTTGACTTGTATATCAAGTATTTGATTCTTTCGTAAGTAGTGATACTGACATGTATTTCTATTTGATCTATTTAGGGTCTCCTATTGTCACTATGAACAAAAGATGGCGGGATGGTCTCATATTGTGAACTTCTACACATATTCTAAACAAGGAAGGCTTTCTCTTTGAGCATAGAGGCAAGTTTCCATGCGATGCCTACATGCAGATGACGTTTAAACATGAATTTTATAGGAATGAAAAGAAATGGTAGAGATAAATAGATTAAAAATTAGATTAACTTCAAAAGAATAGATAAACTAATATATGTGATCAGGAAGTTCATGTTGAATCAGAGGGCATAGAATTTGGCAAGCCACCAGTATTGATCAAAATGGTCCTTCTAGGGGGAAACCAAGTATATGAATCCTCCAATTTGTTTTCATTTCTCATACTTGGTTTGCACCATGCACGGGTACCACGGGAAGTATATTATGTAGAGTGTTACAATCCTTTTGAGATACTCTCTCCATACCTAAAAAAAATTCAGAGATTTATCTTAATTTGGATATATCTATACACTATATCGTGTCGATATACATCTAAATTTTGACAGATCTTTGACATCCTTTTAGGGACGGAGCATGCATGATTCCAAACATACATGCATATTTGGAACTAGCATGATTCAGATGTCATACACACCTGATCATGTATAATTATATTTACACCAAAGCTGAACTGGTTGCGCAAAGGAACCATTATATTATTCTCACATAACTTAATCATACATATGAAAAATCAACCTAAACCAAAATCATTCTATTAGATACGTTGCCCAAAATGTCAGCTACAAGAAGAAGAGAAAACAAGTCAGCCCGTAGGTTATAGATCAAAATAGAAGAAAGGAAGAGACGCTAGGTCCAATTTTTTTCAAATATTATTTATTTTTGTTCACTTTTGAAAAATAATATTTATTTATTTTAAAATTTACAGATATAATGCACCATCGTCCAACTCTTGGACGATTAATGTTTGTCGTCCATGGCCTTGATGACACATGTTTGTAAGTCATGCAATCATCTAACCCCTGAACGATTGGAGCATATCGTCCATGGCCTGGATAATAAGTATGTGTAGACTTTCTTGGACCTTAATTTGAGCAATTATATGTGTAGTGGTACAAATACTTATTGTTCTTGCCCCTCAACAGTAAGCTCTAATCGTCCAAGCGCTAGACGATTACATGCTTGACACAGTCAGCTTAGAACATGTAGTCCAGGCCATTGATGCGTGGACGACGAGCACTAATTGTCCAAGAGATGGACGATAGTGTATTACTTCTGCAAATTTTAAAATACATGTACTCTCTCCGATAACTAATACATGTCTTTATATAGATGTATCTAAACACTAAAATATATCTAGATAGAACTATATAAAGACAGGTATTAGTGGCCGGAGGGAGTATTATTTTTAACGGTTTTGTTATTTCTCAGTAGACTGAGAAATAGCTTATGGCTCAGTAGAATTCTAGACTATTAGATTTGCATCGTGATTCGTGCAATTGAGTTGCAAGTTAAGTTGTAACTGAGATTTTTCTAATTGCAAGTGATGTTGCAACTAGGAACCATACATCTGGACCGTTGAATTCCTTTGTGATTCGTGCTAATAGTGAGTTGCAATATGAGTTGCAACTGAGATATAATGACGTCATTCTACTGAGCCATAAGCTATTGCTCAATAGATTGAATCCTAGACACATCCTATTTTTAAAAATAAGTAAAACATAATAATATTTGAAAAAAAAACCCCTCGGTATACACCATTTCCTGTCTGACGACTTGTCTCTTTCCTCCCTCATAAATGTATGTTTTTAAGTTGTGCGGCACATAAATTCGACGGTTAAAACCGTTGAGGTCGACCGAGAGCAGTCTGTCAGCACCGTCCAGGGCTACAGGTCCAGAACGTCAGAGCCGCAAGTCTGTGGGCTAGCTCGTCGTGGTGGAATTGGTGTGCCGCCTAGCGCCTAGCCCTCACACGCCTCCACGTCGCGCTGCCTCCCTGACAGTGGGCCCGGTGTCTCCTATGTTCCTAGGCGAATAGGCATGTGTCAACTGCGATGGCCGCGCGCGCATGCAGCAACAGTGCTTTTCTAGTATAGCCGGAGTACGCGGCGCGTACGTTCGTGACGTTTCCGACCGCGCGCCGGCTGACCGCCGGCGGGGACCCACCCGAGGTCGGCCGAGCGTCTCCGCGACTCCACTCTAGTCGTCGTCGTCCATGGAGATGGAGGCAGGGACCAGACCAGGGCATGGGCGCCCCGCCGCACCGAGCTCCAGCGGCATGGCGCGAACGTCGTCTCGGCGTCGGCGCGTGCACGCAAAGCGCGCTTTTTGTAGGACCCTTTCGACCTGTCGCGGGCTCGCGGCCGCTCGCTGGCGTACGCGCCGACCACCGGCGTGGCGAGCCGGGCGCCGCGCCTACCCTCTTAGCTAGTCTGCGTGCGCACTAGATTCGCACCCACACACGCTGGCCGGCATGCTGCGTACGCGCGCGGCCGCGTGCCGGCCGGCCGGCCTACGCTCTTCGCCGGTGTTCCAGTTACGTCCTCTACCTAGCATGCCGTATTCAGAGCATGACTAAACATGCGACCTGTATATCGCGAGTACAGACTTCTGTACTCGCGATATACTGGTTCATCAGCAGCGGCGGTGATCAGCACCGCGTCCTTAGAAATTCGAAAAACTCGGAAAGATTTGTTCGTGTGAAAACGGATCGTAGTTCATCCTAGATTTGTACATCAAAATTACAGCTAAAAAAAGGAAAAATAATTAGTGGCGAGCTCGCCGGAGGACGCCGCGTCCTCAAAGATGCGGGGGCCGGTGGAGGAGGCTTCCCCGATGTCCAAGCTGGCAGGTGGAGAAGGGAGACGAAGCATCGGCTCGCGAGCTCGCGCCGGTGCCGTGCGCGCGTCGACGGTGTAGGGGGGCAGCGACGGTGGGGGAGTCCTCCCCTAGTTGGTCCAACACCTGCTGGCGCGCTTCTTCGCCGCGATGGAGCGGATGCGGCGCCGCTCCTCGTCGTCGCCGCCGTCGGGTGCGCGAAAGCCACCCCCTCCTCTTCCTCCTCCCCCACCAGCACGGCCGCCGTCGAGGCCCGAGGCACCGCTCCTGCACGCCATCGATATATCGCCGGAAGGTGGTTTAATTGCTCACCGGAGCTGCGCTAGGGTTTGCGGCGAAGGGAGTACGGGTTCGACCCGTCTCCGCCGGTCGAGCCGGTACATGTACCGTTCTGAACGGGCCGAATACGAGAGCCCGTGAAAAAAAATTACGGGCCAGACCTTTCATAGGTTTTGTTAGCTCGCACACGTGGTCCATAACCCATCAAATGGCCGGAAATTTACAGGTGTCGGAGCTTTACCGACACTGTTACTTATGCTCACAAGCCCACTTGTAACGACGTTGCATGTGGTTCCCTGCGCTGCACGAACAGTGCTCGTCCAAGTCCCGGCCGGCGGTGTGTCGTTGTGCGCCATGCATCCATTCCATACACATGTGCACGCCTGATACTCTGTAGCGGATCGAGGACAGACAATGTATGGCACTAATAAGTACACACCGATCGATCGATCGATCGGGTAAGTACGTACTTACTTTGACCCGCCGGCCGGCCCATGGACTCGGGTGGCGGTCTAGGAGACGGGCGACACCAAGGATCGCCTTCACATGCATCGCAGAATGTTTTCCCTTGGACTATTGCTAGGACACGAGAATATTCGACTACGCATCCAACCAAGTCAATCAACTTGCAAAGGACTCTCTTTTGGCTTTTGGGGATCCCTAAACAATAGGCCCCCCAGCTTCCGCGCCATACAAGTGTCTCCCCGCTCCCTTCTTTCACGCCTCGGGTTCCGTACGTGAACCACAGCTCGATCTGCAATGCTTGGTTAATTAGCTTCTTCTTCTTCGTCAAGAAACTACTCATAATACATGTTGCTTTCTAGCTACTCTCGAAAAATACATGTTGCTTTCTCTCTCCTACACCTAACAACCTTGCATTGCTTGCCGTGTACTACCATGCAGTTCAAGGACGACATGCATGAATTGTTATTGTCGTCATGTTAATTATCAAGATACCAGACGTCAAATATAGATTAGGTACGGCGGCGAACATACAATATTTACCATTTTCAAACTCCCGACAGATCAGCAATACGTACGTGCATAGGGGCAACATTACGACGACACTTGTTGTTCCGATGCTAAACTATAAAATCCGGCAAAGCGAGCGTACGTACTTTCCTCGAATCCTCGTCAGCGACCTGCGGTGGCACGTACCAACATGTTGCTGCATCGGGTTCCTGTCATGAGTCATCACGTACGTGTAGACAGTGATGGGTGGGTAGCTGTATTGGACAGTGCTGAGCGTTCTCCGTCCGTCCCCTGCTCCAGCGCCAAAGCTCCTGAAGACTTATTCAGTACTGTCTCCGAGCTTCCTTGTGTGTGTGTGTGTCTTGCACGCTTCGGAAAGATATCCTTGTCTTTTTTATGTAAATCTAGTCATCAAGTCTAGTGTGTATGCATGTGTGACAAGAAATAGATCGACCACATACGCAACTGCCCGTCAAATGCTTGCAATCACATTGCGAGATGTCTCTGTGTTGATGTGTGATCCGAGTTTTCCGAAGCCAAAAGAAGGGTCGGCCCCGCGTCGCTCCGTCCGGGGCGACACGGGAGGCGGCTAACCTAGCTCCCCAAACCACCGCCCCTCCTCCTCCCTGCGTCACGCCGCCGCCGGAGTGACCTGCCGGGCAAGCCCGCGAGGCTCATGAGGACGACGGCGGCGGGGCGATCTTCGAGCTGTGTGTCGTGAAGGCGGCGTGCCGCGCCCTCGTCCTGCATCTGGGCGGCAAGGAGATCTGCATCAAGCCGGCCAGAGGCTCCTTCCATGCTCGCCGTCCTCCAGGATTCTGCCCCTGCGTGGATCCGGCCCTGGCCAGGTCCGACCGGGGAGCTGCGGCTCGGGGACGATGCAGCGTGCTCGTTCCCCTGGAGTTGGATGAGAGGGCTAGCTCATCCACTCCCCCCCCCCCCCACTGCCTGCTAGGTGCTTTGATCAACTCCCGGCGGAAAGGCTAGATCTTGCGGCTCGTTTCAAGACCCTGGTCTTGATCTGAGCTTTATTGCCCATGGGTGGTGCTGCTCCTATGGATTTGCTAGCCTGGTTGGGCTCCCAGTGGTGAAGGTGTCGATCTTCTTGTTTGTTCGTTGTGTCAGCGTGGGGGAGTTTGGAAGCCAGGGCAGCGGCCCTGGATGGAGAGGCGGAGTCGACCTGCGGCTGGTGGCTTCTGTGGGTGCTGGCCGACAGTCTTGGCTGCGTGGGTGGCGAGGCATTGGCGGGTTCTGTTCGTGGAGGGAGGGCGGTGTCATCGGTCCTCTCTCTCCAGATCTGAAGGGGAGTCTCCTCCCTTCCTTTGGCTTGCTCCTCTTGCTGGATCTTATAGCTGGTGTTTCACCGGCTATGGAGAAGGCTGTTGTTGGTGGGGTTGGTTTGGGACCGGGGGAAACCCTTGGCCGGCCGGTCCGGCCATGACGGCAGTGACGCCCTTTGGGCGCCTCTCTCCTCCCTTGAGGCGTTGTCAAGGTCCCTCCTCCCCACCCCCATTCCATGCTCCCGGGTGAAAACCCAAAATCCTTGGATTGGGCGGCAGCGGCGCCATTGGTGTCGTTCTCCCTCTTGGGGGCGCTGCTTGAGGTTGCTGGCTCTACGGGTGAGAGAGTCATGGAGGGTAGGTGGCTGTCGGTGCTGAGTTCTGTGAGGTGGTGGTGGTGTTGTGGTCTGGCAAGTCCAATGTGTCCTTATGGGGTGCTCGCCACCGTGATGTGCTGCTGTTCTTCGGCAGGGGCGGCGCCCTCGAACCTGGGCGGAAGGGGAAGTGTTCCCCTTCCCGGAGACAGTAGCATGGTGGCGATTGCCCATACTCTTCTTCCACAGTGGCTGCTTGGTCCTGCTCTTCTACAAGCTTCGGTCTCTGCACATCTTCATCAACGATTGACCCCTTGCTTCCGGAAGGACGCACCTGGTGGCAATCAGAGCTATATTTTCGTTTCTTTTTTGTGGTTGCTATGTTTGTTGCTTTGTAAGCTGATTTGATCAGCACCCTTGTACCATTCGAGCCGTTCGGGGCTTTATTAAGTTAAAGCAGGGCCTGTGCCTACGTTCTAAAAAAGATGTCTCTGTGTCTTGCAAGTTATTAACCTCATCGGATGGTAATTCGATCGGGTAATATCTGATAGCGACTCCAGGATGCATGGTGATGTAACCGATTACCTCAGACCACGTGATTTCTTCTTATGAGGTTAATTTATACAGTAGTACATGTCATGGCCTTTACATGCCCGATTCAACAACAAGTAAAACTACATTGTTCTTGCACGCATAATGCATACATGGCGCGGCTTGCTATGGCTTGTAAGTTGTAAGTTGTAAGTTCGTAGGACGTACATGCGTATGTGAGGCGTAAAAGGATTGGTGCTCAGCTTACGTAAAAGTACAGGATTGTGCATTACTTGTTTTAGCCAGCCGCGCATGCCTGCACTGGTCGATGCACTAGCTACACTAGTCGAAAAATGGACATCAATACCGGTTCCAGAGGCCCATTTGTACCGGAAATCAAATCGGTACAAAAGATTCGGGACAAAAGCCCCATTAGTAGAAAACCGGCCTAATATTCCAGGGCATTAGTCTCGGTTTCTGTCTGAACCGGGACTGATGCCCCAGGCTCCACCGCTTTTTCGGTCACAGGACCCCAGAACTCATTAGTCCCGGTTCGTTTTGAACCTATAGTCCCGGTTCGTAATATGAACCGGGACTAATGACTCTGCGGTCGAATCCGACCGTTGTCACATTCATTAGTCCCGGATGGTAACACCAACCGGGACTAAAGAGACAGCCTTTAGTCCCGGTTAGTATTACCAACCGGGACTAATGAGTTTCCTATATAAAAAATCTCCTTCTCCCTCCTCGAGCCAGCCACTCCCCCCTCTCCACTCTCCAAGTGTTCTTCATGCAACAAGCTAGCTCGAGTTCATCATCTTTGACCACCATTTTTTGTCACAAATTGGTGTCTCCACTTCAATCTAAGTGGACTAAAAGGTGAGGAACTTTGTGCTTTTATCTTTCATTGGTAATTTAGCTCATTTAATGCTCTAGAAGTAGAGAGATTTGTGATTTTTTTATGGGAGCAATTATTTAGATGTTCATTTGATTATGTGTAGAAGTAGGTGAAGATAGAGGTAAAAATAGAGATAGAGATAGAGATTTAGATAGAAATATAAAATAGAAAATTAAAATAAAGATAGAGAGATGATAGAGATAGAATTAAAAATAAAAATAGAAGTTCCGCCACGGGAGATTTGCAACCCTTTACCCAACACTGTTAGAGAAGATGGAGTCTTTCACGGAAATTTTTCCGAGACGGAGCTTCCGAAGATGCCGTAGGGCGTGAGCACCAACGACATCTTTGAGAAACTCCGCCACGGGAGATTTCCAACCCTTTACCCAACACTGTTAGAGGAGATGGAGTTTTTCACGGGCTTGCAGAGAAATTTTTCTGAGGCGGAGCTTCCGAAGATGCCGTAGGGCGTGAGCACCAATGACATCTTCGAGAAACTCCGCCACGGGAGATTTCCCAACCCTTTACCCAACACTGTTAGAGAAGATGGAGTCTTTCACGGGCTTGCAGGGAAATTTTTCCGAGGCGGAGCTTCCGAAGATACCGTAGGGCGTGAGCACCAACGACATCTTCGAGAAACTCCGCCACGGGAGATTTTTCAACCCTTTACCCAACACTGTTAGAGGAGATGGAGTCTTTCACGTGAAGGGAATATGCCCGAGAGGCAATAATAAAGTGGTTATTATCATATTCCATGTTTATGATAAATGTTTATTTCTCATGCTAGAATTGTATTAATCGGAAACATTAATATATGTGTGATTAATAAACTAAAAAGGTTCCTAGTAAAGCATCTCTTTTATACTAGCTCGTTGATTAACTGATGATGAAGGTTTCCTGATCATGAACATTGGATGTTGTTAATAACGGGGTCATATCATTAGAAGACTGATATGATGAACACTCACACCCATAGTATGAATAGCAAAACGATCAAGTCATCAAGTTCATTGCTATATCAAACTCATACGAAATAGTTCTAATCCTTAGACCATGAGATCATGTTAATCACTGATACCGGAAGGGTACTTTGATGATATCAAACGTCACATCGTAATAGGGTGATTATAAAGGTTGATTTGGGTACTCTGAAAGTATTAGTTGAGGCTCATGGATCAAGAGTGGGATTTGTCCATCCGGATGACGGAAAGATATTCTCTGGGCCCTTCTCGGTGATATTGTATTGGAATCGCTTGCAAGCATGTGACTAGGTCACAGAAATGCATTATCACGGAACGAGTAAAGAGACTTGTCGGGAACGAGATCGAACTAGGTATGGTTGATACCAAATGATCGGATCTCGGACAAGTAATAATATCGTGAGACAAAAGGAATTAACTATGTTCGTTACCGGTTCACACGATCACTAGTTCATCGTTGAGTAAGTGGGAGTCATCATGGATTTCCAGATCCCGCTATTGATTATTGATCGGAGAGGAGTCTCGATCATGTCCACGTTATTCACGAACCGTAGGGTGACACACTTAAGGCTCGTCGTCGTTTTTGAGTGGATACGATACTCCGATCGAATTACAGGACAGCATAAGGGTTGTTTCAGAAAAGCACCGAAACTGTTTCGGGATATCGAAATAACTCAAGGGTGTATTTGTTAATGTTTGTTAATTGAATGAATTAACAAATATTAAAGAAATAAAAATGTTTTATTAAATCAATAAGTGTGAATTTTAATTGGCATGAATGTCATGCATTAAAATGGGGGTTACCTCATGTTGATGAGGGAGTAATCACCATAAAAGGGAATGAAGAAGGGGGCAATGAAGGGAGGGGGAGACCCTTGGCCGGCCACCCCTTGGCTGCCCTCCTCCTCTATATAAACCCCCCTTTCTCTCCCTTGTGACACACTTCTTGATCCTCCCTCCCTTGCATAGTTGCTGCCCACTTTCCGTCTTGGCTTAGCGAAGCTCTGCCGGAATTGTAGTTCGTAGCTCACACACTTGGAGAAGTGTGTGGAGGAGTGTCCGGCGGATCCCTTCTTCCGCTGCCCCGCTGGACCGAGGGCGTGGTGGAGTCGACGTCGAGCTGCACGTGTGTGCGAGTACGGGGGCGCTGCCACTTGTGGCGCCGGGTACACGATCTTGTGATCGTCAAGTGAACCACGACATTGACTACGTCAAGTGAACAACTACGTCGACTACGTGCGTCTTCACCAACTCTCCATCGTCAACGTTTGTACGGGAACGTAATCCCCGCTTACGGTCGTCGATGGTGAGTATCCGTTGCTACCACCTCGTAGAGTATCTTGGCCAGTTTATGCGTTTTTGCGTAGGAATTTTTTTTGTTTTCTATGCTACGAACCCATCAGTGGTATCAGAGCCATCTCTATGCGTAGTTGGTATGCACGGTTAGAACACATGTGGATGTGGGCGTTGATGATCATGTTATTGCAATTTATTTTTGTATTTTGGATCATAGTGGCATAGTGGGATTGAAGCTGCCCGAGACTAAGCTTACGTGACCGCGTTCACGAGACTTGTCCCACACTTGACATGCTTCGGCATATGTGGCTTTGCGGGTGTACGTTTCTCCCACTATAGTTATGATCTATTTTACAAAGAATTGTTAATAATATTTTTATCACCGTTGTGGTTTTATGTTCGTAGGTAAGAACGGTTCTTCCTAGAAAGCCCCAAACCACGTAAAATATGCAAGACAAATTAGAAACGTCTAACTTGTTTTTGCAGGGCATGTGATGTGATATGGTTAAATTGTTTATGTTACAAATTGTATGCAATGATCCTTTTTGTAAGTTATAAACAACCGGCAGGAGCCATATGGTTGTCTTTACATTTAAATGGCCTGCGTGCTAAATATATATATCCAAGTGATATATTGTAATGAAGGAAGACAACCAAGGTGGCGCGCCATGGACCTTGGTGCTGCGCCGGTGGAATGATGTAGATCATGCCATGACGCACAAGATGGAGATCGAATGCGTGAAGGACCATATCATATCACATTATATATGCATGTGATATTTATCCTTTTATGCATCTTATTTTGCTTAGATTTGATCGCGCGGTAGCATTATAAGATGATCCCTCTCACATAAATATCAAGATAAAAATGTGTTCTTCCATAGCATGCACCGTCAAGAAAGTTCGTTGTTTCGAGACACCACGTGATGATCGGGTGTGACAGACTCTACGTTCACATACGACGGGTGTAAGACAGTTTTACACACGCGAGTGCTATGGTTCTACTTGGCGAGCCTAGCATGTACAGACATGGCCTCGGAACATGAACCAAAAGGTTAAGCATGAGTCATGTGGTTGATATGATGAACATGGTGATGTTCGCCTTTGAAACTATGCCGTTGCACGTGATGATCGGTTGCGGTATAGTGAATTTGGTTCGTGTAATCACTTAAGAAAACTAAGAGGGATGTTGTTTTTAAGTGGGAGTTCATTTAGTAATTTTGAATTATAGAACTCAATTTATCATGAACTAAATCAAAGTGAATTTGCATAGTTTGTTGTAGGCATTGGCATCCGTTTACTACCTTGCGATTAGCTATAATTGAGATAATAGAACTATAGAATTCTGGATGTTAACTTTACGAACTGGTATCGTATTGTTTGAATGTCAATCTAAAGTTTAAAGTCATATTGCTAACTTTTAGCAAACCTTGGTTACTCGATAAAATTTAATAAGTAGTATTAAATCAAGAGTAACAATTCCAGTGTTAGTATCTAAGTATCACACTTGCCTCCATGATCCTTGATATTCAAAAGTTGTTTTTAGTATCAAGGTTATCTAGGAGTTGAAAGAATTGTTTCACAAACTATCATGTGTGGAAGATATTGTGATATCTGAAACAATGTTTGGTTGCAAAGTGATAGAGTATAATTTAGTAAGACACATGTTCTCATATTGTATGAGAATTTGTAAAGATTGGAGACACTAGGCGTCCAGATCTCCTAAAAGGTTTTAGGAACTAACATTATACTCATAATTCATCCTCATGAGCTATAGTAGCTTGATCATGAAAGTTGTCATGATAGGATGAATGGAAGATGTAGGTAAAATATTTACTACACTAAAAGATTACTAAAGAATGGAATTTGGAAGAACGCCAAATATTTGATTATGGTGATCTACTTCAAAGTGTGAGTCCGAGGGTATTAGTGTTTGACTAATTATGCCTTGAACTATGTGCCATATGAATGGCGCCACTATTGATATTGATAGATTCTTCTAGAAGGAAAAGAATTGCTAAAAGAGAATCCAAAATTTATTCTGGCGGAAAAGAAAAGACTGGAAATGTCCAGCTCAGGTATATAGAAGATATACATGTTATGGGTGTATTCGTTGCTTGTTAAAATAATGTGGTTCTTGGGTATTTGATACTAAATTGGTTGGTATGAACTGTCATACAGAACAACGCAATACAAGAACTACAATGGCCTAATTAACCAGCAAATGAATATGGGATGATTCTCATCGAAAACAAATAAAGTGTTATTGTGTTTCATTGGAATTAAACCTAGCCTTCAAGATTTATTTGAATAATTGTTATTTTGTTCTGGTATTATGAGAACAATGGTTGTTCAAATTATTACCGCATTCATAAAAGATGAATGAACGCTTATCTTGTTGGAGAAATCACATCCATAACACTGATGCTAAACATGTCTTAAGACAAATGATTAGAAGATCACTTATGAGTGACACCACTGTTTAAATCATATTGGAAAGAAAATGTAAAGGAACTCCATATTGATGGAATTCTGGAGCCTTTTGATTTTGAATCAATTGACACTTATGAGAATTTCCTAGATATGATTAAAACTCTGTTCATAGGCCAAAGAAGAACGGACGACTAACTTATTGGATATTGTACATGTTGATGTATATAGTCCATTATGTGTAGCCGTGTGTGGTGAATTCTTGAACTTCATTTACTTTAACCGATGATTTGAGTAGATATATGTGTATATTTACTTGATAAGGAAGAAGCATGAAATACTTGAATATTGTTCAAAGTATTTCTAGTTGAAGTTGAAAATCATTGTAACAAGAGAATAAAGAATTTATGATTGGATCATAAAGGAAGATATTTGAGTTACAAGTTTAGCAAACACCTAAAAGTTGAGGAATCGTTCCATAGACTTGTATTTCCCGAAACACCATAGGAGTATGGAGTGTTCGAGAGATGAAATCAAACTTTGTTTGACATCGTTGGATCAAAGGTGTCGTATATAAAACTGCCATTATATTTTAAGGATAAAGCTTTAGAGACTACCGCTTTTACACTGAAAAGAGCGCCATCATGATCCGTTAAAATGACACCATATGAGATATGGCATGGGATAAAACCCAAGTTGTTTTTTCTAAAATTTTGGTATGCTAGGCATATGTAAAATGTTTACAACCAAAGTCGGATAAATGCGTCTTTGTAGGTTGTCCCAAAGTAACTGTTGGGTATTCCTCCAGAACACTGAAGACAAAAGTGTTTGTCACTGAAAAACGTCAAGTTTCTTGAGAAGGAATTTTTCGCAAAAGGTCAAGTGGGAGGACAATAGAACTTTAATTAGGTTGTTGAACCTAAGCTATGTGTGCTGAGTAGCGCAGCACCGGGAAAATGTCCCGGAGGCGGCCACAATGCGCATGGATATAGTACCTCAAAAGTTGTGGTCACAGATATCTAAGTTCCTATTGAACCGCGTGAGTCGGATAACAATCAAATAGTTAGATTTGAGGACAAATCATTATTGTTTGACAATGATGAACCGACTACATGCAAAGAAGCGATGATGGGCCCTGACTCCGTCAAATGGCTAGAAGCCATAAAATCCATGATAGTTCCATACACGAGAAACCAAGTTTATGAACTTGGAAGACCCTCAAAAGGCATGAAGCCTAATGAACGTATTTGGATCTATAAAGACAGACATGGATGTTTAACATCTTTGAAATAGTCGACACATCGTTAAAAGAGTTTACGATTGTGTTCAATGAGTTGACTATGACAAGATTTGATCTTTCATAGCGATATTTTGTCTGGAAGGATTACTGTAGCAACCACTACATATGCCAAGTTTGGTATATGTTAGTTGAACAAACAAGACAACATTCTTCTAATAGAATGGTTACCTAGGACATGTACATGACATGGTCCAATGGGTTTTATAAATTCAAAGGATGCTAAAAGGCATGCAAACTTCAATGGTTGAAGTAAGCATCGCGGAGTTGGAATATTCACCGTGATGAAATAATTAAAAGGTTTAGTTTCATCAGATACGATGAATATGCTTGCATTTGCAAGAAATTAAGTGGGAGCGCTGAGACATATTTTCAGTACATTATGTAGAAGACATATTGTTAATTGGAAATGATGTATCTTTTATTGACATAGGTTAAGAATTTCATTAAAATTAGATTTCAATGAAAGACTTAGGCAAAACCAAAATATTGGGTCTCGATGTCTATATAGATAGATTGAGGTACCAATATGGTTGTGCCAAAGTACATAGATGAAATATTGAATGAAGTTCAATATGGAAACGACGAGAAAAGTTCTTGCCGCATGGAAGAGGTTGAAACAAGATTCAGGTGTTTTTGACACTTGATGAGTGAAGCCACATGAATGATTTGATCGATCATGTATACCGTGATATGTACATATCCAGATATGTCCTATGCTCTAAATGTTATGAGCATATACCAGAGTGATAAAGTCATAAGATGATCACTGGACAATAGTAGAGATATCCTTATGTGCTTTGGAAGGACTAAGGATATATATTATGTATGACAAAGTGACACATAATTCATTGTAAAGTGTTACATTGATACTAAGTTTGTCACAAGATACAAATTAAGTTTATCTCAATTTTAGCTATATGTTTAGGTGGCACAATGTAATGGAAGGAAGTTCCATGATGGATTTGGATGAGTTCCAAAGTTAAGACATTGTGATGGATTCTACAACAAAGGTTGAGTATATGGCTACTTTAGAAGTAGCAAAAGAGGACATTTGTGTCAAGAAGTTTGTTATCAAACTAGGTGTAGTTCCAAGCTGGCTATTACTGTGAAGATCTATTGTGCGACAATAGTGACAACATGATTTTAGCTAAAGGAACTAAGGTCTCACCAAAGGACCAAATTTATACCCAACTATCTCATTTGAGAATGAGTGATGCGTAGAGACGCAAAGACATGCAAATACACACAGAACTGAAAGTGTCAGATCTGGAGATCAGATTAACCACATGCAACGTGTATGGATAACACGTGAATGCCATAAGTGTTATATACGCAAGTATCAACTAGATTATTGACTCTAGTGCAAGTGGGAGACTGAAGGGAATATGCCCGAGAGGCAATAATAAAGTGGTTATTATCATATTCCATGTTTATGATAAATGTTTATTTCTCATGCTAGAATTGTATTAATCGGAAACATTAATACATGTGTGATTAATAAACTAAAAAGGTTCCTAGTAAAGCCTCTCTTTTATACTAGCTCGTTGATTAACTGATGATGAAGGTTTCCTGATCATGAACATTGGATGTTGTTAATAACGGGGTCATATCATTAGAAGACTGATATGATGAACACTCACACCCATAGTATGAATAGCAAAACGATCAAGTCATCAAGTTCATTGCTATATCAAACTCATACGAAATAGTTCTAATCCTTAGACCATGAGATCATGTTAATCACTGATACCGGAAGGGTACTTTGATGATATCAAACGTCACATCGTAATAGGGTGATTATAAAGGTTGATTTGGGTACTCTGAAAGTATTAGTTGAGGCTCATGGATCAAGAGTGGGATTTGTCCATCCGGATGACAGAAAGATATTCTCTGGGCCCTTCTCGGTGATATTGTATTGGAATCGCTTGCAAGCATGTGACTAGGTCACAGGAATGCATTATCACGGAACGAGTAAAGAGACTTGTCGGGAACGAGATCGAACTAGGTATGGTTGATACCAAATGATCGGATCTCGGACAAGTAATAATATCGTGAGACAAAAGGAATTAACTATGTTCGTTACCGGTTCACACGATCACTAGTTCATCGTTGAGTAAGTGGGAGTCATCATGGATTTCCAGATCCCGCTGTTGATTATTGATCGGAGAGGAGTCTCGATCATGTCCACTTTATTCACGAACCGTAGGGTGACACACTTAAGGCTCGTCGTCGTTTTTGAGTGGATACGATACTCCGATCGAATTACAGGACAGCATAAGGGTTGTTTTATTAAATCAATAAGTGTGAATTTTAATTGGCATGAATGTCATGCATTAAAATGGGGGTTACCTCATGTTGATGAGGGAGTAATCACCATAAAAGGGAATGAAGAAGGGGGCAATGAAGGGAGGGGGAGACCCTTGGCCGGCCACCCCTTGGCTGCCCTCCTCCTCTATATAAACCCCCCTTTCTCTCCCTTGTGACACACTTCTTGATCCTCCCTCCCTTGCATAGTTGCTGCCCACTTTCCGTCTTGGCTTAGTGAAGCTCTGCCGGAATTGTAGTTCGTAGCTCACACACTTGGAGAAGTGTGTGGAGGAGTGTCCGGCGGATCCCTTCTTCCGCTGCCCCGCTGGACCGAGAGAGTGGTGGAGTCGACGTCGAGCTGCACGTGTGTGCGAGTACGGGGGCGCTGCCACTTGTGGCGCCGGGTACACGATCTTGTGATCGCCAAGTGAACCACGACATCGACTACGTCAAGTGAATAACTACGTCGACTACGTGCGTCTTCACCAACTCTCCATCGTCAACGTTTGTGCGGGAACGTAATCCCCGCTTACGGTCGTCGATGGTGAGTATCCGTTGCTACCACCTCGTAGAGTATCTTGGCCAGTTTATGCGTTTTTGCGTAGGAAATTTTTTTGTTTTCTATGCTACGAACCCATCATCACGGGCTTGCAGGGAAATTTTTCCGAGGCGGAGCTTCCGAAGATGCCATAGGGAGTGAGCACCAACGACATCTTCGAGAAACTCTGCCACGGGAGATTTCCCAACCCTTTCCTCCATCCATGGGGATGAAACTCTCCCTGCCTTCGAGCTGTGCTTGCCATGGCGTATCGATGCTCCTTTTATAGGCACGGCGCCGCTTCTACTTTTGTCTTGTTCCTCCGACAGGGGCGTCGTGCGCTACATGCTTTATCTCATCGAGCAGTGCATCCACCCACACATCCTTATCCTGCCAACAGCTTTAGTCCCGGTTGTACCCACCAGCCGGGACTAAAGTTTTGTTAACTTATTCTTACTTATCAAACTAAAATTAGAGATAGAAATAGAAATTGTATATTTGATTTGCGTTTGATATGTACTTATATAATGCAGATGAGCCGAGCATGGATGTACGCCGATCGACGCTCTGGAGATTTCATTAAAGGCGTGCATTCTTTTCTCAAGGTGGCTGAGGCAACCAAGCGGAATGGTTTTATGTGTTGTCCATGCGGTGGTTGTCGAAATGAGAAGGATTACCCCTCCACAAAGACCCTTCACATCCACCTGTTCCGGTTCGGTTTCATGTCCGGCTATAATTGTTGGACCAAGCATGGGAAAGAGGGGTTATGATGGAAGACAACGATGAAGAAGAGAATGATGACAACTATCCTGAGTTCCCTGAAACCACCGATACCGCAATGGAAGATAATGAAGAAGAAGAAGGTGAAGAACGGGCATCAGATATGCCCGCTGATGATCTTGGTCAGGTCATTGTTGATGCACAGATTGACTATGAAAGTGAAAAGGAGAGAGAGAAGTTGGAACGCATGTTAGATGATCGCAAAAAGGATTTATACCCAAATTGCGAAGACGGCCAGAAAAAGCTAGGAAGCACGCTGGAATTGCTGCAATGGAAAGCAGAGAGTGGTTTATCTGACAAGGGATTTGAAAAGTTGCTGAAAATTATGAAGAAGATGCTTCCAAAGGATAATGAATTGCCCGCCAGTACGTATGAAGCAAAGAAGATTGTCTGCCCTCTAGGATTGGAGGTGCAGAAGATACATGCATGCATTAATGACTATATTCTCTACCGCGGTGAGTATGAGAATTTGAATGCATGCCCGGTGTGCAGTGCATTTCGGTATAAGATCAGGTGAGATGACCCTGGTGATGTTGAGGGCGAGCGCCCCAGGAAGAGGGTTCCTGCCAAGGTGATGTGGTATGCACCTATAATACCACGGTTGAAACATTTGTTCAGAAACAAAGAGCATGCCAAGTTGTTGAGGTGACACAAAGAAGACCGTAAGAGTGACGAGATGTTGAGACACCCCGCTGATGGGTCGCAGTGGAGAAAAATCGACAGAGATTTCCCGGAGTTAACGGAAGACGCACGCAACCTGAGGTTTGGTCTAAGTACAGATGGCATGAATCCTTTTGGGGAGCAGAGCTGCAGTCATAGCACCTGGCCCGTGACTCTATGTATATATAACCTTCCTCCTTGGTTGTGCATGAAGCGAAAGTTTATTATGATGCCAGTGCTTATCCAAGGCCCGAAGCAACCCAGTAATGACATTGATGTGTATCTAAGGCCATTAGTTGATGAACTTTTACAGCTGTGGCAGACTGAAGGTGTTCGTGTGTGGGATGAGTACAAACAAGAGGAATTTGATCTACGAGCGTTGCTGTTCGTGACCATCAATGATTGGCCTGCTCTTAGTAACCTTTCAGGACAGACAAACAAGGGATACAATGCATGCACGCACTGTTTAGGTGAGATCGATAGTATATATTTGGATAAAAGTAAGAAGGTGGTGTATCTCGGGCATCGTCGATTTCTTTCGCCCAAACATCAATTGAAGAAAAAAGGCAAGCATTTCAAGGGCGAGGCGGAAGTCCGGGGCAAGCCTAAACGCCATACTGGTGATGATATATTTGATATGGTCAAAGATTTAGAAGTAATCTTTGGAAAGGGTCCTGGCAGTCTGTCTGTTCCGAATGACACTAGCGGACATGCACTCATGTGGAAGAAGAAATCTATATTTTGGGAGCTTGAGTATTGGAAATTCCTAGAGGTCCGCTCTGCAATCGACGTGATGCACGTGACGAAGAATGTTTGCGTGAACCTACTAGGATTCTTGGGCTTGTATGGGAAGACAAAAGATACATCAGAAGCACGGGAGGACCAGCACCGTATGAAAAGAAGAGACGGCATGCATCTGGAGGATTCTAAGGGTCCTGCAAGCTACGCTCTTACCAAAGAAGAGAAGGAAATCTTTTTTGAATGCCTGAGCAGTACCAAGGTCCCATCTGGATTCTCGTCAAATATAAAGGGAATAATAAATATGGCCGAGAAAAAATTCCAAAACCTAAAGTCTCATGACTGCCACGTGCTTATGACGTAATTGCTTCCGGTTGCACTGAGGGGGATTCTACCGGAAAATGTTCGAGTACCGATTGTGAAGCTATGTGCATTTCTCAATGCAATTTCGCAGAAGGTAATCAATCCAGAAGATCTACAACGGTTACAGAATGATGTGGCCCAATGTCTTGTCAGCTTCGAGTTGGTGTTCCCACCGTCCTTCTTCAATATTATGACGCATCTCTTAGTTCACCTAGTCGACGAGATTACCATTCTCGGTCCAGTATTTCTGCACAATATGTTCCCCTTTGAGAGGTTCATGGGAGTCTTAAAGAAATACGTGCATAACCGTGCTAGGCCAGAAGGAAGCATCTCCAAGGGCTATCTAACAGAGGAGGTCATTGAGTTTTGTGTTGACTTTGTTCCTGACCTGAACCCGATTGGTCTTCCTCAATCGCGGCATGAGGGGAGACTAAGTGGAAAAGGCACGCTAGGAATGAAATCAGCATACTGTATGGACGGACATTCTTTGAGTGAAGCACACTACACAGTTTTACGAAATTCCACGTTGGTGGAGCCGTATATGGAGCGACACAAGAATATTGTACGCTCGGAAAATCCTGGGCAGTCAAACTCCTGGATTACAAAGTTGCACATGGTGACTTTTGGTGGTTGGTTGCAAACACTTCTCATAAATGACGCCATTGTTGGATATGAGCTGTCCATGTTGGCCAAGAAACCATCTTCAACTATATTGACTTTCCAGGGTTACGAGATAAATAGGAATATATTTTACACGGTCGCCCAAGATAAAAAGAGCACCAATCAAAACAGTGGTGTCCGCTTTGATGCATTACATGACAATGGGGCAAAGGACACATATTATGGTTACATAGAGGAGATATGAGAACTTGACTATGGACCGTCTTTTAAGGTCCCTTTGTTTCGGTGCAAATGGGTCAAGCTGACAGGAGGCGGGGTAGTTGTAGACCAAAAGTACGGCATGACAACAGTGGATCTCAACAATCTTGCGTACATGGACGAACCATTCGTCCTAGCCAACGATGTCGCTCAGGTTTTCTATGTGAAGGACATGTCTACAAAACCGAGAAAGAGAAAAGATAAGAAAACGAATACATCACACGATGAGCCAAAGCGACACATTGTTCTCTCAGGGAAAAGAATCATCGTGGGAGTAGAGGACAAGACAGATATGTCAGAAGATTATAACAAGTTTGATGAAATTCCGCCCTTCAGAGTGAACACTGACCCAACCCTCCTCTTAAACAAAGAAGATACTCCATGGTTACGGTGCAGAAGGAAACCCCAACACTAGATGGGGATGTTGGTGATGTGTAATAATGTATTAAACCTTTGATGTAAATGTATGATTTTGGGTTAGTTATTCAAATTCGAACACTTTTTATATTCCAAGTTTTGTCAGATTCTAAAATATGCAAAAAGTTTTTTAATCAATATTGTTTTAATTGAAAATGGCAAAATAGTTAATTGTTTGAATAGTTAGAATAATTGATTTTAAAAATAGAAAATAGTTTTGAATTAGTTATTCAATTTCAAACACTTTTCATATTCAAAGTTTTATCAAATTCTAAAATATACAAAAAGAATTTTAATCAATATTGTTTTAATTGAAAATGGCAAAATAGTTAATTGTTTGAATAGTTAGAATAATTAATTTTGAAAATAGAAAATAGTTTTGAATTAGTTATTCAATTTCAAACACTTTTCATATTGAAAGTTTTATCAAATTCTAAAATAAGCAAAAAGAATTTTAATCAATATTGTTTTAATTGAAAATGGCAAAATAGTTAATTGTTTGAATAGTTAGAATAATTGATTTTAAAAATAGAAAATAGTTTTGAATTAGTTATTCAATTTCAAACACTTTTCATATTCAAAGTTTTATCAAATTCTAAAATATGCAAAAAGAATTTTAATCAATATTGTTTTAATTGAAAATGGCAAAATAGTTAATTGTTTGAATATTTAGAATAATTAATTTTGAAAATAGAAAATAGTTTTGAATTAGTTATTCAATTTCAAACACTTTTCATATTCAAAGTTTTATCAAATTCTAAAATATGCAAAAAGAATTTTAATTAATATTGTTTTAATTGAAAATGGCAAAATAGTTAATTGTTTGAATAGTTAGAATAATTTATTTTAAAAATAGAAAATAGTTTTGAATTAGTTATTCAATTTCAAACACTTTTCATATTCAAAGTTTTATCAAATTCTAAAATATGCAAAAAGAATTTTAATCAATATTGTTTTAATTGAAAATGGCAAAATAGTTAATTGTTTGAATAGTTAGAATAATTAATTTTGAAAATAGAAAATAGTTTTGAAATAGTTATTCAATTTCAAACACTTTTCATATTCAAAGTTTTATCAAATTCTAAAATATGCAAAAAGAATTTTAATCAATATTGTTTTAATTGAAAATAGGAAAATAGTTAATTGTTTGAATAGTTAGAATAATTTATTTTAAAAATAGAAAATAGTTTTGAATTAGTTATTCAATTTCAAACACTTTTCATATTCAAAGTTTTATCAAATTCTAAAATATGCAGAAGTTATTCAAATTGAAATTCAAAATTCATACTTTCAAATGAATTCTGAAAAAATCTACCATTGGCACGCATTTATTACGCCTTTAGTCCCGGTTCGTTTAACCAACCGGGACTAAATGTCTGGATCTGGGCGCGCGAACCGCCAAAGGTCTTTAGTCCCGGTTGGAGGCACCAACCGGGACTAAAGAGTCTTTAGTCCCGGTTGGTGCCTCCAACCAGGACTAAAGACCCCCCTTTAGTTCCGGTTGGAGCCACCAACCGGGACTAAAGGGGGGGTATATAACTCGTCGCCCCTCTTCTTCTTCCCTCGGCCACGACACTTAGCAGTTTTCTTCTCTGCGCGCGAGGAGCTTCTCGTTGGGATCGTTGCGGCACGTCGAATCCGTGCCCGCCGACGCCTCCGACGTCCCCGCCGCGCCGCCGCGTCCGCTGCGCCGCCGCGTCCGCCGCGCCGCCACGCCCGCCGCCACGCCCGAGCCCGCACCGCCGCGCGCCCGAGCCCCCACTGCCGCGCCGCCCTCCGACGTCGACGACCGCCCCGCCCGACGTCGACGCCCCTGCGCCCGCCGCGCCGCCGCATCGCCCGGCGCCGCCCGCCGCGCAGGTGAGCACCGGCCGGCCGCCGCCACCTCCAAAAATGGCAAGAAAAAAAGTTAGAAAAAATAGAAAGAAAAATGTAGCAAATGTAGTTAGAAAAAATGTAGCAAATGTAGTTAGAAAAAATGTAGCAAATGTAGTTAGAAAAAATGTAGCAAATATAGTTAGAAAAAATGTAGCAAATGTAGTTAGAAATGTAGATAGAAAAGTAGTTAGATTTTAAGTTAGAAAATTAGTTAGAAAAGTAGTTAGATTTTAAGTTAGAAAAATAAGTTAGAAATATAGAAAGAAAAATAGAATATAAAAATACTAATGTAGCAAATGTAGTTAGAAAAAATATATATATAGAAAATAGTAATAGAAAATGTAGGTTAGATTTTATTAGAAATGATATATAGATTTTATTTGAAATGCTATATAGATATATAGAAATGCTATATAGATTTTATTAGAAATGCTATATAGATTTTATTTGAAATGCTATATAGATATATATAAATGCTATATAGATTTTATTAGAAATGCTATATAGATATATAGAAATGCTATATAGATTTTATTAGAAATGCTATATAGATTTTATTTGAAATGCTATATAGATATATATAAATGCTATATAGATTTTATTTAGGTTAGATTTTATTAGAAATGATATATAGATTTTATTTGAAATGCTATATAGATATATATAAATGCTATATAGATTTTATTTAGGTTAGATTTTATTAGAAATGATATATAGATTTTATTAGAAATGATATATAGATTTTATTAGAAATGCTATATAGATTTTATTAGAAATGCTATATAGATTTTATTTGAAATGCTATATAGATATATATAAATGCTATATAGATTTTATTAGAAATGCTATATAGATTTTATTTGAAATGCTATATAGATATGGATTTCGGCGCCGGAAGAGAAGGTGAAGAAGAGATATTGAATATTATAGGACAGGGTACCACCCGTGCAGAAGGAGAGGGTACCACCCGTGCAGAAGGAGACGGCTCAGAATTTTTGAACGAGTCGGGTGAGGGAATGGAGGAGGAGCAGCCGCATGAATCGAAAAATGATGATTGCGAGGACGGCTTACAAGGGACTGGACGTGACTTAATAACACGGACCGGCGAGGTATATATATATGAAGACTAGCTCTATTCATGAATCAGTAGATGACGATGTATTATGTGGTATATATATTAACGAGTGTTTTCTTATTTTAGACCTCTGAATCTTCTAGAAAAAAGCGAGGCCCGGCCAAACGGCTGGCATCGAATCAGCATTACACGATTGGGCGTCTCTCAAATGAAGGCGAACCGTTGGAACCCAAGAGTGTCACAAATGCGTTCACTAGTCAATGTGGATGTCTTGTCAGGGACATGGTGCCGATAAGCATTCAGTATTGGTATAAGCCCAAGGCGGCAAAGGGAGAGCCAGCACAGCCAGAGCCAGAAGAGGGTGCAGCAGTCAATTATGTCACCAAGGTCTTGAAAGACAGACTTTGGGATTCCCTCATTCCACATTTCAATCTGCCGGTCACCGTGTCCCTGGAAGAAGCAGAGAAACAGAAGGAGAAAGTCAGGGAGTGGGCTCTCAAGAAGATGGCTGCACAGTTCAATAACCACAAGAAGAGGTTATGGAACGCCTATGTCAACGCCGATCGACAAGCTCCAGAATTTACTGGCCCCAATGAGTTCCTGCGGGATCACTGATACGTCCAATTTGCATCACTATTTTGTATCATAATTTACTGTTATTCATTGATATATTTCATATTTAGATATGATACTTATGTTATTTCCTTTGTTTTCACATGTTTGATGATCATCGGAGGAGTTGCTGCCGGAGTCAGGATTCTGCTGGAAAAAGGACCATCAAGAGACCATATTTTGAAGATCAGGAAAATTCCAGAAAAATACCCAGAAATTATATTTTACCAGAAGACTCACGGAGCCAGAAGGAGGGGTCGAGAGAGGCCAGGGGGGGCCCACACGCTAGGGTGGCGTGGCCAGCCCTGTGTGAGGGAGCTCTGGCCCACCTCTGGTCTCGCCCCTTCGCGTACATCATCGTCCCCGAAAACCTAAGTCAATGGGGGCTCACAGTTAGACACAGCCGCCTCTGCGAGGCGGAGAACACAGAGAGAGAAAGCTCTCCGGCAGGGAGAAATCTGTCGGGGAAATTCCTTCCCGGAGAGGGGAGATCATCGCCATCGTCATCACCATCGCACCGGACTTCATCGGGATCATCGTCGTCATCATCTCCATCACCAGCACCTTCATCTCCACCATCACCTCGCCATCCCGCTGTAACATCTTGAGTTGGATCTTGTTATATTCATAGGGGAAACTTTCCCGGTGTTGATTACTCTTGTAGTTGATGCTATTGAGTGGAACCGTTGAATTAAGGTTTATGTTCAGATTGTTATTTACCATTATTTCACCTCTGATCATGATCCATATGATGTCTTGTGAGTAGTTCATTTAGTTCTTGAGGACATGGGAGAAGTCAAGATGTTAGTAGTGAATTATTGTTGAGAAATATTTAATGGTTTGATATTGTTGTGGTGCTATTTCACTAGTGGTGTCATGTGAACGTCGACTACATGATACTTCACCATTTATGGGCCTAGTGAGATGCATTGTGTATTTGGTCACCGATTGTGGGGTTGCTGGAGTGACAGAAACCTAAACCTCCGTTGGGAAACCATTGCACCAGGGAGCGTAGGATCATAGAGTTTAAGGCTATGGTTAGATTTATCTTAATTACTTTCTTGTATTTGCGGATGCTTGCAAGGGGTATAATCACAAGTGTGTATTTATCCTAGTAAGGGTAGTGCGCTAGCACAGGTTCACCCCCATAACACTTACCAAACCAATAAATACTATTGGCTCTATGAAGCGAAAGCTCTTGACAGAAAACTCCTGTGTGTCCTCGAGAACGTTTGGTTATTATAAGAACACAACCGGCTTGTCCTTTGCTGAATAAAGGATTGGGCCACTTGCTGCAATTGTTACTACTGTCTTTTATTTACTCGCACTTTATTTACTCGTATTACCAAATACTCCTGAAAACATGTTTGCTAGTATTTACAGTGATTCCTTGATCAAAACTGCTCATCAACACCTTCTGCTCCTCGTTGGGTTCGACACTCTTATTTATCGAAAGTACTACGATACACCCCCTATACTTATGGGTCATCAAGACTATTTTCTGGCGCCGTTGCCGGGGAGTGTAGCGCTATTGAAGAGTGGAATTGGCAAAGGTAACCGTCGCTGTGAGTATTGTTTTTATTTTTTCTTTTATTTTTGTTTTACTCTGCTATGGAGAACTCTCCATTTGGTTTCCTATTTGGAAACACATCTACTGCCACTGCTGCACATGCGGAGGAACCACCACCGCCACCGCCTGCTGAAATTGATCCTTTTAAAATACCTATGAAAATTGTTGGGCGTATTATGGATAACTGCTATTCAGGAGATGGAACTGTCCATCCGGGTGATCACTTACTATTTATACATGAATTATGCGAGTTGTTCAGGTGTGCAGGTATTTCACCAAGCCAGGTCAAGAAGAAATTATTCTCTATATCATTGAAAGGCAGAGCTGAAGAGTGGTATCGACTACTCCAAGATGGTCCATCTATGGCATGGGAGGATATTGTGCCTCTCTTTTATTCCAAGTTTTATCTTCCAAGTGAAATTCATAAAGACTGTAACAAGATATATAATTTTTGGCCTCATGATGGAGAGAGTATTGCCCAAGCGTGGGGGAGATTAAAGTTACTAATGCTCAAATGCCCCATTCATGAGCTCCCCAATAATATTGTTATTGATAATTTTTATGCGCGGCTTACTCTTCCTGATAAGGATTATTTGGATGCTTCTTGTTTTGGATCATTCACTCATATGAAAGAAGATGCTAAGTGGAAACTTCTTGACCGTATACAAGAGAATGCTGAAGGTTGGGAAAACGACAAAGGTAGGAAGTCAGGTATAAAATATGATTATGAATGCATTAAATCTTTTATGGGAACCGATGACTTTCATAGTGTTAGCGCTGCTTATGGTCTTGATTCCCAAATACTTGCTAATTGTCTTAAGGCCTTTGCCTCTTATATTGATGTTGCAAAGAAAGATTGGAACAAATATCATGCGCCTTACAAAGATTCTATTAGTCATATACCTGCTGCAGCTACAGAAGTTTGTACGGTTGATAGCATCGTTCCTGAACCTTATATTGAGAAGACACCTTTCCCTGCGAAGGTAAAGAAGTACTCTACTTTGGTAAGTGTGTCTAATAAAAGTACTAAGAAAGCTGCAGAGCCTGATGAGCAAATTACTATTAAGTCTCCTGTTGCTATATTGAAAGATCTTGTTACTAAAGATGTAGGAGATGAATATATTCTTTTTTGTGAAGATGCTTCTAACATTCTCTCGCATCCTAAAAAGCATAGGAAAGCAAGTGTTCCTGTTATTTCTGTCAGGATTGGAGATCATTGCTATTATGGCTTATGTGATATTGGTGCTAGTGCAAGTGCTATTCCTTTGGAGCTTTATAAAGAAATTATGCACGAGATTGGCGCTTGTGAACTTGAAGATATTGATGTGGTTGTTCAGCTTGCTAACCGAGAGACTGTTTGGCCTCTTGGTATTGTTCGAGATGTGGAAGTTCTATGTGGTAAGACTAAGTACCCTACTGATTTTCTAGTACTTGGTAAGGAGGCTAGTAAAACTTGTCCTATTATTTTTGGTAGACCATTTTTGAACACTTGTGGCGCCGTGATAGATTGTAAGAAGGAGAATTTTTTTACTAAGTTTAATGGAGAGTCTTATGAGTTTAATTTTTCCAAGTTTGCTAAGACTTCTTATGAAAATGACACGCCTAATGAAAATTTTCGAGTTGAGCAGCTTGCTTCTATTGCTCTTGCCCCTAATAATGCCTTGCAGCAATTCATGGAAGATCACGAAAGTGATGTTTTTAGCAAGGAAAGAGAAGAGATTGACGATATTCTCCTTCGTCAACCACCATTACTCAAGCATAATCTACCTGTGGAGGATCTTGGTACCACTTTGCCGCCTAAAGAAGATCCTGTGTTTGAATTAAAACCTTTGCCTGATGACCTCAAATATGCTTATATTGATGATAAGAAAATATATCCTGTTATTATTAGTTCTAAACTTTCAGGAAAGGAAGAAGAAAGATTATTGGAGATATTGAAGAAACACCGAGGAGCTATGGGATATACTCTTGATGATTTAAAAGGGATTTCTCCTACTTTATGTCAGCATGCCATTAATATGGAGAAAGACGCGAAGCCAGTTGTGGAGCATCAGCGCCGCCTAATTCCCAAGATGAAGGATGTGGTAAGAAATGAGGTATTAAAGCTCCTTGATGCTGGTATTATTTATCCTATTGCTGATAGTAGATGGGTTAGTCCTGTTCATTGTGTTCCTAAGAAAGGAGGTATGACTGTTGTACCTAATGAGAATAACGAGCTTATTCCTCAAAGGGTAGTTGTTGGTTATAGAATGTGCATTGATTATAGGAAGGTAAACAAAGTTACTAAGAAAGATCATTACCCTTTACCGTTTATAGATCAAATGCTAGAAAGGTTGTCTAAGAAGACTCATTTTTGTTTCCTTGATGGTTATTCTGGTTTTTCTCAAATTGCTGTTAAGAAGGATGATCAAGAGAAAACCACTTTTACTTGTCCTGATGGAACTTATGCTTATAGACGTATGCCGTTTGGTTTATGCAATGCTCCTGCTACTTTTCAAAGATGTATGTCTGCTATTTTTCATGGTTTTTGTGAAGAAATTGTGGAGGTCTTCATGGACGATTTCTCCGTCTATGGAACTTCTTTTGATAATTGTTTGCACAACCTTGATAAAGTTTTGCAGAGGTGCGAAGAAACTAACCTTGTTCTTAATTGGGAGAAATGCCACTTTATGGTGAATGAAGGAATTGTCCTTGGACATAAAATTTCTGAAAGAGGTATTGAAGTTGACAGAGCAAAAGTGGAGGCAATCGAGAAAATGCCATGTCCAAGAGATGTTAAAGGTATTCGTAGTATTCTTGGTCATGCTGGTTTCTATAGGAGGTTTATTAAAGATTTCTCTAAGATTTCAAAGCCTCTTACCAATCTTCTTCAAAAGGATGTACCGTTTGTCTTTGATGATGATTGTAAGGAAGCTTTTGAAACTCTTAAGAAGGCTTTAACTACTGCTCCTATTGTTCAACCACCTGATTGGAATTTACCTTTTGAAATTATGTGTGATGCTAGTGATTTTGCTGTTGGTGCTATTCTTGGACAGCGCATAGATAATAAGTTGAATGTTATTCATTATGCTAGTAAGACTCTTGATGCTGCTCAGAAGAATTATGCTACTACTGAGAAAGAGTTCCTTGCTGTTGTTTTTGCATGTGATAAGTTTAGATCTTACATTGTTGATTCTAAAGTTACTATTCATACTGATCACGCTGCTATTGGATATCTTATGACTAAGAAGGATGCTAAGCCTAGGCTTATTAGATGGGTGTTGCTTTTACAGGAGTTTGATTTGCATATCGTAGATAGGAAAGGTGCTGAAAATCCTGTGGCTGACAACTTGTCTAGATTGGAAAACATTTCTTTTGATCCTATTCCTGTTAATGATAGTTTTCCAAATGAACAGTTGGCTGCAATTAATGTAACTTCACGAGACCTTCCTTGGTATGCTGATTATGCTAACTTTATTGTTTCCAAGTATTTGCCTCCGACCTTTACAGCTCAGCAAAGAAGAAAATTCTTCTACGATTTGAGGCATTATTTTTGGGATGACCCACATTTATATAAAGAAGGAGTTGATGGTATTATGAGAAGATGCGTACCGGAATACGAGCAACAAGAGATATTGAGAAAATGTCATAGCAGTGCTTATGGAGGGCATCATGCTGGAGATAGAACTGCACAGAAGGTTCTACAATCAGGTTTTTATTGGCCAACCCTCTTTAAAGATGCCAGAAGGTATGTTTTATCTTGCGATGAATGTCAAAGAGTTGGTAATATTTCTAGACGCAATGAGATGCCTATGAATTACACTCTTGTTATTGAACCGTTTGATTGTTGGGGATTTGACTTTATGGGTCCTTTTCCTCCTTCAAAAGGCTATACTCATATACTTGTTGCTGTCGATTATGTTACTAAATGGGTAGAAGCCATACCTACAAAGAGTGCCGACGGTGAGACTTCGTTAAAAATGCTTAAGGATGTTATTTTTCCTAGGTTCGGAGTGCCTAGATATCTTATGACTGACGGAGGTTCTCATTTTATTCACGGTAGTTTTAGAAAAACTCTTGCTAAGTATGATGTCAATCATAGAATTGCTTCTGCTTATCATCCCCAAACTAGTGGGCAGGTAGAGCTTTCAAATAGAGAGATCAAGTCTATCTTGTAGAAGACTGTTAGTAGATCTAGGAAAAACTGGGCTAGTAAGTTAAACGACGCTTTATGGGCTTATAGAACAGCTTATAAGAACCCCATGGGTATGTCTCCTTATAAGATGGTTTACGGAAAAGCGTGTCACTTGCCCTTAGAATTAGAACACAAAGCTTTTTGGGCAGTGAGAGAGCTTAATAGAGATTTTAAACTAGCCGGTAAGAAAAGGTTGTTAGATTTGAGTTCTCTAGATGAGTGGAGAAATGAAGCGTATGAGAATGCCAGACTTTTCAAGGAGAAAGTCAAGCAATGGCATGATAAGAGAATTCTTAAGAGAGAGTTTCATGTTGGTGAGAAAGTTCTTTTGTATAGGTCTCGTCTCAGATTTTTTGCAGGAAAATTAATTTTTAAATGGGAAGGACCATATGTTATTGTGGAAGTGTACCGCTCAGGTGCTATTAAGATTGCTTCATTGAAAGATGATTCTACACAAGTGGTGAATGGGCAAAGACTCAAACATTATATTTCTGGAGATTCTTATAATGAAGATGTTGATGTTATTGAAACAGTTTCTCCGGAAGATTACATCCAAGACAAACTGCAGGAACCTGCAGAGTTCGTTTTCGAATAGGTAACAGTTCTAGTCAGAAAAGTTCCGCGAAAAGTACTTCCTTTAATATTTTTGCTGTTTTTAATAAATATGAAAAATCACGAGACGAAAACGGGGAGGAAAAGAAGTCCGTGTGTATCTCACACACGGGTGGCGCGGGCCCACCCCTGGCCGCGCCACCTACGTGTGAGAACACCTCGGAACTCTTTTCTGTCCCGGTTTCCTCCTGTGACTTCGTTTCGATGTATAATTTTCGTCTATTTAACCCCCCCTGGAGTCCCCGAGGTCTGTATATCGTTTTCTCGTCGTGTTTTGTTTCGAGCTGTTTCTGTCAGGAGTTGATCTTAAGCTTTGGGAAGTCATGGCCTCTTCAAGCGGGGACAAGGAGAAGACACCTCCGGAAGATGGCATCAAAGACTTCTGGCTGAAAGAAGAGGTTGAAAGCGAAGATGAGGAGGAAGATCAAGGTCCAAGGCCAAGCACCGTGATTGCCAGCATAGGGGTGGTGACAGATCATGACAAGTTCAGGAAGAGCACTCGCATAAGGACCGGAGGAGGTGTGCCGCATCACACCTTAGCTCCACGGACATCTCCGCCAAGCCAAAATCCATTCCATACTCTAATTCATGAACATCAGTTCCAAAAGGTGCCCAAATCACGATTACCCTCTAGCTGGGATATAGATCGTTCTAACAATGCAGGAACAGGAAGCTCCAAGAGTGAAGAAGGTTGGGGAAATAATTCCAAGAGCTGGGATTCTCTTGCTGATAGGTTCATGAACCGTATTGAGCACAATTCTGAGATGATTCGTAACCTCTTGTACAAGATTGATGATCTGAAGGATTTGATTGAGAAGCTTATTAGAGATTATCCACCACCACCGCCAAAGGAGTAATTCGTCATCAGCATAGGCATCCCCTTGGCTTGTTCCAAGCTTGGGGGAGTGCCGCGGTATCACATCATTACCTTTTGTTCATTTACTTTTCAAGTAGAGTCTTATCATGAATAGAGAAGTTATCATATAGAATAGTTTGCAGTTGGAAGTATCCTCCTTAGTTAGTTATCTCTGTATCCCTTAGTGTGAGTTGCGGTAATGAAATATTAATGAGAAGTTTTATCGTTTACTTTTCGCACACTTTATGTTAGTCTGCAATCTCTCTTATGAGACTAGTCTTGTTGATTGGTATTGGTATCACATTGGGAGCTTGAGTAGATTTAGTTGGTTTTGGTAAACCTAGCTTGGTCAGTAGCAACTTTACCTTGAGGTTTGAGTAGAAAAGAATAAAGAAGTGCTTGTCATTACATCACTTCAGTTTTCCTTATGTTTGACTTATAAGCATTGTTATTCTTAAAGTTAAAATCGTTGTACCTTCAAGGGAGTTTGCATGATTGTTCTTATTATATGTATGTTTGTTTGTTTCATGCAACTCTTATGCTTGCTACCCAACCTTGCTAGCCAAAAACCTGTACTGAGAGGAAATACCTCTCGTGCATCCGATTCCCAAAGCCAAGTCACTTCCAAAGAGTCCACTATAAATTCTTATGCAAGGTATTTCAAGCCATTCCAAGTAAATTTTCATGTGCTACCTTTCAAAAACTTTCAAACACTTCTCATTTTGTGCCACTGGTTTTAGCTCATGAGGACGTAGTGGATGGGTTTGTTATCTTCCATACTAAATTAAGTACCCCTCGACTAGGCAGCTTCATCTGCTCGTCATTAATTTTGCAAGGGAGCTGGTCAGACCATTATAATCTCAAAGGAAAGAAAAAAAAGGGCACTCCTCCAATGGATTGTGAAAGTTGGTCGGCACCCGATGGAATCGGTTAGCCATGGTTTGAGAAAGGAAAAAGGTGGGGAGGAGTGCAAAGCTATAAAAGAGCACCAACGTGCCAACTAATTAAACATCTCAGAACCGCTCTCACTTGTTTAGTATGAAAGATATCAAGAACTCCGTTGCTAGTCGTTGACAAAAGCAACCACCTCTCAAAACAATTTTACCTCTGTTTTACAAATGAAAAGCTCTAGCACATGTTTAATCCCTACTTCCCTCTGCGAAGGGCATATCTTTTACTTTTATGTTGAGTCAACCTATTTCCCTCTATCTCAAGCAAGCATTTGAGTTGTTATGTTTCACTCATCCATATGTTGATCCGTTTAATCATGTTTATTATCTTCCTTGTTTTGTATAACGCTTTTGTCTGGAGGAATACATCTTTGAAAGCTTTCTATGAATGCAAAAGTTTACTTTGTTGAGCATATAGTCTTTGCTATATTAGCTCTGTTTTAAAAGGCTCCGTCTTAAAGAAAGAATAGCTTGTTCATCGTTCTTTGACCAAGAGCTAAGGTTTGCCATTGCCAATTACAATTTACCTTGTGCATCTTTACATGTGATTCCCTTTTACCTATTGCAAGTTTATATCTTATAAAGGGAAGTTGCTGTCTATAATAATTTGTGCCTTAGTGAATGTGATGCTTCTTGTCCGTATTTTGATTATCGGCACTTCACTCCATAAACATGTGGTCATGTTTACCGAGTTTAGTTTTCGCTTGGGGACAAGCGAGGTCTAAGCTTGGGGGGGTTGATACGTGCTACTCGTGTGATGATGGCGCCAGAAAAGAGCTGTGGCGTTTAGTTGACGTGGGAGCAGTAAGTCCTTGTGCGTGGTGATGACCAGCCCGTTGGGAACCCCAAGAGGAAGGTATGATGAGTGTAGCAGCAAGTTTTCCCTCAGTTAAGAAACCAAGGTATATCGAACAGGAGAAGAGAGACGGTGATGACTGAAGGTGTTTGTGGAACCTGCACACACACAAACAAATACTTTGTCCCCAACTTGCGATGAGGTTGTCAATCTCACCGGTTTGCTTGAAACAAAAGTTATGAGTGTATCGAGTGGAAAACAGTAATAATATATGCGAGTAAAGTAAACAGTGCGGGAAAAGTAAACAGGTGATTGCAATATGATTAAAATAGGACCGGGGTCCACAGTTCACTAGTGGTGTCTCTCCATAGATAAAATAACATGCTGGGTAAACAAATTACAGTTGGGCAATTGATAGAATAAAGATAACGTGATATGTCAAGAAGATCACTATGAGATTCACTCTGGGCATTACAACAAAATACATAGACCGCCATCCAACTGCATCTATGACTAATAATCCACCCCCGGGGATATCATCCGAACACCCTAGAAGTATTAAGTTGCGAACAACAGATAATTGCATTAAGCAAAGTGTGTAATGTAAACAAAGCATATGCCCTTGAGCATATGAATGTTGTTTTCTCCCTAGTAGCAACAACACATCTACCACCTTAGAGGTTTCTGTCACTCCCCCAGGTGAAATAGAGACATGAACCCACTATCGAGCATAAATACCCCCTCTTGGAGTCACTAGCAACTACTCGGCCAAGATAGCTACTAACAACGGAGAGCATGCAAGATCATAAACAACATAGAGATAACAAAAGATATAATTCAGTACAGCAACTTAATCATAAACACCAATATTCATCGGATCCCAACAAACCAACATCATAGTATTACATAACGGTGATCTCAATCATGTAGGGCAGCTCATGAGATCTAAACATGAAGCACATGGTGGAGAAGACAACCATCTAGCTACTGCTATGGACCCATAGTCTAAGGTAGACTACTCACTCATCGCTCCGGAGGCAAGCATGGCGATGAAGAAGACCTCCGGTGGCGATTCCCCTCTCCGGCAGGGTGCTGGGAAGAGCTTCTGGACCCTCCCGATTTTTGGGTCGACGGCGGCGGCGGATCGTGATGTATTCTGGAAAACTGATCGGGCCCTTAGGTTTTTCTCGTCAGGGGGTATATATAGGCGAAAGGGCGATGTCAGAGGGGAGACCACGACCCCTCACGTGGGCCCGGCGCGGCCAGGGGGGTGGCCGCGCCGCCCCTGTGTGTGGGGGCCACGTGGCCCCCCTCCGTCAGGTCTTCGGATGTTTGGGAGCTTCCCCGTAAAATATGACTTCAGGAACTTGTTTCGTCCAATTCCGAGAATATTTCCTGTGTATCACTTCTGAAACACAAAAACAGCAGAAAACAGGAAACTGGCACTGTGGCACTTCGTTAATAGGTTAGTTCCGTAAAATGTATAAAAGTACCACTAAGTGTAACGAAATAATAGGCAAATGGTGTAAAAACAAGCATGGAGCATCAAAAATTATAGATACGTTTGAGACGTATCAAGCATCCCCAAGCTTAACTCCTGCTCGTCCTCGAGTAGGTAAGTGATAACAAAAGAATAATTTTTGAGGTGACATGCACCTACACAATCTTGATCAAATATGTAAGCATTGGTGAACTGGGATCAATAGAACTTAAAACATGGGCATGAAGATATAATCATGACAATAAGAACTTAGCAACCATGTTGTAAACATGTAAATGAACACAAACAAAAGATCATGATAATGAAACAATGAAAGTCAAACGTGTGTTCAATTCATAAGGAAAAACATACAAATGGTTTTCAGCTTGTCCTTCAAAGAGAGCAAAACATAAATGCATAGGACACCTCAAAGTTTAAGAGGGCGACTAGATACAAATAATTTAAGAACAAGTGAAACCAACAATATGAGTCAGTCAATGAACTTTGGGACAATGCATATCACACTAAGAATGACAACTATGCTCTCTTAATGGTGCATAAAGAAAGAAGGTGGTGACTCAACATAAAAGTAAAAGAAAGGCCCTTCGCAGAGGGAAGGAGTGATTGCAAGTTTTATAACCTTCAAAAATTATGGTACTTACCGGCTTTGAGCTCTCATTGCCCCCATCATAAGCATCTTGAATGGTTAAAGTTAATGCGAGAACAATTATGATGCATATGCTTGACAAATCATAAGTTGAAAACTTCGTGTCCCATGAATACGAGTACCCAAACCATGCTAATTTACTTAGAGTCCCAAGCAAGGCTCTTGTCATTGTAAGTATATGCATATCATTGAGAACCGCCAATGGGGTACCTCCGTGCCCGATGACATGGAACAAGCCCACACCAAAATGACAGGACAAGCAGACAATGAACACCTCGACATCTCTTTTATTTGCTATATTGTTTAGCTTTTTATTGTGAGATGCGTCGTCGAATGTTCACCATGGGTATGCTGCAAATTTCCACCATGAATTATGCATGGCTTAGATTGGCGGCCCGGCGTTTCCCTAACACATATAAAAACTCCATGATCCTCACAAGATTCCCATTTCATTTCACACAGCGGGCATCCATAAACAAAAGATCACGATATCAACTCAAAAAGAAGTGCAATGTTGAAAGCTTGCCCCATGACAGCATGGCTGGGCTAGAGTCCAACTTACAACTTGCAAGCATAACAACTCAACATAAAAGACCACAATGTCAAAATTTTAAGAACAGGAAAAAGTAAAGTGTGCCTTCCGGTTCGTGAGAGCTTTACTGACCGAATTTCGCATAACACTGGTAAGAGTTTAATTTGAAGAGAATATAAAAGCGAGTCAAATTTACTTGGAATAGCAAATTGCTAGTAGGTATGTATGGTGGACACAATGGAAAACTTGGCTTTTAGGAGTTGGATGCACGAGTAGAGCTCATACTCAGTACAAGGCGAGGGCTAGCAAAAGCCTGGGAGCGACCAACTAAGAGAGCAGTAATGGCCATAATCATGCAAAGCGACATTAAAAGAAGTATACGATGGCATCAAAAGTCAAAAACTAAATGATCATGAAGGCTAATGGCGACTTTGTAAGAGTCTAACATGTGTGAGCATGCGCCAAGTCAACCCAAATAAAGCATCAAGGAGAAAACCAAAATAATGCTTCCATACAATAAAAGCAACGCATGATTTTTTCAAAGGCTCATTAAGCAATCTCAGTTATTTGAGACAAGTCATGCTACAGCAAAACCACTAAGCATACTATCAAAAAGACATCAAGCATGACATGAAAAAGCCTAAGCCACAGTCTACACAAGCTCCTTCTTGTACCACTATTTTGCACAAAGCTTTTTCTCTTTTCCAACACCATTTGAAATTTTTATAAACACCTCTTTTGATGAAAACCAATGAAGACCAGAGGCAAAAATACACCTTGATGAAAAGATATGATAAGATCTGAACGCAAATCAAGGCGAAAATGAAAACCAAAAGCAGTAGCAGAAAAAGTAGAACGCTCGATTTTTGATAAGAGTGAAAACTAGAGCGTTCTTTGCAAATGAAAACGAGTACGTCTCCTCCAAAGGAAATTTGTTGGGGTCCAACCATTTATTGCAGCAAACAAACAAACTAAACAAACTAAGAAAACTAAAACAACTGACGCTCCAAGAAAAACACATAGTGCATGAAGCAATAAAAATATAGTGTCTTGAAAGGTGACCTGATTTTTGCCGATGAAGAAGGGGTGCCTCGGGGGCATCCCCAAGCTTTGACGCTTGTACTTCTTGGATATTTCTTGGGGTGATGCATGGGCATCCCCAAGCTTGAGCTTTTGTCCATTCTTCAACTCATCTCATCATTCTCCAATCCCTACACTTGAAAACTTCCTTCATACAAAACTAAACACAATTCTATTAGCAACATTAGTGTAAGCATAAAATATATTCAACCTCTTTTAGCTTCAGGTTTCAACCCAAAACCACCACATATAAAGTATATACTACTGTAGCAACTTCCACAAGAATTCCATGATAAAAAAGAACTCAAAAGAAAGCGATAAAGTGGCAAAAACAAATATTGGTAGAAATCTGTCAAAACTGAACAGCTGACAAAGGACGAATTTTTGAGAGATTTTCTGTTGCTCAAATCAAAAAGTGTTCAACTAAGAAAAGTTTGGATATAACCTGGGGCATATGCACAAGAAATCGCAGGTCCAAAAGATAAACAGAGAATTTTCACGAATTTTTACGGTGCAGCACCGAAAACAGTTTCAGGACAGCAATAACCCCAAATCTTTACCTCGCTCAAATTAGAGGCTTCTCTTGGCACAAAAACAAAATAAACAAGATAAGGAGCGGTCATTACAGTAGTAATGACTTCCAAGACTCAAATAAAAGAAAAAGTACTGAAAAGTAAACATTGGGTTATCTCCCAAGAGTGCTTTTCTTTAACGCCTTTGAGCTAGGCGCAGAAAATTGCGAATCAAGTAACATCAAGTGATGAAGCATCAAGATCAACAGCAGCGGTCTTTTCAACAATGAAGGAAAATGTGTTCAACTGAGTTTTTGAAACTCCTTTACGATCACGCTTTGGCACACTACTTTCATCGAAAAGATTTTCAGGGCAAATCCAACTAGAATTCTTTTCCCAAGCATCATGAATTCCTATAAGTTCATAAGGTATTGGTGTTTTAAAATCATCAGGCGTACCAACAACCTTAACAGGCGAGCCAAGCTTATCAAACTTCTTAAAAACTTTCCTAGCCTCAATTGCAACATCTCTAAATTCTGTGCGCAAGGTTTCTAAGATGAAAGCTTTCTTTTCGGGATCCTCAATTTCATGAAGCTTAAGGAACATGTATTGCATAGAAGAATTAAGACTAGCAAACCTAGCTTCTAACATGTGAACTAAATGAGCAGAAGCAACTTCATAACTAGGAGCTAACTCAACCAAAGACTTTTTCTCAACTTCCTTATGCATACTAATGTGATTAAAGAACTCCTCAATGTTACTTTTGCCAATAATCGAACCACTCCCTACAGAGAGGTCCTCCAGAACGAACTTAGGAAACGACATGATAAACTAAAGTAAAGAAATAACAACTACCAAGGATTCTAATTTTTTTTGGGTTTTTGATATAAAAAGCAATGCAGGTAAAATAAATAAAGTAAAGCAAAACAAATAACAAAGTAAAGAATGTGTGTGCGAAGAACTCCCCTCGCAGAAGTCTTCTCTCTTCCCCGGCAACGGCGCCAGAAAAGAAGCTGCTACTCGAGTGATGATGGCGCCAGAAAAGAGCTGTGGCGTTTAGTTGACGTGGGAGCAGTAAGTCCTTGTGCGTGGTGATGACCAGCCCGTTGGGAACCCCAAGAGGAAGGTATGATGAGTGTAGCAGCAAGTTTTCCCTCAGTTAAGAAACCAAGGTATATCGAACAGGAGAAGAGAGACGGTGACGACTGAAGGTGTTTGTGGAACCTGCACACACACAAACAAATACTTTGTCCCCAACTTGCGATGAGGTTGTCAATCTCACCGGTTTGCTTGAAACAAAAGTTATGAGTGTATCGAGTGGAAAACAGTAATAATATATGCGAGTAAAGTAAACAGTGCGGGAAAAGTAAACAGGTGATTGCAATATGATTAAAATAGGACCGGGGTCCACAGTTCACTAGTGGTGTCTCTCCATAGATAAAATAACATGCTGGGTAAACAAATTACAGTTGGGCAATTGATAGAATAAAGATAACGTGATATGTCAAGAAGATCACTATGAGATTCACTCTGGGCATTACAACAAAATACATAGACCGCCATCCAACTGCATCTATGACTAATAATCCACCCCCGGGGATATCATCCGAACACCCTAGAAGTATTAAGTTGCGAACAACAGATAATTGCATTAAGCAAAGTGTGTAATGTAAACAAAGCATATGCCCTTGAGCATATGAATGTTGTTTTCTCCCTAGTAGCAACAGCACATCTACCACCTTAGAGGTTTCTGTCACTCCCCCAGGTGAAATAGAGACATGAACCCACTATCGAGCATAAATACCCCCTCTTGGAGTCACTAGCAACTACTCGGCCAAGATAGCTACTAACAACGGAGAGCATGCAAGATCATAAACAACATAGAGATAACAAAAGATATAATTCAGTACAGCAACTTAATCATAAACACCAATATTCATCGGATCCCAACAAACCAACATCATAGTATTACATAACGGTGATCTCAATCATGTAGGGCAGCTCATGAGATCTAAACATGAAGCACATGGTGGAGAAGACAACCATCTAGCTACTGCTATGGACCCATAGTCTAAGGTAGACTACTCACTCATCGCTCCGGAGGCAAGCATGGCGATGAAGAAGACCTCCGGTGGCGATTCCCCTCTCCGGCAGGGTGCTGGGAAGAGCTTCTGGACCCTCCCGATCTTCGGGTCGACGGCGGCGGCGGATCGCGATGTATTCTGGAAAACTGATCGGGCCCTTAGGTTTTTCTCGTCAGGGGGTATATATAGGCGAAAGGGCGATGTCAGAGGGGAGACCACGACCCCTCACGTGGGCCCGGCGCGGCCAGGGGGGTGGCCGCGCCGCCCCTGTGTGTGGGGGCCACGTGGCCCCCCTCCATCAGGTCTTCGGATGTTTGGGAGCTTCCCCGTGAAATATGACTTCAGGAACTTGTTTCGTCCAATTCCGAGAATATTTTCTGTGTATCACTTCTGAAACACAAAAACAGCAGAAAACAGGAAACTGGCACTGTGGCACTTCGTTAATAGGTTAGTTCCGGAAAATGTATAAAAGTACCACTAAGTGTAACGAAACAATAGGCAAATGGTGTAAAAACAAGCATGCAGCATCAAAAATTATAGATACGTTTGAGACGTATCAATACGTCCAATTTGCATCACTATTTTGTATCATAATTTACTGTTATTCATTGATATATTTCATATTTAGATATGATACTTATGTTATTTCCTTTGTTTTCACATGTTTGATGATCATCGGAGGAGTTGCTGCCGGAGTCAGGATTCTGCTAGAAAAAGGACCATCAAGAGACCATATTTTGAAGATCAGGAAAATTCCAGAAAAATACCCAGAAATTATATTTTACCAGAAGACTCACGGAGCCAGAAGGAGGGGTCGAGAGAGGCCAGGGGGCCCCACACGCTAGGGTGGCGCGGCCAGCCCCCTGGCCGCGCCAGCCCTGTGTGAGGGAGCTCTGGCCCACCTCTGGTCTCGCCCCTTCGCGTACATCATCGTCCCCGAAAACTTAAGTCAAGGGGGGGCTCACAGTTAGACACAGCCGCCTCTGCGAGGCGGAGAACACAGAGAGAGAAAGCTCTCCAGCAGGGAGAAATCTGCCGGGGAAATTCCTTCCCGGAGAGGGGAGATCGTCGCCATCGTCATCACCATCGCACCGGACTTCATCGGGATCATCGTCGTCATCATCTCCATCACCAGCACCTTCATCTCCAACATCACCTCGCCATCCCGCTGTAACATCTTGAGTTGGATCTTGTTATATTCATAGGGGAAACTTTCCTGGTGTTGATTACTCTTGTAGTTGATGCTATTGAGTGGAACCGTTGAATTAAGGTTTATGTTCAGATTGTTATTTACCATTATTTCACCTCGGATCATGATCCATATGATGTCTTGTGAGTAGTTCGTTTAGTTCTTGAGGACATGGGAGAAATCAAGATGTTAGTAGTGAATTATTGTTGAGAAATATTTAATGGTTTGATATTGTTGTGGTGCTATTTCACTAGTGGTGTCATGTGAACGTGGACTACATGATACTTCACCATTTATGGGCCTAGTGAGATGCATTGTGTATTTTGTCACCGATTGTGGGGTTGCTGGAGTGACAGAAACCTAAACCTCCGTTGGGAAACCATTGCACCAGGGAGCGTAGGATCATAGAGTTTAAGGCTGTGGTTAGATTTATCTTAATTACTTTCTTGTATTTGCGGATGCTTGCAAGGGGTATAATCACAAGTGTGTATTTATCCTAGTAAGGGTAGTGCGCTAGCACAGGTTCACCCCCATAACACTTACCAAACCAATAAATACTATTGGCTCTATGAAGCGAAAGCTCTTGACAGAAAACTCCCGTGTGTCCTCGAGAACGTTTGGTTATTATAAGAACACAACCGGCTTGTCCTTTGCTGAATAAAGGATTGGGCCACTTGCTGCAATTGTTACTACTGTCTTTTATTTACTCGCACTTTATTTACTCGTATTACCAAATACTCCTGAAAACCTGTTTGCTAGTATTTACAGTGATTCCTTGATCAAAACTGCTCATCAACACCTTCTGCTCCTCGTTGGGTTCGACACTCTTATTTATCGAAAGTACTACGATACACCCCCTATACTTGTGGGTCATCAATCACTGGGACGCATTTGTGGAGTACAAGGAGTCAGAGCTGGGTAAGCTAAGGAGTCAGAAAAATCAGGCAAATGCCGCGAAAAAGAAATATCACCATAAGTTGGGTCCAGGTGGCTACAAAAGGGCCGAGCCTAAGTGGGATATGCAAGAGGCCGCCCTACGAGAAAAAGGCATCGAACCAGAAACAGAACAATGGCCCAGAAGGTCAAGAAATTGGGCACTTGCCCATGGAGCTGTCTATGATGAGAGAATAGGGAAATTAGTTGAAGAGAAGAAACAAATTGCTGAACCCCTGGGAGCAATTGTCAAGACAATCGCCGAGGTTCAAGAGGGGACGTTCAAGCCGGACAGAGAGAACGATGAGCTGACAAAGGCCCTCGGGAACAAAGAACACACAGGACGAACACGGGGTCTGGGTTCTGCTATTCCGTGGAGGTCTGGGTTCGCCGAAGAGAGCCAGACTTATAGAAGCCGAGAGAGAGCGAAGAAGCGGAAGGCGCAGGAGGAGGCCTCATGGATAGAGAGCATAGAAAGGCAACAGGCTGAGCTGAGAGAGTTGTATTTACTGCAGCAGAAGGCACTGGAGGAATTAAAGTCGCAAGAGGCAACTCAGCATCAGCAACGCCTAGAACATGCATCAGGCGACCGATCTCAGCGGAGAAGCAGCGTGGCTTCCACGGAGGTACCGATGGTTCACTACCCCGTGGATGATATCACCAAGAAGATAGACTGTGAGCTGCATGTTCCCATGAAGAACATATCGATGAAGGTGGCGGTTGGCTATGTGTTGCCATCTGGACCTGGACAAACCTGGCATGGCCATGAGATTCGAGATGGCTATGCTAAGGTCGGGGTGGATGCAATTGAAAAGGGGTATGAGTCCCTCAATCTTGACGTCGCTGGACCTGAAGAGGAGGAAAAACTGGGAGAAGTATTGGGTGGTATAATTCTTTGGGATAAGAAACACATCGTGTTTCCAGGCTCGGCGCCAAGGCGGCCACCCTCTCCTCCGAGTCCTCGCAATTCACCACCTCCCGACGACGATAGGGACGACTACCACCATACCCCGAGTCCACATCGATCTCCACCTCAATGTCAGCCGCCTCCGCCACCTCCGCCGCCTCAGCCCACTCGTAAGTCCCAGAGTTGTGGCAAGTCCGCTGCTATGTCCACTAGCAATGTCTCTCCGAAGAAACGGTCCAAGAAAGCTAAGGCGGTGCCGCCTCCTCCTATCGAGAAGACTGCTGAAGAAATTGAGGCGGAGGACAGAGCCAAAGTGAAAAGGAAGCTCGCAGCCCTACGCCCGACCCCTACACCGAAGCAGGTATATACTCTGGAACAGAAGGAGTGGGCCTTTGATATGCTTACCCAACCTTCGCAATATGAATTGCGTAAGCCAGATGACTACAAGCGTTGTTTGGATAAGCAGGTAGATGCAAAAAAAGGAGCTCATAAGACAAGCGCAACTGCAAGAGGGAGAAGAGACGTTGCCCAGCTTGGAACACAGACCAAAAAATCGATCTCCCCGCTAAAGGTCTTTGCTAGTGATGCTGGTGGGAGTGTTGCTCAACCCAATCCCGCCGACTTTGCGAGAGAAGCTGGTTTGACTCTTTCTCAATTGATACATGAAGATATCCCAAAGGCGCCTATAGCACGACAATATGAAAAGGGGAAGAGTCTGGTCCCACCTGAGATTGAAATGAATCTACCAACACAAATGCGAAAATTGCATAAGTGGTACCTGCAAGCCGCAAAGGGCACGCAAGATTTTCTTCTTATGAAAATCACAAAGGACCATTTCTTAGGTGAAGACTTGGTGCATATTGAGTTTGATGAATTCTTTCAGCTATTCAATCAAGACGCGCTCGACAAATCTCTCGTCAGTGCCTATGTTCTGTAAGTGATTCATTATTTCTATAAGTCTCTAGCTCAACTCGTTCTTTGCATGCAATTATCCTTACTACGCTGTTTATTATGCAGAATGAAGAGTATGGAATGTAAGAAAAGGAATGACCTCCAACTTGGATTCATTGATCCAAATCGAGTTAACGGAGCGATGATACAGAGTAAACGCAAGGAGACGGAGGATATCTTGCTAAAGTTCCTACTTACGCAGGAATACCGAGCTAGAATATTGTTTCCGTACAACTGCAGGTGAGTGTGACTATCTTATACACAGTTACTTTTCCTTACTCGATGTTATAAGTGTAATTGATGAGTTTATTAACTTATATAATTAAACTTGCACGCAGTTACCACTGGATTTTGCTTAAGATTGAACCTGACTATGGAAAGGTTCAAATCTTTGACTCGATGAATAAACCACTTAATGAATACCAAAACATCATTGATATGATGGATAGGTAATTTCAATCATTACGGCATTATATCGGTCTCTTTCATTCATCTATAACTCATCTATTCATTTTATTTTCTCGGCAGTGTTTGGAAACGGTTTATACGCACAGTTAAAGGTGAATGGAAAAATGAGCTGATTTACCGTCAGATCGAGGTAAGTCGTACGAGCTAGGTCCACACATCCCTTTAATTCTAGTTTCAAATACCATTAAGTATATCAATCTTGATATGTCACTGACTAAAATCTATTCTCGTAAAGTGTGCGAGGCAGCCTTCGGGGACTAATCTATGTGCATACTACGCTTGCGAGAACCTTCGTGCGCAGGTCACTGAAGGAATTGATTTTCAAACAGTAAGTAAACAATATACTGAAAAATTCATTTTATTGGCATCAATTTTGTTATGATGATTCATATTCATATTGTTCTTCTTCTTCGTAGTTCGAAGCAAAGCGGAATCGGCTCTCACCGACTGAACGCATAGTAGGAATTCAAGAGGAAATAGCCGGATTTCTGCTTGACCATGTCATTAACCCAAAGGGTGAATTTCATGCCAATTTCGATTAGACGATGTTTATAATTAAACACAAGTCGTGATCTTATGTGTGTGAACAAGTTGTATATATACTTGTATGCATGTGTATATGCTCGGTGAACCAAATATATTATATATGTATCGGTTTATATATTATGTTGTAATGCTGTATGAATAAGTATATAAGAAAACTTGTTTGAAATGAATCAAACAATTGAATGGAGGAAAATACAAATATACCCTAAACCCTAAACCCCTAAATAATATAACAATTAAAATCCAGAAAAATAAAGAAGCAACAGAGGCTGCCACGTGTGGACACTTTAGTCCCGGTTCGTAACACGAACCGGGACTAAAGGTCCTACGCCCACGAGCACCCAGCCCCTGCCACGTGGTCTCTCTTTAGTCCCGGTTCGTATAGCAACCGGGACTAAAGATTGGGCCCCAGTCCCGGTTGGTTAGTCCAGGTTGCGCAACCGGGACTGAAGGCCCAAACGAACCGGGACTGAAGCCCTGTTTTCCACTAGTGCCCCCCCTCTTTGGTACCGGTTCCTTACAAACCGGTATTAAAGGGGCCTCCACGTTGGCTCCCAGGAGAGTGCATGGCTAGGGACCTTTGGTACCGGTTTGTAACACGAACCGGTACCAAAGGAATTTAGGGTTTAGGGTTTTAGGAGGGGTTTAGGGGTATCGGACCATTTCATCGTACGAGGATCGCGTCGATGCACCAGAAACGCGTTTGGATTTAGGAGTACATGAAGATCAAGGTAATGCATATCAACTTGGTGCATATAATATAACACATGTAATTGCATAAGATCGCAAATTAAGTAGTACATGCATGAAGATCGATCTTCATGCATAGTGGTACTCTCCGAGGCATACTATCTATTACATGTAGCATAGTGGTACTTTCCGAGTCAAACTATATATTACATGTAGATCTTCATTCATAGTGGTACTCTGCGAAGTTAGGTATGACGTCCCGAACAAAAAATCCCGCCAATTCCTCGCCAATTGCTTTGAAGCGGTGCTCAATTGGGAGCCTGTCACGCTTTCTTGCCAACTGTAAAAGAATGAGATTCAAATGAATACATGAGCTATGTATATATATATATATATATATATATATAGGAAAATGAGATGGTATCCCTGGGTGTACGTACTCTCACGTTCAATATACCTCATATACAAGGGTATTATACCTCTTTATTATTTTTAATGTACTTCATTAGTTAATACTAGATACCTCAAAGTGAGTTTTATGAAAAATTTCGTTTGAGTCTATATACCTCATATTATTTGCGTATATACTGCATTTATGCACGTAAAAGTGATATAGTAAAAAAAGTAAGGATTCCGATGGAATTTTTTGCATACTACTTATATTGAGGTATATTAGAATAATTAATGAGGTATATTAAAAATAATAAAGAGGTATAATACCCTTGTATATGAGGTATATTGAATATGGGAGTACATACACCCAGGAGTATATAAGATGAGTCCTATATATATATATATATATATATATATATATATATATATATATATAGGGTGGGACTATTTTGCAACTGATGATAGAATATTATTCTGTACATTTTACACTCTATAAAGAACCGATCCAATAAAAAACAACCGAACAAACCCCGCGCTCAGCAAGTCAGAAAAAAACGCAAACCTTATCCCCAACATACCCGCTCGACCCACCCCACGCACGCATTCGTCCCCAACCTGGCGCACTGCCGCCTGCCCCTACCCAACCAGCGCCGCCGGCCAGCCACTAGCACGCCGCCGGCTCCGTTTGACCACGTGCCGTCGGAAACGTCCCTCGCGCGCCCCCGTTCCAATTCCCTGCAAGCCGCCGGGCCCGTTACCCGCTCTCCCCCGGCGATCTCAAGCTCCCAGAGTCGCCATCGGCGACCTCGCCAACGCTCCCGCTGCCGGCCAGGACACCGACTGCGATCCCCCCGCCTGCAGGGCCTCCGTGCTGCCTCACCACCGGCCAGGGTCGCCTGCTCGCCGGACAGCCTAGCCTCCCCGCCGCCATCCAGCCCACATCGGGACTAGCTTGCCTCCGCCGCTGGCCAGAGGCGCCTCCTTTCAGCTCGCCGACCAGGGCCGCCTTCTTCCAGCTCGCCGGATAGGCCAGCGTCCCGCCGCCATCCAGCATACCTCCCTCCAGCGCGCTAGACTAGCTCGACTCCCCCGCTGTTGACCAAGCCCGCATGCCTCCGCGCCCCTGTCCCGATACCCAGCGCTGCCGCCAAAGCTGTGCAAGCAACGTCGCCTAGATACTTCTAGCGCGCTCGTCCTAATCTTTGTTCCCTGAGAAAGATCGCTTTGTTTGCTTCAATGCCAAGCCAGAGCCGCAGCCACAAGAAAACATCGCTGAGAGAGCACCACTCGATAAATAGTTGCAGTTACTGTTCTTGCAAACCGAATTAGATAACAGCAATTTTCTCTTTTTTTTATCCATCACCGTCAGTACACACGCATTATTGCGGAAGTACTCCCCATATTTTCTGTTTTCTTTTTTTACAACAATTTTTTGAGAAATAAATATTATTGGAATTAATGTTCAGCAAGAAGTACACCGCATTATCATTGACCGTACAGGCTTGCTGCTTAGTGCAGTACACACAACCGATGCAATTTTTTTTGTTAAGATATCAATGTTGAAACATTGTATAGACTGAATAAAATTAGGCCAAAAGTATATATCATTTTCGTTGGTAGTACATGCACATTTTTAGGTGAAGTATAGGGCATCAGGAGACCCTCTGTGATATGGTCATGAGATCGGCGTCCTGCATCACTCTTTCTCTTGCTCAATTAGTTGATTTTTGTGTGATTACAAAATTTTGATATGAGACCGCATATTTTTTTTTGCATAATCATGTAGAGGGAAGTACAAATGTTCAGTTTTGGAAGTGCATATTCCACGTAAAAGTTCTAAAAAATATAATAAAATCATCTAAAGAGAAGTACAAAAGTATGAGAGCAAAAAGTACATGTATTCACAACGGGGAGTACAGATGTTCACTACATAATGCTGATTTGGAAAGAACACATTTCTAAAAAGTTTTATGATGATGTACAACATTGTGATGCAGCGAAGTACATGTTAGTAAGATTGATAAGTACATATATCCAGTTTAGGGAAGTACACACGGTCTTTTGTAATTTTGTATGAAAAGTGACTGTCATGACAGGAAGGAAAGTACACACCAGTATGAATGAGAAGTACAAATAACTAGTCTTAGGGAGTACACCCGGTCCCTCGTAATTATATATAAAAATAAGTTTCATAACATGAAGTACAACATCGTAATGACCGGAAGTACACAACAGTATGAACAAAAAGTATGGATACTCAGTTGAGGGAAGTATATGTCCCCTCGTAATTTTGTATAAAAATAAGTCATGATGGAAAATACAACATAATAACGGAGATAAGTACAATATTGTGATGGATGAAAGTACAACATGATAACGGAGAGAAGTACAACATGATAACGAAGGGAAGTACAATATTGTGACGATGAAACCAAAATGATATGGTATAATAAAGTTACCGTTGTTTTACTGAAAAGTTCTAGAAACACCGTGGGGAAGTACAAGAACGTATAACAATGAAGTACGAAAGACGTATTCAGGGAAGTACGGAAACTCTGTTTTCTCGGGACGGACATATATCATGCAAATCATATCATTTAAAGCTCTGGTCGCCTCTATAGTAGGCACAAATGATTTGCATGGTAGAACAAAACTTTAATTTCATTACTTTTTGCTTTCCATGACGAATCAAATAGTAAAATTTCCCAATTTCGAATCGTTAACTTGCGAACAACACAAATCATATGAAGTTAAAACTATATAAATTAATCTTTAACTATAAGGAATTTGCGAAAATAGTGTGAACAAAAAAGTTGCGCATTTTCCATAGCTTTCTAATGGTATATCATTTGCATCATTCCAATAAGCGGTTAAAAAACTATAGTCAAATTAGTCTACATCTTTTTTGGATATCTCCGAATTCGTTATTTTTAAAATTATTCAAAAATTGTGCAGAATTTGAAAAAACTTAAAACATGAAAAAGTTGCGTCTGCTCCATACACTAGTGGGGACGGGGCCTCCAGTCCCGGCCCGTAAGGGGCTTTAGTCCCGGTTTGTAAACCGGGACCCCAGCCGCGGGACTAAAGCCTGAACCTTTAGTCCCGGCCCGCTTACCAGCCGGGACTGGAGGGTGTCCACGTGGGCACCTCGGAGCGAATCAGGGCCAGGACCTTTAGTCCCGGTTTGTAACACAGACCGGGACTAAAGGGCATCTGCAGATTTTTGTTTTTTGCTTTAGGGTTTTAGGGTTTAGGGGTTTTAGGGTTTTACGTGGGGGATTAACGTGATGCCCCGTTTGGTGCCTTGGTGTTCGGGAATTAGTTTATGCATATATATAAGATTAACTTATCTTACAAGCGAGCATATATATACAATTATATGGAGATCAGAATTATCGGGACAAGAGCCCGTCTATTCGATTACATGGACCAACATCAGTAATGGCCCCTAGCAACACTAAATCGTCCTTTGTCGTCTATAGCTTCTATCCTCAGAAAGGCCGCTAGCTCCTCTGCAACAGCAATCGCGCGTTGCTCTGGTAGGTACTTCTCCCGCATGGCCATGTACTATATAAGAAGAGGAGATGAATATGAATATCAATCATGATAACAAAGAATGACGAGTAAAAATAGAGGTGTGAATGTTTATTGCTTACATCGTATCTGTAATCCTTGTGCTCAGAGGTAAACGTGCGAATGGTCTCGCAAACATAGTATCCACATAGATGCGTCCCCCGTGGCTGCTGGTCGCACTTTACGAGAATAGAATATATATAATCAAAATAATAATCTAGCATTACAAATGTATTGAAAATAGAAGTATATCATACTACTACTTACCTGAGCCGCTCTAAAGGTCAGCTTCTCATGCCGGATACCGGGAGTCACGCACTTGAACCGCTTCCAAACCCTGCCCGACAAGGAAAATGATTTGCTAAGTTTTTCATTAATTGATATATCAGAAAATCATCGAAAGAGACCGATAGAGCACAAGAATGATTAAAATTACCCTTGGAGCATGTCCTGCAGGCTTTGGAACTGTTCCAAGGGTCTCGATAATGGGTCGAAGGCATCAACTCTTCCCTTATCAATTTGAATGTCCAACAGAATCCAGTGGTAGCTGCACATGTATATATATATGTGTCAGTAACTTATCAATTACACTCATAAGTGAATGGACACAACACAGTAAGACCCTCACCTGAAGTTGTATGGAAACAATATGTGGTCACAGAAATTTTGATCTGTTAGAAACCTTAGAAGGTTTTCCTCCGTCTCCTTGGGGTTATCAGTTAGCGTCGCTATATGTATTTTATCTGGGTCAATAAACCCAATATTGTGGATGTTCCTACTTTTACATTCCAGAATCTTCATTCTGCATAATAGAGTACAAGTCAGAACGGAACAAGTTATATGTAGAAAATGAATTGAAATAACTGAACAAGTTATATGTAGACAATGAATTGAAATAACTGAACAAGTTATATGTAGACAACGAATTGAAAAACTTACAGACAATAGCAACTCATAAGCGATTTGTCGAGGGCGTCAGCATTGTACATCTGGAAGAGTTCATCAAAGTCGATATGGATGTCTTCGGGACGGCCGTAGTACTCCCGTGGGACAAGCGCCACGATCATCGTTCTCCCTTTATTTGATTCACTTAAGTACCATGTATGCAAGTAACGCATATTTGTTGGGAGATCATCAAACTTATCTTTGCTGACCAAAGGCGCTCCCATGACAAACTGTGGCTTAGGGGCTACCACAGCCTTGGGTACCACGTCGTCTTGGGAAGCCAGAATGACTTCAACCGGGATACCCCATTCATCCGCCCACTTCTTTGCTAATCCCAAATCTTGCCCCTGCACCAGAGAGGGAACATTCTCGGGTAACACCCTGAGGGGTGGGATCGACTGTTTGGCCTGTTGTCCAAGCTGAGGAACGTCTGATCTTATTTTGCTTGTAGTTGAACTTGATTTGCTCCCACTTGCACTTGCACTTGCACGTGACCTGCTCTTTTTCCCTTCCTTCTGCAATGTACGTGTATAGTCGTCAGGCTTATGGTGTAACTCATACTGTGATGGAAGGGTCGTGAAGTATTTTGCATATGCTATTTGCTTCTCGGTGTATTCCGGGCGGGGCTCGGGTTCCTTCTTTTTCATCTGCGCATCATAATGTTCCTTTGCTATCCTGGCGTTTTCCTCGTCGGTACGATCATAAGGTCTGATAGGAAGATTAGCATGAGGTACCTTTGGGAGGGGCGACAGTTTGCGCTTTGGGGAGCTCCGTCGCTTAGAACTCATGGACGGAGCGTTCTTGCTGGCACGCTTCCGCTTAGTATCCTTAGCGGGCGGCGGCGGAGACGGCCGACCCAAGTCCGGCGGCGGTGATCGAGATGGACTCGTGTTGTGGTGGCCGTCGTCATGTGGAGGGCTTGGAGGTGATGGAGGTGTAGGTGACCTGCGACGACTCGGAGGCGGTGTTGTCCTTGGGGCCGAGCCTGGAAGCTTGATGTAGTTCTTGTCCCATAGGATGACTCCACCCAGTACTTCTCCGAGTGTCCTCTCATCTTCGGGTCCAGCCATGTCGAGCTCCATATCATGAAACCCCGCCATGATTTCATCCACCCCGACTTTAGCAAAGCCAGCTGGAATCTCACGGCCATGCCAGCGTGCATCAGGGCTAGAAGGTAAAGCTTGTCCGACGGCCACCTTCATGGATATGTTCTTGAATTTCTGATGGAGTTCACATGATGTTGACTCCTTGATTCCATCCACGGGGTAGCCGGGACCGCCCTCTATCATTCTTCGTGCATCGTCGGGCGGGGCCTCAGATTCAGCCACACTGCTTTTCCGCTTAGATGGGGCGCCGATAATATCGAGTCCAGGATCTTCCTGGCGCGCTACTCCTCTAAGCTCGTCGATCTGCTTCTGTTGCTCGTTAAGCCTGGCAAGCAACTGGTTGAACTTGTCATTCTCCTCATCCTGCTGTCGCTTCTTTGCTCTCGCCCGGCTTCTGTAAGTGTCTTGGTCTCTGGCAAACCCAAGCCACCACGGGTAAGAAGGACCGAAGCCTCGCGTTCGTCCTCCATGTTCGTCATTGCCGAGGACCAGTGTGAGCAAATCTTTCTCTCTATCTGCAGTGAACTGTCTTTTTCCCTCTTTAATTTCTTTCACTATCTTTTTCCAATTCTCCCTGGGTATCCTAAGACCGCCACTGCAGATGAGGTCCCCTGTTTCTTCGTCGTACGAACCACCATGCGCAAGGAACCAATTCCTTGCTCTCATTTCCCACTCATCACGGATGGGTTCAGGTACGATGCCTTTAGCTAGCAGATCTTGCTCTTTCTTATCCCACTTTGGGATGGCAGTCTCATAGCCCCCTGGCCCCAGCGTGTGGTGATATTTCTTCTTGTCGGCATTTTTCTTGTTCTTTTCTGATAATGCCTTGGCATCTTCTGACTGCTTGTACTCCTGAAATGCCTTCCAGTGATTCGCCTGCTTGGCTAGATACCCCTCGAATACTGGCACTTTCTTTGTCTTCAGATAGTCTTTCCATAGCTTCTTCTTCCAGCTACGGAACAGTTCGACCATCTTCTTTAGAGTCCACTGCTTGACTTTGGCCCTCAGTTTTTTTGCAGCGTCTTCATTCTCACATTCTGGCAGGTTGAAATGTGACATGATATCATTCCAAAGATTATCTTTGTACCTTTCGGCGACATAGTCACTATCGGCTGCCCCTTTGCGCTTGTTCCACTCCCGAACGCTGATCGGGACGTGATCCCTAACGAGAACTCCGCATTGCTTCTTGAATGTGTCAGCAGCATTCTTAGGAAGCTTTGGTTCGCCCGTAGGCAATATCACCTCAAAGGTGTAATGCGTCCGTGCGTCCAACTTTTTAGTCGGGCCTCGTTTCGTAGCTTTGCTCGATGTGGAGGCCTAAGAGGGAGAAACATTCGTCAAATGAATGTATATGTACACAATATAGAGCTATCTCCAATATTATTCACATATTACAAGTGATTGTCGAACTTCATATGTATACCTCGCCGGACTTTATTATTTCTCCACCGGCTTCTCCATCAGTGGAGCTATCACCTTCTCCATCATTGGAGCTATCTCCGGCCCCATCGGCTTCATCTTCGTGTCGATCAACCTCCATTCCATCTCCGGAGGGGTTTAGATATGACGACGGAGATTCTGCAGGTTCAACGTCGGGGGCGTCTAAGATTATATCTTCGATAAGTTCTTCCTCTTCAAGGTTCCTGCTATGTGGATCCATAGTTCTGCAAAAAACGAACATTTGATTAATTAACTAATAAACTAACAAACTATATATGATGCAAAATAATTCTATTCTAACTATATCTATCTAAATAATTCTATTCTAACTATATGTATCTAAATAATTCTATTCTAACTATATCTATCTAAATAATTCTATTCTAACTATATGTATCTAAATAATTCTATTCTAACTATATCTATCTAAATAATTCTATTCTAACTATATCTATCTAAATAATTCTATTCTAACTATATGTATCTAAATAATTCTATTCTAACTATATGTATCTAAATAATTCTATTCTAACTATATCTATCTAAATAATTCTATTCTAACTATATCTATCTAAATAATTCTATTCTAACTATATCTATCTAAATAATTCTATTCTAACTATCTATCTAAATAATTCTATTCTAACTATATCTATCTAAATAATTCTATTCTAACTATATGTATCTAAATAATTCTATTCTAACTATATCTATCTAAATAATTCTATTCTAACTATATGTATCTAAATAATTCTATTCTAACTATATCTATCTAAATAATTCTATTCTAACTATATGTATATCTAAATAATTCTATTCTAACTATATCTATCTAAATAATTCTATTCTAACTATATGTATCTAAATAATTCTATTCTAACTATATCTATCTAAATAATTCTATTCTAACTATATGTATATCTAAATAATTCTATTCTAACTATATCTATCTAAATAATTCTATTCTAACTATATGTATCTAAATAATTCTATTCTAACTAAATGTATCTAAATAATTCTATTCTAACTATATGTATCTAAATAATTTCTATTCTAACTATATCTATCTAAATAATTCTATTCTAACTATATGTATCTAAATAATTCTATTCTAACTATATCTATCTAAAAATTCTATTCTAACTATATCTATCTAAAAAATTCTATTCTAACTATATCTATCTAACTAATTAACCCTAACCCTAACAATAGCTAACTAATTAACAAATTAAATTTTTTTGCAAAGAAACCTTGCAGACTTGCAGAGATATGGCGGCGCGGCGGCGATTAGCGGCGCGGCGGCGGGTGCTCCGGCGGGCGGGAGCTGCAGGCGGCGCGGCGGCGCTTGGAGGCGGCTGGAGCTGCAGGCGGCGCGGCGGCGCAGCGGGCTGGCGCGCAATGCGGCGGCGTGGCGGGCTGGCGGCGGCGCGGCGAGCTGGCGGCGCAGCGGCGGCTAGCGTGGGGTCGGCCGAACGGCGGCGCGGCAGCCTGGCGGCGTCTGTATGCGTTCTCCTCGCGCGCGAAACCGAAACTGCAAAGTGTTGGGCGGTCGGGGAAGAAGGGGAAGCTTTTATACCCCGGGACCTTTAGTCCCGGGCGGTGGCTCAGGCCGGGACTAAAGGGGGGCCTTTAGTCCCGGTCCGAGCCACCGCCCGGGACTAAAGGTCTCGGGTGGGGGTTTCAGCACAGGGGCCTTTAGTCCCGGTCTGTGGCTCGGACCGGGACTAAAGGCCTATTTTCTGTTTTTTCTTTTATTTGTTTTATAAATAGTTATCTGTTTGCATATTTGAGAATTTAACAAAACTATAAAAATGAAAAGTGTTTGAAATTGAATAAATAATTCAAAACTATTTTATATTTTAAAAATTAATTATTTTAACTACCAAAGTATTAATTATTTTGCCATTTTCAATTAAAAACTATGTTTATTAATATTCTTTTTGCATATTTGAGAATTTGACAAAACTATAAAAATGAAAAGTGTTTGAAATTGAATAGATAATTCAAAACTATTTTCTATTTTACAAATTAATTATTTTAACTATCCTAAGTATTAACTATTTTGTTGTTTTCAATTAAAAACTATGTTTATTAATATTCTTTTTGCATATTTGACAATTTGATAAAACTATAAAAATGAAAAGTGTTTGAAATTGAATAGATAATTCAAAACTATTTTCTATTTTACAAATTAATTATTTTAACTATCCTAAGTATTAACTATTTTGTTGTTTTCAATTAAAAACTATGTTTATTAATATTCTTTTTGCATATTTGAGAATTTGATAAAACTATAAAAATGAAAAGTGTTTGAAATTGAATAGATAATTCAAAACTATTTTCTATTTTCAAAATTAATTATTTTAACTATCCTAAGTATTAACTATTTTGTTGTTTTCAATTAAAAACTATGTTTATTAATATTCTTTTTGCATATTTGAGAATTTGATAAAACTATAAAAATGAAAAGTGTTTGAAATTGAATAGATAATTCAAAACTATTTTCTATTTTCAAAATTAATTATTTTAACTATCCAAACTATTAACTAGTTTGCCATTTTCAATTAAAACTATATTGATTTATATTCTTTATGTATATTTTAGAATCTGATAAAACTATGAATATGAAAAGTGTTTAAAATTGAATAAGTAATTCAAAACAATTTTCTATGTGGAGGCTGTGGGTACAAGAACTGCGAGGCGAAGAAATCAGGACTGGGTATAGCGGCGACAGGGGTAGGGGAGAGGTAGTAGCCCGCCGGGAGGAGTGCCATAGGAACGAAAGAACTAGTGAGCCGACTTTTTTTCTAAAGAGCGGTGATGACCGATCCATACAATTATTCACATCATGCATTACATAAAAGATTTAATACATTATTACATTATTGCACCAACAATCCTATCTATTATTTCTGTTTTCTTCTGGGTCGTAGCCATGGAGAATCTTCATCATTCAGTAGGATGCTTGGGTCAGTCTTCACTTTGAAGGGCGGAATTTCATGAAACTTATTATAATCTATTGACATGTCTGTCTTGTCATCTACTCCCACGATGTTTCTTTTCCCTGAAAGAACTATGTGGCGCTTTGGCTCATCGGACGATGTCTTCTTTTGCTGATTTCTTTTTCTCGTTTTTGTAGACATGTCCTTCACATAGAAAACCTGAGCGACATCGTTGGCTAGGACGAATGGTTCATCCATGTACGCAAGATTATTGAGATCCACTGTTGTCATGCCGTACTTTTGGTCTACAACTACCCCGCCACCTGTCAGCTTCACCCATTTGCACCGAAACAAAGGGATCTTAAAAGTAGGTCCATAGTCAAGTTCCCATATCTCCTCTATGTACCCGTAATATGTTTCCAAACAGTGCCCATTCTCGTCTGTTGCATCAAAGCGGACACCACTATTTTGGTTGGTGCTCTTTTTATCTTGGGCAACCGTGTAAAATGTGTTCCCATTTATCTCGTACCCTTGGAAAGTACATATAGTCGAAGATGGTGGCCTGGCCAAACAGTACAGCTGATCTCCAACGGTGTCGTCATTCATGAGATGTGTCTGCAACCAACTACCAAAAGTCTTCTCGTGTTCCCCTTTAATCCAAGAGTCAGCCTTCCCCGGGTTTTCGGAGCGTAGAATATTCTTGTGTCTCACGATATACGGAGCCACCACAGTGGAATTGTGTAGAACTGTGTAGTGTGCTTGAGAGAAAGAATGCCCGTCCATACATACTTTTGCTTTCCTTCCTAGTGTGCCTTTTCCTGTCAGCCTACCCTCATACCGAGATTCAGGAACACCAATCGGCTTAAGGTCAGGAAGAAAGTCCACACAAAACTCAATGACCTCCTCTGTTCCATAGCCCTTGGAGATGCTTCCTTCTGGCCTAGCACGGTTACGAACATATTTCTTTAAGACTCCCATGAACCTCTCGAAGGGGAACATATTGTGTAGAAACACAGGACCAAGAATTCTAATCTCTTCGACTAGGTGAACTAGGAGGTGTGTCATTATATTGAAGAAGGATGGCGGGAACAACAACTCAAAGCTGACCAGACATTGGACCACATCAATCTGTAACCTTGATAGACTTTCTCGATCGATTACCTTATGAGAAATTGCATTGAGGAATGCACATACCTTCACAATTGCCAGACGAACATTTTCCGGTAGAATTCCCCTCAATGCAACCGGAAGCAATTGCGTCATAAGCACATGGCAGTCATGAGACTTTAGGTTTTGGAATTTTTTGTCTTTCATATTTACGATTCCCTTTATATTCGACGAGAAGCCAGTCGGGACCTTGATACTGAAAAGGACTTCAAAGAAGATTTCCTTCTCTTCCTTAGTAAGAGCGTAGCTGGCACGCCCTTGAAACTGCCCTGGATGCATGCCATCTCTTCCTTTATGACGTTCCTGGTCCTCCCGTGCTTCCGGTGTATCTTTTGACTTCCCATACAAGCCCAAGAAGCCTAGAATATTCACGCAGAGATTCTTCGTCAGGTGCATCACGTCGATTGCGGAGCGGACCTCATGGACTTCCCAATAGGGTAGCTCCCAAAATATAGATTTCTTCTTCCACATGGGTACGCGCTTATCAGGGCCGTTAGGAACAGGTTGGCTGCCAGGACCCTTTCCAAAGATTACTTTTAAATCTTTGACCATATCAAATACTTCAGCACCAGTACGGATGACAGGCTTCCCCCGGGGTTCTGCCTTGCCATTGAAATGCTTGCCTTTTTTCTTTAAGGGATGCTTGGGCGGAAGAAAACGACGATTGTACGGGTACACATTCTTCCTACACTTGTCCAGATATATACTTTCTGTCTGATCTAAACAGTGCGTGCATGCATTGTATCCCTTGTTTGACTGTCCTGAAATGTTACTAAGAGCAGGCCAATCATTGATGGTTACGAAAAGCAACGCTCGAAGGTCAAATTCCTCTTGTTTGTGCTCATCCCACACATGTACACCTGGTTCGGCCCACAGCTGTAAAAGTTCATCAACTAATGGCCTTAGGTACACATCAATGTCGTTGCCGGGTTGCTTTGGACCTTGGATAAGCACTGGCATCATAATGAACTTCCGCTTCATGCACAACCAAGGAGGAAGGTTGTAGATACATAGAGTAACGGGCCAGGTGCTGTGACTGCAACTCTGCTCCCCAAAAGGATTCATGCCATCTGTACTCAGACCAAACCATAAGTTCCTTGCGTCACCTGCAAATCTCGGGAACTCTCTCTCGATTTTTCTCCACTGCCGACCATCGGCGGGGTGCCTCAACTTATCGTCTTTCATACGATCTTCCATGTGCCATCGCAACAACTTCGCATGATCTTTATTTCTGAACAGACGTTTCAATCGTGGTATTATAGGAGCATACCACATCACCTTGGCAGGAACCCTCTTCCTGGGTGGCTCGCCCTCAATCTCACCAGGGTCATCTTTTCTGATCTTATACCGCAATGCAGTGCATACCGGGCATTTATCCATATTCTCATACTTCTCACCGCGGTAGAGGATGCAGTCATTAGGGCATGCATGTATCTTCTGCACGTCTAATCCTAGAGGGCAGACAAGCTTCTTTGCTTCGTACGTGCTGGCGGGCAATTCGTTCTTTCTTGGAAGCATCTTCTTCATTAGTACCAGCAACTTTTTGAATGACGAGTCAGTCACACCGGTCTCTGCCTTCCACTTCAGCAATTCCAGTGTGCTACCCAGCTTCTTCTGGCCATCTTCACAAGTTGGGTACAACAATTTGTTGTGGTCCTGTAACATCTGCTCGAACTGCAACCTCTCCTTTTCTGTGTCGCAGCCTCGCCGTGCTTCAGAACTGACCCGGCCAAGATCATCAGCGGGCTCATCTGGTTCCCGTTCTGCACCCTGATCTTCTTCTTCATTGTCTTCCATTGCGGTATCAGCATACTCAGGGAACATAGATCGGTAGTTGTCATCATCGTTCTCTTCTTCTTCATCGTCGTCTTCCATCATAACCCCTCTTTCTCCGTGCTTGGTCCAAACATTATAGCCCGACATAAAACCGGACCGAAGCAGGTGGCTCTGAATGACTCTTGAGGAAGTGTAGTCCTTCTCATTCCGACATTCAACACATGGACAAAACATATAGCCACCACCATGCTTGTTCGCATCGGCCGCATCTCGAAAAGAATGCACGCCTTCTCTGTAAGCGGCGGTGCGTCGATCACCGTACATCCATGGATGGCTCATCTGCGTCATGCAACAGTATATCAAACACAATCACGATCCTAAAAATTAGTACCGCACGGTCTAAACGAGGAAATATAGTTGCTAACCTTTTACAATAAGTGGAAATAAAGAGGAAGAGGCTTAAGCGTGGCTCGGGCACCTCATATCGTAGTTGTGTTGGGTGAACTGAAGCGGCATCGCTCTAACAAACATTTCAACAAACACCTCTAGTGCATCCAAGCAAAAAGGAGAGCTAGCACACACTCACACACTTTCATCCAAAAAAATGCAAGAGGGGAGAGAGGGGCTGCAGGGGCCATATATATAGGCAGAGTACTTTAGTCCCGGTTTGAGACACAAACCGGGACTAAAGGGGGTGCACATGCGGGCCGCCCAGCGCATAGCCCTTTAGTCCCGGTTTGTGTCTCAAACCGGGACTAAAGACTCGTAACGGGCCGGGACCAAAGCCTCCCGGGCGGCTGGCGAATTTGGGGCGACGTGGCCGGGCCTTTAGTCCCGGCCCAGATGGAGGCCGGGACTAAAGGGTCCAGGCCTAAGGCCCGTTTTCTACTAGTGATATCTATCCAACGCCATATTATTTGCATCATTCCGACAAATCCTTGAGAAAATCTGCTCAAATTACAGTCCGCCCGTTTTTGAATAGATCCGAATTCCAGTATTTTCAAAATTGTTCAAAATCCGTGACGAATTTGAAAAAACTTGCAGAAATAACAAAGTTGCGCAATTTCAATAGCTTTCCAATGGCGTATCATATGCATTATTCTGATTTGTGGTTTGGAAAATAAGTGAAAAATACGTTTCAGACGTGTTTTTGAATGCTTCCGATTTTCAAAATTAAACTTAAACCATTGAAAATTAAAAAAAAGTTTTAACATGAAAAAGTTGCAGATTTTCCGTAGCTTTCCAACGGTATATCATTTGCATAATTCCGAGAAACGATTTATAAATTCAAATAAATAGCTACGTATATATACAAATTAGCAGTTCAAATTTGTAAACGTGCAGTACGATTCTGTCATACAAAACAGTATAAACATGTGTCGTAAGAAGTACAAACATGTGTCGTAAAAAGTACAAAATATGTACAGAATATTATTCTGTCATCGATGACAGAATAGTCTCCATGTATATATATATATATATATCAAATCACAATCAAACAATTATGACTGAAACTTAGCACAAGTTATGGTAACAAAATAAATTTGTGAATATTGTTTTTGTACTTCTCTATTCCTTTGATTATTCGTTATCTCGCTGACAATCTTATGGATGTTCTCGCAAACGTAGTATCCACATAGATTAGTCCCCTCAGGTTGTTTCGCGCATTTCTGTACAAGAATATAATTCAATCAAATAATAATCAAGTATGATAAAGGTGTGTGGACCTAGGTAGTACTACTTACTTTGTTCGCACGCCATATCAGCTTCGATTTCCATCCACCGGTCGGATCTTCCAGGATGAACGTTTGCCATACGCTGCCCGACAAAAGAAAATGCATAAAAGAGTTATTAATTTGTTGATATCAGAAATTAACGAAAAAACCGATAAGAATTAAAATTACCTTTTGAGCATATCAAAAGCCGACTTGTATAGTATAGGCTCTTTGGTTAGTGAGTCAAAGACTTCAACATCTCCATCGTATATTTTAATGATGATAAGAATAAAGTGGAACCTGCGCACATTTAAATATGCAGTGTCATAGATATAAGTCATCAGTTAAAATTTTAACATATGGTGAGCAAAATAGAATGTGTTATAAGAGAGTTACACTTACTTGAAGTTGTAAGGCCAAAGTATTATCTTTTTGTCACGTTGTCGCTTCAAAAACCTTAGCAAAGTCTCTGGTGTATCCTTGTTATAGATGGGATCTTCTATGGTTTTTTCATGCATTGTATCTGGGTCAATGAACCCAATGTCCGTGATTTCATCCCTTTTGCATTCGAGCTTCTTCGATCTGCATAATATAGCGCACAAAAGATTAAATTGAGGATAATTTACAGACAATGAATGAGCTGAGCTAAAGACTTCTTAAATTATATTAATAAATCACTTACAGACAATAGCAATTGATGATAGATTTGTCGATGGCCCGGAGATTGTATAACTAAAAAAGTTCGAGGAAGTCAACGCTCACAGACTATTCTTGGAAGTAGTGCTCATCCTTAACTCGCACCATGATACAATCAATCCCTCTCTTTGTGGCATTAGTGTACCACGCATTCAAATTACGCATACATGTTGGTAGCGACCTGATATTCTCGACCAGATCTTTCCTTTGAACAAATTGATATACTACTTCAGCGATGGGGTAATCAATTGTGTTTTGTCGAGAACTTTCAACAGCCTTCTCGTCAAACACCTTGAGAGGGGGGACCGATTGAACGGGTTGTTCTCCGAGCTGGTACACTTGTTTCCTAGTTTTCGCCGAGACCACCGATTGATCGGGTTTTTTCACCTCCACCATAGTGTCATACGACTTTTCAATAGAACGCCTATAGTCAGATGGCGGTGATGGTGGAGGGTCATATAGATTCTCAACGGTACGAATAACTTTCACCGGATCTAGAGTCTTCTCAAAAGGTATCTCTGGCATTTTCTTAGCAAAATGTTTTGCCACCTCGGACTTAGAGATTTCGCTGCATTCCTCGATAGTTCTTTCCCAAGGTAACTTCTCAATAGGCGGCAGTGGTTTCTCCTTTCTAGGTCTCTTCCTAGGCGGCGTACTGTTCCGCTTAAAAAACGGAGTCTTACGCGGAGGATCTCGAGATGGTGGACTCGCGCTGGGGTCCCTCTCCGGTAGGTGTGGACTTTGCTGCTCATGTGGACTGCTACCAGGCGGAGTCGATGGCCACTGCTGCTCATGTGGAATTTGCTGCTCATGTGGACTACTACGAGGAGGAGTCGGTGGCCTTGGCAAAAGGACGATGTATTTCTTGGACCATATGGCGAAACCACACTTGACATCGGCCAGTGTCTTCTCTTCGTCACCTCCAGGAAAATCAAGCTCCATTGTTTCAAAACCCGAAACAACGTCATCCACCCCGACACGAACACAGCCAGCTGGAATGGGCATATGATGGTGCGTTGCTCCATCTTCATTTGGGTAAACATAGCCGACCGCCACCTTAACGAACACGTTCCTCATTTGCACATGTAGCTCGCAATCTGTCTTCTCCGTGACATAATCCATGGGGTAGCTTCCTGCACATTCAAGATGCGAGGAACCCACACTGCTTCTTCGCTGAGATGGGGCGGCATCGGCTTGAGGATCTTGTAGAAACAGCGGCTGATCAGGTGCCCTCTGATTTTTCTCAAGCACCTCCACCCTATTTATCAATTCCGCTAACCTGTCTAAGTCCTGCTTCTTCTTTCTCGAACGGCTTCTATAAGTGTCAGCGCACTCCGGCCATGCTTCCTTCATGGTGACACCTGGGAGGCCTCGTATCCGTCCAACGTGTTCCGCATTCCCAAGAGCGAGTGTCAGCTCGTCATTCTCTCTATCGGGAATGTACTCTCCCTTTCTAACTTTTTCAATTGCATCTATAAGCTGCGTCGTGATTGCATTAATTTTTTCCTTCCATTTTCCCTTTGCAACGATCTGTCCTGTCTTTGGGTCCAACCATGCCCCATGCGCGAACAACCAGAACTTGGACCGGTCGGGCCAGTCCCATGTCTGTGGAGTGATTCCTGCCTCCATCAGTTTAGCTTCAAATGCTCTCCACTTCGGAATGGCAGTCTTGTAGCCACCTGACCCCAAATGATGGAAATGTTCCTTCTTTGAAGCATTTTTCGTATTTGTGACTGATCGGGACACAGCAGTAGAAGATTTCTTATAGCTCTTAAATGCGGGCCAGTGATCTTTTATCTTCACTAGACTTCCAGTGAATAATGGAGGCACCGCCATGGCACCCATGGAAAGAAGTATATAGATCATACATATATAACAACCTAACCATCGTGAATTATTAGAATGCATTTGTTAAATTGGTATAAAATGTGTTCTTTATCTTTGAGTGAACACCACTATTCATGTTCAGTTTTATTTTATCATATATAGCCACTAGGCTGCTTGTCCTATGATTGGAATAAATATGTGCAAGTAATTTTGACATGTTCGATACAATTTTGCATTACTTTTCATGTATAGGGAAACAACACTTTGGAATAACAGAAGATGTGCATCATTTGCAATTAGACTATGCAGAAAAGTATTCTCAACAATACATGTTTGATCAACAACCTGAAAAATCACTACTACCAAGCTATTACACAACATCTAAAACAAAGCCTAAAGCAGATAAGACCATGTGCTAGCTGAGTAGCCTAGAAAAATAAAAGTGATAGCAGCAAGTGGCTTAGAAGTTTCAGAATTTGGTTCTGGCATTTCGTCGAACACGCACTGTGCCGAAGCCAGCAGAGAGAGGTGTACCCTGCAAGGCGGAGGCGAGGCGGTCGCGCTGGCGTCGTCGGCCTCGCTGGCGTCGTTAGCCTCGCTGGCGTCGTCGGCCTCGCTGACGAAGAAAGCTCCGGCCACGCTGGCGTCGTCGGCCTCGGCGGCCGCGGCCGTGGCGAGCGAGCGAGCGCGGCCTCGAGGCGCGAAGAGGAGGAGGAGGCTGGCGGAGCTCGGGCGACGGCGACGGCACGCGAAGAGGAGGAGCAAGCGGGCGCGAAGAGGAGGAGGAGGCAGAGCTCGGGCGACGGCGATGGCGACGGCGCGGGAAGTTTGCTGTGTCTGCGTGTGTTTGTCCGTCGGTGGCGTGGAAGAAAAAGGCCTAAGGGCCTTTGGTACCGGTTGCTGTTACGAACCGGTACTAAAGGTCACCTTTAGTACCGGTTCGTAACAGCAACCGGTACCAAAGATATTTACGGAAATTCTTTTCGCGCTTTTAACCATTCGTACCGGTTCTTTCCACCAACCGGTACCAAAAGTTTTTTTCTTTTTCTTTTGATTTTTCTATTGCTGTTTCTTTTGATTTTTCTGTTGCTTTTTTTGTTGCTTTTCGTTGGATTTTTCTTTTGCTATTTCTTTTGATTTTCGTTTCATTTTTATTTTGCCGTTTCTATTGATTTTTCTTTTGCAGTTTCTTTTGATTTTCATTTGATTTTTCTTTTGCAGTTTCTTTTGATTTTCGTTTGATTAGTTATATTTGATTAGATATATTTGATTTTCTATTTTCTTTTGATTAGATATATTTGATTTTATTTTTGATTAGTTATATTTGATTTTCTATTTTCTTTTGATTAGTTATATTTGATTTTCATTTTGATTAGTTATATTTGATTTTTCTGTTGCAGTTTCTATTGATCATATGTTCGCTTAATAATTAAGTGTCGGTTGGCGCGGTGGCACGCTGCGTCCGTGAGAGGAAAAGGGCAGGAAGAAAAGGGCGGAAAGAAAAAGGCGGAAAGAAAAAGGGCGGGAAAACGATTGAACAGGAAAAGAAGTACATATCTCAACTGAAAATTAAGATACATGGCCAGATTAAGTCACAATCGGCCGAGCTTGTTTTTGAATGTTGGAGTGATTCAGTCATAGTCGTGCCTAGCCCTATAAACGTCGCCACTGTAGTCGTCGTATTCGCCGGTGTCATCGTCGCTGGCATCGGGGTCGCGGTAGTCGAACCTCGACTGGTGAGCATGCATGGGCTGAGACTGAGGGTAGCGCAGGAGGGGGCCACGGTAGGCCATGACGCTCTGGAGAGTCCGGCCGCGCCACCATAGCCGACGGCCGGCCTCGTGGAAGTTCGAACGAGGCGAGCCGTCCTCCTCGTGCCTGGCAAGCGCACTCTCACGCCGATTGATGAAGAAGGCGTCCCAAGTCGGGCTGTAGTCGGGATGCCACTGAGGATTCCTCCGCTGCTCTGGCGTGAGCTCGAAGTAGTAGTGGTTCGTGATGGCCATCTGGCGCGCCACACCTACAGGGACAGGAGGGACCGGTACGCCTCCGACGCTCAGCATCCAGCCGGTGGGGACGCGGTAGCCCGGCGGGCAGGGGTAGTTTGAGGCGCAAAGCGCCTCCGCCTCCTGGGGGGTTAGAGATACGATGGAAGCCATGGAAGAGAGTGATGAGGTTTGCAGATATGAGTCTAGATGTGATATGTAAATGGAGGCCAAGCCTACATATATATAGTGTAAAATAGCGGGAAGACGGAGGCGGAAAGCGGTGGAAAGCGCGGGAAGAAAATAGGCGGAAACGCAGTGGCGGGGGGAACCATCTAACCTTTAGTCCCGGCTGATGGGTACAACCGGGACTAAAGGTGGTTTTTGTGTCATCTAACAAAACTGTCGGTGGGATAAGGACGTGTGGGTAACCTTTAGTCCCGGTTGGTGGGTGCAACCGAGACTAAAGATGTCGGCAGGATAAGGACGCGTGGGTGGATGCACTGCTCGATGAGATAAGGACGCGTGGGTGGACACACGATGCCCCTGTCGGAGGAACAAGACAAAGTAGAAGCGGTGGAAAGCGCGGAAAGAAAATAGGCGGGAACGCAGTGGCGCGGGAACCATCTAACATTTAGTCCCGGCTGGTGGGTACAACCGGGACTAAAGGTGGTTTTTGTGTCATCTAACAAAACTGTCGGTGGGATAAGGACGTGTGGGTAACCTTTAGTCCCGGTTGGTGGGTGCAACCGAGACTAAAGATGTCGGCAGGATAAGGACGCGTGGGTGGATGCACTGCTCGATGAGATAAGGATGCGTGGGTGGACGCACGATGCCCCTATCGGAGGAACAAGACAAAGTAGAAGCGGTGCCGTGCCTATAAAAGGAGCATCGATACGCCATGGCAAGCAGCTCAACAAGCCAACCTAGAAGGTAGGGAGAGTTTCATCCCCATGGATGGAGGACAGGGTTGGGAAATCTCCCGTGGCGGAGTTTCTCGAAGATGTCCTTGGTGCTCACGCCCTACGGCATCTTCGGAAGCTCCGCCTCGGAAAAATTTCCCTGCAAGCCCATGAAAGACTCTATCTCCTCTAACAGTTTTGGGTAAAGGGTTGGGAAATCTCCCGCGGCGGAGTTTCTCGAAGATGTCGTTGGTGCTCACGCCCTACGGCATCTTCGGAAGCTCCGCCTCGGAAAAATTTCCCTCATACAATAACATCATTACACAAAAATAAATGGGAAAGTGATCTTCATATTGAGATACACAAGTTATGATCCATATCTAGTCTTCTGAATTTTCTTCTTGTGTTTCCCTTTCTTCTGATTGCGACGCAGCCATGGACAATCTTCATTATTTAAAATGATGCTTGGGTCAGTTTTCACCTTGAAGGGTGGAATATCATCAAACTTATTATAATCGTCTGACATGTCTGTCTTGTCCTCTACTCCCACGATGTTTCTTTTTCCTGAAAGAACTATGTGGCGCTTTGGCTCATCGTATGATGTGTCCTCTTGCCTTTCTTTTCTTTTTTTCGGTTTGGTAGATATGTCCTTCACATAAAAAACCTGAGCCACTTCACTGGCTAGGACGAATGGTTCGGTGTCGTACCCTAGATTCTTGAGATCCACTGTAGTCATTATGTACTGCGGGTCTACCTGTACCCCGTTTTTCAGGTTGAACCATTTGCACCGGAACAAAGGGACCTTGAAATTAGGTCCATAGTCAAGTTCCCATATCTCCTCTATGTACCCATAATATGTGACCTTCTTCCCATTGTCCTCTGCTACATCAAAGCGGACACCACTGTTTTGGTTGGTGCTCTTTTTATCTTGGGCGAATGTGTAAAATGTATTCCCATTTATCTCGTACCCTTGAAATGTCGATATAGTCGAAGATGGTTGCTTGGCCAACAAGTATAGCTGTTCTTTATCAGTGACATTCATGAGACGTGTTTGCAACCAACCACCGAAAGTCTTCATGTGTTCTCCATCAATCCAATCTTCATGTTGCTCCGGGTATTCAGAGCGTAAAATATTCTTGTGTTCCACTTTGTACGGAGCCACCAAGCTGGAATTATGTAGAATTGTGTAGTGTGCTTGAGTGAAAGAATGTCCGTCCATACACATTGTTGCTTTCTTTCCTAGCGTGCCTTTTCCACGCAATCTCCCCTCATAGCCCGATTCAGGAACACCGATCGGCTTAAGGTCAGGAATAAAGTCAACATAAAACTCAATGACCTCCTCTGTTCCATAGCCCTTGGAGATGCTTCCTTCTGGCCTAGCACGGTTATGAACGTATTTCTTTAAGACTCCCATGAATCTCTCAAAGGGGAACATGTTGTGTAGAAATACAGGACCGAGAACACTAATCTCTTCGACCAGGTGAACGAGGAGATGCGTCATAATATTGAAGAAGGATGGTGGGAAGACCAACTCGAAGCTGACTAGACATTGCACCACATCCTTCTGTAAATTTTGTAGAGTTAGTGGATTGATCACCTTCTGAGAAATTGCATTGAGGAACGCACATAGCTTCACAATGGGTACTCGAACATTTTCCGATAGAAGCCCCCTCAATGCAACCGGAAGTAATTGTGTCATAATCACGTGGCAGTCATGAGACTTTAGGTTTTGAAACTTTTTCTCTGACATGTTTATTATTCCCTTTATATTTGATGAGAAGCCAGACGGGACCTTGATGCTACTCAGGACTTCAAAAAAGATCTCCTTCTCTTCTTTGGTAAGAGCGTAGCTGGCAGTACCTTGATACTTCTCTGGATTCAGGTTGTTTCCTTCGTGGATACATTGCTGGTCGTGCCATGCATCCAGTGTATCTTTTGTCTTCCCATACATGCCCAAGAAGTTTAGCAGGTTCACGCAAAGATTTTTCGTCACGTGCATCACGTCGATTGCAGAGTGAACCTCTAGGATTTTCCAGTAGGGTAGCTCCCAAAATATAGACATCTTCTTCCACATGGGTACATATCCATCGACATCATGCGGAACAGATTGTCTGCCAGGACCCTTTCCAAAGATCACTTTTAAATCCTTGACCATATCATATATAACATCCCCAGTAGGGCGGGTAGGATTCGTTTGGTCTTCTGCCTCACCTCTGAAATGCTTTCCTCTCTTTCTTACTTTATGTTGTTTTGGAAGAAATCGACGATGCCCCATGTACACATTCTTGTTTCTCAAATATATACTGTCAGTCTCACCTAAACAGTGTGTGCATGCATTGTATCCCTTGTTTGACTGTCCTGAAATGTTACTAAGAGCAGGCCAATCATTGATGGTTACAAACAACAACGCTCGTAGGTTAAATTCCTTTTGTTCGTGCTCATCCCAAATAGGTACACCTTCTTCACGCCACAACTGTAAAAGTTCTTCAACCAATGGCCTCAGGTACACATCAATGTCGTTGCCGGGTTGCCTCGGGCCTTGGATAAGCACTGGCATCATAATGAACTTCCGCTTCATGCACAACAAGGGAGGAAGGTTATAGATACATAGAGTCAGTGGCCAGGTGCTATGACTGGAGCTCTGCTCCCCGAAAGGATTAAAGCCATCTGTACTTAGACCAAATCTTAAGTTCCTTGCGTCATCTAAAAATGACTTGTACTTTCTATCGATTTTTCTCCACTGCGACCCGTGAGCGGGGTGTCTCAGCATCACATCTTTCTTACGGTCCTCTTTGTGCCATCGCAACAACTTGGCATGCTCTTTGTTTTGGAACAAACATTTCAACCGTGGTATTATAGGAGCATACCACATCACTTTCGCAGGAACCTTCTTCCTGTGGGTGGACTTGCCCTCAACATCGCCAGGGTCATCTCGCCTGATCTTATACCTCAATGCACCACATACCGGGCATGCATTCAAATTCTCGTACTCCCCGCGGTAGAGGATGCAGTCATTGATGCATGCATGTATCTTCTGCACCTCTAATCCTAGAGGGCAGACAACCTTCTTTGCTTCGTACGTACTAGAGGGCAATACGTTCTCCCCTGGAAGCATCTTCTTTATTATTTTCAGCAACTTTTCAAATCCCTTGTCAGAAGTACCATTCTCTGCCTTCCATTGCAGCAATTCCAGTGTGGTACCTAGTTTTTTCTGGCCATCTTTGCAATTTGGGTACAACAGTTTGTTGTGATCCTCTAACATTTTCTCCAACTTCAACCTCTCCTTTTCACTTCCGCAGTTTATCTTCGCATCAAGAATGGCCCGACCCAAATCGTCATCGGGGTCATCAAAAATGGGCTCATCAAAAATGGGCTCTTCTTCAGCTTCGTCTTCCCCTATACTACTATCACCGTCTTCAGTGAACATAGGATAGTTGTCACTATCCTCTTCTTCTTTGTTGCCTTCCATTATAACCCCTCTTTCTCCGTGCTTGGTCCAACAATTATAGCCGGGCATGAAACCATTCTCAAGCAGGTGGAAGTGAAGGGTCTTTGAGGTAGAGTAATCCTTCGTATTCCTACAGGAACTACATGGACAATAAATGAAACCATTCGACCGCCTGTTTGCCTCCGCCACGTTGAGAAAATAATGCATGCCAGTAATGAAGTCAGGATGGCATCGGTCACCGTACATCCATTGTCGATTCATCTGCATTATATAAGTATATCAAAAATCATTAATTACACAACATCATGGATATATGAGTGACCAACTTAATTAATATTCAATTTATCACATAAAACTAAGTTTTTTTATTAAAAAAAAGAGGCTCACCGAGGTGGTACAGTGCCGGCTAGGGGAAGACGCTGGCGATCGACGGCGGTGAGGACGGGGACGATACTAAAACCTACAAATCATACTTTAATTTGAGCTCAATTGCATACAAAAAGAATGAAATCCCTAACTTAGGCATTTCATCAAACACCTTGCTAGCACTAGAAAAATAATACGAGTTAAACTAGCAAAGAAATGAGCTAAATTAGGAACGCCGGAAGAAAGGATGATATTGCTAACCCTTAGATAGATGGGTGCCGTCAATCTTGATAAAATGGTGGAGAAAAATGAAGATTTATTGGAGTGTAAGAGGTGCAAAATAGAGATTTGGAAATGTGAGAGGAGAATGAGAAGGGAAAGAGAGGTCGGGCTGCAGAAAATAGGCCGGAGGCCCTTTAGTACCGGTTCTTAAGATGAACCAGTACTAAAGGTCCAGCTCTGGCCCCACCTCTGCCTCAAATTTGGACTGAAACCCTTTCGTACCGGTTCGTAAGATAAACCGGTACAAAAGGCCCTCAACGAACCGGTATTGATGTTCCTCAGCCGGCTGGGCAAGTGAACCGGTACTAATGCACCCTTTAGTACCGGTTCATACGGGAACCGATACTAAAGGCTTAGACCGATGCCCATTTTTCTACTAGTGCTAGAGCATGCCCCCACCCTGCTCTCACGTGCGAACAGTAACTTGAGAGTCTCGACAGGCTAGCCGGGCCGATCCCGAGCCCTCTACGGAGGTGTTACCGGCCAGAGATGCCGGAGGAGAGACGCTGGAGTAGTAGTTAGGGTAGTTTTCCCGGTTATCTTATCGGTTAGGGGCAATTTTTTCCCAGTAGCCGAAGCGGGGCGCCGGGTCTCTTGGGACCAGATCTAGTGTTCTAGTGTTCTCTGGTTGAAGCAGTTTGAGCTGGAGGGAACCGCCGCTTCCTTGAATAAGGTTGGTGTTGGTGTCCTCCCTGTGATGCTGAGGTGCTGCGACGTCTCGCTTCTCTTGGTCGGCTGTAGCGGCAAGGAGGAGAGGCTAGGCGGCATGGCATGCGCGAGGTGACGCCTCTCCTGTCCGGCCATGGCGGCGAGGAGGAGACGCGGAGCAGCCTTCCTCTGCTTGGTGTGGGTGGTGGTTCGTGTTGGTTCTCTTAGCCGTCTGATGCGGCGGCACTCCTTGTATACAAAACAAGGGTTTGGGAAATAGCTCAACGCGTTAACTAGTGTGCCCTCCGATATATATATATTAGTGACTAGAGTTTGTTCAAATACAAATACAACATAGCCGTATAGGTTACGATACAATATCTAACACTCCTCCGCTCTTTTGGCCGCCGTGGGGTCGTGTCCAATGAGGTGAGCTCTGCGTCGGCGTCTTCGGGCGGAGAAGGCCCTAGATTTGGAGCTCTTCTCTGGCGGCTTATCGACGACTTGATCCATTATCCCGCTGGACTCAATGGCTGTAGGGCAGCCGCTCCGCCGCTGCTTTGGCTCCGAGCGTCGGTGTGCTCGTGCTTCTCCACTCCAAGTAGTTCGTCCCCGATGATGGTGCAGCAAGCCGATCTCAAAGCCTCGTCATCAAGCTGGAGACGGAGGAAGACGACGCCTAGGGGCTTGATCACGTTTGCTGCATGTTCCTGAGGTCTCCTCTGTAAATTTACTGAGCCACGTTGTAATTTCTTTTCTTCTAAGGTCCTTTTCAATAAATGTATATCCTCTCATGTTAATGCAAGCAGTATCCGGGCCTTTCGAGATCCCTCCACGGTAAAAAAAAAAAAAACCCCTAGAGCATGCAGACTCATGAGTCAAGCGTGCGCTGTCCAGAATCTTGTAGGCGCATGAAAGAATATACTCCACCACGCTATACTTGTATTCCGTGCTAGCTGAAAGTTACACTTTGATCGATGCATATATACTACAACTTGTAGGCCAAGAAAGAAGTGTGTGTTACTGTATATTTTGCTTGCCAGCTGCCAGCTAGATAAAGCCGTTCATCAGATCTCTAGTGTTGATGCGTGCATGTACCTGTGCATGCAGTTCCAGGTGCTACCTAGCTGTGCCCATGATCAACAACTGAACCTGTGTGCATGCCAGAGACCTTAGCTGATCACAGCAGATTTCCCTCCAAAACCACCACTATTCTGTTACGATACGTCCGGCCGGGGACAGCGACTAGCTGTACATGCACGGGCGGCCGAGATCAATGCAGCTAATTCGCTCTTTTCATTCCTGGGACAGAGATTATGCAAAGTAAGCTTGTCACATTTCTGCAACAGACACCATGTATGCAACTTGCAAGCATGGTCGGAGTCACACATGTGGACTTGGACTTCCGAGTCTCACAAGAGTGGCGTGGGGCCGGCTGCGTGCATGGCCAACTCGGACAGCGCCCTACATATATGGTAGCTTCACATGCCAGTTTACTAAGGCACGCCTCTCTCTCTCTCTGGTTCCAAAGTCTAAAAGTTTTTGGCGCAATCTCTGGACCTATATACTCGCTAGAAAGGTAAAGGTTTGTAGTACGAGTCAAGGGCAACGTGCACGCATATACTCGCATTTGTGTGCCGGAGCACGCGACCGGCCGCGACTAACGAATTAACTAGTGGTAGTAATAATTTTGATAAGTAATGATGCATGTTATTTTAGCAGAGTGCATCGTTAGTGAAAGGCCGCCCACAAAGCAGCACATAGATGCATGAGATGTTTCCCGGGGGCGGTGGCTCCAGGTATGGATCGATCCTTGGAGAAGTTGTGTGGCAGCTCGGACCACCACAAGTAGACTACCAAAAAGGTACCGGAAACCATGCAGAAAAAGCTAAGCAAAATGCACGCACGCACTTGCGTCCAAGATCTTGGCCCAATTATATTGTACAGCAGTACATTTCTTATACTACTATAAAATAAAGATAGTACACAGACAGACATTTCAAAGCCGGCCACCCCTGAGCAAACAAAATTTCACCGTACATGAGTTGGAATGAGCTGCCGGCCCCCACATGGCGGTCACGGTCAATGGGTCAAATCGGACCAGTTTAGGTGCAGTGGATGCATGTTTGGTTGGAGCTTTTTAAATTTTCTTTCTTTCTTTTGGGTGAAAGCAGCAGAGAGCACAGGCCAGAGGGCGGGCCCCGGCCGCGAGCCACTGGCCACTACCAACACGTGGCCTCACTCCCTCCGGGCCCGGCGGGCCAGCTAACAGCTGACAACATGGACTTAGTGGGCCCATATGGACTCTTGTCTCACGCGACCGACCCACTGACCGGTGAGCCCCGCGCATCGCTGCAGCCGCTGCTTTCTGCATGAAAACGAGTACACTATGCACCGTCTATACACCAAAAAAAATCAGGATGGCAACTGATAAAAGATGGTAGATACTGATGAGGTACCTATCTGAGAGTCACAACGTATATCGGTTCAATGCAAAGAAAAATATTCAGCAGGATTTCCAGGATCAAATGGGATCCAACATGATTTCCATCCGCTTGTCATGATCAGTTTGTTTCAGTAAATTGTACTGCATTACTTCCAAGCCTCAAAATTGTACTACTAGGACAGAATCTTCATCATTAAATGTCGTATATCTTGAGTATCTAGGGATTTAATTGCATGCCTATATATATATAACTGCCACAAATTCTCCAATTTATGCTTACAAGTATTTTTCAATTATGGAGCGATGAAATTGCATTTACGATCTTCTTTGTCTTTGGTACGAAGGAAATTCTCTATTGAGGTCTTAATTTTGAGAGATTAATAATTCACAAAAGGAAGTAAATAAACATCAAACATAAAAAATGTTTCATCAGTGGAGCATATCTGATGCATGGCTTGACAGACGTCCTGGCTTGACATGCCGAAAAGTATATAGGAACTGTGGGGCATCAATTTAAATATAATATATGTATAAATTTGGTAAAAACAACGAATGAATGTCAAGTAATAAGATCGTACACGAAAACAATATTGAGAAAGATATGAGTGTAGTCTAGTTTAAGAAAACGACAATCAATTAACAATGCGACGCTTGGCAACCCCTCCCCCCTCCTACGTCATTCTCCGCTCGTCATCTCCCCCATCACGAGGGTGCGAGGGCGCGGGGCCAAATTCGGCGGCCAAAACAGAAGGGACACACGTCGAGGCAAAAAAAAATAGAGCTTCACGCGATAGACTCCACAAGAACCTTGTTTGCATATTTAACACAAGGGATTAACAGTAGGCATGACACGCGAAAAGTACCACCCGGTTTTGCGTTAGTAACTTACCTGATTATCCGCCGGTGCACCGCTAAAAGATCCCGCTAGATGACATTATTATATCTTAGTTTGTAAACTGATAAGACGTTACCATGAAAAACACGTAAACCTATCGCGCCATGTTTTGTATGTATGGACAAGTATATCACCACACTTCAACCTCTACAAGTATACAAAAGTCATATGCAACACAATTAACATGGTGTCCAAATGCTTGGTAATGACTATTTCTTAATTGTGAAGGCGCCCAAGGCATTTCGAGGGTATCAAAATTTGACACTTCCACATCAGAAATACTTGGATGCGGGCCAGGCCTCACACTCTATATATAGGCCTGGCCTCCACCGCCCACAGCCATCAAACCACCTTCCTCTCCTTCCTCCACACTCCCAAAACCATCGCCATCGCAGCATCTCCCTCTCCTCCTCTTTCTTTGCTCCCGCTGTGCCCCACGCAGCTTGTAGCTTTTCTCCCTGCTGCTCTTCGGTCTCTCCCCTGTGTGCCATGACGAACCACGCCGCCTTCGCCGCCGAGGACGTGGTCACCGCCGTGCCACCGCCGGCGCAGGCGAGTCGCCATTTCTCGTCGTTCCCGCCGAGGAGGGCACGCGACTGCAGGAAGGCCGCCCTGGGCCGCATGGACCTCGCCGCCTCCGGGGTGCTGAGAGCTGGGTCTCTGCTGGACTCCATGAAGGCCTCCTCGCCCCGCCATGCCAAGCTCGCCGCCGGCACCGACCAGGAGGATTGGATGGTAAGTTGACATGCAACGATCCGTCTTGGTCACTCGATCTCTCCTTCGATCTCCTCAAAGTAATTAAGAGAATTAATTGTGGGCTAATAAATCGCAGGAGAAGCACCCTTCGGCATTAGAGTGGTTCGAGGCCGTGCTGGCGGCGGCGCAGGGGAAGCAGATCGTTATGTTCCTCGACTACGACGGCACCCTGTCGCCGATCGTGGAGGACCCCGACAGCGCCGTCATGACCGAAGACGTCAGTTTCTTTCTGCTCCGTCCTATTCACAAGCTCTCCCCCATGTTATTATTCTTACAGCGCTGTAATTTTCTGTTGACGCAGATGAGGGACGCGGTGAGGAGCGTGGCGCAGCATTTCCCGACCGCCATCGTGAGTGGGAGATGCAGAGACAAGGTACATTCCAGTGCCACCACATACGACTTTCTTCCTGTGTTCTTTGCTGCCGCTCCTGCTGCTGCTTTATATTTTTGTTGCTTTCTGATGTTGTAAAAGGAGCCATTTTTTTCTCCGGCCCCTTGTGTGCGTACTGTAAAAGGAATCTTTCAGGTTTCCTTTCTGTAATATTTCCGCGTGATTTTTATTTACCGTCCACATGACATGGCATGCATGCGGCCTATCTTGGCTGCGAGCATGAACCTAGACGCGATAGAGAAAACAGTAGTACATGCAAAGAGCTATAGCAAGCGTTTTAATGGGCGTTTCCTGTGGTACTTTCGTAGCAGCAGCAGCCTACAAAAAGGCAGGGACCCTTTGCTTGCTGTTCTTTTTTCCTTTCTGCTTTAAATGTGCACATTCTCTCAGTATTTCTCTACCAAAAAATATATTTAGACTGAATTTATGGCCATGGCTACACACACAGGTGTTCAACTTTGTGAAGCTGGAGGAGCTCTACTACGCCGGGAGCCACGGCATGGACATCAAGGGCCCCACCACAGTGTCTAACCACAAGGCAAAGGTTAGTTAGTCACCATCTCCCTCAGTTTCCCTCTCTTTCTGATCTCTTGACTTATTCTCTCTCTATGGTCTGCACTTTTCTTCACGACATCTCTGGTGAAAGAGACTTGTCCTTCTTAGTCATGATTTGCACATATTTTTGTATGCAATAATCAAGTAGTAGTGCCTAGTCTGATGATCTAGTGCTTATTTGATTTGTCTACGCTTGGTGCAGGCTGACGAAGTTCTGTGCCAGCCGGCGACCGAGTTCCTGCCTGTCATCCAGGAGGTATAGGCTGCTTGAGATCATTATTTGTCTTCCTCAGAATTAATCAACCTTGAATTGGTGCATTTTCTCGCAAAGCAGTCCACAGTCCACACTACTTGTAGAGTACTACGACATATAAACTTAAAAAAGTGAAGTAAAATACTTAAAGCAACATACTATACGATGTGCAGGTGTTCCAGACGCTGACGGCGAAGATGGAATCCATCCCGGGCGCCATGGTGGAGAACAACAAGTTCTGCCTCTCTGTGCACTTTCGCTGCGTCGACGAGGAGGAGTGGGATGGCCTAGGCGAGGAGGTGAGGGCGGTGCTGGACGGCTACCCAGACCTCTGCCTCACCAAGGGGAGAAAGGTCCTGGAGATCAGGCCATCCATCAAGTGGGACAAGGGCAACGCCCTCGAGTTCTTGCTCGAGTCTCTCGGTGAGTTACTGCTCCATGTTCAGTTACTCCTGCACAAGATATGCTACTGCTCCATGCTCAGTTACTTTCTATTTCTTACTGAATTATACAGTTTTTTTTATAAAGAGAATATATTAATACCAAGATGATACCAAAATACACCCAGCCTCTGCAACAACTGTAGGTGCTAATAACAGTTTTGGATGATTCTGTTTCTTGATCGAAGGCTATGCGGGTCGTGGTGATGTTTTCCCGATATACATCGGAGATGACCGCACCGACGAGGACGCGTTCAAGGTACTGTGCGCGCATAAATCACCTTCGCTTTTGCACTGATATGATGCTACCGGAAAAGAAAAGCTGATGTATATATGAACCATGCATGTCGTTACCCTTTTGCCCCGAATGAAACTACAGGTGCTGCGCAACATGGGCCAGGGCATCGGGATCCTTGTCACCAAGTTTCCAAAGGAGACCACTGCATCCTACTCTCTGCGTGAGCCTGCTGAGGTATGCAACTATATATAAACACAATTATACACCACCACATATATGCATATGGAATGTGGTAGCTGCATGCCTATTCTTGTGGAGTGTCTACTCTAGCTAGCATGAATCGTAAAACAATTGTAGGTTGTAGACACTATGGGAGGCACTAGTAGTTAGGTGCATGCCATATTGCCATACATAAAGCTGATTGTTTGGAAAAACAAAGCCATGCAAAGTTATTTGATGCCACTTTTCTTATACAAGTCATGGGTTTTTGTCATGCAATAATATAACCTGGGTTGGTCATTATGCAGGTGAAAGACTTCCTGCGTAAGCTGGTGAAGAGCAACGGGACAAAGGGCTGATTCATCGATCATCGCTGATGATAGCTCTCCATCATCCTTGTGGAGAGCAAGCTATATAATTAAGCTAGATCAAGTCTTGTTCCTTTTTGGACTTTGAGTTTTTCTCCTGGTGTGTTAGTAGAAGAATGCATGTGTGCATGCCTGTGTTGGGATCGACAGCATATAAGATCCCAGGTTGATCGAGCGGTGACCCTAGGCCTTGGCTTTGAAGGTTTCTATTACCGTATCCTTCTGGCGGGGCCTTGTAATTAGCCTCTTTTTCCTAGCTATGACAGAAATGGGAGTGACAAAGTAGCCCTCCTTTTTACATCCGCACTAGTCTATACCAATATAAAAAGGCACAGAGGGGGGGGGGGGGGGGGGCAGATCCAACAAATCGTAACCATCAGATTAACATCTAACGACCTAAATTACCACCGTTATTAGCGCTAAAACAACCTGAACGGACAACCATCGAACACACCGATTCGGAGTATCAATCAATTTTCCCCAAATAACGCTGCAGGACGACTCCGCCATCACCGCACCATACAGCCCGCCGCATGTCGTCGCCAGCACAACGCCTCCAGGCCGCCGCTTGCCGTAGGCCGTCGTTCGCTGCCAGGCCGCCGCCCGCCTCCAGGACTCCGCCCACCGCCGCCTAATCATAAAGCAAGCCTGCCGTCAGACGCAGGTATCCGCCCATCCCAGCGCCATAAGACGCCGACCGACCGTCCCAGCGTCCGACGGCGTTGAACGCCGCCGTCCATCGCGGACGTCGACCGTCTCCCGTCCCCATCGCTGCCACGCAGTCCTCTGCGCCTAGCCGTCCAGCGCCGACGTCGACCGTCCTCCTTCCCATCGCAGCACCGCCTAGGATGCGCTTCCCATCACAAAGACGCCAATCCACTGATCTGATGCCGTACTGCTCCACCAAGGTACCTTCATTATTCTCAGCTGGTTGATTGATTGATTGATTTGATCTTGTAATTACGCAAACCTTGCCCCCAGTCTATGGAGCTGAAATTTTGCCGTTCTCAGATTTGTTATCGGTTTTGTTGGGGAATGCCGAATTTGACCAAGAAATTGATGGATTCTGGAAGAAATTGATGGGAAACACGCAAGCTGGCGTGTCAATCAATCCTTGTGCCCTCATTTTCTGTTTGATTTGTCGTATTGTTCCCTTGAACATAATATTTAGAGCTAACTTTTTTTGCTTCGAAACTGAAAGTTAACACAGGCCATTCGGCATAGGGCTTGGCAGACACATAGGTATGTAATACAACACTGTTTTATTATGTTCATGAGCATCGCAAATTATGTTGTTTCTATAATCTTTCTTTTGCTCCAAGTTCTGATTTTCACCGTATGGCGGCTTTGCAGTCCAGATAGGTTATCGCAGTTTCTTAATGTAACCTATGCTATCAAGCATCATCCCCTTGGTAATGGTTGCATGGTTGCTACAGCTAAACTCTAGAAATTTTAGTAGGCATACAAATTTTGATGACATAAAAATGTAGGTTTTTATAATAACTATATAACTTGAGTTGTTCCTCTTTAATATGTATTCACATGCATTCTTGATTTTGAAGGAATGGATCAAGATTTAACCATCCAAGGTGTATGTATACGCGAAGTGCTTTTACAAGTTGAGCTTAATTGTTCATTTCATGGAGATTCTGTTTACAGACAATCTCACTGTAAGAGAGCTTTGATTTTTATTCAGACATACATAGCACTGTTAGAAATATGTAATTTGACCTTCTCAGTTTGCTATCGAGAGTCTGATTATCAAATGTGTTGAAATGGTATATAGATCTTTTCCTGCTCAATATGCAAATCTGCTTTTCTGAGATCTGAACGTGATGCATATTCAGAAATATTGATATTGCCATTTTTTTACTATTAGACAACCTGCTCAAGTGCTTGTTGTACTGAATTTTCTGAAAATTTTGAATCTATGGACACATGTGCTCCAAATGAATAGGGCCTTTAGTTAAAGCCCACTTCTGCTTCATGTTCAGATAATATGGGCGAATCTTGCATTCATGCATGTTTAAGACCGAACCTTGCTACCAAGTCGCATATATAAGACTGAATTTTATTGTCTGGTACTTGTGAGAATAAGATGCGGAAAATACATCCAAATTCTGCATTACTTTGGTGGATTTACATATCTTAGCACGTGAATGTAAATTACATGTTCAAATATTTTTTTCTGGTGGTGACTTAACTAGATGAATCTTGCATTATGTAAGTGTTTGCTAGAGCTTGCTAAAAACTTAAAAACAAATTGCCGTTGGTTGTAACTATGATGAATCTTCTTAGACTTCGATCCCATGTATTTTTTATCAATGGAGGGGAATTTGAAAAAAATATATTAAATTTTCACTTTTTTTCACCGCCGACATGCATTAAAAGTTAATAATATTTTTCCCCAAGACTACACGTGCATTGCACGTGCACAATTACTAGTACTATAAGAGAAATGTTCTTGCTTTTGATCTTGCGTACCCATCATCAACTTGTGATGTGATTCATGTGATGAACTTTAAATTATTGTTATGCTAGTAGTATGTTCTACTCTAGTTTACAGTTTGGTGGCTATTACTATGGTTGGTGCAAACGCATGCAGTTAAGGGAACCTAAAAAATGGCATGCGAGGTACTACTTCGGTTCCAAAATATAAGATGTTTTAGGCCTTTTCTTAAGAATATCTATCTGAACCTACACACTAAAAAGTAGCTAGATATATGTTCTCTTAAAAAGACTAAAATATCTTATATTTTGAAAGAAGGGAGTACCACCGAAAGTGAAGTGCACAGTGCATGTATGCATATGGTTTCTGCATAGATCGATGCCCCAATAGTTTGTAAATATGCATGTGTGAGAAGTCAGAACTATACTAGCTAGACTGCACCGGCTCGCTTGCTTGCCCCGGTACGGCCAAGCCTGCTGCAGCTTGAGATCAATGCATGCAGGCCGGCCGGTGCCGGAGTAAATTTGACGGAGCATGCGACCGATTACCGAGAAGACGGATCTCGCATTGCGACACCAACTCGCTCTCTCCTTCTCGATCACCGCCGGAGGAACGTGCTGTATCTACTATGCGTAGGTAGATGGATCATCAATGGCGTGGTGCCAAAACAAAACGTACGTACGTCCCCATCGATCGAAAAGGGCCTGATGGAGGAGCAGTAGTGCAGTAGGTACTTGGATCGCACCGTTTTTCCATGGGTTCCGATGGGTAGAAACGGCAAGGATCCACATGGTGGGGCGGCTGAACCTTTGCTCTGCGAGCTATGGAGGGGAGGGACCATGGGCGCATATGGGGAAGAAGGAAGGAGACCGGCCGGTGGTTTTCCTCCCCTCATTGAATGCGCGCTCGCGACAGGCGGCGAGCAGCAGATCGCAGCTGAGACAGTGCGCCGATGCCGATGTCGGCATGCTGCGTGCGCGCCCACCCGCCCCCACGGCACCGGCGCGCGCGCTTCGATCTGTCGAGAGAGAGATGGATTCCTGTGCAGGCCACATGTTCCGCCCTGACGACCAAAGCCTTCCCCTGCAGCGTCTCATAAATTCCGGCGTATCGAAGCCATCGGCCGGTGCAGGAGAGCTGCTATGGCTGCTGCGGCCGGGCAGTCTGCGACTCTGCGCCCATGCTTCCATGGATCGGGCGCAGCATCCGCCTCATGTCTTGGAGTGCCAGTACCACACTACGGTGGCCTTTTACACATGCATCACCGACCTATACAGCATCTACCTCTCGCCGTTTAATAATCTTGCGATCAACTGTGAGCATGCAGTGAGATCGTGGGGTAGCTAGCTAGGGGCCGGCGGCCGGTGTGTGGCAAACGACCAATTAATTAAATTCGGTATGTATATGAGCAGTTAGATCGATTGTCTGCTCGTAGTCGCCGTTAAGTCCTCTCCTGCCTGCCTAGACGTATGATCCAGCATATTCCGATCTCGAGACTCGTACGTTTTGTCGTCGATCGATCGGCATTGATTCACTAGCAAGTTGCGGCATGCACGATTCTATATATGCGCTCCTGTTCTTCGATCTTTAAGGAGTAGAACACCAAAATCTTGTCCTCACCGAATCTGGCCTACAGTCCCTACACTACATGAACCGGAGAGAGTAAGCTAGAGAATAGTACGAGATCTTCTTTCTAAAACGCATTTTCTTCACAATGGCTCCTTTTGACCCCAAACGAGCGAGACATGGACATGGGCATCACCGCATGAGATGCACCCTCCCCTTCCATATGCAAACTAATTTGATTCTCCTTCCCCGGTTTCGTCGAAATTTCAGGCTCCAAATAATCTTAGTGAACTTAAAAACAGCCGCCGATTTGATTCCAGGTGAATCAAATCGGCGACGTACGATGCCCTCGATCGCATGTGATCTCGGGTGAATCGGCAATTATAAAGCCATGGATGGATCAAAGGCAAATGCATATGGTTTGTGGGGGTAGCCAAGCCAACCACCCGTGCCTCTGGACCAGGAGCATGGCCAATTAGCCATATAGTAGGACGTAGCACAAGCCCTCTTTATGGCAGCCTAGCTCAGTAGCTCGTACTAGAAATGCCCCGTGCCTTAACGTGCAAGAAGGAGCACACTAACGGACAAGAAGGCCACTATGTGTAAAGCAATTTTAGCAAGTGCCCCCTTGCAAAAACTGGCCAGGCTACGTAGTACGAGTTGGACTCCACTTGACTGTTCACGCATCTGGGCTAGCCCCCCGTAAAGCATATATTCCTTGGTCCCTAAAACTGCACTATGCTCGCCTAAAAAATTTATCGGAGTGACAAACACAAAATATGTAGCCCCGGGGCCAAATGCAAGAGACACATGAGAATGACATATACTCCCTCTGTTCTGTAATTCTTGTTGTTAGTTTAACTAGCCACCGAAGCTCGAATATCAAAGATCACAGCACTGCAGCAGGACTGGTCCTCCTCCTCTGAGTTGATTCGCTAGCATGCAACTGGAGGCGACCACAATGTCTTTCATGCCTTCCTCAGTGCCCATCAGAGAGCACTACGGATCACCGTTGCTTCAGCAAGTTCAGGAACCACCGCCTAGGGAAAGCTATCACCCATAGCAACAATGAAGTTACCTTGGTGATCCCGAGCAACCAGCCGAGCCCCATCCTGTGAGAAGAGTTGAAAAGAGCGGCATCGACATTAAGCTGAAGCAAACTTCCAGCAGTGGAGACCATATGCAACCACTCGAGAGGTCTCACGTCTGTGGTCGATGCTAGGCTTAAGAACATACTCACAGCAGACTGCCTAGAGAAACACTGCGGCCTTCTTCGTTGAGTTTTTTGCTGTTTCTTTTTGTAAGAGGTTCTTTTTACCACATTGTTAACGGTTTGTATCTTTATTTATACTAGCAAGGTGGCCCTCGCAAATGCGAGGTCATCATCTTTACTCTTTGATCATTTTATAATTTGATTTCGCTCTCTTTAATTATTTATAATTATGTATACATTCATGTAATGTCACTAAGATATAATATGGTTTTATAGCTCCTAAGATATTATGCATATAACATTTTTAATCATCATTATTGTGTATAAAATTATGTATACATAGTTAGTTATTTAAAATTATCACACTAATGATCGTGTATGTCATATTCTGTTTCCACAAAAAAGTTAAGGTTAGCCACGTCAGATGGAAAGTAGCTTTTCGTTTCAATTTAGGTGTATTCTATATAACAAATTCTAAGATGATAATCTTATTGACCAAACAGTCTACCTTATAGGTGAAATGTTCTGTCAACAATCATAATTTTGTGATATTTATTTGTAATATTAATATGATGGTTCTCCGAAGTGCATAATTATCTGCCACCGAGACTCCTCCTTTTTCACCTTTGAACTATCTCGGTCATTCGACAACAATTTTGCTAACAGGTTACGGATTTTTTTTTCTTATTTCGGTGGGTCATTTTAAAGTTTTATTATCTATACACATGCATACTTGAATGGGAAAGTTAAGTTTTTGTTTAAAAACTTCTGTATTTATTTTTTAAATTTTGCACTTTAGTTAGGAATGTATTTGATTATTTTCATTTACTCCTTCAGGTACGTGTACTCCAGAGTTTATAGTCTAGCATGCATGTCTTCAGATTTTTTTCCTAGTTTTTTTATCCCTAGCACATCTTAATTCAAGATGTTAGTGTTCGTTTCATATTGGGTGTAATATGTAAAACAAATTCTGAGATTCTAATCATATTGACCAGACAGATTGCCTCATAGGATACGTCTTCTATGAAGAAACATGTTTTCATTGATCTTAATTTTTTAATAACTGTATTATCGTTCTTTCATCTGCATGCACATGGTTTAGTTTAGTTATCTACAATCAATTCTCCTCGTTCTTTCACCGATCAATATATCTCTTTTATTTAATAGTAATTGTGCCAATATGTTTATGGATCTCAAATCAATTTCAAAACTCTCATCGAATTCACCTTCTCACAAAAATCATAAATTAATTGAGAGAAATTGTGTGTGTTTCGTAATATTCTATGTGACATGATGTTATGAAGATTTACCAGTTGTGGTATACTAATATAACATAGTAGGGTCCACATGATTAGTGTTCTAGTGTTATGCTTATTTGAGAATTTCAGCGCACAAATCTTTTTCTCTTTCATTATGATTTGATATAGGTGATACATAATTAGGATGACCTATCTATTAGGGCATGTACAATGGTATAAGACATGTATTTTAGTCCTACACGTCATCTAGAGAAGACAATAGCATAAGTTCTACAATACATTTGTCTTATTATCATCCATAGCAACTAATGAGAATTTATTGGTTTTTATAGAAAATTATATTGCAAAGGGAAGATACGTCATACAATGGAGAGAGTAGCCTTCTAATCCATGCATGAAAGCAAGTCTATTGACATTGAAATTTGGAAGAAAGAAAATCTTATATCAGTGCTATCATTTTTAAAAACAAAATCATCTATAAAAGTGCATACTTGAATGAAAAGCTTCATGTATGGTGAAATATACTTTTAAATTTTTTAAATTTAATTACCAATTTATTTTGATTATTTTTACACTTATTCATGTATGTTACATGGCAGTCTATATCCTAGCATGCACGTATTTGCACCATGGCTATGTCCTAATTCATGATGGTAGTGTTCGTGATTTGCCTAGAACTTGAAAAGTTAGTCCAAATAATTGAGATTAGCCTGACGGTTCAAATCAAATAGGATGGTATTACATGTGATATTTTCTAAGTCGTGTATACATGGACTCTAGCATGGATAGCTTTATGATGTAGCATGTTGGTACTGAGTATGTGAATTTTTTTGTATCTCTAAATAAATCTCAACCATTAATTATAAATTCAATGCTAAAATAATTTTGATGATCTGAATTAATCGTGGTGTTCTTAAACAGTTTTGTATATTGCTTTGAGTATGTGAATTTTATCTATCCCTCGAATTAAATCTCGACTATTAATTATAAATTCAAATGTTGAAATAATTTTGATGATGTGGATTAGCGTGGTGTCCTTAAACATTTTTGTATATTAAATTAGTTTCGCTTTCTTGTCCTACTTATGCAACGCCACACAAGAAAGGAAAGAAAATTGCGGAAACGTGGTTCGGCTACCAGATGCATATAAACTCATTGTCTCAAAACATATTTTAAAATTCCACGATAGCGATGATAACACCGAGAGTTCCAAATTCTTATTGATCGGTGCATTGTGCTACATCTAAACGTGTCCTTAATTCTCGTTTTTCCTATCTTAGCAAAAGAAAATTGCGGAAACGTGATTCGGCTACCAGATGCATATGAACTTATTGTCTGAAAACATGTTTTAAAATGTCGCGATAGCAATGATAACATTGGGAGTTTCAAATTCTTATTGATCGGTGCATTGTGCTACATCTAAACGTGTCCTTAATTCTCATTTTTCCTATCTTAGCAAAAGAAATTGCGGAAACGTGATTCAGCTACCAGATGCATATGAACTCATTGTATGAAAACATATTTTAAAATGCCGTGATGATAACATCGGGAGTTTCAAATTCTTATTGATCGGTGCATTGTGCTACATCTAAACGTATCCTTAATTCTTGTTTTTCCTATCTTAGCAATTATTGTAAAAATATATATTTTATATTACATCTCTCAACATGAGATACGTCAGCACCCTCTAATATATTTTTCATTTGAATGGGGATAAGAATGTAGCTATCAGCTTTTTTTTAGGGACATAGCGACCAGCTAGGTAGATTCTTTTTGTTTTAAACGGAACATGTTGCTTTTTTTTTTATACACGAACGTAACGTTTGGGTAAAGCCAAAGTATGGTTTGTGCTTATGGTACGTGTCAGGCATGGACTTTGCAATAAGTTACGTTATCTCTCGCTAAATCCTAGCCGTAAATTATAGATCTAACTATTAAAATAATTTTGATGATGTGGATTAACCTCGCGTCTCTATTTTAGACTCCCGTATTGTGCTTTTAGTATATAGTAGATTTTAAGTTACAATCATGATAAAAAAGGGGTCTTTTACGGTACAACTTACTAGTCCTAAGGAGTAGTAGTGTTGAGACTTATCCACCATTAATTAAAAAGATATTTTAGAGAATTTATAGAGAAAAAATCATGATAAAGATTTAATATCTATACCTACCTAACAAGTGCCGGGCTTGCCTCCACCCCAGCACTACCAGAAGCTTATATATGACAATGGCCCAAAAGTTTTGGTCGTTTGTAAAATTACCGAAGTTGGAAATCAGACTGCGGAATATCTTTAACAGCAAATGAGATTGCCCGTCGCTACAAGCAAATAATGTGGAGGTTATTGTTCATTTGATCTCATATTTTCTATGAACAGCCCGTTAACAAACTTAGAAGCTTCTCTCTCCTTTTATCTTCCCAGGTTAAATCCCCCTTGGTGCTTGAAAATCTGACCATGTAACTTTGCCTAAAAAATATAAGCCAATCTCTCCTGGACGCCTTCCTCGTCTTCCATGTTTTCCCCTTCTGTTAACAAAATCCAACGAGCACCAACATGTTCTAGCCGAGCCAAATTAAGGCACTTCCCGCCCACCTATACAAACTAGTTAGTGTGTACGTGCACGCACGTATTTCTTAGTGCATGGTGATGTAACACAAACTTTCCATTGTGATCACAACATCTACTATTTCCAGGTTATATTTGATCCCCGCCTGTCATACCAACACTACCACTATAGGGTCACACATTTTTAAATTTTTCTTTCACCTCAAGCTTTCGCCTAATTCAAAATTATATTTATTTTGCGCTTCTTTCAATATATAAGACACCTATAGTACAATCCACAATTTTTAATTATGTTAAAAGCGACACCTTTCGCCCTATAAAAATGATTAAAAAAAGGTCAGCAATAACACAGTCTCTTCTCTCCTTGGAGACACATAGTAGCTATGCACGCGCACGCGCGTCTCATATATCAATTTTATTCTCTATATCCAAAACTCACATAATATTTAAAAGAATTTTCAACTGTATCCATCCAATGAAAGGCCATCTTAACCGTTTTGCATGTGTGAAGAACATTCAGAGCAGTGCCTTGCTACATCACTATCCAAATTATGTTAATACGAAAATGAAGCCGCACATTGTTGAGAAGTTCAGAAATTATCAGAAGCCAGAGTCACTTGACACTGAACTCGGGAAGGACTACCTCTACCAACCAATGGTACTCTAAACGACACCAGCTGGACACTGGAGCGGGAGCCCATTGTTGCAACCACCCTCCCATTGTTGCAACCACCCTGCTTCCGGCGAGCGAACCTGCAGCTCAAATACTGCAGTGGGGGTCCTATCCACGGCATGGATGTTGTCATTGCAAACTATGCACTTAGTGCCGGTGCCAGTGCGGACCGTGACAGCCTCCATGATCACCCATTCACCACTCGTCGCAAGGTACTCTAGCATGCGGTTTCGCTGCTGCCCGCTTGCCCTTTCTTGAAGACCATGCCGTCATCGAGGAAGTAAGTTTCAAACTCGCGATGTTGTCGACCAAGGTTACCGCCACCACCGCCATGGATCATGATGTTACTACAATCAAGACACACTATAATTAAAAAAACAAAAATATTAGGACTAATCTGGTGATGTCTGCATACCAAGAGAATAGCATCAACACTATAATATACCAATGTCTCTTTGCACTACTGCTTATTCAATTTACAGAGCTATTGGTTGGAAACGAAAGGACCAATAAATAGCTGCTTATTGCAGACGATGTAGCTTTGCCAAACATGCAATTGAAGAAGAATATGAAACAGGCGTAAAAGCCAGAGATGGACATATGAGTGTATGAGGAAAAAATCCAAAAGGTTAATGACACAACACACTGAGAATCGATCCATGAAGATGACCATGCCGGAAGGTCCACCCGATCACCTACCTGAACATGAACATTTGTGTTCGGTTAACTGAATAACCTTTCCATCTGAATAACCAGTGCATCATGCAGGTATTGGAAAACCTAAATAAAAAGTAAACACGGAATTGCAGAGATGTGGAGAAAAAACTATGTTACTGTGTGGAACTGTGGATCGACTGCGGCATCTGTGCGGTTCAGACTGTGGCGTCTGGGATGTTGAGAAGGGGACGCAGGGTACTTTGCAAACCTGAAGATGGGGGCAGCCTCCCTGCAGTACCCGGCGCTAGAACTCTATAAAAAAAATAGATCCCTAACATCAAATCTCATGTTTCTATAAGAAAAATCATGTGTGGACAAAGTGATATTATCCTCTTAAATTTAGTTTTGCAGGTTATGGTGTATACTATCATAAGAATCCTTCTTCCGACAATAATATACTGATTCATTTTGGTTCATCACCTGTATCTTGAAAGAAATACTTGTACAAAGTATAGAGATGAGACCAGAAGTACAGTGATTTGCATTTTTTACCTTGCCCACTGAATATCCTCAATACCCTGAGCAACAGAGAAAATTAGCAAGGCATCTACACTGCAGTAAAAAAAAGTATCATGTCACAGAAATACCAGTATACCTGATTTTTTTTTTTTGAAACGGATATACCTGAAATAGAGCATACTATCGATACCAGTGAAATATGCTTCATCAAAATCCACCAGGGGTGAGAGAAGCAGACCATTTTCTGAACAAAATTTCCCTCTCAATTACTTTGTTTAATCAATCAGTATGTAGATTTATAAATAGTATCCAATTTTTCATGTTTTAAAAGGAAACTGCTGGTGTGACAGAATAGTTTCCTCCAGGCTATACAGTTGTTACATTGTCCAGCTAATCTCACTTGACTTATGTAACCATGCTCTTGTGGGATCAGTTCTTATAGAATTTATTCTAGTGTCTAGAGAGCGCAAACGACTTCGCAAAGTTCCAACTTGTGTGCATATTTAAAAATCAAACTTATCAAATATAGAGTAAAATATCTTTTGATATGTGGCAGAGCAAAACTGAAAGCAGACAGCGGGGCATTTTGTCAAGCACTTGAAGAGCAGAAACAAATATGAGAGGTAGACATGATGAGGTCCACGGGCTGCCATGCGGCCATGGAATCCAGAAGGCGTGCGTCCCTGTGAACCTTGACAACCCATCAGCTGCAGACGTGTTGCGCCAATGCAGAACGCAACTCGGCGGACAGGCGGAGCAAGGCGGGTTAATGGAGCTACTTCCATAGCGACTGAAACGATTGTGCGACGTACGGCCCTTGCTGATACTTCCGCGGCGAGCGTAGCTACGTGCGTATGATCCCAGCAGCAGCGGCGCTCGGATGAGTGATGATCGATGGTGGCAGCGACGCTTTCTTCATGATGTGGCGGCGGCGTGCCTGTTGTCAACGTGAGGACTGCGGAGCAATGTTGGCTGGTGTGAGGCGTGGCTGCGTCCCCGTTGTCGACGCGCGGATCACGGAGGCAACAGGAGGGTTAATGCGGAGCGATTAGTGGTGGCCGTATTTATTAGGTGGGATTTGGAGTGCGTGTTGAGGTGCTCAACATCGGAGAGATTGTAACCGTTTGATTTTCATAGGTTGACGGTTGAGATTAAATGTATCCCAACAAGTTTTCGCTTTTATAAGTAGTAGAGATAGAGATATAAAGAGTTGACCCAATTTTTGCAACCCACTTGCTCGTTTGTTAAGAAAATAAAAGTAACGAAGTTTTATAAGGAAGGTTAAGCAAAGGAAACTAGTATTAAAAAGTTTCCTATAATACTAGACCTGCGTTTTTGCACCTGCCAAATCTGCACTTGGATGAAAAAAATACCACCCTTCTAGTTAACAAGTATTGGTTAATTTAAACATGATCTGCTAATCGGACGGCCAATATTTTCTTGATCCTACCGTAAAAAGCCTCGATAAAAATTATGGAAAGGAAGGAATATCATGCAATACAAAGAGCATTTCCTCTATACCAATGGCGACCACAGGTTTTGCTTGCACCTAACAAAACAATGGTTTGTAAGGTGGGGGACCTGACCTAATTGCTTATTACCTTTAATCGATCGATGATCGGTGCCATGCACGCGTGGAAAGACGACGACACATGCTAACTTGTATGCAATCGCCCATGCTTTGTGCCCAAAGTAAAGAACAGTTAACCCTCCTTGCATAAACTAGGAACCGACAGAGACTGGCCGGGTTGGAATAATTGGAGGCATAAGAGGGAATGCTTGGGAGCCAACCACTTAACCTCGAACCTGTGGAAAAAGCTGGGCCGCTTTTCCTCCTGATATTTTCAAATGATTGGTGTACATGCATGCATGGTCTGTCTATCTAGGGCATAGTATACACAGTTGAAGCCAGCGCCACTTGTGGGTGAATCGTCTGGTCTTCTTTAGACGTGGATGGAATGGAATATGATGGATGGAACCCTAATATTTAAGGAACTGCCTAGGGGACAGTCGATTGAGAAAATCGTATTTCTCAGTCGATGATTCCCATCTCGCTGGTACGTGCGGCTCCTTTTGTATCTGTGCGTGCGAGGCCAGCAAGGGCCTGTAATTTCTCAGTCGATGATTCCCATCTCGCTGGTACGTGCGGCTCCTTTTGTATCTGTGCGTGCGAGGCCAGCAAGGGCCTGTAAAAAAGCATGAACGTGCTAGCGTGTAAAGGCCCATAGGATGCTACGATGATTGTTGTATATTCTTTGGAAAAAAAATCAACTCGTATGTTTGAGTTGCATATTTCTTTGGAAAAACTTCAACTCGTACGTTTGAGTTGCACATTTCTTTGGAAAAATGCAACTCTATTTTTGAGTTGCATATTCCTCCAGAAAAGTGCAACTTGTATCGGAATTGAGTTGATAATTGCACATATTCTTCGAATTGCTCTTTTTTAAGAAAAGTGTAACTCGCATCGAAAACCATATGTAGTTGCATATTTATTGAGAAAGTGCAACTCGTATTAAAAACAGTATTAAAACTGGTTTCTAATTGCATGTTTCTTGAGAAATGTGCAACTAGTATCGAAAAAAAGTTGCTAGTTGCACATTTCTTGAGAAAAAGTGCAACTCATATCGGAAAGAAATCGGAGTTGCACATTTTTAGAGAAAAATGCAACACATATAGAAAACTAGTTGGTAGTTACACATTTCTCAAAAAAAGTGCAACTCGTATTTAAAATAGTTAGAGTTACAATTTTCCTTTGAAAAGTGTAAGTCATATTGATTTTCAGTTGCTAGTTACACAATTGTTGAGAAAAGTGAAACTCATAGAAATATTGGTTGCTAATTACATATTTCTTATTTAAATGTGCAATAGGTCTCAAATTGCTAATTACACATTTCTTGTGAAAACGTGTAACTCATATTGGAAAATCGGTTGCTAGTTGCACGTTTCTCTAGAAAAGTGCAACTAGTAAATAAGATAACAATTTTTTAGAAAAACGCATATAGAACACTATTTGCACTTTTCTAGAGAACACTAGTTACATTTTAGATGATATGGTTGCACATTTAAAAAATATAAATATTAAAAAATAAATGAAAAAACAAGAACAACAAGAACACAAAACAAAAAACAAAACCACAAAGACAATATCAAAAATCAAAAGCCTTCCCATTTGCACTTTGTAAGAGTAAAAAATTCTTAGTTGCACAAGGAAAATATATGCTGCAATAATATGCATAAATAAGCACAAAAGGGAAATAACAAGCCAACACATATTTATATGATTGACAAGAAAGTTAAATAAGAAATAGTGCATAACTCAATCGTTTATTTAACTTGCGGTATTAACAGATGACAAAAAGTCATGTTATCCTGCTGGTCATAGGCTGAAGCCAACTGGTCCAAGTCGTGGTTTCGACTTCTGCTTTCCTCGCGCGGGCGAGTTACCCTTTATTTGTCGGAAGTTGACTAATTCTGCACGAATCTTGAAGGTAATCGGACGGTTTTGCAGGTCGACTGAGAATTAAGAATTTCTCAGTCGCCTGATACCTAGCAATTCCGAATATTTAAGCATGCCACGAATCAGAGGGGCTACAACGAGCGATCACATGCTGGTCACATTCGCACTCACAGTGACAGTGTGCTTGTGTGTTAAAAGGAGCTCGATGGATCTCTTTGGTCCAAAGCAATGACAAGACCGTGCACATGCATGATCGATCGATCGATCGCCAAGCTGCTAGCTAGGTAGCTAGTTGCAGCAGTGCTGGCTTTATGTTTTTATCGTATGCATGGTGGTGGTGGTCCTAGCTAGCTCGGGCTCGACCGATCTAGCAGGCGCGGCGGCCGCCGGCCATGTGGTGGTGAAGTCTCCTGCGTGCTCCGGCGGGTCGCCGGTCAGTGAGTGCGTGACCACGGCGGAAAGGCTGAAATATACGGAGGAAAGAGACGAGTAAAGCGTGCCGTCTTTGATTTTAGAAAGGAGCCGGGCAAAGGGAAGAGACGACTATGTATGAGTACGTAGCTGCGTGGCTGCTAAGCATATGCATGTGGTTGTATCTTGTATGGGTATAAGATGATTGAGTGAAATTGCGAGATCGATCCGGCCGCGCGCGCGTTAGTAAATTATTTGATATACTCTGAACTTTACTTGCGGAAACTGAACTGCTTGAGGACTATATCGTATCTGAACGGCGAGATCAACAAAGCTCAAAAGCTTCGGGTTCCACTATCAGCAGCTATCGGAACAATATTCAGAAGATACACCCACTGGGGCGAGATCCTGTTCTAGTACTCCCTCCGATCCATATTTACTTACCGCTAGTATGAATATATCTAGACAAATTTTAGTGCTAGATATATATTTGTATTTTTAAAAGGTAATATGGTTCGAAGGGAGTAATTGAATTGTTCATCCGACAAGATTAGTGAACTCACCGAGACTAGTTCCAGCATGATTGATTCATAGCCGATCGATAAATATCGGGCATCGATCCTCTCAGCATATACTCCTGGATCAATCGATCATGCATGTCCTGCTTGCTTTAGGAGTTTGCAATTGTCACTGTCAGGCTATATCAGCACCACCTGCCCGTCTTGAAACTTGGAGTGGGGAACCTGTAAAATCCCGCCCTCTGCCGGCCCCCTACACCGCTGCAGAATCTGCTCTGTAGTGGCAGAATGACCGACATGGAATGACCTCGTAAAGTTTATACTGTTCTTACGGTTCCTGTTAACACTGACAGCAGAAGATGCCGAGCAAGAGATGGTTAGATTCTTCTTCTGAAGAATCGAGTGTTGATGCTAGGGACGAGCATGGAGAAATGGTCGTCCTGTTGCTGCTTCCTCTGCCTTTTGTTGCTGTAATTCTGTCGCTATGTGTAAGGCTAAGTGTAGAGGCCCATGTTGCACGCTTTCGTCTGGCCCAAGTGTACTACTCGGCCTGGCTGCACAATTTCGCTACGCGGATGCGTGTGGGCCTGAGCAGAAGACTGGGCCCTCAAAGCCCTTTTCAACGTCTTGCCAAGTGTCGTATTCTCTTTCATCCGTGTGTGTCTTTGATTTTGCCAAGTGTTATCCTCTTATTAGTGTTGTCCCTCGTTGGGTGTTTCATATTCGTCTAGTGTCGTAGCGAGAGTCAAAGTGAGATTGAGATGAGAGAGAGAGGGGGAGAGGGGGAGAGGAGGGCACGCGAGGGTGGGAGCACCATTTTTCCTATTTATTTTTCAAATCCAAAATTTTAACATCGAAATATATTGAGAACTGTGTGTCTAAATTGTTAAACCGTTTCTTTTATAAGCTCCTCGCATCAAGATATTCAAAACTAGATCTATGTTGATAGGTTCCGCTGAACTTTTTTTTTTACTTTTGGTATTACCGTGTACTCGGGTTTTGATCTAAGTGTACTCCACACCAGAAAAATGCACATCAATGTATTATACAAGTATACCCACACAAAAAAAGTGCACCTAAAACTACACCGCATTGTATTTAAGAAGTACACCCGTGAGTACGGGTGCAATGGGTACCCTAAAATCCCCAGATCCCATCAACAGTCCCCACTCCCCACCAGTTTACCGATGGCACCCGTCCCCATTGGGTGTGGGTAGAGCCTAACCAAACCCGTACCCATATCCTAAAATCTTACCCACCACCCGCACCCGCACCCTCACCTGGGTATACATTTTGTCCCATACCCACACCCGCGCGGGTAAGAAAACCCGTGGGTAATACCCACCCAGGAACAACACAACAAGACAATATAATATCACAACATATAAGTAAAATATCAGCATATATATTCATCATTTATTCAATAAAATAGCATACATATTTCAAAGGACCAACAAATCAAGCACAAGGAGTTGCATATGTGAAAATAACAGCATTACATTACAATATAAGTTGAGTAATAAAATAGTACTCCCTCCGATCGGAAATAATTTATTACTTATATAAGGTCATCACCCATATGGTCATTATTCCAAGTCTCAAAGTCTCTAGAAGAGCTCTCCAAGTCTCCATGTTCATGGCCGGGTAGGTGGGTATGCGGGTGTGGGTTATGCATTATCATACCCACACCCGCTATACCCATTGGGTGGATATATTTTGCCATTTGCATACCCATGGGTTTATGTTTTCTACCATACCCTCACCCTAATGGGTAAGAACCCGCTGGGTAAGTGGGTAATGGCCATCGAAGAGACTCACGCGTGGACGCATGGTCAACCAGCCCAGACATGCGTGAGTTCCCCTCCCTCCTTCCCCTCCTCCCGTCCTCGAATTCCTATGATTCCCACCGGTGAGTGGAGCCATGCGACCCACTCCGTCGCCGGCTCGCTGCTGCTGCGCTGCCAGAAAGGATGCAACGTGTGCAACATCCTTGCCGTCCAGAGATCCAGCCGCGGGAAAGCGAAGCACCACTCGTGAATGGGCTTCCTCCTGGCCTCCTAGGCGTATGCCCTACATCGTTGACGAGGTTTATCCCCGGCAATGCCCATGTTTCGGGGCTTTCGATTCATGGAGAGCATGTGGGCGCTTGGCGGATTCGACGGCTTCAGACAGAAACAGGGGGTGCACACGAATTTACCCAGGTTCGGCCCCCCGGAGGGTAAAGACCTACATCCTGCTTGTCTGATCTTGTATTGCTGGTATATGTGGAGCTGTTACAATGGCACGCAGATGCAATCTGGCGGAGGTGGGAGGAGATGGCGTGGCTGGCCTATGCGAGGTTGTGTTGTAGGCTATGCGAATCTGCCCGTCTAGGGGGGCGCCCTTGGTGGCTTTATAGATGCAGCCAGTCAGGGTTTACAAATATTTCTTGCCTTCTACTCCAAGTCGAAGTGCTGGGCTTTGCGGGCTTCGTGTATCCGTCGAGCAGGCTTCTTCCTTGGCAGGAACCAGGTAGGCAAATATCGAGGACCGAGGGGTCATACCCTCGTCAATCGTCGAGCAAGAGGGCAGCGTGCGTGATGTCCTCAACGGCCTCTTCCTCATTTCCGCTCTGCTGACCGTCGCCTCTATCCTCCTATCTCGCTGGTACCCGCCAGGTTTCGACAACCCGATGTTGGCGGGTATGGTGGAGATCTGGACCCGATGGCCACTATATCTTCAAATCTTCGACTTGGTCTTTCGACTTATGTTTTACTATAAAGTCTCGCAAGGGGGTTTTGATGAACAAGCCTGGCAACTCTAACGGATCAAGAGGCCAGTTAACTGCCGGAACAGATACTTGTCACCTACTTCAAATTCAATTCCCTTGGACTTGAATTCGGGAAACCGGTCAAACCAATTCTTTTGCCGCATTTAGGACTTACAAACAATGAATCCAAGTGATTCTCAGGGTACCCAGTGCGTCCACCAGGATTTTCTTCGCGTCGTAGACACGGATAAGTACCAGCAGAGCGCATCCATATGCGTATACCAGGCCACACAGGACGGATCCCGGGGTCTTACCTTCGCGATATATTTCAACCACGGCATTCAAGTTTTGTCGCGATGACGCAACTCGAGAATCATATGTCGCAGCCTTGTTTGACTGTTCCAATGTGCCAAATATTCGGGTTATTTAACCTTGATTGATGAAACTCCCTCCCGATGGTAGTAGTGAAGCTTTCGAAATCTCCTTGCGTCTTTTCCTCCATTATTCATGATAAAGCATCGTCGGGTGCGCGCCCAGCGCTCCCGATGGTAGTAGCCCCCGAGGCTATAGTCAAAAAAAATCTTATTTCGAGTATAGGCTCAAAGACATTGTGCCTTCCTTCATGTCATCAAATCGTAGCTTTACTCAATAATATCGTCGGGTGCACGCTCAGCGCTCCCGATGGTAGTAGCCCCCGAGGCTATAGTCGAATATTTTCGGGTATAGACTCAAAGAATCAGTTTTCCTCCATTGATCTCTTTGTTTCTTTTCATCAATTTTTCGGTGACTTCCTTGGTCATCATCAAGACGCAGATATGTCACATCAGACCTTCTTCTGAATGTTCACCTTACTAGTGTCCACTACTATCACAGTACTTGTTTTCGTGTTACTCGAATGTTCATGACATCATTAATACAATTAATCTGTTCGCAATTGTGACTTGATGCTGACCATTATCCGTGGGCAGCGTAGTAATTTCGCAATATCCCTGCCCGTTAGTGGGCTGCCGTTTCCGCTCCTTGCGCCACGTCTCAGCCCACGTTCCTTCCTCGGGAAACTATATAAGGGGGAGAGTGGGGAATTTTACTGTTTACCAGCTTCCTTGCTTCTGCCGCTGCCACCATTGTTGCTAACCTTGCGCCCCTCTGAGCTCCCGCATAGCCCCCGAGCGCAACCCATAGATGCGTGTCAAGACTTGTGCGCAGAAGAACAAGATGGGCAAGAGCATCACTGCAAACTCCGCGACCAGCTGGGTGCCCTCTGATTTCAAGCAGAAGGATCTGGAAAAGGCCCAAGCCGATGGCCTCATCTCCGACGATGACCAGGTCATCTTCCCAAGCACCGATCGCATCCCCAAGCCCCCGAGCGGCTTCCGAGTGATGTTTCTCGCCTTTCTCTTACGCGGTCTTTCTTCCCAGCCCACGAGTTCCTTCGTGGGCTACTTTTTGTGTATGGTGTGCAGCTTCACCAGCTCACACCAAACTCAATCCTTCATATTGCTTGTTTTATCACCCTCTGCGAATTGTTTCTGGGGATCGAACCCCACTTTCTTCTCTGGAAATTTCTCTATCGGCTCCGCCCCAGTGTCGCTTTATCAAAAAAGCCTGAACTGGGCGGAGCTGTTGTTTCTATTCATGCTGAATCTCAGTACTTAGAGTTTTCCATGGCTGCCTCGGTACAAGGTTGGAGGAAAAAATGGTTTTATATCAAAGATCGGAAAGTTTCTTCCCCTGACCAGTACGGCATTGCCCCTTTTGATGCCTCCAAAGAAGTGAAAAAAATTGACCTCATGGGATTCGCCTCCAACTGAAGCTGAGATGGAGGAAATCAAACCACTTCTAGCCCGCATTCAGGCTCTGAAAAGTGGTAAAGGAGGTGCACTTTCGGGCACACAACTTATGGCGTTTTTCCTGCAACGTCGAGTTCAACCCCTTCAACATCGTCTCTCCAAACTGTGGTCTTATTCTGGCTTGGGAGATTCTTCTCGAGTATCTAATGATCTTATGGAGAAGAAAGATCTCGACAAGCAAGTGAGAGCTCTTACTACTCTCACTAAAGATCATGAAGTTGCGGATTTGGCTGCTAGATACTTCGACTCCAAACATCCCTTGCCTGCGGTATGTATACTGTCCTCATTTTACTTGTCTTCTTGTACTTCATCGCTGTTTTTTCTTACAATTATCGACTTGTTTTCCTTTTAGGATCACCAGTCCCTTGCATCTCGCCCTCCTCTTCCAGAGGGAGGAGCCCTTCAGGATGTGCCCGTTTCCGCTGCCTCCGAAGCCCCCGAGGCTGAGGACAGCCAAGAAGGAGACGAAGTCAAAGATTCTTTGGAAGGGACCAGCTCGACTACGTTGCCTCCTCCTGCACTTTCCGAAGACCTTGGTCTTAATAAGAAGAGGAAACATGTGACGGAGCTCCTTTCTTTGAGTACTTCGGCGCACAAGAATGTGATCGGGGAGACCTCTATGCTGGAGGAAGGAGTAGAGCTTTTCGACCTCTTGGACTTGTAAGTATTTTGCTGCTGTTTTCATATACTCTCTTTTCTTCCTTGTCGACTTGGACAGAGTACTCTATCTTTTGCTTCCTTTTCAGTGACGAGGAGGACCCAAAGAGATTTGCTGCTACTGCCACTATTACTGATACTCATGTTCCCGAGGAACCACCTTCACAAGAGGTTGATCCAGTGGTAAAATCTCCAAAGGCTCCAAGGGCTCCTGTTAAAAAGGTCATCGCTATTCGTGGTTCCAAGCGTCTGAAGAAGTCGACAGATGCTGGTGCTTCCCTTGAGACCCATCAGTCCACGAGCTCCTCCGGCGATGTGCGTGTTGATACTGGTATGTTTTCTTTTGTTTCCTGCGTGATCTTCATACTCACGTAATTTTTCTGGACAGAACTTGATGAAGAAGTTTGTCACTTTGGGTACTGAATGTGTCGAGTATTTGAAAGCTACTAGGGCTTCCGAGGGTAATCTTCTTTCCTATACTTTGCTTGTCTTGAGTGCCTTTCTTTGCTGCTTTATTTGACTTTCTTTTCCCTTTTTGAATTGCAGATGCTTTGGCGGCAGCTAATGCTCGCATTTTGTCTCTGGAAGCTGAACTCGAAGCTTCCAGAAAAGCTTTTGATGCCGCCACTGCTGCCAAATCCACTGCTGAGAAGTCTACTAAATCAGCATTGGCTAAGGCGAAGAAAGCGGAGAAGGCCCTCTCTGACGCGAATAAGGAGCGCATCCAGCGGGAACAGGCCGTGACTGATCGGCTTAATAAAATGTCTGCTCTTGCTGGAGGTGCATACCATGCCTTTCTCTTCTTTTGTCGAGTTGCCCGCTCTTATGCTTGCTGATCTGTGCTTTGTCCTCTGCCTTTGTTTCCTTGGTTGTGTAGAACGTACTGGGGTGTCTTCGTCATCTTTGCAACCAGACGATGATTCTCTCATGGCCGCAGTTAACTTGCTGGAAGCGAACTGGATTTCTGTCCAGGAGATCTTCGAGTTGGTTAGCCGCGTGCTCACGCGGATTTTCATCGGGTTGTGGCCCAAGCAAAGAGCGGAGATGCCAGATAATGATTTGAAGAAACTTGCCAAGGCCTTTGACACCCCCGACGATCCTATCCTTCTTATGAAGGGCCGCTCCGTGAAGCGAGGTGCCGAGGGGGCCATTGCGCTTACATACGCACATGGTGAGGAGGTCAACTGGGAGAAGGTGAGCTCTTCCCGCGGTCGACCCCTTTCGGAGTTGAGAGTTTTCTTCGAGAAGGCAAAGAAGTACGCGCCAGGCATCGTATCGATAATTTCTCCTTCGGCGGCTTCTATGACCTCTGCTACGCCGGTTTCTTTGACTCCGGTGACAAGTGGATCCGTGCCTCCTCCCAACGCTGGTGCTACCTCTCCCACGCCTACTTCTACTGCAGACCCTGAGGCTGAGGTGGCGTAGACTTAGCCTCCCTTTATAATCTTCATTTCTTTTGATGTGGAGAACTTCTAGTTATATTTTGCCCGAGAACTAGTCAGAGGGCTTGTACTCATTGTAAATACTTTTCTTTTATGAAATGTCTGGCTTAAATGTGGTTTCTGAGATGTTATTTTCTTCTTTCTGCTTGGCTTCCAGCCTGTGCGTGCTGGTGGATCGTCGGGTTGTGGTCGAGCTTCACCTCCCGCCCATATTTTCGACTCCGGAGTTCCTTTGCCTCCTCATCCTTCGTGTCGGTGTTCTGAACACTTGTTGAGAATTTCAGACCTTGAAAGCCGTTTGTCCTTGATGAAGCGCCAGGCACAGATGGCTATGGACAAGGCCAGTAAATCTTGCGGCTTTATGAAGCAGATGTCCAAACTCGAGGATAAAGTGCCGGGTCTGACGGCCCAGATTGTGCATCTTGAAGAATGTGATTCCTTTCTCGTTGGTATTGTTGAATCTGTCTGCGAGATGTTGCGATGTGAGGTTCCTTGCAACTTTTCCTCTTTTTCCCCTTTACTCCATTACTACTAGCCAATGACTTCTTATTATCGCAGGCACGTGCTTGGACTTCGTTGGCGAAACTCGTCGGGTTTCTAAACGAACCGCGGCTCTTGAGAAATCATCAGAGGGAGTCGAAAGTTTGTGGTCTGATCCCCGGCGCCGTCGTGCTATTGTGCTTCTTCAAGATCATGCTCAGCACATCGGAGAAGCTGTTGATGGTTGTCGAAGATCTTTGACTACCATGTATTCTGTGATGCTCCCTCGTAATCCTCTTCCTGGAACCTTTCCGCAGCTACTCGACGCTTTTAGATCTAGTCAGCGAATTCATCGACTGATAGAACTCAACTTAGTGGCTAGTGCAAATTTTGCGCTTGGTTGGACATGTAAGTGGCATCCAAGGCTTAATTATAGTTCCATGTCGCTAAGTTTGCCTCCAGGGTGGGCTATGTTGCGAGTCCATAAGGATGCTACTCTTCAACCAGCAAGGAGGCTCATAGCTAGGTTACTTCAACAAGATGTCGCGTTTTTCCGCGAGCATCACTATTTAGATCTTTTGGGCGTAGATGATTCTGATCAGCCACTGCTGTCACATTTGTATGTTTTTGTGTGTAGAACGCGAGAGTTTTTGTTTTCTAACTCCTTTCGTCCGAATTTTTGTTCTCAAGGCGTTTTACCTTTGCGGATTTTAGTGTGTTTGCCACATTTTTTGCTTAAAGACACGTAAAATCGAATAAGACGAACTTTTGTCTTTATTTATGCTTATAATGTAAGATACATAGGGTTGCCCAAGAGATCCGGCCAATGACCTGTGTTTTGGATCTAGAGGGTATTGCCCGGGAGTAACTCGTGGCTTTTACAGCCTTATTTTTCTACTCTACTTTTTTGTTCGTCTTGTCACCTATGTCGCTTGAGTCTTCTCTTCTTCTCCTGTAGGCTTCTCTTGTTCTGAGGGCTGTACCCGCGGTTTCTTCACTTCTGGCTCTGCTGGGTGTCCTTCGAGTTGTTGTGTAACTCCTGTAGTCACGCTTTTTGCTTTGTAATTGGGTTCTTCGTAGCTTGCCATCATGCCGAAGTTTTGGGCCATCTTGTGAAATTCCTTGTCACATAGATCTGATAGCTTGAAGCTTTCTTTAACCGTAATAATTCCATTGGGTCCTGGCATTTTTAATACCAGGTAAGTGTAGTGAGGTACTGCCATGAATCGCGAAAACGCGGGTCGCCCAAGGATCGCATGATATTGTGATGGCCAGTCCATGACTTCGAAGTCGAGTTTTTATCTTCTGTAATTTTGCCTATTTCTAAAGCAAACGTTGAGTGCTATTCGACCAAGTGGATAGTTAGCGCTTCCTGGGATTATTCCATGGAAAGAACAATCAGTTGGTTTCAGGAACTCCAATGAGATGTGCATTGCTCGCAGAGTTTTTGCATATATAAGATTTATGCCACGTCCTGCATCCATGAATACTCTGTCGACATCGTACGTCCCAATTTGGGCTTTGAGTACCAAAGGCGCATTTCCTGCCCGAGGTACTGTTATTGGATGATCATCTCTGCCGAATTCTATGGGTTGCTCTGACCAGTGTAGATATTCGTTGTTGTTGGGGGTGAAGTTATTGCGAGGCTCACTTGTCGAGTTATGCTTTTCTCTTCTTTGTTCGACTTGGGCACTGACTGTATCATTGATGTGATGTGCCCTTTGGATGGAACATATCCTTCATCATCGTTGCGTCCCTGGTTCGGCTGATCTTGACCCTGAGGGACTCCATTGTTTCCTTGTTGATTTGCAGGTGCGTTGCCTGTGTTTCCTTCGTATCCCTGCCTTTTTGTTTCGGCTTGCTTGTTTAGCGCTGCTTCCTGTAGTTTCAAGAATGTCGTGCAATCTTTCATCGCGTGTCTGGATACTCGTTTCCCATCGACAAACACGGAGTGTATATGATATGGTCTATTTAGCATATCCTCTGGCGATGGGTTGTACTCTCTAGATTCTCTTGGCTGAAACTTTTTATAATCTTCTTTTCCGTAGCTACGGTATCCCGAGCTTTTACGGTCGTTACCTTGGTAGCTGTTGTCCTTATACCCTGCGGCTACTTGGCTGTGAGATCCATAGTTGTCGTAATTGAGGGATCTTCTCCTTTGGTCTCCATATCTGTTCCCTCTATCATCCTTTGGCGATCGTGTCCGTTTGTTGTTGCATGCATCTTCTCCATCCGCAAATCTGTTTGCTACATCCATTAGATCTGATACTGTTTTTGGCTTGATTCTGCCCATCTCTTCGACTAGGTCTCCTCGCCTTAACCCAACTATAAATGCATCTATTACTCTTTCGTCTGAAACTTTGACTGCTGAATTTTTGATGATTCTCTATCTTTGGATATATGCCCTTAATGTCTCACCGCGTTGCTGTACGCAGGCTTTGACTTCTTCTATGGATGCTGGCCGCTTATATGTCGACTTGAAGTTGCTCGTAAATTGCTTTGTAAGCTCTTCCCAGCTTCCAATTGTTTCTTTTTCTAATTTGCTCAACCATGACCTTGCCGCGCCGGTGAGGTGTAATTGCAAACTTTGCATAGCTGTTTGCTTTGTTCCTCCCAATATTTTTACTGCTTGCAGATAATCCGAGAGCCATGACTGTGGCTCCTGGGATCCGTCGTATTTTTGCTGGTCATGGGGTAGTTTGAAACCTTTGGGTACTGGCGTGGTGCGAACCCTGTGGGTAAAGCATGATGCCCCCATCTCTTTTTTGTCGTCTTTGTAATCGTATGTCTTATTTGGAGACCTGGATCTTCGGGTTCCTCCATACTTTGGGCTTCTATGTCGCCTTGGTGATGGTGTTCTAGATCGTCGACTGCGGCTCCTATGCCGAGGACTATTGTGACGGCGTGGTGATCTTGGCTTATGGGTTCCTTTGTTGTGATATGCCTCCTCCTCTTTCGCTGATAATTTGTTGCCTACCATCTTCAATCCATTTAGTGCTGCCCGGTGCATATGTTCCCTCGGGTCTCCTGGGTTTGGTCGTGTTGTATGTAGGTATGCTTGGACCAATGCTGCTTTAGGAGTTTTTGGTATGATATTTTCTTGCTCGTCGACCGATAGGAAAGATGAGTCGAGGTTTTTAGAGATGCTTTGCCTTTCTGAGTACTCGAGGTTTTCAAACCTTGATCCATGTCGACGATGCCTTTTGTTTGTGTATGACGCGTCACTACATGCTCTGCGAGCAGCGTCGCTTGCTGCAATGGCTGAGTCTTTCCTCTTCTGTATTTCAATCCTCTCATTCGCTAGTTGCTTCGCCTGCTGCCTTAGAGCGTAGTGGTACCCCAGAAGCATATTTTTGCTGGAGTTTGTTGGTATTGGCGTGTTGTGCTCCACGGCTGTCTTGATTGTTCTCCACTCGTCGACTGATAGCCGAACTTTCTCCCTAGTTGCGAGGGAGTCTACAGTTTCTCCTTCTGCTAGATGATTCACCCCTCTATTTATATTTGCTGGATTGAGTACTGGATTGTTGTTTTCATCGAGTTCTTCTGAGTTGTCTCCTGTGATGGCGAGTACCTGGTATCGATTGTCGAGTTTGCTGTTGGAACTTGAGAAGATCGAATTGTCATCTTCAGAAAGCTCTAATCCTGTCTTCCAGGTGTCTGTTGATTTATCTGAAGTATCGTCATGGCAAATTATGAGATCTTCGAGTTGAACTTCTAAGTCAAAATTCTCCATGGTTTCGTCACCTCCTGCGAATTTTCCTTCTTCTACTTCTGCTAAGATGACCGGCGAGTTTACCTCGCTGGAAGAGCCTTCTGATGATTCTGACATTGCTACTGTCTTAGGTTCACTTGCCGACGGACCCGGTTTCGTCGGATCTGAAAGGCGGATTGAACCTAGTGATCCGACGCGAAAGTTTAGACTTTCGATCGTCAAATCCATATCTTGATCCACGCTCTCGAATACTTGCGTGAAACTTGACTGGTGAGGTTGAAAATCGACGGTTCCGAAGGGTATCTAGATTTCGTCGACTTTAGGACTGCTGTTGGCTACAAGCGAAAAAGCCGTCGAATTCATGATTCCAACGCCCAGAGTCCCCACGGTCGGCGCCAATTGGCGAGGGGTAACTCGACAAATGTCCTAGATGAAGGACTTAGGATCGGGGAGAGAGGGCGTCGGATGAACTCGAAGGTGAAATCAGTCAAACAAGGTGGCTATCAAAAGTAAACGTGGGTGTAAACCTGGCTTGCTTTTAATCTGTCCCTTACCGTCCCATCCTGGCCCCTATATATAGGTGGCCAAGTCTCAGGGATCGGGAGGGATCCGATATAGATTACAATACCGAGATACGATATGAACTCGTATTTTGACTAACGTTACAATTGGTCTTAGCTTAACGGGCCTCAGGGGTACTCAACTGTCGGGCTCTATTATCTATACCCTTGTCAGCAGGGCTCCGTCGGCCCGAGCACCACAGCCCCGCCTCCACCACCGCCTGAAACAGCCGCCACCACGGCCCCGCCGGCGCGAGCACCACAGCCCCGCCTCCACCTCCGCCAAAAACCGCCGCCACCATCGCCAGAAGACCACCGCCGCCAACGCGAGCCGAGTAGGAAGAGAAAGAATGAAAAAGCACTGAACTGAGGCAGGCCGAGACCGGGGTCAACACGCCTCGTATCCAAACCGACATATCGCATGCAGCCCGAAGCCCAACACGCGTCCCCAACACGCATCTGGAGCGACAGCTAAACACCAAATCAGTCACTGCACCTGGGTCCCACCCGCGGGAAACAACGAGAGCGCTCCATTTGCTTCGACACTACAGATTGGAATAGATTCCTAATTTCGTATCCTTGCAAATGGACAGACAATTGGAGTTGGAGCGGTCACCGCGGCTTCTTTGCACTGTTTGGCTGTACTGTGAGCGAGACAAGAATCATCAGACAAGAATTGCACATGCACAATGAGAATGAGTAGTGTTCATGTCCGTACAGTGGCTTGTATATATGTTCCAACAAGTGGCCTGGCTGTACCTAAAGCGCCCTGTTTTGTCAATTGGAACCACCAACTTGCTTGTGTTGCATCTTTAAGGAATTAGTCTTGGCTGTCTGGTCTGCTGGAAAAGTCTAGAAGCAAAAGGAGATCTATGAGGACTAGGAATGCAAGCAAAAAAAATACTATACTTAACCTCTACAGAATTTCTGTTAACTTAATTACTTCGATTCCTATTTTATTTACCTATAGACCACATCCAGAGTTTACTTTGAATTAAAGGATGTTGAAAAGTAAGAGTATTTCATGCATATCAAGTCAAACTTACATATGATTTTGCATCCTTTTCTTCTTAATTTATGCTAGCAAGTTCGTTAGGTTTGCAAATATTTATACGCATACCACTTGCTAGTAGGTATAGTTAGTCCATAGTTCTATACTCTATGAGTGGCTAAGCCAGAAGTGCGGTGCCAAGCTTCATACACTAGCCAGTGCAACCAAAAGAACTGACGAAAATGACTAATGCAATCCACCTATATACTTTAACACAATACTCATGCGTGACGGGGAGACAAATCAACACATGTATAAACTCAAAGGTAGGTGACTCAGATATATGAATCAAGAGGACTATATGCAAACACCGAGGGACAACATCAATTTTAGGATGAATTGCAAAAGCCAGGATTCAAACTCGAGACCCTAGCCAACACAACCCGTTTGAATTGATGGAAAAGGCTAGTGCAATCCATTTATACACTTTAACATGTAGCATGTGACATCCCCGATTTTTTCACAAATAATCACTGGTCCAAAGTGACCGCATGACATGATAAACTGATAGCTCGGCTTAGATCCGGTTCACATTGAATCATATAGTGAAATAATATTTCTATTGTAGAGGGCTAGATGATAATAATGTACATATGAAAGGTAGATATGGGCATCAATGCAAGCATAATGCACTGATTTTAGGTGATATATGTAAGGTAGATATATACTTCCTAATGCTACGATCCGATCATATGAAATCGATATGGTCCATGGTTTTCGCCCAGCTTCCTGTTAATTAACTGGACAAAAAAAATCATTCATAAATCAATGAGGCAAATCTTCTGCATCCATTTCAAAAAATATCGATATGGTCCCTAGGCATCTATACGGTATCATATCGTGTAGTCAATGTTAAGGGCATATATTGTACTTGATGTGGCGAATTAGTGATGCATTTTTCTACCGACGATTCTCTAGTTCCATCTGTCCTCTCTCACACATGCAAACTGCGAATCAAGAGATCCCCTTGTTGATTTCGGTTCCAAAGCACGCATGCTTACGTTTTACGTGCATGTCGAGAAATTGACTACCAAGGCATCAACCTAGCTAAACACCCCTCGACCTCTCAAATTAGCATCTCTAAAGTGATCGGACGAGATCACGCCTTTACGCCTTGATTCTTAGCTCGAATTTTCTTTATCGCAAGGATTCTACCCTCATGCTAATTGCTGATTTGCGTGCCTCGAAGTCCGGAAACTGGAACTATAATCATATCAGAACGTGCTTAGCTTGCTACTAGCTAGGCCGGCCGGCTGAGCACTTTACTCACATAAACATTTCGTTTCATGCATGTGGCAGCTGCGGAAGCTACGTGCAATTGCTCTAGAAGGCAAGTACTTGCTTAATCCTTGAATTAGGCTTGGAATATTGGAATCGCACGCGCGACGAGATCAGGAAAAGGTACACACTTGCATTTGCAAATCTGAAGAAGTAGCCGACAGAAACCTGCCAAGAGAACCAAACTTTAGTTAGGTGGAGGCAGATCTTTGACTAATGGCGCCATGAGTCCAGGCATCATGCCTCTCTGTTACTGTTAGCTAATTATTAAGCACCTTCTGCAGATTGTTTTGAGCAGTGTTTACAGAGAAAGAAAGCTGTGCAGAACGGCAGATGCAATGCATGCATATGATGTGATACAGTATTGGCGATGTGATGCCATTTTGCATGTGTTTGATTTGTCGTAAAGGCACCTGGGAAACCGTAAAGGAGTTGGAGAGAACATTTCCTTTATATTTTCTTTTCTCGTGGGATAGAGAAAATTAGGACGGGCGCCAGACCAGGAAGAAGGAAATATTTGGCCATGAAAGGCGAGCGCGGCTGCTTCGCGTCCCAGAAATGTTATTTTGCGCTATTGCGCGAAGAAAACAGAAAAGACGTGGAATCATGTAAGATCCCTGAAGTTGAGTTGTTGAGAAAATGGGGATGGAAAATCATTTGATGCATGTAGACATGTAAACGGAACGTAATAGGATTGAATTTACCTCATATGATATTCTTTACAATATATTTCTTTCGGTTTCGGAGCAGAGGGGATAATAACTTATTGTGGATCCAAATGAGATATATCAACTGGGGATTCGAATTGGAACGGGGCGGTCTCAGACTAGAAACAATAGTAGTTGAATCACATTCTTGTAGACAGATAATTACATTTCTAGCAAAATTTAAGAGGATTTAACTTTCCAGCCTTGTTGTAGAAGTCAATTATTTAAGAAAATAGAGACTATTTTATGCTAGTCTATCGGTGGTAAAATTCATTACAATACATGCTCGTTGAACGAATCCGGTCACTCAATAACTACAAAATTTGTTAGACCGGCCTTAACTTTTGACTCGAAAATCTTGAAATTTCACATAATCCTAATTAATTGTTGAAAAATCCGTAGATCATGCTATATGCTACACCATAACATAAACCATATCCGGTAGCTCACTTCAGAATTGGATATTTTTATTCACAAATTTTAAAAATCAGATATGGATGCTTTAAAATAGATTTGGAACCAAATTTTGTGTGTGAATTATTCTACCAATTTACACCCCTAGATTTTTTTTTGAGGGGAAACAGTGGCTCTTTATTACTCTATAACAATGTTCATAGGAATACAAAAACCATAAGACAAACCTGACGTCCAAACTCACTAGCCACTGAACTACGAACCACAACATGGGCTTCAGAATATGAAAACTTATTCTTAAATTTAAAAACTATACTACTGAACTCCTGAGATTTTGATTTGATCTCCTGGAGGATCATGCTATAACTGCCTTCAAACGACTTCTCCATATCCCTGGTGACTGTTAGGCAATCCGAAGCCACAACTATTTTCTGAAGGTAAAGATCCTCGGCAAGGGCTAAAGCTTCCCTGCATGCCATCGCTTCGAGCATCGTTGGATCAACAATTCCTTGTATTGTTAGGGCCGAGGCACCAAGGAAAGATCCATCTTCTCTCCGGCATACCACACCTAGGGCACCACCATTGCTGGTATTTGATACTGTCGCATCAACGTTCATCTTCGCATAGCCCAGCGGTGGCGGGATCCATCTCGGCTTGGGCAGCACCGAGCTCTTCTTCGCATCAATCTTCTTTGCCGAACAATAGAAAGATCACGTAGATAATTCTCAATGAACAAGTGTGCTGAGAGGGGGCTTTGGAACATTTACACCCCTAGATGATGCATGCATGTTGAGTGATGCTGTCTATCTAGGGGCTCGGCTGCGGTATACTACATGGTTGGCCTGCCAACCAGGCCCACAGTAATCTGAGTAATGTAATGTGCCGGCTTGAAACTTGGATTAGTTGACCAGTCAAGGACTCAGGAGTCGGGACAGGGGAAGTCAAGCAGCTGAGCTGTAGCACGCAATAGTTGAACGAAACCCCTACACGTACGAAAAAAGATCATCCGATTTTTGTACGACACTTAATCCAACGATGATGCTGCATGCTTAGCAAGGGATGGATGGTTCTCTTGAATTGTCATACAGAGATCGGATAAAAACTGTCGTATGTATAGCATTGTTCATAGTTGAACATGAGTACTAGGTCTGGCAGAAGTTGGACAGCGAGAAGGAGAATGCCTCGTATTCAAATTGCTCATTATGTTGGATAGAAAACGATGATCTGAAATAGGACAGCATTGCGTCGGGACCTCTAAAAATATCGCTCTTAGCGAGTTGAACCGATGACTCGCTCACGTCAAGTTTTTCCTCACTCATCGGCCCACCATAAAAATCGGCCCAGGTATTTCGCACGGAACACGCAACTGGGTCGGCATTTTTTGGTGAATCCTATATGCCGCTTAAGCGGCGCCTCCTGCTGGCGCCGCACAGCCTTTGCACTGGATATTGGACTATCCAATGTTTAGGTCCAAAGTCCGTTCCACATAATTGGATCCAATGTCCAGTGAGGTCTCTGGTCCAACTGAATCCAACAAAAATTTAGTCCAAAACCTGTTGGACTAACATTGATCCAATTCCAGATTTAGGCTTAAGCCTCACCAGTATCTCCACACAATTTGTCTCGGTATTTTATCATAGAGGCAATGCGGTCCTCCCAGTGATACCTCAAGAGACAAGCGTTATGTGCCGGTTACCGGATAGACGGACCTGTTCAGTCACTCACTTGTGTAGTCTCCATGTGCCACTCATCACCATTCACCAAGACCAGTAACCCACACGAGTGGGGCATGATGACGAGCCATGTCAGTTGAGCTTCATACCATTTTCAGCAGCCGTGCTGTCCTCCTAACATTGCCACTTTTTACACCGACTTTTACTCCAGAGAAGGCAATCGATATCTGATCTCGATCGGTGCCTTCCTCCAGCATTCACCATTCATCCCTCCTCTAGTCCTCTTCCTCCTCGTCTCAACTCTCAAGTTCTCCCCTCCAAGGATTGGATTGGATCAGCCATGAACTACGGCGAGCTGCTCCCGGCGGTCATGGCCGTGTCCGCCATCTGCGGCAGCGTGTTCGGATTCATGATGGCGACACGGCCGCCGGTCTGGGCGCGCCCCGCGGTCGCGGTCTTCGACGACTGGTTCGTGCGTGCAGTGAACAGGTGTGTGCGCGCGCTGCAGCGTCCGCTTCGCGCTCCACGCTTGGAGCTCTGATCGGCTTTGCCGCTTCGACCTCGAGCTCGAGAAGAAGGCGGCCTCGACCTCGTCCACAACCAGTCATCTCACCTAGCTAGTACGCGTTCAGTCCTGGATGCTTTGGCTTGCGTTTAAGTTTAGTTAAGGTTAAGACAGTACGTGAATTTGCTGTGATTTCGCACTCTGTATGTGAGAGACAAGTTGATCGATCTCACCTAGTAGTATTAATCCTCTGGTTCTCAATATGGCAGTATTGATCTTGTTCTTCACCGAGCTAATGAAAAATTTAGATTGTTATTCTGCTATCTCACCTAGTATGCGTTTCTCCTGGATGCTTTAGCTTACGTGAATTTGCTGTGATTTCGCATTCTGTAAGTGAGAGACAAGTGAATCGATCTCATCTGTATAATTAAGTTCAGATTTGTATTGCGGCTATTATTCGTGAAACATGTTACGCTTTTGAACTGTCTTTTAACGCTGCATTACAGTGAAGCTGTACATCCTGAGGAGACAGTAGTTATCTGCCTTCATAACGTCCTGTAGCCAATGCTGCAGATTATGATGTCGCTTTTACATTCAGATATCTGGAAACAAACACAACCAAACAACTATTTTTTTGAAACACAACCAAACAACTTGACCACACGCAATCACATAGAGATACTGTGAAAACTTGCAGGCAATTTTCTGAACAGGGAACATTAACACTGCACAAAACGACAGAACCACTCAATCGATTATAAGGAATGTGAAAGCAGTTTGCTTCTCTGTAATACAACCGGACAGATAACTCATGGGCACAAGGTCTGAGCCTCCCATGCAGTAAATTACACAAATGGTACAAGTACACTACAGAGGATACACCGGCAATGGTAAACAAAAACTAGCGGCAAACAGATCTACTTATTGCTGGTAACAAATCAAATTGCCTACTGATGAGTCTGATCTATATTAAGGGTTTGTAATCACAGATATGTCACACTTGAGCAAAACCTGCAAGACACAACAAAGGCTACATGAGTATGGATGGCAGAAATAATCCTATTAACTCATTCGTATCAAAAGGCATAAATTGATAAAATTGTCACATCTTTCAGGCAAAAGAAAACAGTTTGATTAAGATCGGTTTATGTAATGTTCACTATTGCAGTCATTAGATATTCAGAATAGCAGAAGACCCATTCAGAAGATAGTTTTAGATGGCAGTGAAATTAAGCCAAGAGCATAACTAACAGAAAAAGTTTATGCTGGACCAAAATTAGAAGGGCAATTTGTTTCCATGAAAATAGGATATTTACGTTTACTTGAGTTTAAAAAATCATGTCAAGTGAAATCCGGCTACAGAATCAAAGTTTCCTCTGATTAGGGTTAAAAACATGTGGAAGAAGCAGCTGAGCACACCTTCTAGAGTAAGAGTACAATCTCACTACAAAGCTATGTACAATGATTATTGCATATTTCATAAGAAATATTACTGTGAAGTAACTAACTATGATCACGTTTCAAGATCACTCACGGACTAGGTTCAGGACATCAATGCAGGTTAAGTAGTTCTCAAATAGGAGTAGTCCATGATCTAACAGTCATAATAAGTACGCTACGCATCCTATTGCCGTTTCTACTAGGAGCAGTTCTCAAATTGTCATTTCCTTCGACAGTCATTGTGTATTCGTCTATTTGACATATCCCAATCAAATGTTGATGTTAGTAATATATCGAAGACAAGTGTGTCTACACTTCTTTTCAAGTCAACCACATGCAAACAGAGCCAACTTATTTCTCTATTTCTCAACTAGGAATAGTAGTACATGATCCAACAGACATGATAATATGCTATCCCATCCTATTCCCATTTCCACTAGTAGTTCTCAACTTCACATTTGCTCCTACAGTCATTGTGTCTTTTGTCTATTTGACATATCCCCATTCAGATGTTGCTGTTACTAATAGTCAAACTCAGATAGCCAACTTATTGCTCCATTCCCAAGAAAACAGACAACTGTGCCACTTATGAAAACCGCCTATGAAAAATGAAGTGATGATAGAAGGTATACCTTGTATAAAATCATTCCATTTATGACCATTTGGTCCTTTATACTGTTCTAGGTAGCCTGATATAAAATAACATGAAGTCAAATGAAATATACAAGTGTGACATGACATATACGGGTGATGGGGCAGAACTATTGAGCTTGTAATGCAGCAATAAACATACTATTAGTCATGCAGGAGTTACAAGATGCATGCAGAAATGCTATGAGCAAACAAATGATAAAACAAGTGAAATTTACCTTGGCATATGGGGCAAAAATGGCCTTGACATCTTCGAACACCTCAGGAATCAGTTTTGCAGCATTTATCTGACCAAACAGCATGTTGGTCAATAAGTATCAAAGTGAACAGATTCCAAAAGAAGGGCCGTGATTATCAGAAATCCTAAGTCGACATAACGATCAAAATAAAGATTATTATTCTCGTAGATGATTTCTTCAAACTATTGTGTTTCCTGTCCTATTTATAATGTTCCTGCTTTTATGTTGACATGCATTTCTTTCAAGTACTCAGTCGTTGTGGAAGTGCAGTAGTACCTCTTTAACCTTCTCCTTCGCCCTATAGTACTCAATTACAGGCAAACTGGATTCAGCAAAAACATTGAATCTCTTCCTGATAGTTTCTATGTTGTCATCAACTCTTCCCTGCAAAATAGTACGAATTGTTGGAAACAAGGGGTGATTTGACAACGATACATATGCTAAAAAGAGGGAATAAGTTATGAAGGAAACCTCATTGCGTCCCAAAAGACGTTTTTCCATCTCTTCCTCAGAGCAATTAAAGAACAGCACAAATGCAGGAGAAATTTTAGTCTGAAACAATGTCAAATTATCAGAGATCTTAGAAATTTATTTCTATGTACATATCACGATGAAAACATATGAAGAAGATGCTGAACTATCATACAAGTATGTTAGCAAAGAGTGAATGTTCTCAAGTTCCTAAATGTAAGAGTTGATGAGCTTACAACAAGCTCGAACGCAGCACGATTCTCTTCGTTCCTTGGAAACCCGTCGATTAGGAACTTATCATTCTCGTTTTTTATCATGGCTTGCTTCAGGAGCTCTATGGTTACCTCCGATGATACAATCTTCCCCTCCTTTATCATGTTCTCAATCATAGTTCTGTAAAATTAAGTGTAAAAATAAACATAGGAACCTACAAAGAAGTGTAGGTGACCAACGATTTTCCAAACAATCTTTGTTCCAAAGAAATTTAATGGGAAGAAAATAAGATACCCATTCGCAGAGCCAGATTTAATCTCCGCGCGCAGAAGATCTCCAGCACTAAGATGGGTGAATCCAAAATGTTCGACAATGTTGGCACACTGTGTACCCTTTCCACTTCCAGGACCACCTGCGTGTAAATTATTGGTCAGGACCAGAAGAAAGTTTATGTATTTCAAATAATGCTTAATAACGGAGGAGAGTTTACCAAGAACAAATACAACTGTAACTTTCTTGTCACCCAACATGTTTGTAGCAACCTCCTGCATGGAAAACACAATTTCAACCATAAGACAAACAACAATCATGAATGGCACACAATCTGTGAGACTAGGTTGTTTACTTTAATGACTACATGCAAGAGGTATGAGTAGCACATCAAGGAACCAGAATTATATTTGGGAATATGCACAAGAATAAGTTCTTTCAACATGAATCCAACAACAATACAATGCATCTGTTGCAAAATAGCTAGATGGTCCTGAAAGCTAGTGGATGTAACACTGAGATTCAGGGCACCAACCCTTGACGTCGGGATTCTCCTAATGCCTTATGATTTACAGGTTTAACAAATTAAAGCATGTCTGCTCATACAGAAAACAGAAGGCGTTGCGCATTCTCAATGAAAGTGGGCAAGCAGCAGCAATAAGTTGAAATTATCTAGTATATGCAGGTAATGAGCAATAAAAGGTAATGGCATACACATACCTCCTTCTCGGTCACAACTGCGGGAGCCTCCACAACCGTGCCCATGGCTGAAAAATATAAAATTTCCGGTTAATGTGGGGAAAGTTCTAATTTTGTACGGAGGCACAGCTTAGCACAAAGATCAGAAGACCCACACGTATATCTATTTCAGTTTTTTGTATTTTGATTTGGAAGAGCATCCACTCATCTAAGCTCTCAGTGGCAAGCATTCCTAGATCCAGCTACACCCGCGCAGCCCCGGGATTCCTCTCCCATCAGATCTGCGTCAGACCCGCCCATTCCGGCGGACAGACGGATCCCTCCCCTCAATCCCCGGATCACGCAGATCCCGCCTGCCCGAGAGCGTAACAGGGAGCAACGTCCGGCATAGCTCGGAGCTCGAGACGCAGTCCAGACTATAATAGCGGCAGGCTAGCGCAGAGGCAATATGATCAGATCTCGCGACGAGACAGGCAGGATCTCGCGTACCTCTGCGGTCCCGGACGAGGCGGCTGCCGAATCGAAGGCCGGCGGAGGGAGGAGAAGAGTCGGCGCGGCGGCGAGATCACGGGAAGCGCGTGGTGCGTGTGTTGGTGGTGGTGCGGGGGAGGGAGGAGGCCGTTTAATACGCGCGCGGCGCGCAGCAGAGGCGAGGGCGAGTGGTGGTGGGGTTGGGGGAGGTGGGACCCACGCGTCGTCTCCGCGGGAAGCGTGGCAATTGGCCGGTGGGGACACCGGGGCCGGAGCCGGAGGCGTCGGCGCAACAACTGGTGGAGCGAGCGTGGGCTGGAAAGCTTCGGGGAAGCGAGCGTGGGAGGGACAAGCCGGCTCGCGGCTCCCAGGGAGAAGCTGGAGCTGTGCACGGCTCCACAGGTGTGTGGGCCCATGGACGGTGAGACGTTTTTCATCCAATCCTGGATACGACACACATATTTACCCAAGCTGTATCATCGTTCATCGATTACATTTGCACCCAAAGTGGCAGCTAGAATACCCTATCTGCCGAGCAGTTAGGATAGTTTCTTGGAGATGATCTTGCCCCCTCGCCGGAATCGCTTGTCGGTGTGCCCCGGCTGGTGGCCTCTAGAGATGCGGCGGATCTTGGATTCAAGCGTGTCGGTTTGGAGTCTTGGCGGGGATGGCGAGGTGGTTATAGGAGTTAGTGACCATCTGATCATTCACTTCATGAAGTGTTGGTGGTGGTTCTTGAGATCTCTCGAGATAGGCAGTTGTGTTTTCCATAGTATGTGACGAGCGGAATTAGGTTTCTTCCTCAGCGAAGTTCGTCACTAGTTACTCCAGGCTTCCGACGATGCCCTTTTCAGTGGGGAATGATGTATCCGACGGTTATAGATGCCATGCCCCATGTCGAAAGAAGTTTAATTTCATTTGATTTGTTCTACTAATTATGTGTAAGTATCAGAGTGTGGAATACGACTCCAATGACCCGAAAGAGAATGCGATATTGGGAGTGAGGAATGAGCGTTACTTGATTGCCACTAAGAAGATCGCCAGAAATAATAAAAACCACTCAATTCTATGAGAATTTTTATGAAAGCGTTTCATTTGCTTCGTTTCCATAGAAGTTTCAGTTTTTGCCTGCTTTTCACATATTCGCACTCCTACGCATGTGGAGAATCTCGGAGTCAACCAACGAAGCACCGAGGTAGCTGCTTGTAGAGAAAAGCGAATCCGAAGCCGGGAAAAGTTAGAGCTGGAGTACGGTCGAAGCGAACCAACTCTTCGAACAACACGTGGTCTGTTGATTCGCTTCAACGTGCAGTTCAAATTTCAACAGTAAGATTCGCACATGGACCAAAGCGTACACCAACGACGCTCGCCGGCGGTTGGATCTGACGAGAAGGCTTGTCGACAGTTGCTGCAGCCACCAACGACGGAAGGTGATCTGTTTCCATTACGAAGAAAGTAGTCATGGTCCTTGGCCAAACATTAGGCACCGGTTGACTCAAGCGTTCATTTCAAGGAAGCGCTTAGAAAACTGTCGCTCCAGAGTGACTGCAGCCCATACATGCCGTAATCTGGCTAAAAGGTGAACCCTGGTAACTGAAATGTTAATCTAGGTCTTTGAATTGATTTGCACCTTACAAATCCTGCAGCGTTGCACGCCCAGGCCAGGGCATCATGGACGGTGAGACCGTTTTTTTCTCCAATCCTGGATACAAACATAGATTTCATTTGCACACACATCCACCCAAAGTAGTTGCAGACTAGCAGTTACGAGAGTTTCTAAGAGATGATCGAGAGGGGTGCCCTCTCGCCGGAATGCTTGTCGGTGTGCTCTGGATTCCAGATGCCCTCGTGGCCTCTAGTCTAGAGATGAAGCGGACCTTGGATTCAAGCGTGTCGGTTTGAAGTCTTGGCGAGGTGATGGCGGCGTCCTCGCATTGGAATAAGTCCTTCCCGCTCCGCCAAGTACTCGATGGGGCATCTAACAGTCCTTTTATAGCAGTCGGTGACCATCTAACACTTCACTTCATGCGGTGGTGGTGGTGGTCCTTCAAATAATCTCGGAAGATTCAGTTGTGTTTTTCATAGTATCTGACGAGTGTGTGTCTTCCTCGTCGAAATCCGTCACTAGTTTATTACCCGACGATGTTCTTTCGGTGGTAATGATGTATCTGACGACTACATGTGTTGTGCTGATTTCATCAATCTTAACATTGGTCAACTTGGTTGCTTAGAGGCCATGTTTTCTGTAAAAAAAAAGTTCCATTTGATTTGATTTGATCTACTAATTATGTGTAAGTATGAAAGTCGAATACCACTCCAGTAGCCTTAAAGAGAATGTGCTTTTCGCAGTGAGAAATGAGTCTTACTTGATTTCCACTAAAAAGATAAAGAGCTATCAATCGTGAGATGTAAACAAAACCACTCGATGTACGATAATTTTTGTGAAAGTGTTTAATTTGCGTCATTTCCATAGAAGTTCTATTTTGCCTACGTACACAAAGTTAACTAATGCTTATTTCCAAATACCTTTATTATTTCTTATTCAAGAAAAGAAAATAAGTTGATAACCAACCACTTGGCCTTTTTGCAAATCCAGGCAACATTGGTTCGTCAAAACTTGAGAATTTACGAGCCAACCCATATGTAACTAAAGAAATATCTACATTATTTTCGATTTTCTTTTTAAATCATGCCATATACCATGTTTTATTTGTTCCATATCGAAGCGGTACAATCGTCACGAAAAATGTGAGTCTGCTTTGCACATGTCCTTCTAACCTTATTCACACTCCTACACATGTGGAGAATCTCGGAGTCAATTAACGAAGCACCTGAGGTAGCCGCTTTTTTCTAGAGAAAAGCGAATCCGGAGCCAGGAAAAGTTAGAGCTGGAGTACGGCCAAAGTGAACCCAGCTCTTGGAACAACGCCCTCACGCACAAAAACAAAACAAAAGGTCTTCGAACAACACATGGTCTGTTGATTCTGATTCGCTTCAACATCCAGTTAAAATTTAAATTTCAACAGTAAGATTCGCAACAAAAAAAAAATCAACAGTACTATTCGCACACATGGACCAAAGCATACACCTGTCTCGCTGGCGGTTGGATCTAACGAGATGGCTTGTTGACAGTTGCTGCAGCGCCGTGCCGACCACCGTGGAAAGCCACCAACGACGGAAGGTGGTCTGTTTCTATTACAAACAAAGCACATGGTCCTGTGCCAAACATTAGGCACCGGTTGACTCGCGTTCGTTTGAAGAAAGCGCTTAGAAAACTGTCGCTCCAGAGTGAGTGTGACTGCAGTCCATACATGCCGTGAACTAGCTAAAAGGTGAAGCCTGGTAGCTGAAATCTAGTTCTGAATGGGGCCTGTCAACATGTGATCTGCAGCTTACAATCTTACAGCGTTGCACGTCCAGAGCATCAACTGAAATATTCCTATGGACATTCCATTGACGCCCTAGTGGTTAATCAATCAGTGGGTAGCTCTCTGGAAACAAACCATGCATATGCCTTTATTCGCTGGAGAAGACTTGCAATTCGAACATTCCCTACTAGTATTAATCCTCTGGTTCTCAATATGGCAGTATTGATCTTGTTCTTCACCGAGCTAATGAAAAATTTAGATTGTTATTCTGCTATCTCACCTAGTATGCGTTTCTCCTGGATGCTTTAGCTTACGTGAATTTGCTGTGATTTCGCATTCTGTAAGTGAGAGACAAGTGAATCGATCTCATCTGTATAATTAAGTTCAGATTTGTATTGCGGCTATTATTCGTGAAACATGTTACGCTTTTGAACTGTCTTTTAACGCTGCATTACAGTGAAGCTGTACATCCTGAGGAGACAGTAGTTATCTGCCTTCATAACGTCCTGTAGCCAATGCTGCAGATTATGATGTCGCTTTTACATTCAGATATCTGGAAACAAACACAACCAAACAACTATTTTTTTGAAACACAACCAAACAACTTGACCACACGCAATCACATAGAGATACTGTGAAAACTTGCAGGCAATTTTCTGAACAGGGAACATTAACACTGCACAAAACGACAGAACCACTCAATCGATTATAAGGAATGTGAAAGCAGTTTGCTTCTCTGTAATACAACCGGACAGATAACTCATGGGCACAAGGTCTGAGCCTCCCATGCAGTAAATTACACAAATGGTACAAGTACACTACAGAGGATACACCGGCAATGGTAAACAAAAACTAGCGGCAAACAGATCTACTTATTGCTGGTAACAAATCAAATTGCCTACTGATGAGTCTGATCTATATTAAGGGTTTGTAATCACAGATATGTCACACTTGAGCAAAACCTGCAAGACACAACAAAGGCTACATGAGTATGGATGGCAGAAATAATCCTATTAACTCATTCGTATCAAAAGGCATAAATTGATAAAATTGTCACATCTTTCAGGCAAAAGAAAACAGTTTGATTAAGATCGGTTTATGTAATGTTCACTATTGCAGTCATTAGATATTCAGAATAGCAGAAGACCCATTCAGAAGATAGTTTTAGATGGCAGTGAAATTAAGCCAAGAGCATAACTAACAGAAAAAGTTTATGCTGGACCAAAATTAGAAGGGCAATTTGTTTCCATGAAAATAGGATATTTACGTTTACTTGAGTTTAAAAAATCATGTCAAGTGAAATCCGGCTACAGAATCAAAGTTTCCTCTGATTAGGGTTAAAAACATGTGGAAGAAGCAGCTGAGCACACCTTCTAGAGTAAGAGTACAATCTCACTACAAAGCTATGTACAATGATTATTGCATATTTCATAAGAAATATTACTGTGAAGTAACTAACTATGATCACGTTTCAAGATCACTCACGGACTAGGTTCAGGACATCAATGCAGGTTAAGTAGTTCTCAAATAGGAGTAGTCCATGATCTAACAGTCATAATAAGTACGCTACGCATCCTATTGCCGTTTCTACTAGGAGCAGTTCTCAAATTGTCATTTCCTTCGACAGTCATTGTGTATTCGTCTATTTGACATATCCCAATCAAATGTTGATGTTAGTAATATATCGAAGACAAGTGTGTCTACACTTCTTTTCAAGTCAACCACATGCAAACAGAGCCAACTTATTTCTCTATTTCTCAACTAGGAATAGTAGTACATGATCCAACAGACATGATAATATGCTATCCCATCCTATTCCCATTTCCACTAGTAGTTCTCAACTTCACATTTGCTCCTACAGTCATTGTGTCTTTTGTCTATTTGACATATCCCCATTCAGATGTTGCTGTTACTAATAGTCAAACTCAGATAGCCAACTTATTGCTCCATTCCCAAGAAAACAGACAACTGTGCCACTTATGAAAACCGCCTATGAAAAATGAAGTGATGATAGAAGGTATACCTTGTATAAAATCATTCCATTTATGACCATTTGGTCCTTTATACTGTTCTAGGTAGCCTGATATAAAATAACATGAAGTCAAATGAAATATACAAGTGTGACATGACATATACGGGTGATGGGGCAGAACTATTGAGCTTGTAATGCAGCAATAAACATACTATTAGTCATGCAGGAGTTACAAGATGCATGCAGAAATGCTATGAGCAAACAAATGATAAAACAAGTGAAATTTACCTTGGCATATGGGGCAAAAATGGCCTTGACATCTTCGAACACCTCAGGAATCAGTTTTGCAGCATTTATCTGACCAAACAGCATGTTGGTCAATAAGTATCAAAGTGAACAGATTCCAAAAGAAGGGCCGTGATTATCAGAAATCCTAAGTCGACATAACGATCAAAATAAAGATTATTATTCTCGTAGATGATTTCTTCAAACTATTGTGTTTCCTGTCCTATTTATAATGTTCCTGCTTTTATGTTGACATGCATTTCTTTCAAGTACTCAGTCGTTGTGGAAGTGCAGTAGTACCTCTTTAACCTTCTCCTTCGCCCTATAGTACTCAATTACAGGCAAACTGGATTCAGCAAAAACATTGAATCTCTTCCTGATAGTTTCTATGTTGTCATCAACTCTTCCCTGCAAAATAGTACGAATTGTTGGAAACAAGGGGTGATTTGACAACGATACATATGCTAAAAAGAGGGAATAAGTTATGAAGGAAACCTCATTGCGTCCCAAAAGACGTTTTTCCATCTCTTCCTCAGAGCAATTAAAGAACAGCACAAATGCAGGAGAAATTTTAGTCTGAAACAATGTCAAATTATCAGAGATCTTAGAAATTTATTTCTATGTACATATCACGATGAAAACATATGAAGAAGATGCTGAACTATCATACAAGTATGTTAGCAAAGAGTGAATGTTCTCAAGTTCCTAAATGTAAGAGTTGATGAGCTTACAACAAGCTCGAACGCAGCACGATTCTCTTCGTTCCTTGGAAACCCGTCGATTAGGAACTTATCATTCTCGTTTTTTATCATGGCTTGCTTCAGGAGCTCTATGGTTACCTCCGATGATACAATCTTCCCCTCCTTTATCATGTTCTCAATCATAGTTCTGTAATAAGTGTAAAAATAAACATAGGAACCTACAAAGAAGTGTAGGTGACCAACGATTTTCCAAACAATCTTTGTTCCAAAGAAATTTAATGGGAAGAAAATAAGATACCCATTCGCAGAGCCAGATTTAATCTCCGCGCGCAGAAGATCTCCAGCACTAAGATGGGTGAATCCAAAATGTTCGACAATGTTGGCACACTGTGTACCCTTTCCACTTCCAGGACCACCTGCGTGTAAATTATTGGTCAGGACCAGAAGAAAGTTTATGTATTTCAAATAATGCTTAATAACGGAGGAGAGTTTACCAAGAACAAATACAACTGTAACTTTCTTGTCACCCAACATGTTTGTAGCAACCTCCTGCATGGAAAACACAATTTCAACCATAAGACAAACAACAATCATGAATGGCACACAATCTGTGAGACTAGGTTGTTTACTTTAATGACTACATGCAAGAGGTATGAGTAGCACATCAAGGAACCAGAATTATATTTGGGAATATGCACAAGAATAAGTTCTTTCAACATGAATCCAACAACAATACAATGCATCTGTTGCAAAATAGCTAGATGGTCCTGAAAGCTAGTGGATGTAACACTGAGATTCAGGGCACCAACCCTTGACGTCGGGATTCTCCTAATGCCTTATGATTTACAGGTTTAACAAATTAAAGCATGTCTGCTCATACAGAAAACAGAAGGCGTTGCGCATTCTCAATGAAAGTGGGCAAGCAGCAGCAATAAGTTGAAATTATCTAGTATATGCAGGTAATGAGCAATAAAAGGTAATGGCATACACATACCTCCTTCTCGGTCACAACTGCGGGAGCCTCCACAACCGTGCCCATGGCTGAAAAATATAAAATTTCCGGTTAATGTGGGGAAAGTTCTAATTTTGTACGGAGGCACAGCTTAGCACAAAGATCAGAAGACCCACACGTATATCTATTTCAGTTTTTTGTATTTTGATTTGGAAGAGCATCCACTCATCTAAGCTCTCAGTGGCAAGCATTCCTAGATCCAGCTACACCCGCGCAGCCCCGGGATTCCTCTCCCATCAGATCTGCGTCAGACCCGCCCATTCCGGCGGACAGACGGATCCCTCCCCTCAATCCCCGGATCACGCAGATCCCGCCTGCCCGAGAGCGTAACAGGGAGCAACGTCCGGCATAGCTCGGAGCTCGAGACGCAGTCCAGACTATAATAGCGGCAGGCTAGCGCAGAGGCAATATGATCAGATCTCGCGACGAGACAGGCAGGATCTCGCGTACCTCTGCGGTCCCGGACGAGGCGGCTGCCGAATCGAAGGCCGGCGGAGGGAGGAGAAGAGTCGGCGCGGCGGCGAGATCACGGGAAGCGCGTGGTGCGTGTGTTGGTGGTGGTGCGGGGGAGGGAGGAGGCCGTTTAATACGCGCGCGGCGCGCAGCAGAGGCGAGGGCGAGTGGTGGTGGGGTTGGGGGAGGTGGGACCCACGCGTCGTCTCCGCGGGAAGCGTGGCAATTGGCCGGTGGGGACACCGGGGCCGGAGCCGGAGGCGTCGGCGCAACAACTGGTGGAGCGAGCGTGGGCTGGAAAGCTTCGGGGAAGCGAGCGTGGGAGGGACAAGCCGGCTCGCGGCTCCCAGGGAGAAGCTGGAGCTGTGCACGGCTCCACAGGTGTGTGGGCCCATGGACGGTGAGACGTTTTTCATCCAATCCTGGATACGACACACATATTTACCCAAGCTGTATCATCGTTCATCGATTACATTTGCACCCAAAGTGGCAGCTAGAATACCCTATCTGCCGAGCAGTTAGGATAGTTTCTTGGAGATGATCTTGCCCCCTCGCCGGAATCGCTTGTCGGTGTGCCCCGGCTGGTGGCCTCTAGAGATGCGGCGGATCTTGGATTCAAGCGTGTCGGTTTGGAGTCTTGGCGGGGATGGCGAGGTGGTTATAGGAGTTAGTGACCATCTGATCATTCACTTCATGAAGTGTTGGTGGTGGTTCTTGAGATCTCTCGAGATAGGCAGTTGTGTTTTCCATAGTATGTGACGAGCGGAATTAGGTTTCTTCCTCAGCGAAGTTCGTCACTAGTTACTCCAGGCTTCCGACGATGCCCTTTTCAGTGGGGAATGATGTATCCGACGGTTATAGATGCCATGCCCCATGTCGAAAGAAGTTTAATTTCATTTGATTTGTTCTACTAATTATGTGTAAGTATCAGAGTGTGGAATACGACTCCAATGACCCGAAAGAGAATGCGATATTGGGAGTGAGGAATGAGCGTTACTTGATTGCCACTAAGAAGATCGCCAGAAATAATAAAAACCACTCAATTCTATGAGAATTTTTATGAAAGCGTTTCATTTGCTTCGTTTCCATAGAAGTTTCAGTTTTTGCCTGCTTTTCACATATTCGCACTCCTACGCATGTGGAGAATCTCGGAGTCAACCAACGAAGCACCGAGGTAGCTGCTTGTAGAGAAAAGCGAATCCGAAGCCGGGAAAAGTTAGAGCTGGAGTACGGTCGAAGCGAACCAACTCTTCGAACAACACGTGGTCTGTTGATTCGCTTCAACGTGCAGTTCAAATTTCAACAGTAAGATTCGCACATGGACCAAAGCGTACACCAACGACGCTCGCCGGCGGTTGGATCTGACGAGAAGGCTTGTCGACAGTTGCTGCAGCCACCAACGACGGAAGGTGATCTGTTTCCATTACGAAGAAAGTAGTCATGGTCCTTGGCCAAACATTAGGCACCGGTTGACTCAAGCGTTCATTTCAAGGAAGCGCTTAGAAAACTGTCGCTCCAGAGTGACTGCAGCCCATACATGCCGTAATCTGGCTAAAAGGTGAACCCTGGTAACTGAAATGTTAATCTAGGTCTTTGAATTGATTTGCACCTTACAAATCCTGCAGCGTTGCACGCCCAGGCCAGGGCATCATGGACGGTGAGACCGTTTTTTTCTCCAATCCTGGATACAAACATAGATTTCATTTGCACACACATCCACCCAAAGTAGTTGCAGACTAGCAGTTACGAGAGTTTCTAAGAGATGATCGAGAGGGGTGCCCTCTCGCCGGAATGCTTGTCGGTGTGCTCTGGATTCCAGATGCCCTCGTGGCCTCTAGTCTAGAGATGAAGCGGACCTTGGATTCAAGCGTGTCGGTTTGAAGTCTTGGCGAGGTGATGGCGGCGTCCTCGCATTGGAATAAGTCCTTCCCGCTCCGCCAAGTACTCGATGGGGCATCTAACAGTCCTTTTATAGCAGTCGGTGACCATCTAACACTTCACTTCATGCGGTGGTGGTGGTGGTCCTTCAAATAATCTCGGAAGATTCAGTTGTGTTTTTCATAGTATCTGACGAGTGTGTGTCTTCCTCGTCGAAATCCGTCACTAGTTTATTACCCGACGATGTTCTTTCGGTGGTAATGATGTATCTGACGACTACATGTGTTGTGCTGATTTCATCAATCTTAACATTGGTCAACTTGGTTGCTTAGAGGCCATGTTTTCTGTAAAAAAAAAGTTCCATTTGATTTGATTTGATCTACTAATTATGTGTAAGTATGAAAGTCGAATACCACTCCAGTAGCCTTAAAGAGAATGTGCTTTTCGCAGTGAGAAATGAGTCTTACTTGATTTCCACTAAAAAGATAAAGAGCTATCAATCGTGAGATGTAAACAAAACCACTCGATGTACGATAATTTTTGTGAAAGTGTTTAATTTGCGTCATTTCCATAGAAGTTCTATTTTGCCTACGTACACAAAGTTAACTAATGCTTATTTCCAAATACCTTTATTATTTCTTATTCAAGAAAAGAAAATAAGTTGATAACCAACCACTTGGCCTTTTTGCAAATCCAGGCAACATTGGTTCGTCAAAACTTGAGAATTTACGAGCCAACCCATATGTAACTAAAGAAATATCTACATTATTTTCGATTTTCTTTTTAAATCATGCCATATACCATGTTTTATTTGTTCCATATCGAAGCGGTACAATCGTCACGAAAAATGTGAGTCTGCTTTGCACATGTCCTTCTAACCTTATTCACACTCCTACACATGTGGAGAATCTCGGAGTCAATTAACGAAGCACCTGAGGTAGCCGCTTTTTTCTAGAGAAAAGCGAATCCGGAGCCAGGAAAAGTTAGAGCTGGAGTACGGCCAAAGTGAACCCAGCTCTTGGAACAACGCCCTCACGCACAAAAACAAAACAAAAGGTCTTCGAACAACACATGGTCTGTTGATTCTGATTCGCTTCAACATCCAGTTAAAATTTAAATTTCAACAGTAAGATTCGCAACAAAAAAAAAATCAACAGTACTATTCGCACACATGGACCAAAGCATACACCTGTCTCGCTGGCGGTTGGATCTAACGAGATGGCTTGTTGACAGTTGCTGCAGCGCCGTGCCGACCACCGTGGAAAGCCACCAACGACGGAAGGTGGTCTGTTTCTATTACAAACAAAGCACATGGTCCTGTGCCAAACATTAGGCACCGGTTGACTCGCGTTCGTTTGAAGAAAGCGCTTAGAAAACTGTCGCTCCAGAGTGAGTGTGACTGCAGTCCATACATGCCGTGAACTAGCTAAAAGGTGAAGCCTGGTAGCTGAAATCTAGTTCTGAATGGGGCCTGTCAACATGTGATCTGCAGCTTACAATCTTACAGCGTTGCACGTCCAGAGCATCAACTGAAATATTCCTATGGACATTCCATTGACGCCCTAGTGGTTAATCAATCAGTGGGTAGCTCTCTGGAAACAAACCATGCATATGCCTTTATTCGCTGGAGAAGACTTGCAATTCGAACATTCCCTACTAGTATTAATCCTCTGGTTCTCAATATGGCAGTATTGATCTTGTTCTTCACCGAGCTAATGAAAAATTTAGATTGTTATTCTGCTATCTCACCTAGTATGCGTTTCTCCTGGATGCTTTAGCTTACGTGAATTTGCTGTGATTTCGCATTCTGTAAGTGAGAGACAAGTGAATCGATCTCATCTGTATAATTAAGTTCAGATTTGTATTGCGGCTATTATTCGTGAAACATGTTACGCTTTTGAACTGTCTTTTAACGCTGCATTACAGTGAAGCTGTACATCCTGAGGAGACAGTAGTTATCTGCCTTCATAACGTCCTGTAGCCAATGCTGCAGATTATGATGTCGCTTTTACATTCAGATATCTGGAAACAAACACAACCAAACAACTATTTTTTTGAAACACAACCAAACAACTTGACCACACGCAATCACATAGAGATACTGTGAAAACTTGCAGGCAATTTTCTGAACAGGGAACATTAACACTGCACAAAACGACAGAACCACTCAATCGATTATAAGGAATGTGAAAGCAGTTTGCTTCTCTGTAATACAACCGGACAGATAACTCATGGGCACAAGGTCTGAGCCTCCCATGCAGTAAATTACACAAATGGTACAAGTACACTACAGAGGATACACCGGCAATGGTAAACAAAAACTAGCGGCAAACAGATCTACTTATTGCTGGTAACAAATCAAATTGCCTACTGATGAGTCTGATCTATATTAAGGGTTTGTAATCACAGATATGTCACACTTGAGCAAAACCTGCAAGACACAACAAAGGCTACATGAGTATGGATGGCAGAAATAATCCTATTAACTCATTCGTATCAAAAGGCATAAATTGATAAAATTGTCACATCTTTCAGGCAAAAGAAAACAGTTTGATTAAGATCGGTTTATGTAATGTTCACTATTGCAGTCATTAGATATTCAGAATAGCAGAAGACCCATTCAGAAGATAGTTTTAGATGGCAGTGAAATTAAGCCAAGAGCATAACTAACAGAAAAAGTTTATGCTGGACCAAAATTAGAAGGGCAATTTGTTTCCATGAAAATAGGATATTTACGTTTACTTGAGTTTAAAAAATCATGTCAAGTGAAATCCGGCTACAGAATCAAAGTTTCCTCTGATTAGGGTTAAAAACATGTGGAAGAAGCAGCTGAGCACACCTTCTAGAGTAAGAGTACAATCTCACTACAAAGCTATGTACAATGATTATTGCATATTTCATAAGAAATATTACTGTGAAGTAACTAACTATGATCACGTTTCAAGATCACTCACGGACTAGGTTCAGGACATCAATGCAGGTTAAGTAGTTCTCAAATAGGAGTAGTCCATGATCTAACAGTCATAATAAGTACGCTACGCATCCTATTGCCGTTTCTACTAGGAGCAGTTCTCAAATTGTCATTTCCTTCGACAGTCATTGTGTATTCGTCTATTTGACATATCCCAATCAAATGTTGATGTTAGTAATATATCGAAGACAAGTGTGTCTACACTTCTTTTCAAGTCAACCACATGCAAACAGAGCCAACTTATTTCTCTATTTCTCAACTAGGAATAGTAGTACATGATCCAACAGACATGATAATATGCTATCCCATCCTATTCCCATTTCCACTAGTAGTTCTCAACTTCACATTTGCTCCTACAGTCATTGTGTCTTTTGTCTATTTGACATATCCCCATTCAGATGTTGCTGTTACTAATAGTCAAACTCAGATAGCCAACTTATTGCTCCATTCCCAAGAAAACAGACAACTGTGCCACTTATGAAAACCGCCTATGAAAAATGAAGTGATGATAGAAGGTATACCTTGTATAAAATCATTCCATTTATGACCATTTGGTCCTTTATACTGTTCTAGGTAGCCTGATATAAAATAACATGAAGTCAAATGAAATATACAAGTGTGACATGACATATACGGGTGATGGGGCAGAACTATTGAGCTTGTAATGCAGCAATAAACATACTATTAGTCATGCAGGAGTTACAAGATGCATGCAGAAATGCTATGAGCAAACAAATGATAAAACAAGTGAAATTTACCTTGGCATATGGGGCAAAAATGGCCTTGACATCTTCGAACACCTCAGGAATCAGTTTTGCAGCATTTATCTGACCAAACAGCATGTTGGTCAATAAGTATCAAAGTGAACAGATTCCAAAAGAAGGGCCGTGATTATCAGAAATCCTAAGTCGACATAACGATCAAAATAAAGATTATTATTCTCGTAGATGATTTCTTCAAACTATTGTGTTTCCTGTCCTATTTATAATGTTCCTGCTTTTATGTTGACATGCATTTCTTTCAAGTACTCAGTCGTTGTGGAAGTGCAGTAGTACCTCTTTAACCTTCTCCTTCGCCCTATAGTACTCAATTACAGGCAAACTGGATTCAGCAAAAACATTGAATCTCTTCCTGATAGTTTCTATGTTGTCATCAACTCTTCCCTGCAAAATAGTACGAATTGTTGGAAACAAGGGGTGATTTGACAACGATACATATGCTAAAAAGAGGGAATAAGTTATGAAGGAAACCTCATTGCGTCCCAAAAGACGTTTTTCCATCTCTTCCTCAGAGCAATTAAAGAACAGCACAAATGCAGGAGAAATTTTAGTCTGAAACAATGTCAAATTATCAGAGATCTTAGAAATTTATTTCTATGTACATATCACGATGAAAACATATGAAGAAGATGCTGAACTATCATACAAGTATGTTAGCAAAGAGTGAATGTTCTCAAGTTCCTAAATGTAAGAGTTGATGAGCTTACAACAAGCTCGAACGCAGCACGATTCTCTTCGTTCCTTGGAAACCCGTCGATTAGGAACTTATCATTCTCGTTTTTTATCATGGCTTGCTTCAGGAGCTCTATGGTTACCTCCGATGATACAATCTTCCCCTCCTTTATCATGTTCTCAATCATAGTTCTGTAATAAGTGTAAAAATAAACATAGGAACCTACAAAGAAGTGTAGGTGACCAACGATTTTCCAAACAATCTTTGTTCCAAAGAAATTTAATGGGAAGAAAATAAGATACCCATTCGCAGAGCCAGATTTAATCTCCGCGCGCAGAAGATCTCCAGCACTAAGATGGGTGAATCCAAAATGTTCGACAATGTTGGCACACTGTGTACCCTTTCCACTTCCAGGACCACCTGCGTGTAAATTATTGGTCAGGACCAGAAGAAAGTTTATGTATTTCAAATAATGCTTAATAACGGAGGAGAGTTTACCAAGAACAAATACAACTGTAACTTTCTTGTCACCCAACATGTTTGTAGCAACCTCCTGCATGGAAAACACAATTTCAACCATAAGACAAACAACAATCATGAATGGCACACAATCTGTGAGACTAGGTTGTTTACTTTAATGACTACATGCAAGAGGTATGAGTAGCACATCAAGGAACCAGAATTATATTTGGGAATATGCACAAGAATAAGTTCTTTCAACATGAATCCAACAACAATACAATGCATCTGTTGCAAAATAGCTAGATGGTCCTGAAAGCTAGTGGATGTAACACTGAGATTCAGGGCACCAACCCTTGACGTCGGGATTCTCCTAATGCCTTATGATTTACAGGTTTAACAAATTAAAGCATGTCTGCTCATACAGAAAACAGAAGGCGTTGCGCATTCTCAATGAAAGTGGGCAAGCAGCAGCAATAAGTTGAAATTATCTAGTATATGCAGGTAATGAGCAATAAAAGGTAATGGCATACACATACCTCCTTCTCGGTCACAACTGCGGGAGCCTCCACAACCGTGCCCATGGCTGAAAAATATAAAATTTCCGGTTAATGTGGGGAAAGTTCTAATTTTGTACGGAGGCACAGCTTAGCACAAAGATCAGAAGACCCACACGTATATCTATTTCAGTTTTTTGTATTTTGATTTGGAAGAGCATCCACTCATCTAAGCTCTCAGTGGCAAGCATTCCTAGATCCAGCTACACCCGCGCAGCCCCGGGATTCCTCTCCCATCAGATCTGCGTCAGACCCGCCCATTCCGGCGGACAGACGGATCCCTCCCCTCAATCCCCGGATCACGCAGATCCCGCCTGCCCGAGAGCGTAACAGGGAGCAACGTCCGGCATAGCTCGGAGCTCGAGACGCAGTCCAGACTATAATAGCGGCAGGCTAGCGCAGAGGCAATATGATCAGATCTCGCGACGAGACAGGCAGGATCTCGCGTACCTCTGCGGTCCCGGACGAGGCGGCTGCCGAATCGAAGGCCGGCGGAGGGAGGAGAAGAGTCGGCGCGGCGGCGAGATCACGGGAAGCGCGTGGTGCGTGTGTTGGTGGTGGTGCGGGGGAGGGAGGAGGCCGTTTAATACGCGCGCGGCGCGCAGCAGAGGCGAGGGCGAGTGGTGGTGGGGTTGGGGGAGGTGGGACCCACGCGTCGTCTCCGCGGGAAGCGTGGCAATTGGCCGGTGGGGACACCGGGGCCGGAGCCGGAGGCGTCGGCGCAACAACTGGTGGAGCGAGCGTGGGCTGGAAAGCTTCGGGGAAGCGAGCGTGGGAGGGACAAGCCGGCTCGCGGCTCCCAGGGAGAAGCTGGAGCTGTGCACGGCTCCACAGGTGTGTGGGCCCATGGACGGTGAGACGTTTTTCATCCAATCCTGGATACGACACACATATTTACCCAAGCTGTATCATCGTTCATCGATTACATTTGCACCCAAAGTGGCAGCTAGAATACCCTATCTGCCGAGCAGTTAGGATAGTTTCTTGGAGATGATCTTGCCCCCTCGCCGGAATCGCTTGTCGGTGTGCCCCGGCTGGTGGCCTCTAGAGATGCGGCGGATCTTGGATTCAAGCGTGTCGGTTTGGAGTCTTGGCGGGGATGGCGAGGTGGTTATAGGAGTTAGTGACCATCTGATCATTCACTTCATGAAGTGTTGGTGGTGGTTCTTCAGATCTCTCGAGATAGGCAGTTGTGTTTTCCATAGTATGTGACGAGCGGAATTAGGTTTCTTCCTCAGCGAAGTTCGTCACTAGTTACTCCAGGCTTCCGACGATGCCCTTTTCAGTGGGGAATGATGTATCCGACGGTTATAGATGCCATGCCCCATGTCGAAAGAAGTTTAATTTCATTTGATTTGTTCTACTAATTATGTGTAAGTATCAGAGTGTGGAATACGACTCCAATGACCCGAAAGAGAATGCGATATTGGGAGTGAGGAATGAGCGTTACTTGATTGCCACTAAGAAGATCGCCAGAAATAATAAAAACCACTCAATTCTATGAGAATTTTTATGAAAGCGTTTCATTTGCTTCGTTTCCATAGAAGTTTCAGTTTTTGCCTGCTTTTCACATATTCGCACTCCTACGCATGTGGAGAATCTCGGAGTCAACCAACGAAGCACCGAGGTAGCTGCTTGTAGAGAAAAGCGAATCCGAAGCCGGGAAAAGTTAGAGCTGGAGTACGGTCGAAGCGAACCAACTCTTCGAACAACACGTGGTCTGTTGATTCGCTTCAACGTGCAGTTCAAATTTCAACAGTAAGATTCGCACATGGACCAAAGCGTACACCAACGACGCTCGCCGGCGGTTGGATCTGACGAGAAGGCTTGTCGACAGTTGCTGCAGCCACCAACGACGGAAGGTGATCTGTTTCCATTACGAAGAAAGTAGTCATGGTCCTTGGCCAAACATTAGGCACCGGTTGACTCAAGCGTTCATTTCAAGGAAGCGCTTAGAAAACTGTCGCTCCAGAGTGACTGCAGCCCATACATGCCGTAATCTGGCTAAAAGGTGAACCCTGGTAACTGAAATGTTAATCTAGGTCTTTGAATTGATTTGCACCTTACAAATCCTGCAGCGTTGCACGCCCAGGCCAGGGCATCATGGACGGTGAGACCGTTTTTTTCTCCAATCCTGGATACAAACATAGATTTCATTTGCACACACATCCACCCAAAGTAGTTGCAGACTAGCAGTTACGAGAGTTTCTAAGAGATGATCGAGAGGGGTGCCCTCTCGCCGGAATGCTTGTCGGTGTGCTCTGGATTCCAGATGCCCTCGTGGCCTCTAGTCTAGAGATGAAGCGGACCTTGGATTCAAGCGTGTCGGTTTGAAGTCTTGGCGAGGTGATGGCGGCGTCCTCGCATTGGAATAAGTCCTTCCCGCTCCGCCAAGTACTCGATGGGGCATCTAACAGTCCTTTTATAGCAGTCGGTGACCATCTAACACTTCACTTCATGCGGTGGTGGTGGTGGTCCTTCAAATAATCTCGGAAGATTCAGTTGTGTTTTTCATAGTATCTGACGAGTGTGTGTCTTCCTCGTCGAAATCCGTCACTAGTTTATTACCCGACGATGTTCTTTCGGTGGTAATGATGTATCTGACGACTACATGTGTTGTGCTGATTTCATCAATCTTAACATTGGTCAACTTGGTTGCTTAGAGGCCATGTTTTCTGTAAAAAAAAAGTTCCATTTGATTTGATTTGATCTACTAATTATGTGTAAGTATGAAAGTCGAATACCACTCCAGTAGCCTTAAAGAGAATGTGCTTTTCGCAGTGAGAAATGAGTCTTACTTGATTTCCACTAAAAAGATAAAGAGCTATCAATCGTGAGATGTAAACAAAACCACTCGATGTACGATAATTTTTGTGAAAGTGTTTAATTTGCGTCATTTCCATAGAAGTTCTATTTTGCCTACGTACACAAAGTTAACTAATGCTTATTTCCAAATACCTTTATTATTTCTTATTCAAGAAAAGAAAATAAGTTGATAACCAACCACTTGGCCTTTTTGCAAATCCAGGCAACATTGGTTCGTCAAAACTTGAGAATTTACGAGCCAACCCATATGTAACTAAAGAAATATCTACATTATTTTCGATTTTCTTTTTAAATCATGCCATATACCATGTTTTATTTGTTCCATATCGAAGCGGTACAATCGTCACGAAAAATGTGAGTCTGCTTTGCACATGTCCTTCTAACCTTATTCACACTCCTACACATGTGGAGAATCTCGGAGTCAATTAACGAAGCACCTGAGGTAGCCGCTTTTTTCTAGAGAAAAGCGAATCCGGAGCCAGGAAAAGTTAGAGCTGGAGTACGGCCAAAGTGAACCCAGCTCTTGGAACAACGCCCTCACGCACAAAAACAAAACAAAAGGTCTTCGAACAACACATGGTCTGTTGATTCTGATTCGCTTCAACATCCAGTTAAAATTTAAATTTCAACAGTAAGATTCGCAACAAAAAAAAAATCAACAGTACTATTCGCACACATGGACCAAAGCATACACCTGTCTCGCTGGCGGTTGGATCTAACGAGATGGCTTGTTGACAGTTGCTGCAGCGCCGTGCCGACCACCGTGGAAAGCCACCAACGACGGAAGGTGGTCTGTTTCTATTACAAACAAAGCACATGGTCCTGTGCCAAACATTAGGCACCGGTTGACTCGCGTTCGTTTGAAGAAAGCGCTTAGAAAACTGTCGCTCCAGAGTGAGTGTGACTGCAGTCCATACATGCCGTGAACTAGCTAAAAGGTGAAGCCTGGTAGCTGAAATCTAGTTCTGAATGGGGCCTGTCAACATGTGATCTGCAGCTTACAATCTTACAGCGTTGCACGTCCAGAGCATCAACTGAAATATTCCTATGGACATTCCATTGACGCCCTAGTGGTTAATCAATCAGTGGGTAGCTCTCTGGAAACAAACCATGCATATGCCTTTATTCGCTGGAGAAGACTTGCAATTCGAACATTCCCTTCGCTGGCAGAACTGAAAGAAGAAAGCAACTGCGCGCGGTAGTAGCAGTTTCCTGGTTATTCCCAAACCGCCCAAGCCACAACAAGGCTACTCAGTATTCTTCTCACGCGGCTTCAAGTTCGATGGCTTCTGGAACCAAATTCTGTACCCACTGACCTGAATCAGCGGCAGTCCAAATTCTCTGTACCGTCCGTGTAGACAAGTTGCAGCATCGCATCTTTTTAACTTTACAAAACCGAAAGAACCTGTCATATGAACATCTAGCATCCACGCGACACGGGCGATGTGCCGGTGTCATAGGTACGAGTCCAGGTAAGCGTGCCGATACCGCCTGCTGAACTCAAGGAGGCTACCGTAGGTCCGGTCCGCGACCCCGACAAACAGCGCATCCGTGTCCGGGCTGAACGCCACACCTGCGATCTCCCCAAAAATGTCGATCTCCTGCACGGTCGTGTAACAGGCCCGTGCGTCGTACACATGGACGAAGTCTGCCGCCTCTGCCATCGCCAGGAACTGCCCGTCCGACGAGAACCTGATGCCCCTGACCGCGCCAATCCGACCCTTTAGCACCGCGAAGGAAGCCGAGAGGTTGCGCATGTCCCACAGGCGGCACGTCGTGTCCTGGTTCCCCGTCGCCAGGACGTGGCCGCCGGGGTGCCAGGCCGATGAGAATGAGTAGTCCAGGTGCCCTTTGAGAGTTGCTATCTCCTGGAAATGTAAGAAGAGTGTTAAGAGATACTACTGCTGGGTGTGACAGACGGCGTGGAACGGGAAGCTGTGATCTGATGATATGCTGCATACTTCGCCAGATTGAGCGTCAGCTATCAGGCAGTCAGAGCTATCGCCAAGAACCACAAGAAGCTTGCCATCAGGACTCACCGATGTGTTCTGTTGAAGCACATGACATCTTACGATTCACCCATAGGAGTAAAGTAGAGTTAAAGATTAACTGACTTAGTACTTGAATTAACTCACATTGACCGACCATGGAAAGGTAAAGCTGCCCAGCAGGCTGCATCTCTCAGCATCAAAAAATTTGACGGCAGAGTCATTGTTGGCAGCCGTCACTCGAGTAGCGCCACTACATTTTGAGAGCAGGAAATCGGATAGTTAACCATGTAAGTTTGCTCACATAATAAAAAACGAAGTATCAATTGTGAAGTTCTTACTTAGGAGTCTCATACACATCTACGGCATTGGTGATGGAATTTTTATCACAGACATTCGTACAGAATGCCACCCCAGGCTTGTCGAAAAACTGTCGAAAAACATGTCATGAGCTAAAAGATGCAACATTGCTGAAAAAATGGCACCTCTTGAAACTATACCTTGCAAATCAGTTCGCCGCGGAAACCGCCAGCTACCATGAGATTGTTCTTTACTGCCATTGCACTGATGTGCACTCTGGAGAGTGTTCGAGCTCCATGGCCCTTCAGTGAAGCAGGAGTATACATCAGAATTTGGATGTACAATGAATAACAGACAAAGGCTCATGTTTAAGAGATGCAAACCTGCTTTGGAACAACTTGGCCGGCCACATTGAGTACTTCTTTCCCTCTTTGAAGAAGAGAAGACCAGTGCATCACTGAATTGTTCTGTGTCATGTAAACATCATGCTTCGACGTGGCCCACACAAGATTCCTTACCTAAAAGATATCCAGAAATGTTAGCACCTTTGGAGTAGAAAATAGGGATAATGCTTTGCAAGGGCTGTTTCATCCAAAAGAAGGAAAGCACACAGTTGAAACTAACAACCAATAGTGACAATTAGATCTTGACAGCATGCTGGTGACAATGGCAACATGATGAGACCTACATTCTCTATGGTCTTAAAGCATTACTGAATTTATCTAGTCAATGACTGCATTAAGAAAGAAAAGCTAAAAAAATCCCAAAATAGCAGATGGCAGCACATTTTAGTATCCATCCATATTGCAATGTGAATAATCAGATGTATTCTGTTGAGAATCTGCCCGAAAAAGATTCACAGTCTGAGGGGAGATTCTGAAACTGCACAAACCAAAGGACCAACACCGCCGGCGCCCCCCAAATACCGATGGCATTTTTAGGTCTCCTGTTAATTACTCTCATTTAATCAACTCCAGCGGAGACTGTAATTTATTACCAATTATAGTTAGGACTCTGGAGATTTGAAGATGCAGCTACACGATTCAGCTATGCAGTTCGAAAATACATGTGAAGAAGCATTTGGATATCTTCCTCACTGAACACTAACTGAAAAAATCCATGCAACAGCTTATGGTGACTCACTTTTCAACTCTTATAAGAAAGTCAGGTGCTAATGCAGATTTTGCACAGATGGGTGCGGTTGCTCCCTATTTATAACGATTTAAAAGAGAATAAGCAGACAGTATATTTAAGGAACCCAAACTCACAACAATGAGCCAGCTGTGGTAAGTAAAATGACATCAAAAATATCAAATAGTAAATAATTAAGAGAACAATGCATTACAAGAATACGTCTGGTGCACACACATTTCATCAGTTAATGATGCAAAAGATGTAGCATTCAAGCACTTATAATAGGTCAAAAGTTAAAACTATAAAAGTCCTGCAAAAAATTGTTAGCCCTTCACTAATGTTCAACCTACCAAAAAGGGAACGGGGATATAAATTATCTAGCCGAGCCTAGCGAGAGCAACATATTGTACCATACTCCAAAGATGCCATATAACAGCGCCAGACAATGAGGATGCTTATCCACCTGCTTAAGAACCCTGCTAAAACAGTTGTATTGCAGTTGTGTCCTAATATACAATACTGTTAACTGCAGAAATGAAAACTACAGCTTCAGTTAGCAGATCAGACACAACTTACAACGACCTGCAGTCAGTGTTACGCTTCTATAGTTGCATACTATACTGGTGGAATAAACATGAATGGGGATTAGAAGCTTCACCTAAACCTGGTCTAAGCTTCAAGAATCTCACAACATCTACAAAACAGAGTGAGAACATAAATGCAAAAGGCTATATATCATGAGTATTTCAGGCATTCATCAGTTATTATCTATATGCTTTTGGCATAAAATGTGCTCCTCTTTTTTTCTATTAGAAGCGAAGGGATAAGAGGAGGGAAAAGGGAGGGGACAGTTCAACACCTTAAGCTAGAAAAGGTAAAAATGAGGTGAATACAGAAAGTTCTTCTACATGTGAGTAGTAAAAATGCAATGGATGATGAAACTGTAACTGAGGGGTAGCCATATTAACAGCTCATAATCCATTTTCTGTTGTGGTGGAAAAAGCAAAATATTCCACCCAGTTTGAGTGCATGTGTTTTCCTTTAAAAGTGGAAGGAATTGAGCTAACTATAGTGAGTAGCAATCACAAACTTTGTGAAACTCGACTTAGTTGAACATGTTGTTGAACACCTTTGGTGTTCAAATTCGTATCGGAATGCAAGTACCAATAACAATAAACGGAAAAGATAGGTACCTGAAAATGCACTATCGTTGACTTCACAAGTCTTGTGTTGAAGCAGAAATCATAAAACTTGTCATTGCTCTCCACTTGTTTGCACTCCTACAGCCAAAGGTTACCATAGTTTATTATCACATAAAATAAACAGATATTCCTTATGGTGTTACAAGAAATGTGATTTAGTACGCAAACATGAGAGTTGACCATTTTTGTGTCAGCAAACAACTCTAAAAAGTTTGGCTAAAAGATGTGGGGATGAAAAGGTTGTTAAAAAACGTCTGTGGAAGTGGACCACTTTTATTGTTGATACCTGGACTAGTTAATAGACTACATCCAATGTGAGAAATATAAGTTAACGTGAAACAGAAAATAATCACGAGTAATTCGAGGAGTAATAATACAATGAACTATCTCACAATTATTGGAGCACTAACAAACATATATGTGCATTGCACACACGTTTGCCGAAGGCGTGAATTGCACTTCTCAAGATATAAGGTATGATTGGTTGGTGCCAAAATTTTCCTTAGCAAAACTTCAACAGTATCATCTTGGCTCTTACCTGTTGGTTTTCCAAAATTTTGGTTATCTATGAGAATTCGTTCACCCTTCTCACATTCCCTTCACAATATTGAACCACATTTTTTGAGGAATTCATGGAGGGTAAATAATGCTAGCAATCATAGCTCGTGACTAAGGAATAATAATGTTTTGAAAACAAGGGTTGTAAATGGAAACAATTACGGTGTTATCGAAGGATTAGATGCGCAATTTGCAAATTTCAAGACACACTTTTAAATACTATCAAACTTCATCTGTGAGCGTATTAGAGTGACTGGATGGCCAAGCTAAATTTTGTCAAACCATAACTCAATTCCCTTTAAAACTGGAATGGATAAGAATTACTCCCTCCGTTCCAAAATATACGATGTTTTAGTCTTTTTCTGACAGACATGTATCTAGATGCTTTTGAGTGTGTAGGTTCACTCATTTTGCTTTCAATCTACACACTAGAAGATGTCTAGATACATGTGTGTCAAAAAAAGCTAAAACATCTTATATTTTGGAACAGAGTGAGTATATTATAATCAGAACTGACATGCAGATTCCCTTCAACCCATAGTTGTTAGCACACCATGCCAATCAAGTAGAAGTGTAGAACTCTCACCAGATCCAACCCCTCATGAGACCTTGAGAGGTTCTCATAATTCCTGTACTGCTTCAGCCTCATCTTGCGATACTGATCTCTACTGTATTTTAACCTTCCCCATGGTATTCCTTGCATGTCTTTACCATTTCTGTGTTCCGCTGCTGAAGTATCGTCCTTACATTTATTCTACAGCAAGAATAAAGTTGGGGTTCTATTAGGCTTGAAATAGAGGGGAAATACAACTATGCGACAACCAAAAAATCCACGGCAACGTAAAGTAGCGTGTCTGAAAAGGATCAAATATCGGCATACTGTAGTACATGAAAGCATACTAACAGTATACCTGAGAAATAATCACACGTGTCCAGGTTCACATTCCTACAATTATTATTTTGCAGGTTGATACAGACGTTGGCTTGTTGCCATCAAGCATGTCAGTGGCAGTGGCTGGTCCATAAGTATGCGTCTCAATCAGTGATGTGGAACTTGGGGCTCTACATGAATTGATCCTGATACTAACTTTTCCTTTTAGCACCAAGGATTTCCACTTGGTGCCGCACGGCGGCAATCTGCCAGATTGTATTGCCTTTTGGGTATCCAGCCTTATACAGGATATTCAGTGAGTGAATTGCAGACACTCTTTATCCAGAATCAGTATTGCTTTGAACCTCAAATTACTTGACAATCCAATTGATTTGGTGGTTAAGCAACGCACACCGTGCCTTATCGACAACACATTAGCCATAGTTCGTACATACATACCGGACTTGAGGGATCGCCGCCGCTGCTGCTGCCGGAGACACCAGACCCGTCAAAGTCGAAGTAGTCGTCTTCCAGGTCTTCCAAGTCGTCGTTCAGGTAGCCCTCCATCGTTTTCCCCTACGAACAAGGAAACCACAGAAATCCCGTGAATTCACGAAAGGAAACCGCGTAAATCGCGCGATTTCACGAAAGGAAACCAAGGAATGTCAGAAAAATCGAGCCAGGGAGCAGCTGCTGCGCGGCGGGCGGCCTGGGAGAACCCTCCCAAACCACGGCCCTCGCACGAAGCAGAGAGGCGACACTGATCCCAGTTGAGTTGAGGGGAGCAAAGAAGCACACGCAGCAAGCCAGCGGCACGAAACAAAGCCCCCGAAAAAAAGCATTGGCAGAAAAGCACGCACGTCGATGGCAAGTGTCGCGGGCGGCGGCGCAGCAGCGATGCTTCGATTCGAGCGGCTGACGACCAGCACAGCACAGCAGGTCGAATCGCGCGCGAGGCCAGATGAGGTCTCCCTCCGAGGCTCCGACAGGATGGATTCGGAGAGGATTCGAGGCGCGAGAGACGAGATGGAAATATCCCGAGGTCGAGGCGCCGGCACGCTCTCCAGCCAAAAATATCCCGAGGCCGAGGCGAGCGTGGCGAAAAGAAATGAGAAAAGCGGTGCGTGGGAAGAGGGAAAGAGAAGACTAGCCGCCGACCCGCCGTGATCACGCCTGGGCCAGGAGTCGCAAAATCGGACCCCTCTCTTGCGTTGCGGGTACCGGTGGGGGTGGGGGTCCACGGATCCATGGTCTGTCTCCGTGCCGCACCGTGGAAAAATCGTCTCGCCGTTGGCTACGTGTTGCTGTTGCGAACCATTTCCCTTGGCCGACTTGCTCAGGGTGGCCAGTCACCACTGGAAAAAGGGGGGTTAAACTGGATCGTATTGCTTCGTTTTTCAGTTTTTCAATTGTGTAATGTCAATTTGTATTTGGTTTCTACTCCATTCCATTCGTTCCAAAATATAAGATGTTTTAGCCCATCATTATTATGTATGTATGTAGATATCTTTTAGTGTGTATATTAGAATTTGATGTATCTTTGAAAAAGTGTGTAGGTTAGAAGCAAAAGAAGTAAACCTATATATTCCCTCTGATCCATATTACTCTTTGTTAATACGGATGTATCTACCACTAAAATATGTCTAAATACATCTATGGGCGGACGCAAAAGAAAAAATTAGGGGGGAGGGGGCGGCAAAGATGTGCTAAATGGGGTAAAATTTATTATTAAGTGGGGGCAAATCACTATTTAGCAATGCAAATTACAAAGGGACAAAAAATTGAGGGGGGGGGGGGGCAGCTGACCCCCATGGCTTACACGCTGGATCCGCCCCTGAATACATCTACATTAGCGAATAGTATGGATCGGAGGGGTACTAAAAAGCATCTAAATACATGTGTGGCAATAATAAGCTAAAACATCTTATATCTTAGAACGTAGGGGGTACATAGTATGTGAACATTTTTTTAGGAGAAGGAGGTCAACATTCATATAGTGTGACACTTGACTCATTTAATGCCAGCATGAAAAATCAAGCCGATGATATTAGTGAAAATGAAATGGAAGAGATTGAGGAGGAGGTGTTCAGTGCTTCTCAACCAAATGCAAAGAGCAAAAAAGAAGGGGAAATTTATTTTTAGGGCGTCTTGAAAATTGTCTTATAGCCAACAAGCAAATCTCAGCCGTTAGATCGAAGGCGGGTGGTTTAGATCAAACCTCGCTAATTATATTCTCATCTCATCTTAATTATGTTTACACTCCATCCTAATTGTGTTCACATTAGACTCCTGCAGCACTCTATCATGTCCAAAAGGTGGAACTACTGACATCATCAGCGTTTAATGTAGAAATTCAAAAATTCAAAAAGTTTTGTAGCTCAAACCATTTATCCGATTGAAAATCCGTTTTCACCGTTAGACTAGTCGCGACGAGATCTTCAAAACTAGATCTCATATTGGTATGTTTTGATAACTTTTTTTTACGACCAAAAATTATCCACCTCTTACAGAGTAGTTATCCATGCTATATCATAAGTTACCCGCCCCATAACATTTAAGTTACACACCCTATGAAAGGGTGTGAAAACACGCTTTTGCCTTCAAGTTACCCACTTTTTAACTACTTTACTTTCATGTGATACCTTTTATAGTCCCGTTACTCATGAAGCCTTAGTTACCTTTATTTTTAGTTAATTAAATATGAGGTAGACATATTTGGTTTGGACGTTTTGGACGCGATAGCCTAGGTGTTAGGGTACCCACGTCAACCGCAGCGATGGGTGACGAAGCTGAGCCGTTAGACTACTAGTTGCGCATTATATTTGTTCACTATGATTTAGGGTGGTGGGGCAGGTGGGGCTTAAGACCACAATTCATATATCGCATGCAAAAGAGGTTTAGATTAAATTGCTTTAAATAAATTATGCTTGATATTTGATAGCCTTTAGAGGCTGAGTAATTCGTACACCATGAGAGTGATAATGAGCGATAAAGCCAAACCACTAGACTACTGGTTCAATTTATAATATGTTTGTTATATGTGTAGTTGTGTACCATATGTTTTTCATAAAAATAACTCCACGTAGCCTATTTATATGGTGGGTAACTTATGTGTTACAGAGTGGGTAACTTAAGCAGTACGACTGGATAACTTACGTGTATTAGGGGTGGGTAACTTTCAGATCCAAAAAAATATCATCAAAATATATCAACATGAGATCTAGTTTCGAAGATCTTGTTGCGACTAGCCTAACGGTGAAAACGGTTCCTAAATCAGATCAATGGTTTGGCCTATAAAATATTTTAAAATTTCGGATTTTTGTATTTAATATGATGACATCAGCAATTTTGTATTTTTTGTTTTGTGCTAATTAGTGTGCTTAAACCATGTGAATGGACGTTGTTTTTATTCTGATTAGCATGTTTGGACCGCATGCATTGTTCGGTTACGTGCTCGTTCTATTTGACTATTTTCAGGGCGCTCGGTGGATAGCCGCGTCCAATAAGAAACGTTAGTTACACAGAGATTGAGGATATTGCTTTGGTGAAGGCACGGGAGGCCGTGTCTCGATGCAATGGCCGCATATGATCAACTCAAAAAGAATTACTTGCAACGTATCCAGATCAAGTTTCATCGGTTCATCGACCCACACATTGAGATCACTCCAAGACTATTATGATATGATCAAATAATGTTGTAGTTATTGGAGTGGTTGTTTGGATCAAGTGAGAAATGCACCTTCAAATTTATCTCAATTTTTTGTGTTGTTTTTACAATGAATGTGCTCAGAGTTGCATTTTAAAAAATATATGATCACAGTAAACATGAAAGGTACAAAGAAAAACACCGACATCCAAATGCAAATCATTTGAGCGCCAACATTGTTGGAAATTGCTTGAACACAGTGATAAGTGAAGGTTGAGGTATCAAGAAGCTCCATTGAAGAAAGCAGAATTCGTTACCTTTGATGATCCGGAAGATAGTGATGAACCGAAGGAAAAAAAAAACAAGGGAACCTTGATGGAAGGAAGATGGAGAATGACAAGCTCAAGAAGAAAGCCGAGTTTGTAAGCTTGAGAGAGCTGGTGAATTGATGAACTCAAAGGAAACATACATGGCTTAACAATTCTAAGCAACATGGTCGAGAAGAAACATCAGGAGAGGATGGCAAGGCGACAACAAATACGGGAAGATGGGAAACGCTAGGCTGCCTTTGAAGAGCAAATATCCCTCTTGAGAATAACAAGGCGATGGTGGACACTGATACGTCTCTAATGTATCTATAATTTTTGATGTTCCATGCTTATTTTTACACCATTTGCTTAGTGTTTCGTTACACTTCGTGGCATTTTTATGCATTTTCCAGAACTAACCTATTAACGAGATGCCACAGTGCCAGTTCCCTATTTTCTACTGTTTTTATGTTTCAGAAAAGTTACACATGAAATATTCTTGGAATTGAACGAAACAAAAGCCAAACATCCAGAAATTTACCGAAGCTTCCAGAGAGCCGAAGAAGAGACGGAGTGGGGCCACGAGGGGCCCACACAATAGGGCGGCGCGGCCCAGAGCTTGGCCGCGCCCCCTATGTGTGTGGCCGCCTCGGTCCACTTCTGACGATGCCCCTTCGCCTATAAAGACCCCCCGGCGGGAAAAACCTAAACACCCGATCACTTTTCCTGAAACATATCGCGATCTGCCGCCGTCGTCGAGCCGAGATCGGGAGGGTCCAGAAGCTCTTCCCGGCACCCTGCCGGAGAGGTGAATCGCCACCGGAGGTTTTCTTCATCGCCATGCTCGCCTCCAGCGCGATGAGTGAGTAGTCTACCTTGGACTGTGGGTCCATAACAGTAGCTAGATGGTTGTCTTCTCCACCATGTGCTTCATGTTTAGATATCGTGAGCTGTTTTACATGATCGAGATCACCGTTATGTAATTCTACATGTTGTGTTTGTTGGGATCCGATGAATATTGGTGTTATGATTGAGTTGATGTGCTGAATATTATCCTATGTTATCTCTATGTTGTTTATGATCTTGCATGCTCTCCGTTGTTAGTAGCTATCTTGGCCGAGTAGATACTAGTGACTCCAAGAGGGGGTATTTATGCTTGATAGTTGGGTTCATGCCTCTATTTAATCTGGGGGAGTGACAGAAACCTCTAAGGTTGTAGATGTGTTATTGCCACTAGGGAGAAAACAACATTCATATGTCCAAGGGCATATGCTTTGTTTACATTACACACTTTGCTTAATGCAGTTATCTGTTATTCGTAGCTTAATACTTGTGGAGTTCTCGGATTGATTTGCCACAAGTAGATTATTAGTCATAGATGTAGTTGGATGGCGGTCTATGTATCTTGTTATAATGCCCAGAGTAAATCTCATAGTGATCCTCTCGACATATCACGTTATCTTTATTCTATCAATTGCCCAACTGTAATTTGTTTACCCAGCATGTGTTATTTTATCTTATGGAGAGACACCACTAGTGAACTGTGGACCCCAGTCCTATTTCCATTATATTGCTATCACCTGTTTACTTTACTCGCATACTACTATTGATTTCCACTCGATACACTCATTCCTTTGTTTACAGCAAACCGGTGAGATTGACAACCTCATCGTAAGTTGGGAACAAAGTATTTGGTTGTGTTGTGTGCAGGTTCTGCATTACAGCTGGCAAAGCAAAGCACTGGACGAGGCACCCTATAAATTATCCGGAGCTGTCGCAAAGCTAGCAAGCATCACCTTCTGGAGTATTGGCTTTTTCCTACTGGATTGTTAACCTTGGTTTCATAACTGAGGGAAAACTTGTTGCTATATTCATCAAACCTTCTCTTGGGGTTTCCAACTGGCCGGTCATTTACTTCATCAACTACACGCCAACAAGTTTTCTAGCACCATTCATCACCGCGCCATCAACAAGTTTTCTGGCGCCGCTGCCGGGGAAAAAGAAGACTTCTGCAAGGGGAGTTTCGCACGCACATCCTTTACTTTGTTTTAAGTTTTGGTTTTACTTTATTTTTACTTGTATCGTTTTATCAAAAATACAAAAAAAATAGTTTCCTTTATAGTTGTTACTTTATTACTCTTAGTTCATCATGTTGTTCCCTAAGTACATTTTGGAGGACCTCTCAGTAGGTAGCAAGGAAAAAAATAGCACGCTATTTCCCGCTATATAGCGCGCTATAGCATATTTTTGGGGTTCACGCTAAATTTTTATAATTTTTCACGCTATGGCGCTATTTGTAAAATATCATGCTATATCACGCTAAAACATCATAGCGTCAGCGCTATTTCAAAAATAGCACGCTATTTTTTCGTTGTACTAGTGTGGAGTAAGTAATCATATTATAAAGGTGCTAAGTAAGCAAACATATGATGCAAATCTTAATTGTTAAACATAACTAATCATGCTAAAACATCTATCTATTTCACTATATACTTTATTCTTATTAAAATCCTTTATTTTTTACTAAAAAATCAAAACATTATTTTTAGATATAGCACGCTATTAGCACGTTATAGCATGTATAGCGTCTAGAGAAGGGTCGCGCTAAAACAAATAGCGCGCTATTTTAAACCTTGGTAGGTAGTGGTTCTATTATTGGGAAAAGTAACATCGAGGAGTTCTTTAATCATATTAGTATGCATAAAGATGTTGATGAAAAATCTTTGGCTGAGCTTGCTCCTAGTTATGAAGTTGCTTCTGCTTATTTAGTTCACATGTTGGAAGCTAGGTTTGCTAGCCTTAATCCTTTTATGCAACACATGTTTCTTAAGCTTTATGATATTGAGGATCCTGAGAAGAAAGCTTTTATCTTGGAAACTTTGCGTAGAGAATTTAGAGATGTTGCCACTGAAGCTAGGAAAGTTTTTAAGCATTTTAATAATCTTGGCTCACCTGTAGAGGTTGTTGGTACAACCAATGAAGATTCTAGAGTACCAATACCTTGTAAACTTGTAGGAATTCATGATGCTTTGGAAAAGAATTTTAGTTGGATTTGTCCTGAAAATCTTTTTGATAAAAGTAGTATACCAAAGCGTGATTACATGGGATACTCAAAGACTCATTTGGACAGAATTCATTTCTTTGTTGAAAAGACTCCTACAATTGATCTTAATGCCTCTTTCGATACTACTTGATTTGCACTTTCTGCGCCTAGCTCAAAGGCGTTAAAAAAAGCACTCTTGGGAGATAACCCAATATTTACTTTCAGTTCTTTTTCTTTTATTTGAGTCTTGGAAGTTATTACTACGGTAATAACCTCTCCTTATCCTTTTTATTTCGTTTTTGTGTCAAGAGAAGCCTCTAATTTGAGTGAGGTAAGATTTCGGGATGTTGCTGTCCTGAAACAGATTTCGGTGCTGCACCGTAAAAATTTGTGAAAATTCTCAGTATATCTTTTGGACCTGCGATTTCTTTTGCATATGCCCCAGGTTATATCCAAACTTTCATTAGTTATACACTTTTTTATTTGAGCAACAGAAAACCCTCTAAAAATTCGACCTTTGTCAGCTGTTCTGTTTTGACAGATTTCTGTCAATATTTGTGGTTGCCGCTCTATCGCTTTCTTTTTGACTTCTTTTGATCACAGGACTTTTAGGGATTTGCTACAGTAGTATATGCTTTATATGTGGTGGTTTTGAGTTGAAACCTGAAGCAAAAAGGGTTGATTCATTGTTATGCTTACACTAATGTTGCTAATAGAATTGTGTTTAGTTTTGTATGAAGGAAGTTTTCAAGTGTAGGGATTGGAGAATGATGAGATGAGTTGAAGAATGGACAAAAGCTCAAGCTTGGGGATGCCCACGCACCCCAAGAAATATCCAAGAGGTACAAGCGTCAAAGCTTGGGGATGCCCTCGAGGCACCCCTTCTTCATCGGCAAAAATTAGGTCACCTTTCAACACACTATATTTTTATTGCTTCATGCATTATGCGTTTTTCTTGGAGCGTTAGTTGTTTTTAGTTTTCAGTTTTGTTTAGTTTTGTTTGCTGCAATAAATGGTTGGACCCCAACAAATTCTTTTTGGAGAAGATGCCTTGCTTTTCATTTGCCAAGAACACTCCGTTTTTCACTCCTATCGTTCAATGGGTGTTCTCTTTTTCTAGAACTGCGTTTAGTTTTCATTTTTCGCCTTGATTTTTGTTCAAATCTTATTATATCTTTTTATCAAGGTGTATTTTGACCTCTGGTCCATGTTGGTTTGCATCAAAAAAGTTGTTTCAAAAAAGTTCAAATGGTGTTGGAAAAGAGAAAAAGCTTTATGCAAAAAAGTGGTACAAAAAGGAGCTTGTGTAGACTGCGACCTAGGCTTTTGCATGTCGTGCTTGATGTCTTTTTGATAGTATGCTTAGTGGTTTTGCTGTAGCATGACTTTTCTCAAATGACTGAGATTGCTCAATGAGCCTTTGAAAAAATCATGTGTTATTTTAATTATTTGGAAGCATTATTTTGGTTTTCTCCTTTGATGCTTTATTTGGGTTGACTTGGCGCATGCTCACAGATGTTTGACTCATACAAAGTCGCCATAAGCCTCTATGATCATTTAGTTTTTGACTTTTGATGCCATCTTATGCTTCTTTTAATGTTGCTTTGTCGCTCTGTATGATTATGGCCGTTATTGCTCTCTTAGTTGGTCGCTCCTAGTCTTTTGCTAGCCCTCATTTTGTACTGAGTATGAGCTCTACTCGTGCATCCAACTCCTAAAAACCAAGTTTGCCATTGTGTCCACTATAAATTCCTATGCATGGTATTTACAAGCCATTCCAAGTAAATTTGCATGTGCTACCTTTCAAAACTTTCAACTACTTCTCATTTTGTGACACTATTTTTAGCTCATGGGGACGTAGTGGTCGGAATTGCTATCTTCCATATTAAATTAAGTACCCCTCGACTAGGCAGCTTCATCTGCTCGTCATTAATTTTGCAAGAGAGCTGGTCAGACCATTGCAATCTAATTCTAAAAAGAAAGAAAAAGGCACTCCTCCATGGTATGTGAATATTGGTGGGCACCCGATGGAATCGGTTAGCCATGGTTTGAGAAAGGAAAAAAGGTGGGGAGGAGTGCCAAAGCTTTATAAAAGAGCACCAATGTGCCAAATTTTTAAAGAACTCGGAACCGCTCTCACTTGTTTATTATGGAAGATAGTAAGACCCCATTGCCAGTCGTTGACATGAAACAACCACCTCTCAAAACCCAATTTTTATCTCTCTGTTTTACAAATGAAAAGCTCTAGCACATGTTTAATCACTGCTTCCCTCCACGAAGGGCCTTTCTTTTACTTTTTATGTTGAGTCACCATCTTCTATCTTTATGCACCATCTAAGAGAGCATAGTTGTCATTCTGAGTATAATGTGCATTGTCCCAAAGTTTTCATTGATTGATTCATGATGTTGGTTTCACTTGTTCTTAAATTATTTGTATCTAGTCGCCCTCTTAAACTTGAAGGTGTCCTATGCATTTATGTTTTGCTATTCCATGAAGCACAAGCTGAAAACCATTTGTATGTTTTTCCATATGATTTGAACGCACGTTTGAATTTCATTATTTCATTTTCATGATCTTTCATTTGTATTCTTTTTCATGTTATAACATGGTTGCTAAGTTTCTTCTATCAAGATTATATCTTTCATGCCCATGTTTTAAGTTCTTTTGATCCCAGCGCACAACGCTTACATAGATGATCAAGATTGTGTAGGTGCATATCACCTCAAAAATTATTTTTTTGTTATCACTTACCTACTCGAGGACGAGCAGGAGTTAAGCTTGGGGATGCTGATACGTCTCTAACGTATCTATAATTTTTGATGCTCCATGCTTGTTTTTACACCATTTGCTTAGTGTTTCGTTACACTTCGTGACATTTTTATGCATTTTTCGGAACTAACCTATTAACGAGATGCCACAGTGCCAGTTCCCTGTTTTCTGCTGTTTTTGTGTTTCAGAAAAGTTACACAGGAAATATTCTCGGAATTGGACGAAATAAAAGCCAAACATCCAAAAATTTACCGAAGCTTCCAGAGAGCCGAAGAGGAGACGAAGTGGGGCCATGAGGGGCCCACACAATAGGGCGGCGCGGCCCAGGGCTTGGCCATGCCCCCTATGTGTGTGGCCGCCTCGGTCCACTTCTGACGATGCCCCTTCGCCTATAAAGACCTCCCGACGGGAAAAAACTAAACACCCGATCACTTTTCTAGAAACATATCGCGATCCGCCGCCGTCGTCGACCCGAGATCGGGAGGGTCCAGAAGCTCTTCTCGGCACCCTGTCGGAGAGGGGAATCGCCACCGGAGGTCTTCTTCATCACCATGCTTGCCTCCGGCGTGATGAGTGAGTAGTCTACCTTGGACTATGGGTCCATAGCAGTAGCTAGATGGTTTTCTTCTCCACCATGTGCTTCATGTTTAGATCTCATGAGCTGCTTTACATGATCGAGATCACCGTTATGTAATTCTACATATTGTGTTTGTTGGGATCCGATGAATATTGGTGTTATGATTGAGTTGATGTGCTGAATATTATCTTATGTTATTTCTATGTTGTTTATGATCTTGCATGCTCTCCGTTGCTAGTAGCTTTCTTGGTCGAGTAGATACTAGTGACTCCAAGAGGGGGTATTTATGCTCGATAGTTGGGTTCATGCCTCTATTTAATCTGGGGGAGTGACAGAAACCTCTAAGGTTGTAGATGTGCTGTTGCCACTAGGGAGAAAACAACATTCATATGTCCAAGGGCATATGCTTTGTTTACATTACACACTTTGCTTAATGCAGTTATCTGTTGTTCGCAACTTAATACTTGTGGAGTTCTCGGATTGATTCGCCACAAGTGGATTATTAGTCATAGATGCAGTTAGATGGCGGTCTATGTATCTTGTTGTAATGCCCAGAGTAAATCTCATAGTGATCCTCTCGACATATCACGTTATCTTTATTCTATCAATTGTCCAACTGTAATTTGTTTACCCAGCATGTGTTATTTTATCTTATGGAGAGACACCACTAGTGAACTGTGGACCCCGGTCCTATTTCCATTATATTGCTATCACCTGTTTACTTTACTCGCATACTACTATTGCTTTCCACTCGATACGCTCATTTCTTTGTTTACAGCAAACCGATGAGATTGACAACCTCATCGTAAGTTGGGAACAAAGTATTTGGTTGTGTTGTGTGCAGGTTCTGCGTTGCAGCTGGCAAAGCAAAGCACTGGACGAGGCGCCCTATAAATTGTCCGGAGCTGTCACGAAGCTAGCAAGCATCACCTTCTGGAGTATTGGCTTTTTCCTACTGGATTGATAACCTTGGTTTTATAACTGAGGGAAAACTTGCTGCTATATTCATCAAACCTTCTCTTGGGGTTTCCAACTGGCCGGTCATTTACTTCATCAACTACACGCCAACAAGTTTTCTGGCACCATTCATCACCGCGCCATCAAACATCATTGCCAAGTAGAACCGAGTAATGAGATGGTCTTGATAGCAATTGTGTTGCTTGATTGTATCATCGGATTGTGATGTTTGATTACACATTCTTTTGTACATGTTTGATTTTTGCTTGTTCTAGTGTGCATACTGTTGGATATAAGTAACTATTATCAAGTTAAAGTATTTTATCTACTTGCAAACTTGGTCTATAACTAGATACCATTGTTGTTGAAACCTATATATTTACGAGATCTATTCCAGCCGAGCCTAGCGATGCCACACAACCGGTTTAAAGGGTACGCTAAACAAGTCATAATTGAGTCTATCCCCAATCCGCATATTCTTTCAAAGTCACTTCTTCTACGACGATTGGCGTAAAGGCATGATTAGTTCCAGGAATCTCACCGCACTGACCATAGTGAACTCCTTCTCGTTGTACCGAGTTAGAGGTAAGATTTGAACAACGAGGTACATCATCATATTTGACACCTGAGGAAGGTACAACCTAACTATGAGGTACATAAGTGGGTGTTACACTCATACGTAGATGAGTTTTGGCTGGTACAACCACTCTATTGTCAACTTCTAATAAACGTGATTGACCCAATTCTGAACCATCTTCTAGAATCATATAATTGTAAAAGTGAGTGTATGTTCATCAAAACTGCTATAGTCCGACTACTCGTAAGGTTGGCCTAAGTCAGTGGCTCCGTTCGATTTTTAAGTTGTCTTTTTAGGGGAGATTTTTTAGGTTGTGGTCTATTCATATTATTTTTTTAGGGAATGTGGTCTATTCATATATGTGATGTAACCAGGCTAAACACAATAAACTTTTGCTCCACCATTTCTAGGCCCATTATAGCCTGTGAAGATCCCAGCACGACCTGCAAAATTAGAATCTTCTACCAGCTAACGAGCAACTTTCCCTTAAAAAAATGCTGACGAGCAACTAAACAGTTCATGCAGAACAAGAAAGTGAAGAAACACATGTGAAAAAGAAAATGAAGAAACTACAGAGCCTTCGAGTCTGGACCCCACTTGCAGGCCGAAGGAGCAGTTAAACTTGGAATCTGCTTGCTTGGCAAGCCAAGCCAACAGCCCAGTGAACCGCGCGGGGCACTCGACCCGACCCGAACCACTGATCATTCCGTCCGGCCCGTCTCCCCTCGCCTCCACCGTGAACGCTGCACCCCACACCGATCTCCTCAGCCGCGCCCGGCATCCGCAAGCGAGCGAGAGCGCAAGCGAAGGTAGCGGCAGAGATGACGACAGAGAAGGGGAAGGGACCCGCGGCGATGGCGGCGAAGGGAGGGGCGGCGGTGGCAGCGGAGAAGGGGAAGAGAGGGAGGCCGACGGTGGCGGAGCTAGAGGCGGACGAGGGCGAGACCATCGTCAAGCTGAAGAGCAGCGATGAGCAGATCTTCAAGGTGCCAGCCAAGTTGGCGAAGCTGTTCAAGGTCATCGCCGACGTGGTCGACAAGGGCTACACCGACGACACCATCCCGCTCCCCAACATCGACTCAACCACCCTCGCCAAGGTCATCAAGTACTGCGACAACCACCTCCGGATGAAGGCGGAGCCCGACGTCTGCAGTTGGGACAGGGAGTTCGTCAGCGAGCTCAACGTCGCCGGCCTCTTCGATGTGATGCTGGCCGCCCACTACCTCGACTACAAACGGCTCCTTGACCTCCTCTGCAAGGGCATCGCCGACATGATGGAGGGCATGACCACTGAGCAGATCCGTGTGGCTTTCGGAATAGTGAACAACTTCACCCCGGAGGAGGAGGCGGAGATCGCCAGGGAGAATCCCTGGGCCTAGTCCTTCGGGGACTACGAGGCCGGCCTCCCCAGTCTGTACGTTCCTGAACTTTCCTGTTTAAGATCTGCCGTTCGAATGGTTGCTGCTAGGTTTGTCAGGTAGAATCTGTTTGAATCGACTTATTGGTGAACTTTCGAGCATCTCCATGTCTGTCAAGATGAACATATGGAATGGGATATGCCGTATGCGTGGTTGCTCTTTAGACTTTAGTGGTCAATGTAGATTCAGTCCGAGTACACTTGCTTCTCATCCTGTCAAAGATGACCAGAACCGGATGCGTTGGTCGATGGGTCTTGAACTGCTGACTCTTGCAGTAAGTGAATACTTTACCACCAATTGCAGGTAGTACATGATTGCCCCCTTTCTAGCTATTAGTAGTATTATTGTTCTTGTTTTGCCTGTGCTATTGCAACTCAAACATTGAAAGAGATGTCATCAGGTGCAACATTTCGTTCAAAACATGAAAGACATTGATGTTGAAGTATTCTGTTTGGTCAAAACAATCCCAACATTTGCTCTGCTTTCTTGAACAGCATTGTATTCATACATTTGTTCTGCATTGTTCAGCAGCTGAGTTTGCCTTATTTTCGGTGGTATCTATCTTACTCCCTCCGTTTAGAAATATAAGATGTTTTAGCTTTGTAAAACGAATGTATCTATACATCTTTTAGTGTATAAATTCATTTGAATCTATACACTAAAAGATGTCTAGATACATTTGCTTCACAAAGCTAAAACATCTTATATTTCCGAACGGAGGGAGTACATCTGAACCATAATTCATTTGAGTTGTCTCTTGTTTCATGAGTTTCCAGTGTTGTATCCTGTATGTGCAGTCTCACTTGCCATCATGTCTATGCAACTAAGCACAATGGCATCAGTACCTTTTGTGTTACCCAGTTAATGTCAAGTATACTTCAGTAGTAAGGAACAGAGTACTGCATGCCAATCACTCGGCACAACGCTAGCTGTGGCTTTGTCAACTCAACTCGTTAGTACATGATTGCTCCCTTAGTAGTATCATCATTGTTCTTGGTTTGCCTGTGCTATTGCAACTCGAAAATTGAAAGAGATGTCATCAGGTGCAACATTTCGTTCAAAACATGAAAGACATTGATGTTGAAGTATTCTATTTGGTAAAAACAATCCCAACATTTGCTCTGCTTTCTTGAACAGCATTGTATTCATACATTTGTTCTGCATTGTTCAGCAGCTGAGTTTGCCTTGTTTTCAGTGGTATCTATGCCACTTCTGAAGCATAATTCATTTGAGTTGTCTCTTGTTTCATGAGTTTCCAGTGCTTTATCCTGTATGTGCAGCCTCACTTGCAGTCGTGTGTAACTTTTTTGAACCTGGGCTACGGCGGGCTTACGCCAGCCTAAACTATATTACTCACAGCGGCGAACAGTTGGATCAGTTACAAAAGAGGGGTAGAGCAAGAAAGGAGAGTTACATGTCTACAAATTAGGAGAGGGAGAGATCAAGGGGGTTCAAATCCGTTACACCAATTATTAAGAATGTTTGAGGAGTCAGGTTTGCTGCAGCGGTGGGCCCATAGGCGAACATCCTCAATGCAGCGGCTGACAGTCACCGAGAGGGGTTCGTCGAGACCGTTGAAAACAAGATTGTTCCTTCTCTTCCAGATATTCCAAGCAATGCAGTTGAAATGGTGGATTCCTCAAGGTTGCGGTGTCGTTGAAGAAGCACGTCGTGGAAACTGAGGGTGGTTGGGGTAGAGTGGTCCGGCCAGAGAGCATCCCAGACCTGAGCCGCTCGCGGGCATCGAAGAAGAAGATGGTCGACGTCTTCATCGAAGGGGCACAAAGGACAAGCCGCCGAATCCGCAAGAAGATGCCTGAACCATCTCGCGTTGGTGGGAAGGCGACGACGTTTTGCAAGCCAGTAGAAAATCTTACACTTCAGAGGAGCCGCACTCCGCCAGACCGCGTTCGCAAGTTCGTCAATCTGCAGGTGCCTGAAAGAATTGGAATAGAAATCTTTGTTTGAAAGCATTTCGTTAGTGAGGCGACAAACTCTTGTATCAGCATCATCGACACTAACCACTACAGAACTTAGCTCGGAGGTGAGAGATCAGAGTTCCACCGTAGCCACATGCGATAGCCGAGGTCCCATGTTAGCCCAGACCCCATCGGAGAGAAGCAGGGCGACAGAGGCATTTGGACGGATGGAGTGAGAGAACAGGACAGGGAAACGGTTGGAGAGGGTGGTCGGACCCAACCAAAGGTCGGTCCAAAAGACGGTGGAGGAGCCGTTGCCGATATGGACTCGAGATAAGGCGCGAAAGGTAGATAGGCCGGAGACGATGGCTTTCCAGATAGGAGAATCGAGGCGATGCGTGTCCCCAAGGTCGCGATCGAAGGACCAGCCATAGCGACGGCGAAACCAACAGGCCCAAGGGGCAGTTGAGGCTGAGTGTAGTTTGGAGAGGAATTTTGCGAGGAGAGCAGAGTTTTGTGATGGGATGGAGAGGAACCCGAGCCCCCCCTTATCTTTCGGAGAGCAGAAAACGTCCCAAGCAACCTTACACTGGCCACCGGAGCAAGAGTCCTCACCAGTCCAGAAGAAGGCCCATCGCCGCTTGTCGATAGCTTCGACAACCCCGGGGGGGGAGAAGCCCAGCAGCCATAGCATGGGCAATCATAGCTGTGAGAACGGAGTTGACAAGAAGGAGACGGCCGCCGATGGGAAGGGAGCGGCTGCGCCAGCCCGAAAGCTTCATGTCACTCTTGGACATGATGGATGCATAGTCCGAGAGATGAAGTTTGTGGGTGGAAAGAGGTAGGCCGAGATAGGTTTGGGGGAAGGAGGAGATGGGGCAACCAAAATGGGCAGCCATGGACGCGGCCGTTTCCTGGTCAGTTCGGATTGGGACGAAGGTACTCTTGTGGAAGTTGATAGTGAGACCGGTAGCAGCCGAGAAATTATCTAAGACCCATTTAAGGTTGGCAACGTGCTGAGGGATGGCCCTGATGATTATCAGGGTGTCGTCAGCATATTGAAGGACAGGGCAAGGTAGGTCATCGACCAAGGGGTGGAGAAGTAACCCATCGCGAGAAGCCTAGAGAAGAAGCTGCTGAAGCACATTGGCGACAAGGTTAAAGAGGAAGGGGGAGAGCAGGTCCCCTTGCCTAAGCCCACGTCTACACTGGATCCAGCGTCCAGGGATACCGTTAAGGAGGACGGCAGTTTGGCTAGTATTGTTAAGTAAGCAAACCCATTGACGCCAAAGCTCTGGGAAGCCTTTTGCGAGAAGGATGCGATCAAGGGCCTCCCAACTGATCGAGTCAAAAGCTTTCCGGAAGTCCAGCTTGAAGACTGCCGCAGGAGTAGCGCGCCGGTGGCAGGTCTGGACAATGTCAGCCGCATAGATGAAGTTTTCCGCGATCGAGCGACCAGAGATAAAACCAGTTTGGTCTGGGTGGACAAGGAAGGTGATAAGGTTGCGAAGGCGCAAGGTTAGACATTTGGAATGAATTTTGAGGCAGCAATTCTGAAGGAAGATTGGGCGAAAGTTTTCAGGCCGATTGGCCCCGACTTTTTTAGGGAGGAGGACAATGTACGATTGATTTATAGGCCGAAGATCAGTGGAGAGGGAGTGGAAGTCCTGGAGGGCGGTGAGGAGGTCGTGCTTGACCAAGTCCCAGTGCCGCTTAAAGAAGGCGGGGCCAAAGCCGTGTGGTCCAGGGCTGGAGTTATCGTTCATGGAGAAAAGGGCAGCCCTGATTTCCTCAAGGGAGAAAGGGTGGGTGAGAGAAGAGGCTTGGGTGGAGTCGAGTGAAGTGGAGGCAACAAGTTGACTGAGGTCCAGGATGTAGGAGGCGTGGAGCGGGGTGCCCAGAAGCGATTTGAAGAAATCATGAAGGATTGAGGCCTTGGATGAATGGGAGAAGACTTGGTTACCTGCATCGGAGTCAAGGACTTTGATTTGGTTTTTCCGAAGGCGGCCAGAGGCACAGAGGAGGAAGTAGCGAGAGTTCTCATCACCAAGGGTGACATTCTTGATTTTAGCGCATTGGCGCCAATAGGTAGCTTTTTCATTATTTTTGGAGCTTAGGTTCCGTTTTGCAAGAAACCAAAGCCGAGCCTCGAGAGGGGAAAGGATCCTGGTTTCTTCCAGCCGATCAAGAAAGGAAATGACAGAGCGGCAATTGACGAGGTAGATGGAAGGGAGGCGTCGCTGCTTGGCCTAGGATCTAGCCGCCGACCTAATGCGTTTTAACTTTAAGGAAAGGCGGCTAACCGAGGTAAGGTGGGCGTGGCCTGGACCAATGCTATTCCAATTCGCGGAAACGATAGGGGGGAAGGAAGGGTGAAGAAGCCAAGTGTTCTCCAAGCGGAAGACCTTGCTTCTAGGGGCCTTTGTAGAGGCCGAGAGGTGGAGAGGGACGTGATTGGAAGTGGGACAGCAAGAAGAGGTGAGGGTGGTGTCTGGAAGGGCCAAGCTCCACTCAGGGTTAACTAAAACTCTATCAAGACGGGCGAGGATTGGCGGGTCTTGCTGGTTGGACCAAGTGAACTGGCGGTCGAGAAGAGGGATCTCAATAAGCCCGAGATTATTGATAAAATCATTGAAGAGGGAGGCCTCAGAGGAGTTGAAGTTTCCGTTAGACTTGTCTCTAGGAGACCGGATAAGATTGAAATCGCCGATTATCGAAACCGAGCCAGATAAGGAGGCAAAGGTGAGCTCAAGAGATGCAAGGAAGGCGGTTTTTTGGTCATGGATGCAGGGTCCATAGACATTAATCACGGAGAAGGATAGGTCTTCAGACCGGAGGGAGAAGGTTGTGGTAACAGAGAAGACATCAATGGAGTGGTGAATAAGCTCAAGAATTTGATCATCCCAAGCAGTAACGATTCCACCCGAGGCACCTTCAAAGGGCTTAAAGACAAAAGAACGCAAAGAAGGTGGCGGAAAGGAATAGGCGAAGAAGTTGGAAATGTTGGTTTGTTTAGTTTCCTGTAAGCAGATAACGGATGGGTGGAATGAGTTGATGGCGGCACGGACGTCGTCGCGTTTGCGTCTCTGGTCGAGGCCGCGCACATTCCAGCTAGCAAAAAGAACTTTAACTAACATGATAACTGAGAAGCGACAACAGATAAATACCCCAGCGGACAGTACGAATTAGGTCTGTTACAACATCGATTACAGGGGCAAGCTCGAGGCCCGAATGAATAACAAGGCTAAGAAAGTAAAGGGAATAATAAATCAGCAGTAGCAGCCGGGCAGCCCAGGCTTGACCAACGAACCCAGGGGGTCTGCAAGGTCGAAGCAGCCCAAGGAAGATAGCATGCCCGAAAGCTGAAGCAAGGAAGGGAGAAGGAGTGACGGGGGGCCGAGCAGCCCATGTAGGCTTAGCAGGCCCAATCATGGGGAACCAGAGGTCGATGGCCCAACATTTGAGCGGAGAGCAGCGGTGTCGATGTCACATGCCAGGGCAAGCACCTCGACGTCAGCAGGAGGCAGAGCCTGGCCGTCAACGAGGGCAATGCTACCGGTTGATGGCGCCAGAAAATAAGCTGATGGCGTGTGGTTGACGTGGGAGCAAACTGTCCTTGTGCGTGGTGAATAACCAGCCCGTTGGGAACCCCCAGAGGAAGGTATGATGAGTATAGCAGCTAGTCTTCCCTCAGTTAAGAAACCAAGGTTTAATGTCGGTCAGGAGAGGAGAGACAATGACGACTGAAGGTGATGCGGAACCTGCACACACACAAACAAATACTTTGTCCCCAACTTGCGATGAGGTTGTCAATCTCACCGGTTTGCTTGAAACAAAGATTATGAGCGTATCGAGTGGAAAACAATATAGTATGCGAGTAAAGTAAACAGTACGAGTAAAGTAAACAGGTGATAGCAATATGATGTAAATAGGACCGGGGTCCACAGTTCACTAGTGGTGTCTCTCCATAAATAAAATAACACATGCTGGGTAAACAAATTACAGTTGGGCAATTGATAGAATAGAGATAACGTGATATGTCAAGAAGATCACTATGAGATTTACTCTGGGCATTACAACAAAATACATAGACCGCCATCCAACTGCATCTATGACTAATAATCCACTCCCGGGGATATCAATCCGAACACCCTAGAAGTATTAAGTTGCGAACAACAGATAATTGCATTAAGCAAAGTGTATAATGTAAACAAAGCATATGCCCTTGAGCATATGAATGTTGTTTTCTCCCTAGTAGCAACAGCACATCTACCACCTTAGAGGTTTCTGTCACTCCCCCAGGTGAAATAGAGGCATGATCCCACTATCGAGCATAAATACCCCCTCTTGGAGTCACTAGCAACTACTCGGCCAAGATAGCTACAAACAACGGAGAGCATGCAAGATCATAAACAACATAGAGATAACAAAAGATATAATTCAGTACAGCAACTTAATCATAAACACCAATATTCATCGGATCCCAACAAACCAAACATGTAGAATTACATAACGGTGATCTCAATCATGTAAGGCAGCTCATGAGATCTAAACATGAAGCACATGGTGGAGAAGACAACCATCTAGCTACTGCTATGGACCCATAGTCCAAGGTAGACTACTCACTCATCGCTCCGGAGGCAAGCATGGCGATGAAGAAGACCTCCGGTGGCGATTCCCCTCTCCGGCAGGGTGCCGGGAAGAGCTTCTGGACCCTCCCGATCTTCGGGTCGATGGCGACGGCGGATCGCGATGTGTTCTGGAAAACTGATCGGGCACTTAGGTTTTTCTCGTCGGGGGGTCTTTATAGGCGAAGGGGCGATGTCAGAGGAGGGGCCAGGTGCCCTCATGCGGGCCCGGCGCGGCCAGGGGGCTGGCCGCGCCGCCCCTGCGTGTGGGGCCCTGGTGGCCCCCCTCCTACTCCTCTTCGGATCTCTGGAAGCTTCCGGGTAAAATAAGACTTCAGGATGTGGTTTCGTCCAATTCCGAGAATATTTCCTGTGTATCACTCTGAAACACAAAAACAGTAGAAGACAGGGAACTGGCACTGTGGCACTTCGTTAATAGGTTAGTTCCAGAAAATGCATAAAAGTGCCACTAAGTGTAACGAAACAATAGGCAAATGGTGTAAAAACAAGCATGGAGCATAAAAAATTATAGATACGTTTGAGACGTATCAGGCAACCGCCAGCAAGTCGTCAGCGTTCAGCTCACCGTGGCGCAGTGGTTGCTCTGGAAGGCCCTCGTTGAGTTCTTTCTTGCGCAGCATAGCTTTGTCGACAATGGAGATATACTTGCCGGAGTCGGCAACCACCAGCCGAGAGCTGCAGCGAGGCTCAGGCACAGGAGAAGGGGAGCGCCAGGTAGTGTCCAGGACCTGGCTGGCCTGCAGGATGCGGGCGCGGTCCGGCGAGAGAGCTCCGGCCCCCGTGCCAGGGAGCACAGGGAGCTCAGGGAGGCAAGCTGCATGAGACAGAAGAGAGGGTGGAGACTTGGCGTGAACCAGTTCAGAGGCGAAGTCGAGAGGGACCTGGAAGCCATCAGCAGGAGCGGAGCCGCGAGCAAGGATGTCGACGGCGAGCGTGCCCCTGTGCAGCGGCCCCACTTTGGCAATGGAGCTGATGACCCCGACCGAGGCCGTGACGAAGTTGGCGACGAGGATGCCCTTGTAGCCGGGGTCCGTAGAGGCCTTGCACATAGGCAGCTTGAAAAAGGCCTGCTCGCCCTCAGATCCTTCAGCAAACACCTCAAAAAAACCGAGGCGCATCTTGATGGAGACACGCATTGGCTTGGAGAGGATGGGACCTCCAGAGATCAGAGGTGCAGGTGGCGCATTCGCCAGGGCCCTGGCAACGATGGAAGCTGCAGGAGCAGCGCTTGAGGAGGCTCCGTGGGGAACCAGGGGAGCTGGGGCACCAATCACCTGCAGCATCTCAGCATAGCCGCAGCCGCCCTGCAGTTCGACCACATCCGGCTCGTCAGCAGAGGAGAAGGCCTCCGGAATAGAGCTAGAATCATGGTCATCATCTGCATCAGAAGGCGGGTCACTGCCAGCGACATCCTCGTAGGTGATAATGGAGACAGGAGCAAGAGTTCCAGTGCTGCCATGGTTCTTGACAGTGAGGTGGAGGGGAATATCGGTGATAGTTTCAGCCTTGACAGTGACCAAAACTGCCAAGAAATCGAGACCAGTGAGGTAGATTGGGTCGATAGAGTGGGGGTTGGCAAAGGGGGCGGACGAGTGAGTAATGAGGTGGCGTTGCCAATGCTCAAGAGGGAAATCAGTGATGGACAAGGCAGCAAAAGATTCATGTTCAAAAAGGAAATGGTTGTCTGTTTCATCATGTCTCTCGAAGTGCACAGAAACATCCCTGCCAAGGTAGGGGCCATTGGAGACAGCGTTCTCCCGGTCAAGGGAGGAGGAGAACACTGTGACCCGGGCGCCGCGAGAGGAAGGGTAAAGATCAATGCGTTCAGGGCCGCACCCGAGGTCCGCCGCCTGGAGAATCAGCTCATCGGAGGCCTGAGGAGGTGGGTTAACAAAGGCATAGGAAATGTTGTCATAGTGCCTGAGATTAGAGTACGACATGTAGACGTCAACATAATCCGGCCGAACAGGGACGGCGAGGTCTTCCTCATCGAGCGCCTCGAGCTTAGGATCAGGAGCCGGCAAGAAGGCGTCAGCAGGGAGGGCGTCCTATTGAGGAGCCAGAGGGATGAATCCATCCGCAGCGGCGTCGACGTCGTCCTCGAACACGAGCTCCTCGAAGTCGTGTGTAACTGTGTATGCAAGTAAGTACAATTGGCCTCTAATTAGTACCTTTTGTGTCACCCTGTTAATGCCAAGCATACTGCATTAGTAAGAAACATAGCACTGTATTTCACAAAAAAAAGGAACATAGCACTGAATGACAATCAATCGGCACAAAGCTAGCTGTGGCATTATCAACTTAACTCGTTAGCTTTTTCTTTCTCAGAATGTCAAAGAAAATCAGAACTGGATGTGTGAGTCCATTGGTCTTGAACTGCTAATTCTTGCCTGCGGTGAATATTTTACCCCCAACGGCAGCTACATGACTGCTCCAGTTAGTAGTATCATTATTGTTGTTTCGCCCGTGTTATTGTAAATCAAATATTTAAACAAATGTCGTCAGATGCAACATTTCGTTTAAAACATGAATACCTTGATCATCCTGAAGTGTAATGTTTGGTAAATGGTTAAAACAATCCCAGCATTTGTTCTGCTTTCTTGAACAGTATCGCATTTATAAATTTTTGTCTGAATTGTTCTACTTCATGAGTTTCCGGTGTTGTATCCCGTATGTGCAGTCTCACTTGCTATCGTGTGTATGTGGGTACAATTGGCCTCCAATTAGTACTTTCCTGTTTTATCCAGCTAATGCCAAGCAGACTGCATTACTTTTTTGAAGCAGCACACTGCATGGGCCAGATCACTGCATGACAATCAGGCACAACGCTAGCTGTAATTTTTTTTTTGAAACAAAAGGAGGCATAAACTTTGCCTCATCGATTAATTAAGAAGAGTTGTTACAAGAATTTGGAATACAACCCCGTGAACACCCAAAAACCTACTCTCCCGGCATAATACTACCCAATTTCTTTGCCCCCGCTAACACCCATAAGCGTGCCTCACTCTTAATCTTATCAAGAATTACAAAGGAAGGAGAGCTTTTATTGTGGAAAACTCTAGCATTCCTCTCGTTCCAAATCTCCCACACGGTGAGCAAGGTGAGGGTCGCTAACGCCTTGCGATGAGGGCTCGCGCCGGAAGCGAGAAGGGACCACCATTCGTTGATGCTAAGACCCGCCCATTGCCTTGGGTGAATTCCATGGATACCAAGCCATTCCTTTTGAAGCTCCCAAACACGCACGGTGAAGCGACAATGGACAAAAAGGTGGTTTGTGGACTCCGTCACTTGCTTGCAAAGCGGGCAAAGGCCGCAAATTGGCCATCCCCTCTTTTGGAGCCTATCGGCGGTCCATAGACGGTTTTGGAGAGTAAGCCAAGCATGGTGCTTTGCCTTAGGGGGAGCCCAAGCCTTCCAAACCATCGAATACATGGCCGAATTCACAAGACCAAGGAATTGGGCATCATATGCCGAGGACGCGGAATATTGGCCGTTCTCCGTGAGGTTCCAAGTGATGGCTTCCTCCACCTCCCCATGGAGTTGAACATTACGAAGAAGGATCCAAAGCTCGATAAACTGAGTAATGTGATCCCAAGTGAAGGTTCCAATAGCGTTAATGCTCCTCATCCAAGCACCCTCGGCCATAGCTTGCGAGACCGTGCACTTTTTGCACTTAGAGGAATCAAAAATGAGGGGGGCGATGTCAATGGGCGCCCGACCGTCAACCCAAGGAGCATGCCAAAATGGAGTTTTGGCCCCGTTTCCCACCGTGATGGTGGTAGCCGCATAGAAAATATCCAAGTCCCTCTTCCCGCATGGGTTTCCCGAACCAACCCAAATCTTTTCAGGGCACGTCCACTCGAGCCATGGCCAACGCAATCTAAGAGCCGTCGCAAATTTGTCCAAATTTAACACCCCAAGGCCACCATACTTCTTAGGACGACACACAACATCCCAATTGACGCACTTGGCACCGGTGGTGGAGTCTTTGGCCGCCCAAAGAAAGGCTCTCTCCAACTTGTTGATGGACTTTAAAGTCCCCGGCGGCATGGAAAGCGGTGTTAGGTGGTAGATGGCTTGGGAAGCAATGACCGACTTCACAAGGGCCGTGCGGCCGGCCAAGGTTACATATTTCCCATTCCAAGTTGGAATCCTTGCGGCACACTTGTCCTCGAGGTGTTGGAAGTCTCTACGCCGGAGACACCAAACCGAAAGCTGTATTTTTCAGCAGCATATGAGTTGGTCTTTTATTTGGGTGGCACTCTGTTCTTGTGAAGCATAATCCTTCGAGCATTTTCTTGTTTCTCGATTTTCTGGTGCTGTACCATCTATGCCTGTAAGTGCATTTTCACTTGCCATCACTTACATCCAGTTAACGCTAAGCACACTGCAATATGAAATAGTACCCAGGAACATAGCACTGCATGACAATCAATCGGCACAAAACCTAGAAGTGGCTTTATCAACTTTATTCTGAAGACACCATGCAAATATTGTACAACTACTTGGTGCCAAGAAGGATTCGTAGTTCAGGCAACAGTAAAGCTAAATGAACAAACTAGCACCAAAAGGTCTCTCCACAAAGTAGTCACTAAATCACGGAGCAATGCTCATACACATCACGGTAATCCATGGAACGAATCTGATCTACAGAGGCAGTAGTAAGATAGCAGAGGTGCCGCCAAGGTGGTTAGGACGAGGGTTGCCACTGAGACCGGAGATCGGGCAGCTGCAGACTTTGCTGGACCTGGGCTGACGGTTGTCGGTGTTGATCCGGAGGTTGGTGAAGGCGCTGCAAGATAAAATTCGCATTTTAGACTAGTGAGATGAATGAAAGTAAGGTTCAGGTGACAGAAAAACAGAAACCAACATTTGTTCAGTTCAGAACTTGAGGCAGTAAAGTAGTAACCCCAGTGATTTTTCTCTAGCAGACAGGAAGAGTTATCTTCAGATAGTGGACTAAGCTTTTGGATCATACAGATGAATTACCCTCAAGAACAAGAACTGATAATTTAATATTTAATAAAAGTTGACTCACGTACATGAGTCACGTCGTTAAGCATCTGACACATTCTATCACTTACTGAAAGGGCGCAATTGCCGCTTTCGATCATAATGGTTTGCCAATTCTGTTACTATGTCTTATGTGCGTGATCAACTGCAACCACTGGCTGTCGAATCAAATAAGTGACGCCACTCAAGCCGCCAGCACTATGACAGCAAAATTTTACAGAAATACGAAATATTATTTTGAAGGTTTTACATGGGGACAATTTCATTATGAATCTCAAAGAGGATCATGCCATCTGGAGGTTCTCGAAAAAAACAAGATTTTATCGCGTGCAGATCACTACCAAGATAGCATGTCTCTCCTTACACAAGATAGCGGTAAATTGGCTCTGGATGTTAGCTTTTCTAACCACTCAGATTAGAAATTAGTTCATCGAATTACACGGATCTACAGGATTAAAGATAGTGATTCACAATTTATAAACTGCGAAGAAGGAAAAATAGGAGAAATTACCTTCGGTGGGGGCGGCATTAGGGGCGCCGGGCAATTGAACTGCAGAAAATTCAAGATTAAAATCAGACGAACACTACACGTGTCCTACACCGATACGAGGAAAAAAGAAAACAAATCAGGAACGAGAAGATGGCTCACTGTTGCACTTCTTGAAGGCCTCCGGGTTGGCGCCGCAGGCGGCGGGGAGGCCGGCGGCGCGGGTGAGGTTCAAGGGGATGCCGTAGTTGGTTTTGAACGCGTCGCAGAGGCAGGTGACGCTGGCCGGGCTGGCGACGGCGGCCTTGACGCCGGCGCAGCACTCCTTGGGCGGCTTGCTCTGCGTGGTCCCCGGGGTGATGTAGGTGAGGCAGCCGGTGAGGCTCGTCAGCGCCGCCGAGCAGTCCGGCCCCGCCGGGCCCGCCGCCGGCGCCTGCGACGCCGCGCCGGACGCCAGCGCGAGGAGGGCCAGGATGACGAAGGCGGGGGTGGCCATGGTCGAAGGAGGACTGTGCGGCGGTGTGGATGGAGGAAGGGGAGGGGGCAGTGGTGGTGGACTGGTGCGCTGGGCGGCTTTTAAGGTGGCGGGGGCGGCATCTCGCCGCGGCCAGCGAGGACGGTGCGATATTGTAGGGGTGGTGGCTATCGTTACCTACCGGCGTGCCGCGCCCACAGGGATTGCGGTTAAGCCAGCCACTGTGACAGTGCTCGGTGGTTGTTGATACGGCGCGACTGCGACCAGGATAGTGGGGGGTTGGAATGACCTGTAACCATTGATTTCATCAAGTGCTGATTCCTAGCCGTGCAAGTTTCATGATTACATTTTGCAAGATTTCGTGTCAAAGTTCCTTTTCGGTGCAATGGTATTTCCTGCCGATTTCCAAACCTTTCAAATAATGAAGTGGTGGAATGCACAGGTATGATATCCAGCTAGAGGCACCCCTGCCTCGAGAATAAAATTACTACCTCCGACCACTAATATTTGTCTTTATATGAATGTATCTAGATATATATTTAGTGTCTAGATACATCCATGTAAAAAATAGATATTAGTGGTCGAAGGGAGTAGTAAACAAAGTTCTTCAATGATATTGTTTGCCTTAGAAAATGCGCGGCTATGTTCCGGTAAATTCTACTTGATGGTAGATACTAGCTCATTTTCCATCTTGTATTTTGAGAAGGGCGATTACTAGATTACTTGACTTTTCTTAGGGGTTGTTTGGTTCAAAACCATAATTTGCCAAGCTAAAGTTTGGTAGTCACCTTTTAATTGTCATGTGTTTGGTTTGGCTTGCCATATTTTATTTTCCGTATGACCCATTTGTCCTAGAGTTATTGTTTTTGCCTACTTCTATCAAAGCTTAGCTTCAAAATTTTCAGCCACACTTTGGCTTGGCACAATGTGATTGTGAATCGAACATCACCTTAATTTTTGTGTTTCTATGGCAAGCCAACTTCCTTGATTTTGACCAACAAATAACAATGCCTATTACCCCCTCTGTGCTTGAAAGGATATCTTAACTTCATCTTGATTTGCATGTATCTATATGCAAATCTAGATAAAGTTGGGACATCCTTTTCGGGATGGAGACAATAGTACATTCTCAATTCTTTAGTTGTTTTAGATTTTATTTTTTTACTAATATGGTTCCACTGTTGTGATTTTATTTGTAAAACAGGAGGAGAATATGCTCGGCTACACTCTTATAAATTCTAGTTGCGGGTAGACAGCTCGTTTTGTTTCTGGTTTCTTGGCAAGGTGATTGCTAGATTCCATGACTTTTCTTACTTTTTGTTTTTCTACAGTGACTGGGTGAGCCAGATTCCTTGACTTTTTTGAAAGGAAAGATTCCATGACTTTGACCCTGCAAATAACAATGCCAACTAGTACATTCTCAATTCGTTAGTTCATTCAGATTTCATTTTCTATCTACGTACCTGCGAAATGTTATCGACCATACACATTACATTCCGAACCATGCAAAAGCGTGTGAAACTATTCTCCATCAATACTTGCAACTGTTATATACAGCTGTGGTGTGCCCTGCCAAAATCGGTGCTGCATCTCTCATATGGAATGATATAGCCATGCATGCATGTGATCGTCCAGCTGGTTGCGTCTGCACATGCTCTCCGATCATGGAATTATTGTGCAATCCATACTCGATTGTGTATATCTGTGATCGTTTCCTTATCTCGTACAGTGTTCCCGATCTTGATCGCGTGAGAGCACGACCAACATGACTTCTTTGGCTAGCATAAATCGCCGCCCCTATTATTTTGCTACGAAAATGTGCAATAATGGCCAGTCTAGCTTGAACAGACAAATAACACTAGTCACAGTGCAATTTTACTTCCAAGAAAATATTAAAGAAAATTCATGTGCCGCACATATGTAACATCCCTTTTCCAAAATCGTGATACACTAAAGATACTGGAGCAGTATACGTCTGTAACGATCCTCATCTTGTGTGTCACGCTCCCTATCGCACACATTTCGGCGGTCTTGCATGCGGTACCGACCGGCGTGAAGATAAAAGAAGCAAAAGTGCGCCCATTTTCGCAGTACGCGTGTGACGTGCACCACATGTCACAGTCTTCTTTCTTGGCTTCTTTTCAATGGCCATACCGATCATAACAGCTAGACTACTTCGTGTCGTCCAGGAAAGACTAGCGAAAAAACAACAAAGACAAAAGGCAGGTACTTTTGTGTGGTCTTTGCCCTTTTGAAATGGCTGACAGATATTGGACTCCGTCGAATGCAAACGAACCACAAGTTAATTTCGAAAGTCGGTTTAGACAAGTAAATTAATTTCGAAGCGCACCAGGCTACTTTTGCATGTTTCTCTAGTTTCATTTCGTTTCCTGTAAATTCCTGTCCTATATGGTGGTTTTTGTAACATAAACCGATTAAGGCTCGATCGTTAGATTAGTAAACCCAAAACATAACATGACAAGAGAATAGAAAAATCAGAAATTCGCTTTAGAGCTTGAGCCACATGGAGCCTCATTTGATTCAAAATTTGAAAACAACATTTCATGGCTTGAATGGTTCTGAAAAAAATCCTAGACATAGATAATGAGGTACTCTACCGACATAAAAAAATCTAAATCCAAAATACTTCATATTTTGGGCTTAACAAAATGAAAAAATCTAAAATAATTTGGAGGTTTGAAATGTTGCTGAGTACTTTATTTCATTTTGTTTCATGTAAATTTCTTTGCTATGGTGGTTTGTGTAATAGAAACAGATGAGAAGGCTCGTTAGATTAATAAATCCAAAACATGAGAAGAAAGTATAAAATGCAATGGCTCATGAAGCAAATATGAAGATATCCTCATGTCAGAATAGCTACAACAAAAATATGGAGATAAACATCGGTGCAATTGTTGATGTTGCTTAGAAATACAATATGAGATCATATTAATCTGATTTAGTTAGTTACACAACATAAAAATCATGATATTTTCTAAAATATGAACAAATTCAACATCATGTATATACATGCAAATGAGATTAAGCTCTCTATTATGAAAACTCGAGTAGAAGCTAAGATCTATAGAACCTAGAAGCCATAATGTTAGATTGGCCATGGATAATTAAGAAAGTTGTTGATGGAGTGAAATATGACAATAGCCATTGAACTTGTCGAGAGGTGCACAATATTCCTCAAACTTATAAAATGCTCAACTTTACTCGTCAACCTTGCTAAAGGGGCAGGGATGCCAATAATATCCATGGAATCAAGAGTATCGAGAGATATCCAATCTACTAGAGACATGTATGGATAACATTTTATGCCCATCTATTTCACGAGGAGGGTACCCATGAACTCAAAGAGAGGGCATATGAAGAGATTTTGCTCCCTGGATAGCCACTGGATACCCGTCTAACGGGTAGGACCCATAGGTCATTGCCTACTACAATTTCCCAATTTTATCTATACAATAAAGTATTGCTTTACGTGAGAATAACACAAGCTGATGTTATGTTGTTTGAGGCTATTTTTGCATGGAAACTTTAGGGATTTATATTCAAAATCACCACCCGCACAATCAGCAATGATACTGCTTGTGAGGAAACTAGGTGACATGGGTATAGCTAATAGAGCCCGTTAGTTGAGTACCCCTGAGGCCCGTTAAGCTAGGCCCAATTGTAATGATAGTCGAGATACGAGTTCTTACCGTATGTCGATATTGTAATCTGTATCGGACCCTACCCGATCCTCGAGACCTGGTCACCTATATATAGGGGCCAGGAGGGGACGGTGTAGGCCAGATTGAAAGCAAGCCAGGTTCAACACCCAAGTTTACTTTCGATATACACTTATTTCGACTAATCTTACCTTCGAGTTCATCCGACGCCCTATCTCCCTGATCCTAAGTCCTTCATCTAGGACATTTGTCGAGTTAACCCTCGTCAATTGGCGCCGACCGTGGGGACTTTGGGCGTTGGAATTATGAATTCGATGACTTTTTCGCTTTTAGCCAACAGCAGTGCAGAAGTCGACGATAATCAAGAGATGGAGTTGATAATCGGAAGTTTAAGCATCTTCATCGGGCCATCGGGTTCATCTCGCCTTTCAGATCCGACGAAACAAGATCCGTCGGCAAGTGAGCCCGAAACAATAGCAATGATGGAATACTCTTCCAGCGAGGTAAACTCGCCGGTCAGCTCAGGAGAAGTGCAAAAAGGAAAAATCGCAGAAGACGACGAAGCAATGGAAAATTTCGACGTAGGGGTCCAACTCGAAGATCTCATGATCTGTCTCGACAATATCTCAGACAAGTCAACTGATACATGGAAGACAGGGTTAGAGCTTTCTGAAGATGGTGACTCGATCTTCTCAAGCTTTAATAGTAACACCGGCAAACAATGCCAGGTGCTCACCATCGTAGGAGACAATTCAGAAGAATTTGACAAAAACAACAGTCCATTGATAAACCCAGCAAATATCGACAGAGGAGCAAATCATCTAGCAGAAGGGCAAATAGTAGAATCCCTCAAAGCCAGGGAAAAAATTCGACTATCAGTCGACGAATGGAGCATAATAAGAGAAGCCGTAGAACACGGCACGCCAATACCATCAAATTCCAGCAAGGACATGCTGTTGGGGTATCATTATGCCCTAAGACAGCAGGCAAAACAACTAGCAAAGGAGAAAATAGAGATACAACAAAGAAAAGAATCAGCCATTGCAGCTAGCAACGCCGCTCACAGAGCACGAAGCGACGCGTCACACACTAACGCAAGGAGAAATCGTCGACATGGTTCAAGGTACAAAAACCTCGAGTACTCAGAAAGGCAAAGCATCTCCAAAAACCTCGACTCGTCCTTCCTATCGGTCGACGAGCAGGGGAACATCGTACCAAAAACCCCTGAAGCAGCACTAGTAGCAGCACAAGCATATCTGCTTACAACTCGACCAAGCCCAGGGGATCCTAGGGAACATATGCATAGAGCAGCATTGAATGGACTCAACATGGTGGGCCACAAGCTACCAGCAAAAGGAGAGGAAGCATATCACCACAAGGAAGCGCACAAGCCAAGGTCACCTCGCCGTCACAACAGTCCTCGGCACAGAAGTAGTAATCAACGATCTTGATCGCCATCACCAAGACAACATGGAGGAACCCGAAGATCTCGATCTCCAAATGGAAAGCGCGACTATGAAGACGACGAGAAGGAGATGGGAGCATCGTGCTTTACTCGCAGGGTTCGCACCACACTAGTACCCAAGGGGTTCAAACTACCTCATGATCAACAAAAGTACGACGGATCACAGGAACCACAATCATGGCTCTCAGACTATCTGCAAGCAGTACAAATATTGGGAGGAACCAAAAAAACAGCAATGCAAAGTTTGCAACTACACCTCACCGGCGCAGCAAGGTCATGGTTGAGCAAACTAGAGAAAGAGACTATTGGAAGCTGGGAAGACCTCACGAAGCAATTCACAAGCAACTTCAGGTCGACATACAAGCGGCCGGCATCAATAGAAGAAGTCAAAGCGTGTGTGCAACAACGCGACGAAACATTACGGGCATACATCCAAAGATGGAGTCTTATCAAAAACTCAGCAGTTGAAGTTTCAGATGAAAGAGCAATAGACGCGTTCATAATTGGATTAAGGCGAAGAGACCTAGTCGAAGAGATGGGCAGAATTAAGCCAAAAACAGTGTCAGACCTCATGGACGTAGCAAACAGATTTGCAGATGGAGAAGACACATGCAACAACAAGCGGACGCGATCCCCAGAGGACGATAGAAGAAACAGATATGGAAGTCAAAGAAGACGGTCTCGCAATTACGATAACTAGGGCTCCCATAGCCAAGTAGCCGCGGGGTATAAGGACAACAGCTATCAAGGAAGTGATCGCAGAAGCTCGGGATATCGAAGCTACGGAAAAGAGGACTATAAAAAGTTTCCCACAAGAGAATCCAGAGAGTATAACCCATCGCCAGAAGACATGCTAAATGGACCTTGTCACATACACTCAGCGTTCGTCGATGGAAAGCGAGTATCCAGGCATGCAATGAAAGATTGCACAACATTCTTAAAGCTACAAGAGGCAGCAGCAAACAAACAAACTAAAGCAAGGCGACAAGGATACGAAGGAAGCAACAAACCCCCCACAAATCAGCAAGGGAACAATGGAGCCCGACAAGGACAAGACCAGCCAAACCAGGGACACGATAATGACGAAGGGTACGTTACATCTAAGGGACACATCACAGCAATGATACAACCGGTGCCCAAGTCGAACAAAGAGGAAAAGAGTATTACTCGACAAGTCAATCTAGCAGTCACTTCACCTCCAGCTACAACAGAATACCTATACTGGTCAGAACAACCAATCGAGTTCAACAGGGAAGATCACCCTATAACAGTACCTCGGCCGGGAAACGCGCCCTTGGTACTCAAAGCTCAAATCGGTGCATACGATGTCGACAGAATATTCATGGACGCAGGAAGCGGAATTAATTTGATATACGCGAAAACACTCAGAGTAATGCATATATCACTAGAGTTCTTGAAGCCAACAGACTGTTCCTTCCATGGAATCGTACCAGGAAGTGCCAATTATCCACTAGGGCGGATAGCACTCAACATTTGCTTCGGCAATAGACAAAACTACAGAAGAGAAAAGCTAGACTTCGAGGTCATGGACTGGCCATCGCAGTATCATGCGATCCTCGGGCGACCCGCGTTTTCACGATTCATGGCAGTGCCTCACTATACGTATCTAGTACTCAAAAAGCCAGGACCAAAGGGAATAATCACAGTCAAGGGAAGCTTCGAAGTTTCAGATCTCTGCGACAAGGAGTTCCACAAGATGGCGCAAAACTTTGGCATGATAGCCAACTATGCAGAGAAAGTAAAAAGCACGACTACGGAAGGCGTCAAGCTACTCGAAGGACGCGTCGCGGAGCCAGAGATGAAGAAACCACGAGTAGAAACATTAGGAGAAGGCAAAGTTACAGAAGAACAAGAGAAGGCCATGACGGCATAAGCATCAAGAACAGCAAAGTAGAGTAGAAGAATAAGGCTATAAAAGCCACGAGTTATTCCAGGGGCAATGCCATCTAGATCCAGAACAGGGGTCATAGGCCGGATCTCTTGGGTCACCCCATGTATCTTATATTACAAGTATAATAAAGACAAAATGTTCCTCATATTCGAGTTTACGAGTCTTTCAAAAGGGAAAATGCAGCAAACGCACGAATCATACAAAAAACGCTCTGAGCACAAATTTCAGACATACAGTCGCGAAATAAGAAACTCTCGCGTTCCACATATACACAAGTATTACAATAGCGGGTTATCAGAATCATCTACACCTAAAGGGTCTAAATAGTGATACTCGCGGAAAAACGCGGCATCCGCTTGCAGCAGCCTAGCTACAAGCCTTCGAGCAGGCTGCAAGGTATTCTCCATATGTACTCGCAGACTAGCTCCACCTGGAGCCAAACTCAGGGACATAGAGCTATAATAAAGTCTTGGGTGCCACTTACGTATCCACCCAAGAGCAAAATTGGCACCTGCCACTAAGTTTAGTTCTATCAATCGATGAATGCGCTGGCTGGATCTAAAAGTCTCAAGAAGCAGTGGGAAAGTTGCAGGCAGAGGATTGTGAGGAAGCATAACAGAATGCATAGTTATGAGAGCCCTTTGGCAACCATCAACTGACTCGCCAATATGCTGGACGCGGTCCTGAAGCAGTACAATAGCACTCCGGTGTGGAGGATCAGACCACAAAGTCTCAATACCTGCTGACATTTTTTCTAGAGCCGCACTTCGCTCGGTAACCCGACGATCTTCAGCAGCGAAATCCAAACAAGTGCCTATGATGGCAAAGGATATCACAAAAACAGCAGTGAAGCAAAAAGGAAAAAGATAAGTCGAAAGGAAACTTACATCGCAACATCTCGCAGGCAGACTCGATAATGCCAAGGATAAAAGAGTTGCATTTCTCATGATGCAAAATCTTCGCCGTCAAGCTAGACACCTTATCATCAAGAATGGATATCTGCTTTGTCAAACCACAAGCTTTGCTAGCTTTGCCCACAACCATTTGTGCTTGGCATTTGGCCAAAGTCAAGCGAGCCTCAAGATCAGAAATTCTTGAAGAATATTCTGCGCATTGACAGCAGCGGCGAGGAGGCGACGAAACACTAGAGCCAAACTCGCGAGCAGAAGAAGGAGCATGATCGCGATTCGAAGGATCATTGATGTGCATAGACTGGAAGTCAAAAAAAGGGGAAACATTTCAGAAGCCAGCACAACATATTATAGAAAAGAAGCATATATTTACATAGATGCAAACCCTTTGACTAAGGTTCTCGGGTTGCATACGACTACAGGTTTTTACATCAAAAGCAGCAATTAAAAACTACAGAAAAGCCGAGTCTACGCCACCTCAGCATTTTGCTCCGTGGCAGAAGAGGGCATGGCAAATTCATCGCCAGCAGTCAAAGGAGGCGCGGGTTCTTCCGTTGCTGGAGTCGGTGTAGCAGATGTCACAGAGGCCGCCGAAGGAGAAATAATGGACACCAAGGCGGGCGCTAACTTCTTCGCCTTCTCGAAGAAAGATTTTAGCTCCGAGCGGGTGCAGCCATGAGGAGAGCTAGCCTTCTCCCAGTCGAAGTCTCCGCCATGGGCATATGAAAGTGCGATAGCACCCTCAGCACCTCGCTTCAGAGAAAGCCCCTTCAGCTGAGGATGGGGTCTTCGGTAGTGTCGAAGGCCTTTGCAAGCTTCTTCACATCATCTTTTGGGACATCCGCCTTCTGCTTCGGCCACAACCCGACGAACATCCGCGTCAGCACGCGGCTCACCAACTCGAAGATTTCCTGGATAGATATCCAGTTTGCTTCGAGCAAGTTCACCGCGGTCATCAGAGGATCATCGCCGGGCTGCAGAGTCGACAACGATACACCGGTGAATCCTGTATATCAAAAGGGACAGGAAAATCAGGAAAGGAAAGTTTTAGCAAAGTACAAGAAAACAGACAGCAGTCGAAGAAGGGGCAAGGCAAAATGTGTACCCTCAGCAGCAGTAGACATCGTCTGAAGTCGCTCAGCCATGGCTTGCTCTCGCAGACGATGTTCTTTCTCAGCATCGGCCAAGGCCTTCTCCGCTTTCTTCGCCTTAGCCAGTGCCGATTTTTGCGACTTATCAGTAGCTGCTTTGGCAGCAGTCACAGCGTCATAGGCTTTTCGCGAAGTGTTAAGTTCGGCTTCTAGCGATGCAATGCGGGCATTGGCCGCTGCTAGAGCACCTACATCCCAGCAGAGAAAGGAAAGAAGTCAAACAAAATAGCAAAAAGGAATCAAAGAAGATAAACAAAGACAAGGCAACAGAATTTACCTTCGGAAGCTTTCGCTACCTTTAGGTACTCAGCACATTCTGTGCCCAAGGCGATGAATTTCTTCATCAAAGCCTGGAAAAAGAGGCACGAGTAAGCATACAGACTATACAAAGAAAGTAATTCAAGGGTATCTACTAACATTATCAGAAGAGGCAGCAGATCCATGAGCTTCAAGAGCAACGTCCGTTTCCTGGGATTTTTTCGAGCGCTTGAGGCTTCGGGTCACAGGAACCTTCTTGACTGAAGCCCTGGTAACCCTCGGCGCAGTCTCTTGGGCAGAAGGCTCATCGGCAATCACAGGTGAAGTCGAAGGAATAGCCGTAGTATCTTTTGGCGGCTCCTCGTCATCACTACAAGAAGAAACAAGTTATGTACAACGCGAAAGAAAGAAGGCGAGTATGATGCAATCGCAGAACTCGAGGAAAACTTACGATGCCATGAGGTCAAAGAACTCGACATCCTCTTCGAGAACAGGGGCTTCGTCAGCCGCAGTTCTCTGTGCAGAGGTACTCGAAGAAGTAAGCTTATCGACGCGCTTCCTCTTCTTGTCTATACCAGTGTCTTCGGAAAGCGCAGGGGGAGGCGATGTCGTTGAGCTGGTATCTTCCTCTGATTCTTCGGCTTCATCTCCGTCCTGATTCTCTTCAGCCTCGGGGGCTTCAGATACAGTGGAGGCCAGATCAGCCGCAAGAGGCCCTTCTTCGGGAAGAGGAGGAAGTGAAATGAGGAATTGGTGGTCCTGCACACGAACAAGTCAGCAAAGTGGCAGACGCAAAAAGAAACATAGCTCGAAACTAATGAATTCGACAACAGGTGTACAAAAGCAAACAAACATATACCTCGGGTAGGGGGTGTATGGAGTCGAAGTAACCAGCGGCCAATTCAGCAACCGCATGGTCCTTGGTGAGCTTGGTGAGGCTCCTGACTCGCTTGTCGACATCCTGCTTCTGTATTAGATCTTCAGAGATGCGAGAAGGATCCTCCAAGCTAGAGTAGTTCCAAAGTTTGGTAAGGCGATGCTGCAAGGGTTGAACTCGACGTTGCACAAAGAACGCCATGAGCTGAATACCCGACAATGCGCCTCCTTTACCTCCTTTTAGAGCTTGAATGTGAGTCAGCAGGGGAGCAATCTGTTCTATTTCAGCATCTGAGGGAGGCGAATCCCACGATGCCAATTTCTTCAGCTCCTTGGAGGCATCGAAGGGGGCTAGACCATATTCGTCTTCAGGGGAGGCCTTGCGGTCTTTGATGTAGAACCATTTTGTCCTCCACCCTTGGACAGATGCAGCCATGGAAAATTTGAGATACTGCGCCTCAGGGCACACAGAGACGACAGCCCTGCCCAGTTCAGGTTTGTTGGATAGAGAAACGCTGGGGCGGAGCCGGAAGATTGACCTCCAAAGAAGAAAATGGGGCTCAATGCCCAAGAATGACTCGCAAAGAGTCACGAAGCAAGCAATGTGGAGTCCGGTGTGAGCTGGTGAAGCTGCACACCGTAAACAAAGAGAAGCCCACGAAGAAACTCGTTGGCAGGAAGAGAAAGGCCGCAGAGGAGGAAGGCAAGGAACATTACCCGATAACCGCTCGGGGGCTGCGAGATCCGCTCGGTGCTGGGGAACTTGACGGAGTCGTTGCTATAGATGAGGGCGTCCGTCCTGGCCTTCTCCACCTCCTTCTTCGCAATGGCGGAGGACACCCAGCTAGTCGCAGAGGTCGTTTTTTCCTTGGCCATGGTGTTCTTGGTCGCAAGGTGCTTCACGCGCATCTACCAATCCGCGCTTGGGGGCTATGCACGAGAGAAGGAAACAGAGATCGACAATGGCAGCGGCGGCGGAGAGAAAGAGCTGGTAAACAGTACAAATCCCCCACGATCCCTTTATATACCTTCTCAGAGAAGGAACGTGGGCTGAGACGTGGCGCAAGGAGCAGAAACGACAGCCCACTAACGGGCAGAGAAATATAAAAATTACCGCGCTACCCATGAAATGGTACGCGCTCAATAAAGATGACGTATAGCTAAATTCGGCCACTGACGTCACGAAGAGGTTAGACATCAATGCAATAGATGCATATAATTGGCGAGTATCAAATATGGTGATTATCAAATATGAAGATGATAGACAAGAGCAAACAAGGTTGGCGCCGACAATACAAAAATCAATTGATGAGACTATACCCGAAAAGTATTCGACCATAGCCTCGGGGGCTACTACCATCGGGAGCGCTGAACGCGCACCCGATGAAAGTTATCACTAAACTATTTCGAGTTCAAGTATGATGATGGATTACATTATATTTGAGCCTATACTCGAAAAAGATTTATTCGACTATAGCCTCGGGGGCTACTCCCATCGGGAGCGCTGAGCGCGCACCCGACGATGTTTATTGACAAGCACTATAGCATGGGAAGTGAAGGAGTACGCAGTGGAACATTGTTACTCCCATCGGGAACGAGTTTTTATGGTGTATAACCCAAATATTTTCAGTCAAAATTTGACTACGACATGAGATTCTCGAGTTGCGTTATCGTAACGAAACTCGAATGCCGTGATTTATCACGAAGGTAAGACCCCGGGATCCATCCTGTGTGGCCTGGTATATGCACATAGATGCGCTCTGCTGGTATGTATCCGTGTCTACGACGCGAAGAAAATCCTGGTGGACGCACTGGGTACCATGAGAATCACTGGGATTCATTCTTTGTAAGTCCTAAATGCGGCAAAATAGTGGGTTTAACCGGTATCCCGAATTCAAGTCCAAGGGGATTGAATTTGAAGTAGGTGACAAGTATCTGTTCCGGTAGTTAACTGACCTCTTGATCCGTCAGAGTTGTCAGGCTTGTTCATCAAAACCCCTTGCGAATATTATCATGAAAATAAGTCAAAAGACCAAGTCGAAGATTTGAAGATATGAAGAGGTCGAAGAGTTGATCAAGTCAAAGATTTAAAGATTAGAGATTCAACCCGAATCTGCAATTCTGGTAGAATCTCAGGGGCTACTAACAAGGGTATAGCTAATAGAGCCCGTTAGTTGAGTACCCCTGAGGCCCGTTAAGCTAGGCCCAATTGTAATGATAGTCGAGATACGAGTTCTTACCGTATGTCGATATTGTAATCTGTATCGGACCCTACCCGATCCTCGAGACCTGGTCACCTATATATAGGGGCCAGGAGGGGACGGTGTAGGCCAGATTGAAAGCAAGCCAGGTTCAACACCCAAGTTTACTTTCGATATACACTTATTTTGACTAATCTTACCTTCGAGTTCATCCGACGTCCTATCTCCCCGATCCTAAGTCCTTCATCTAGGACATTTGTCGAGTTAACCCTCATCACTAGGAGTACCCATCCAACAACTCATCGTCTCCAATGTGCAGGCAAGCATTGCACAGAGGTGAGCCATTGTATTGGTTAATCTTATTCCATGCTTTATAATAAAAGAAAGAAATGAAGAAGCTAGGTCCTCAATTTCAACCAGGCTACTACTAAGCGAGAAACTTCGCGCGAGTCCTAGAGGTTTACGACCTCCAAGCAATCAACTTCCATCACCACTCGTGAAAAATGACAGAGCTTTGCGAAGATTACCCCATCTCAATATGATAGTGCCTTAGCTATCATTGGATTAGTTACTCCTGGGTAAGGCTGGCACCAACCTCCAGTGAAGCCAAAATGATCTCTTGCGATCCCACGTACTCCACCGTTTAGATCTTTAGTCGCAATACCGACGTCAATATTGATCTTGATCCAATCAACATCAGGCGGCCTCTACCCATGTCATGAGATGAATCTTGGCGTGTTCAAGAGGTATATCAAGCATCACCAAAGAAGCTCACACCGACTTCATGAGATTAGCAGGATCTTGGTGTGTTGAAGAGGTATATCAAGCATCACCAAAGAATCTTGTAATGTTGATGCTGTAGTATGTGGGTGTTTTCTAATTATTACTGTTGTTGTCATGTATTTTCATTACTATAGTAATAGATGGAATATCTAGTGGGTATGTATTCGAAGGTCGTTTCATGTCCGTGATATCTTCGTTGGCGGGCAATGGACGGACATATATAAGGATATAACCATCACTAGTCCAAAAATGGACATCAATACCGGTTCCAGAGGGGCATTTGTACCGGAAATCAAACCGGTACAAAAGATTTGGGACAAAAGCCCCCCCTCTTTGGTACCGGTTCCTTACAAACCGGTATTAAAGGGGCCTCCACGTTGGCTCCAGGAGAGTGTAGGGCTAGGGACCTTTGGTACCGGTTTGTAACACGAACCGGTACCAAAGGAATTCAGGGTTTAGGGTTTTAGGAGGGGTTTAGGGGTATCGGACCATTTCATCGTACGAGGATCGCGTCGATGCGCCAGAAACGCGTTTGGATTTAGGAGTACATGAAGATCAAGGTAATGCATATCAACTTGGTGCATATAATATAACACATGTAATTGCATAAGATCGCAAATTAAGTAGTACATGCATGAAGATCGATCTTCATGCATAGTGGTACTCTCCGAGGCATACTATCTATTACATGTAGCATAGTGGTACTCTCCGAGTCAAGCTATATATTACATGTAGATCTTCATTCATAGTGGTACTCTGCGAAGTTAGGTATGACGTCCCGAAGGAAAAATCCCGCCAATTCCTCGCCAATTGCTTTGAAGCGGTGCTCGATTGGGAGCCTGTCACGCTTTCTTGCCAACTGTAAAAGAATGAGATTCAAATGAATACATGAGCTATGTATATATATATATATCAAATCACAATCAAACAATTATGACTGAAACTTAGCACAAGTTATGGTAACAAAATAAATTTGTGAATATTGTTTTCGTACCTCTCTATTCCTTTGATTATTCGTTCTCTCGCTGACAATCTTATGGATGTTCTCGCAAACATAGTATCCACATAGATGAGTCCCCTCAGGTTGTTTTGCGCATTTCTGTACAAAAATATAATTCAATCAAATAATAATCAAGTATGATAAAGGTGTGTGGACCTAGGTAGTAGTACTTACTTTGTTCGCACGCCATATCAGCTTCGGTTTCCATCCACCGGTCGGATCTTCCTGGATGAACGTTTGCCATACGCTGCCCGACAAAAGAAAATGCATAAAAGAGTTATTAATTTGTTGATATCAGGAAATTAACGAAAAAACCGATAAGAATTAAAATTACCTTTTGAGCATATCAAAAGCCGACTTGTATAGTATAGGCTCTTTGGTTAGTGAGTCATAGACTTCAACATCTCCATCGTACATTTTAATGACGATAAGAATAAAGTGGAACCTGTGCACGTTTAAATATGCAGTGTCATAGATATAAGTCATCAGTTAAAATTTTAACATATGGTGAGCAAAATAGAATGTGTTATAAGACAGTTACACTTACTTGAAGTTGTAAGGCCAAAGTATTATCTTTTTGTCACGTTGTCGCTTCAAAAACCTTAGCAAAGTCTCTGGTGTATCCTTGTTAAAGATGGGATCTTCTATGGTTTTTTCATGCATTGTATCTGGGTCAATGAACCCAATGTCCGTGATTTCATCCCTTTTGCATTCGAGCTTCTTCGATCTGCATAATATAGCGCACAAAATATTAAATTGAGGATAATTTGCAGACAAAGAATGAGCTGAGCTAAAGACTTCTCAAATTATATTAATAAATCACTTACAGACAATAGCAACTGATGATAGATTTGTCGATGGCCCGGAGATTGTATAACTAAAAAAGTTCGAGGAAGTCAACGCTCACAGAGTATTCTTGGAAGTAGTGCTCATCCTTAACTCGCACCATGATACAATCAATCCCTCTCTTTGTGGCATTAGTGTACCACGCATTCAAATTACGCATACATGTTGGTAGCGACCTGATATTCTCGACCAGATCTTTCCCTTGAACAAATTGATATACTACTTCAGCGATGGGGTAATCAATTGTGTTTTGTCGAGAACTTTCAACGGCCTTCTCGTCAAACACCTTGAGAGGGGGGACCGATTGAACGGGTTGTTCTCCGAGCTGGTACACTTGTTTCCTAGTTTTCGCCGAGACTACCGATTGATCGGGTTTTTTCACCTCCACCATAGCGTCATACGACTTTTCAATAGAACGCCTATAGTCAGATGGCGGCGATGGTGGAGGGTCATATAGATTCTCAACGGTACGAATAACTTTCACCGGATCTAGAGTCTTCTCAAAAGGTATCTCTGGCACTTTCTTAGCAAAATGTTTTGCCACCTCGGACTTAGAGATTTCGCTGCATTCCTCGATAGTTCTTTCCCAAGGTAACTTCTCGATAGGCGGCAGTGGTTTCTCCTTTCTAGGTCTCTTCCTAGGCGGCGTACCGTTCCGCTTAAAAAATGCAGTCTTACGCGGAGGATCTCGAGATGGTGGACTCGCGCTGGGGTCCCTCTCCGGTAGGTGTGGACTTTGCTGCTCATGTGGACTGCTACCAGGCGGAGTCGATGGCCATTGCTGCTCATGTGGAATTTGCTGCTCATGTGGACTGCTACGAGGAGGAGTCAGTGGCCTTGGCAAAAGGACGATGTATTTCTTGGACCATATGGCGAAACCGCGCTTGACATCGGCCAGTGTCTTCTCTTCGTCACCTCCAGGAAAATCAAGCTCCATTGTTTCAAAACCCGGAACAACGTCATCCACCCCGACACGAACACAGCCAGTTGGAATGGGCATATGATGGTGCGTTGCTCCATCTTCATTTGGGTAAACATAGCCGACCGCCACCTTAACGGACACGTTCCTCATTTGCACATGTAGCTCGCAATCTGTCTTCTCCGTGACATAATCCACGGGGTAGCTTCCTGCACATTCAAGATGCGAGGAACCCACACTGCTTCTTCGCTGAGATAGGGCGGCATCGGCTTGAGGATCTTGTATAAACAGCGGCTGATCAGGTGCCCTCTGATTTTGCTCAAGCACCTCCACCCTATTTATCAATTCCGCTAACCTGTCTAAGTCCTGCTTCTTCTTTCTCGAACGGCTTCTATAAGTGTCAGCGCACTCCGGCCATGCTTCCTTCATGGTGACACCTGGGAGGGCTCGTATCCGTCCAACGTGTTCCGCATTCCCAAGAGCGAGTGTCAGCTCGTCATTCTCTCTATCGGGAATGTACTCTCCCTTTCTAACTTTTTCAATTGCATCTATAAGCTGCGTCATGATTGCATTAACTTTTTCCTTCCATTTTCCCTTTGCAATGATCTGCCCTGTCTTTGGGTCCAACCCTGCCCCATGCGCGAACAACCAGAACTTGGACCGGTCGGGCCAGTCCCATGTCTGTGGAGTGATTCCTGCCTCCATCAGTTTAGCTTCAAATGCTCTCCACTTCGGAATGGCAGTCTTGTAGCCACCTGACCCCAAATGATGGAAATGTTCTTTCTTTGAAGCATTTTTCGTATTTGTGACTGATCGGGACACAACAGTAGAAGATTTCTTATAGCTCTTAAATGCGGGCCAGTGATCTTTTATCTTCACTAGACTTCCAGTGAATACTGGATCTTTATCTGCATATCTGGCCCATAAATTTTTCTTCCAGGTCTGGAATTGTGTGGCCATCCTCTTAAGAGTCCATTCCTTGACTTTCTTCTTCTAGCCTTCCGTCATGTCTTCCGGTAGGCTAAAGTTTGTCAGTAGACTGTCCCAAAGAAAAAGCTTTAGAGTATCATTGACATAACTAGCTTCAGCCCCCGCGTTCTTCAGCTTATGCCACTCTACAATGCTGATCGGTACATGGTCCCTAACAAGAACTCCAGCCTGGTTTATGAATTTATGGCAGTGCTCTTTGGGCTCCACCGGTTGACCACTAGCCTTAAATGTGGTGAGGGCTAACCTACCCTCGCCCTTTAGACGTTGCGTCGGGCCTCGTTGCTTTTTAACAGATTTGCTCGATGATCCAGAAGGCTAAAAGAAAAATGATTCGTTAATAAGTGTAATACAAATAAATCAATGCATCAAGTGATGAACATATAGCCTTGATATACACCTCGCCGGAGTTTATTAAGGACACTTCGTTGTCTCTTCTTTCTTCAGACTCAAGTCCCTCATCGACATCGTTCAAAAATTGTGACCCGAAATCATCGTCATCTCCATCGGGTTCTCCATTGGGTTCCGGTCCACGGGCACTCTCAAATATCATTTTCTACACCATTTCTTCTCGCTCCTCATCTCGGATGAAGGTGTCGTCCTCCATAGCTCAATGTCACTGCAAAATTAAGTGCAATTATTGTTCTCGGTCCTCATCTCGGATGAAGGGGACTATGTCATTTTAAGTTATCACAATTATCAAAATGTAGATCTTATGACCATTCAAAATTGGTTATTACTAACACCTAATATTTCTCTATTTTGGGATTCTGAATTTTTTGGGGCATCTTTTACAATATTCACCATTCAAAATTGGTTATTACTAACACCTAACAACCATCACATATAACAAAAATTATAAACCAGAGGAGTTGCATTGCCAAAAAATAAGACATGAATGTCTCATGCAATCTACTCTTTTGCATCAGAAGCTTTCCAGATCGCAACAACACTTTACTAAACACACGGCCATGAGTCAATATATTGAGAATGTTGTACAATATATTTTTACTGAGAATTCTGTTACATTCCCATATAAATCACCAATGATCATGCCCATCAAACACAGCATTGCAGCAGGCATGTCATCAGAACATAAAACAACACACAACTAAAAATGAGCAGAACACAGACGCCAGTGCAATTTCAGTACAACTTTTCATATACAACTTTTCATATACAACTTTTCATATACAAGATTTCTAGTTGACATGGTCACCGCAACCGGGAGGCTGCTGAGAGCACTAAACTTGAACATATACTTACCCAACAGCACACCAGCTTGTATTCCACAATCAAATTTGAGATCATACATTTCACATGCAAGCATAATTGGCTCATTGCACAACACATACATTTCATTGCAGTATATAACCTACCCTCATACTAAGGAGAGACTTGGTTTGCCAGAATAAATAAGATGGAAGCAGTAAACAAGCAAGAAATTGATGTGCTTATTACATCCGCAGGCATAACAATATTCCAAGCAGCTAGTGTTGCTTATACTGATAAGCAACATAGCATCAATGTCACAACAATCAATGTCACAACGATAAACCAGATTAGTGTTAAGGTTTATGGTGGTACCTTCAGCTCTGAGAAAAAACAACACGTTATAGCTATATATAGACCAGCATGCCTACATCAAACACAACATGAGGATCTCAAGCATGAAGCTTGTGCTAAGCCCCTGCATATATCATGTGTTCCAATCCTAGTCCAGATAATCACAGACTTGTTCTCAATAGTAAATGTAGTTATCTACTTGATATTATTGTACTAATTTATTTTCTAGTTCAATACCACGGACATTTACATCATTGTGGTTAACATTAACAATTTAAAAAACAAACACAATCCATTACTCTATGTAGAAAAAATAGCCGCACAAAGTGATGCACATAAAACCTTCTTTTGAGACATTCCTAAGAACATTGGATAGACTGTGTATCTGGTTCTCGGAAACAATACCACTTTATCCATATGTATGCAGCAATTTTGTGTTCACCAACTGTATGAGAGACCTAATAAGCTAAACAAACATTTACTAATCTTCAGAAGGTGGATCTAGTAGAGTGAGAAGTTTAGTTGCACTTGGTGTCAAGGCCAAACTGCAGCAGAAACCCTTCCTCTCCTAGCTAGATAGCGAGTATCATCCTGTTTTGGCATTGGAAAGATCAGATCAATGCTTCCGAAGAACCGGACACTTTCCAATCCTGTTGAATATCCCAGCCAATTTGAATGGCAACAGGATGATACTCGCTATCTAGATGTGCAGGCTTAAGCATATAAGATCATATATATAAGCTCACTGCCTACACAACCATATAAGAATAGCTACTATTCTTGGCAGAAAAAACGCTCTACACAACCAACTTATATACCTCTAGTTGCATCTTGCAGGTTTGCGGTTTTCTATTTGAGCGAAAGCAGTATGGAAGGTCATAGATGTGCAGGCTTAAGCATATAAGATCATATATATAAGCTCACTGCCTACCTGGTTTTAAGCTAACACAAGAAGAACAAGCATATAACAGAAAGTGAGGGTGACACTGACCGCATGACAATGTTTTGCTTGTCAAGCCCGTTACTACTTTGTTAGAATTTATAGTAATGTGTGTTCCATGTATTAAGATGGACACACCAGAGGCAATGATAAAAAGATGCTGACAATTTCAAGAAAAGTATATATTCGATATGCTACCTTGGAGTATTAACTCTACTTTGAATTATAAATGCCTTAGAAGCTTTCTTTGCACTTATATCTTCTACCAAAGCAAAGAGAAAATACAAATAGAACAGTGACACAAAAGAGACCTTTAGCTTTTTCTCAGAATATTAGCACTCTTGTTTTCTGCCCAAACTGAGTGCATATAGTTGAGCATGCTTGTCAACAGCGGGTGCAGCTGTTAGTGTCCCAAATGCAGCACCCACAAACCACTTCCAAGTTCCAGTTTACAAAAATCAAGTTGAAGCAACACAATAATTATTGCCTTTAAAACTGTTAGATGGTGGACAAAAAATGTGCCAATCCGCTACTCTATGTAGTACTATCTACATTCGCACTTTCAGTTATGTCACTCATCATATACTTCTGATGCTTGGAGTAATATAATATACTGGTTACTGAAGTGGGGAAATAACTTGTTTGTGAAAAAAAATGCATTGAACTTGTATAAAGATGTATCCCCCATAAAATCTATGTCTAAGTGCTCTATGTTGAGCAGGCCATATCCCACATTCAGACAAATGCAATTGCCATAACCTTATGCAACATAAACAGAAGTCACAGAAACACTAATCTAGTTTAAGCTCTCAGTTGTTGTTTTATACAGGAGCACTCTAGTTTAAGATAGCAGGTAATGTGTGTAAAATGCTCAAGGAACATCATAGAGTAGCGGAATTGTGCAATGGCGACACAAAGAGACTGGCAAACAAAAATGCTGAAGGAACATCATAGAGGATGCATCACCTTTGGTCGCAGGGGGCGAGGCAGAGCCGCAGAGGCGACCGCGCGGGGGCGAGGCAGAGCCGCAGAGGCGACCGCGCGGTCGAGGCAGAGGCGGACGCGGGTGCGGGGCGAGGCAGAGGCGGACGCGGGCGCGAGGCGAGGCAGAGCCGCAGAGGCGACCGCGCGGTCGAGGCGGACGCGGGCGCAGGGTGAGGCAGAGGAGAGCGCGGGCCGGGGCGAGGCAGAGGCGCGCGCGGTCGAGGGCAGACGGCGGCGGCGCGCGGTCGAGGGCAGACGGCGGCGGCGCGCGGTCGAGGAGAGCGCGGGTCGTGGCGAGCCCAGGCGAGCGGCGCGTGACGGCGGCGGCGGGAGAGTTTGCTGAGTGCGGCGACGGCGGGAGAGTTTTGTTGTGTCCGTCGGTGGGGGGAGAAGAAAAAGACCTAATTCACCTTTGGTACCGGTTGCTGTTACGAACCGGTACTAAAGGTGACCTTTAGTACCGGTTCGTAACAGAAACCGGTACCAAAGGTATTTTCGGAAATTCTTCCGCGCTTTTAACCTTTCGTACCGGTTGTTTCCACCAACCGGTACCAAAGGTTTTTTTCTTTTTCTTTTGATTTTTCTTTTGCAGTTTTTTTTTATTTTCATTTGATTTTCTTTTGCAGTTTCTTTTGATTTTCTTTTTCTTTTGATTTTCTTTTGCAGTTTCTTTTGATTTTCATTTGCAGTTTCTTTTGATTTTTCTTTTTTTCTTTTTCTTTTGATTTTAATTTGATTTTTCTTTTGCAGTTTCATTTGATTTTCTTTTGCAGTTTCTTTTGATTTTCTTTTTTCTTTTTCTTTTGATTTTCATTTGATTTTCTTTTGCAGTTTCTTTTGATTTTCATTTGATTTTCATTTGCAGTTTCTTTTGATTTTCTTTTGATTTTTCTTTGATTTTTTCTTTTGATTTTCATTTGATTTTCATTTGATTTTCTTTTGCAGTTTCTTTTGATTTTCTTTTGATTTTTCTTTTTTTCTTTTTCTTTTGATTTTCATTTGCAGTTTATTTTGATTTTCATTTGCAGTTTCTTTTGATTTTCTTTTGCAGTTTCTTTTGATTTTCATTTGCAGTTTCTTTTGATTTTCATTTGATTTTCTTTTGCAGTTTCTTTTGATTTTCTTTTGATTTTTCTTTTTTTCTTTTTCTTTTGATTTTCATTTGATTTTCTTTTGCAGTTTCTTTTGATTTTAATTTGATTTTCTTTTGCAGTTTCTTTTGATTTTCTTTTTTCTTTTTCTTTTGATTTTCATTTGATTTTATTTCAATGATTGAACAGGAAAATAAGTACATATCTCAACTGAAAATTAAGATACATGGCGAGATTAAGTCACAATCGGCCGAGCTTGTTTTCGAATGTTGGAGTGATTCAGTCATAGTCGTGCCTAGCCCTATAAACGTCGCCACTGTAGTCATCGTAGTCGCCGGTGTCATCGTCGCTGGCATCGGGGTCGCGGTAGTCGAACCTCGACTGGTGAGCACGCGTGGGCTGAGACTGAGGGTAGCGCAGGCGGGGGCCACGGTTGGCCATGACGCTCTGGAGAGTCCGGCCGCGCCACCATAGCCGACGGCCGGCCTCGTTGAAGTTCGAACGAGGCGAGCCGTCCTCCTCATGCCTGGCAAGCGCACTCTCACGCCGATTGATGAAGAAGGCGTCCCAAGTCGGGCTGTAGTCGGGATGCCACTGAGGATTCCTCCGCTGCTCTGGCGTGAGCTCGAAGTAGTAGTGGTTCGTGATGGCCATCTGGCGCGCCACACCTACAGGGACAGGAGGGACCGGTACGCCTCCGACGCTCAGCATCCAGCCGGTGGGGACGCGGTAGCCCGGCGGGCAGGGGTAGTTTGAGGCGCAAACCGCCTCCACCTCCTAGGGGGTTAGAGATACGATGGAAGCCATGGAAGAGAGTGACATTCATGAGCCGTGTTTGCAACCAACCGCCGAAAGTCTTCATGTGTTCTCCATCAATCCAATCTTCACGTTGCTCCGGGTATTCAGAGCGTAAAATATTCTTGTGTTCCACTTTGTACGGAGCCACCAAGCTGGAATTATGTAGAATTGTGTAGTGTGCTTGAGTGAAAGAATGTCCGTCCATACACATTGTTGCTTTCTTTCCTAGCATGCCTTTTCCACGCAGTCTCCCCTCATAGCGCGATTCAGGAACACCGATCGGCTTAAGGTCAGGAATAAAGTCAACACAAAACTCAATGACCTCCTCTGTTCCATAGCCCTTGGAGATGCTTCCTTCTGGCCTAGCACGGTTATGAACGTATTTCTTTAAAACTCCCATGAATCTCTCAAAGGGGAACATGTTGTGTAGAAATACAGGACTGAGAACACTAATCTCTTCGACCAGGTGAACGAGGAGATGCGTCATAATATTGAAGAAGGATGGTGGGAACACCAACTCGAAGCTGACTAGACATTGCACCACATCCTTCTGTAAATTTTGTAGAGTTAGTGGATTGATCACCTTCTGAGAAATTGCATTGAGGAACGCACATAGCTTCACAATGGGTACTCGAACATTTTCTGATAGAAGCCCCCTCAATGCAACCGGAAGTAATTGTGTCATAATCACGTGGCAGTCATGAGACTTTAGGTTTTGAAACTTTTTCTCTGACATGTTTATTATTCCCTTTATATTCGATGAGAAGCCAGACGGGACCTTGATGCTACTCAGGACTTCAAAAAAGATCTCCTTCTCTTCTTTGGTAAGAGCGTAGCTGGCAGTACCTTGATACTTCTCTAGATTCAGGTTGTTTCCTTCGTGGATACATTGCTGGTCGTGCCGTGCATCCGGTATATCTTTTGTCTTCCCATACACGCCCAAGAAGTTTAGCAGGTTCACGCAAAGATTTTTCGTCACGTGCATCACATCGATTGCAGAGTGAACCTCTAGGATTTTCCAGTAGGGTAGCTCCCAAAATATAGACATCTTCTTCCACGTGGGTACATGTCCGTCAACATCATGCGGAACAGATTGTCCGCCAGGACCCTTTCCAAAGATCACTTTTAAATCCTTGACCATATCATATATAACATCCCCAGTAGGGCGGGTAGGATTCATTCGGTCTTCTGCCTCACCTCTGAAATGCTTTCCTCTCTTTCTTACTTGATGTTGTTTTGGAAGAAATCGACGATGCCCCATGTACACATTCTTGTTTCTCAAATATATACTGTCAGTCTCACCTAAACAGTGTGTGCATGCATTGTATCCCTTGTTTGACTGTCCTGAAATGTTACTAAGAGCAGGCCAATCATTGATGGTTACAAACAACAACGCTCGTAGGTTAAATTCCTTTTGTTCGTGCTCATCCCAAATAGGTACACCTTCTTCACGCCACAACTGTAAAAGTTCTTCAACTAATGGCCTCAGGTACACATCAATGTCGTTGCCGGGTTGCCTAGGGCCTTGGATGAGCACTGGCATCATAATAAACTTCCGCTTCATGCACAACCAAGGAGGAAGGTTATAGATACATAGAGTCACTGGCCAGGTGCTATGACTGGAGCTCTGCTCCCCGAAAGGATTAAAGCCATCTGTACTTATACCAAATCTTAAGTTCCTTGCGTCATCTGAAAATGACTTGTACTTTCTATCGATTTTTCTCCACTGCGATCCGTCAGCGGGGTGTCTCAGCATCACATCTTTCTTACGGTCCTCTTTGTGCCATCGCAACAACTTGGCATGCTCTTTGTTTTGGAACAAACGTTTCAACCGTGGTATTATAGGAGCATACCACATCACCTTCGCAGGAACCTTCTTCCTGTGGGTGGACTCGCCCTCAACATCGCCAGGGTCATCTCGCCTGATCTTATACCTCAATGCACCACATACCGGGCATGCATTCAAATTCTCGTACTCCCCGCGGTAGAGGATGCAGTCATTGATGCATGCATGTATCTTCTGCACCTCTAATCCTAGAGGGCAGACAACCTTCTTTGCTTCGTACGTACTAGAGGGCAATACGTTCTCCCCTGGAAGCATCTTCTTTATTATTTTCAGCAACTTTTCAAATCCCTTGTCAGAAGTACCATTCTCTGCCTTCCATTGCAGCAATTCCAGTGTGGTACCCAGTTTTTTCTGGCCATCTTCGCAATTTGGGTACAACAGTTTGTTGTGATCCTCTAACATTTTCTCCAACTTCAACCTCTCCTTTTCACTTCCGCAGTTTATCTTCGCATCAAGAATGGCCCGACCCAAATCGTCATCGGGGTCATCAAAAATGGGCTCATAAAAAATGGGCTCTTCTTCAGCTTCGTCTTCCCCCATACTACTATCACCGTCTTCAGTGAACATAGGATAGTTGTCACTATCCTCTTCTTCTTCGTTGCCTTCCATTATAACCCCTCTTTCTCCGTGCTTGGTCCAACAATTATAGCCGGGCATGAAACCATTCTCAAGCAGGTGGAAGTGAAGGGTCTTTGAGGTAGAGTAATCCTTCGTATTTCTACAGGAACTACATGGACAATAAATGAAACCATTTGACCGCCTGTTTGCCTCCGCCACGTTGAGAAAATAATGCATGCCAGTAATGAAGTCGGGATGGCATCGGTCACCGTACATCCATTGTCGATTCATCTGCATTATATAAGTATATCAAAAATCATTAATTACACAACATCATGGATATATGAGTGACCAACTTAATTAATATTCAAGTTCATCACATAAAACTAAGTTTTTTTTATTAAAAAAAAAGAGGCTCACCGAGGTGGTACAGTGCCGGCTAGGGGAAGACGCTGGCGATCGACGGCGGTGAGGACGGGGACGATACTAAAACCTACAAATCATACTTTAATTTGAGCTCAATTGCATATAAAAAGAATGAAATCCCTAACTTAGGCATTTCATCAAACACCTTGCTAGCACTAGAAAAATAATACGAGTTAAACTAGCAAAGAAATGAGCTAAATTAGGAACGCCGGAAGAAAGGATGATATTGCTAACCCTTGGATAGATGGGTGCCGTCAATCTTGATAAAATGGTGGAGAAAAATAGAGATTTGTTGGAGTGTGAGAGGTGCAAAATATTTGGAAATGTGAGACAGAGAAGGGAAATGAGATGCAGCAGGGATCGGGCTGAAGAAATAGGGTAGGGGCCCTTTAGTACCGGTTCTTCAGATGAACCGGTACTAAAGGTTCAGCTCTGGCCCACTAAAACCCTTTCGTACCGGTTCCTAGTATGAACCGGTACAAAAGGACCTCATCGAACCGGTACTGATGTTGCTCGGCCGGCTGGGCAAATGAACCAGTACTAATGCACCCTTTAGTACCGGTTCATACGGGAACCGGTACTAAAGGCTTAGACCGATGCCCATTTTTCTACTAGTGCATGTACATATCTACGGGAGATATTCCCATCCTAATCTATCCCATTGCCATCCCTACTGAAGAGGTTCATGTATTGTCCTTTGCACGTTTCCTCCATGTATCAAGCAGGTGTGGTGTACAATTTTGGTCCACCTTGGCATATGGGGATGGGAATGGTTCCTCTCCCATGGCATTCCCCTTTGCCCCTTGCACATTACCCAATCACACCGTCCACACCCCACTACATCCCATTCAGTTCATTCCACACAAAAATAAGGCAGAGCTAAGGCGATTGAGTCATTAGGCTTAAGTGATTTTGGTTATTAACGATGCGACAAGCGGCACAAATAGGCAATGTTGTCACTTGACAATGGCAGACACATTCAGTGCATTTTTCCCATCAATGGGAAGACCGAGTGGCAATGATGACTTATGATGAGCGATGGGGGGCGATGACACAAGCGGTAGCTGACAAGCGGTAGAATGCTGGCAACAAGGAGGTACAAGCAACAACTATGAAAAAAATTGGGGTTAGGGGGTTGGAATTGAATAAGGGTCATGCGGTTTAGGCGCACATTGTGTAGAAGGTAACAAAAATAAACACAAGAAAGAGGGTGGTTGGGGAAGGGGCAACAAACAAGTGGGGAAACAATCATCCGCGCTGATGCCAAATTGTATGCTATATCATTATGATACGAGGGGAAAACTGGAAAAGATCGCATACATAATCTTTTAGCAAGTTTTAGGACTAAGTTTGTAGCAAATTTCTTTTAGTTTGAAGGTCTAAACAAAACCTCTTTGACAAATTTGATTGTTATTGTTACATTTCACTCATGTTGCTAAAATTTGTGCTTCATTATGGTGCACCTCACTTCATATGTGCTTTCTTCATTATGTAGCAATTGTAAGGGGATTCGGGAGGAAAACTGCTACAATTCTGGTTAATACAACTAGGAAAGCATAAAAATTCTTTCTTTCAGTATTGAGTGTTATGTGCAGCAGTAGTGCACATTATTATGCTTGTGTAATCCGGCAAATTTGGTGCAGAAAAGAATGCTTTTAGCTCCTTTTTATTTGATTTCGGTGCATAATAGAAATCAACTCACTTTGTCCCCAAAGTTTACAAACTGGGAGTGTATTTTAGCTATTTATTATTTCATAGAACTTTTTATGCTTATTCTTTTATAGTACTTGAGAACACACCTTTTGAAACAAAGATATTATACATACTCCGAAAGAATAAAAAACCATGTCCGGTCCAGCCGTCCAGCTCACAGTGAAAGTTCGGGGGGGGGGGGGGGGGGGGGATTCAGATGAAGTGATGAAAATAACCGAAGTGGGAACACAGACAAATGGTTCTGGTAGTGCTCTATTGTAAAAATTGAAAATTCATGTTTTGAAGTCTTAAAAAATTCTGAAAGAATTTGGAGAACCCCTTGTATATGTTACAAGTCTGCAAAATCAAACGGTAAATTAAATACTTCCAGGCTACATATAAATAAAAAAAATCTAACAAAAATAGCTTCGAAATATGCAGTATTCACTATACTCAGATTTGCACTTTTGATATTTTTATGTATCCTATAATATAACGTATTTCACCATAAAATGTTACACACTTGTAGTATATGTCAGTGACTACCACCATATTTGTTTCTAGATTTTTCTGAAACTTAGAAATTTGATTTTCAAAATTTTGAAAATAAAGGGCTCCTTTGTGTTTGCCTTCCATTTGTACTTCCCTCGACGAGGTTCGTAAAATATGCTGCGGCCACCTGACTAGCTAAGATTGGTCTATCTGAAACCGGTTCAACGTCCTCATCCACATCCACATCCACAGTTTCCAGAGTTTTGACCAAATCTCCAATTACACCTCGTACAGGCCTGCCGTTGTAGCGAGAGAAGAAATCGTTTTTCTTACAGGGAGAGAAAAAAAGAGCACATGTCCTCTCTTGCAATTAGCCGTCTGGTCTGCATGCAACGCTGTGAACGGGTCAAAGGCCGGCAACGCTAGCTAGATCACATGGACGTCGGTCGACAACTAACCTCGAAATACCCATCACTGACAACGACTCTGTGCCTCTGTGGCTTGTCACACTGATCAGCACGGCGAATATATAAGCCAGAAACTCGCTTCCACATAGCCGATGCTTGATAAGCACAGTCACCAGTGAACATGAGCATTAGTTCTTGACCTTAGCTAGCAGCCTAGCACAACAAGGAGTCAGTTCATCACGTCGTCGCCATGTGTTTCACGGCTAGGCGGCAACGTCAAGCTGAGGAGGAGCGCCGGAGAGAGGAGATGAGGCGCCGAAGGGAGGAGGCGGAGAAGATGCCGTGCTACCGCTTGAGGAGGAACATGGCCGTCAACGAGATGGAGGAAGGGAGGAGGATCAGAAGGGCTGCTGCGCAGAGGGCCAAGGCGATGGAGAACGCCAACGCGACCAGCAAGGCAGAGGGCAAGGGAAAGCATATGTCTGTAGAGGAGGCGAGAATGGAGAAGGAGAAGATGATAAGGGCCAAGAAAGAGGAAGAGAAGCTGAAGGCGAAGGTCGACAAGGAGAGGATGAAGCGCGCGGAGGAAGCCATGAAAAAGCACGAAAGAGAGGCCAAAGAGAAGGAGATGGAGAAGAAGAGAAAGGAGGCGCTCAAGAAGAGAAAGTCTGCGAAAGGAAAATGATGCAAGTATGTTTTATGGTGAATTGGTGATGATATTTGTGTAGTACACTCACGTATCGCTTATTTTCTCGACTCTATATAGGTGCATATTATAAATGTTTTCCTTAGTTGTTTGGCTAGTACTACCGAGCACGGATGCGATACAATGGGAGGAACAGACCAATATATATATTGCTTCCGGAGTCATGTATATACCTGTATGAGGAGTAATCATCCAATTATGTGGTGACGACATACAGATTAGACTGCACCAAGCCATTAGTACAAATACCGAAGAGGTTTTTTTTCAAGAATACACCTTGAAATGTGTATAAAATTTTCCTAGAAGTAAGGACAAAGATCGGTCGGTACAAATTAAGCATGATGGCTATAGGACACAAATGCACGCCACACAGTTTACAACACCCCTATACCAACTGAATGGCAAGGACCCGTCTTGTACCATCCCCCGCTAAAAGTTTTTTTTCCTTTCAAAATGAAGGATGGACCCTAGCCTCTGCATCTCCTGCCAATGAAGGAACGGCAGAGTCGCGCCTCTGCTGCCCTATCCGAAGGTCGGATATAGTGTTTGCCCAAGGTTGAGGCGGGGAAGCAGAGGCAGGCCATGATGACACCTCCAAGGAGGTTATGGCGCCCATGGGGGTTACCGTTTCCGCTTCATAGAGGTATTTTCCCCGGCCATGCTGTCAACCCCAAAGCCTACCGAACACACGCAACAAGGAGACACCTTTTGGCCTCACCGATAAAGAGAGGCGAGCCAGAACAACCGTCGGTGGAGCAGGGGCGTCGACCACCGTCAGTGCCGATGAATTGGGGACTGGACGGTGAGAACACGGTTGTGACTACTTGGCTGGCCACCGGCACCACCATGAAGCTTAGCAACCGACATGCTCAGGCGCAACCGCGCACGATCGCTGATACATGTCAAGATCTATAGGGCTCGATCTGACTCAGAGTTACTGACTGTAACAACATGCCCTGCCACCACGGGAGGTCGCATTTCCTCCATCGTTGTCGTGTCGCATTCTCCACCGGTTCCCCGCAACAGCACACCACCGCTTAGCCGCTGAAACCACGTGTTGTCGCTGCAGAAGATCACGTCGCCACCATGCAACGAGAAGACCCCGCTACCACCGTCGCTTTCCCAGGATTTTCCCGACGGTCCTCTAGCGGCGGCGAGGTGGGAGGGGACGAGGAGGGCCTAGGCTTGAGGCCAGCGATAGTGTTGCCTAGGGTTAGATGATGAAAAGGTGTGTGGGGTCCGAATGTATTCTAATAGCGAGGTTATATGATTGTTCGTCGACTCACAAAGCCTATTTGAAGATGGTTCTTATTTGCATCTCGCAATGGTGGAGGTTCGGCATCTCTTCCAACATGTGCCTAGGCGATTTTGGAGTTTGCTGGCGGCCGCTGGTTCCAACGTGTCAGGAAATTCTAAGAATGGTTATTTTTTATACTTTAAGGTTCTAACTCCAAAATGTCCATGACAACTATTTCTCCTTTTGTTCTTGTCTTTTAGTTTTCACGTTTATTTAGTGTGGTACTCTTGTACAAAGAAAGAATGGGTGTTGGCTCTCTTTGCTTTGCACACAAGCTCTGCATGGTGCTAAGTGTCGAAGCTAAAGTTGAGCATGGGCAGCCCGGCCTGATCGATCAGGCCTGACCCATCTAAAAAATGTTCCAACCCGTCAGGCCAAAACATACTTTCAGGCTTGACCTGGGCTAGATTTTTTGGCCCGACAACAGTAGTATGTCGGGCCTAGGCTAGAAAAAGGGATGTTTTACTGAAGACCCGACCCGATAGCCCGACGATTTTTTAGCCTGGCAGGCCAGACCTGAGCTAGAAAATGCGGCCCGATAGTCGGGCCGGGTCAGGCCTAGCCCATAGAATTTTGAGTCGGGCTTTTACTGGCCCGGCCTAAATAAATGCCCAGGTATAGTCGAAGCTAGTTTCTATAGTGATGAATATGAGGTCTTCAGGTGGGGCCGTTGATTCATGCTCTTTAAAACATGTTAGCCATAACATAAATGTTGTAGCACACCTTTTCACTCGTTCTTGAGAAAATTTAGTTGTAATTTTTCATTGATGTTATTTTGGATTATATTCAGGCTGAAATTTGTAATGATATGATGTGATCAATAAGTTGCGACGACGTTCTCTCAATTTCTCTTTGAAACAATCATTTATTGAGCTAAGCAGCCTGTACTTTTTTTTAAGATTCAATTTGTACCTAATGGATTGTAAGCCTCGTACATGGGTATGAGTGCTGACCCAGTGAGTCACTCACGGCCGGCCCCATGGGTCCTCCTGTACTCCGCTCGGGCCGGCCCCATGGGTCCTCTTGTACTCCGCCCGTTATGGCGCGAGGAGAAGCGCCACACGCACGTGTGAGTTCGTGGGCTGTGGCCTACTATCAAACAGTCTTCTTCTTCCTCTTCATGCCCTTGCCTTCGCTGCCGGTTAGGCCTCCTGCTGCCGCCGCCCCGTCCTCCTTAGTCTCCCTCCCCCCCACCGCTGCCCCTGACCTCACTCTAAGCCCCCTCCCCTCGACCTCCGGCTTCGGCGAGTTCCCCGCACCCTAACCCTAAGATCCCGTCGCCGGCGAGCTTCCCGCACCCCAGCTGCACCCTAAAACCCTAAGTTTTATTCCTCGCCTCCGCCGGCGACGCCACGGCCAGCCGCGCCATTCCCGTCTCAAGGCGAGGTCTTGGCCTCACCTCCACGGGGCGCCGCGGCCAGCCGCATCGTCCCAGTCATGGCCAACCTTCACAGTTCACCATCCATTCCAGATGAGGAAGAAGAAAGGCGCCTCTCCCCTTGCTAATGGGCCCAGCCCAACACCGCATCCGTGCCAAAATGGGGTACGCGGAGCCTTACACTGCACCGCAACACGCGTTGTATAGGATTTGTCAGCCCCATTAACCCGATTTCCGTATGAGGCCGACCTGGCCGGCCCATCAGCCCTGGTTTTTTGGGTCGGGTCACAGACCCGTTTGGCTAAACCGTACGTGTAAAACGAATCTCTACACGTACTCCCGTCGTCCGTCGATCCAAAATTCACGTGTCCATGGCAAATGTGGTGTTGGATAGGTTTCGACTCCGGTCAAAAGAAGAACAGAAAAGGGGATCGGCAGTTCGGTAAAGCTGCAAAATCTGCAGCCGAACCGTATTATCTGTACCGGGGAGAATACGCCCAAAAGATTGTAACAAACCCCTATATATAATGATTAACCTACTTCTAAAACGCTTGCTAATCGAACTCTATCTAAACGTCCGATTTAATTCAGAGACGATTTCCTGATGTTCTGTAATTTCTTCCTGGTCTCTCAGATCCATAACTATACAGAATAAATTTTACTGCTTACACGATAGCTCATATCACAAATCGCAAGCAGAACGGGAAAACAGTTACTACGACAATGAGCCCTAACGCCGGCAGGCCCGTCGTGAACCTCCGTATCGAAGACGCCTACGGCGTCGGCGGCAGCAGCAAGGACCATCACGTCGTCCGCATACAGCTCGGGGACCTCACCGGCGACGAAGCGCCAGGCAGCTGCGTGGTGTGCAGGGAGCCCCTGGAGTGGTTCTCGGTAGGGCAATGCGGCCATCGCGTCGTGTGCTCCGGATGCATGGTTCGTATCCGGCACGTCGACGGCGATAAGAAGTGCTGCGTTTGCAGGGCTCATTGCCCCACCGTTCTGGTCACCAGGGCAGATGCCGCTCGCCGCGCCGCCGCCGCCCGCTCCGTGTTCAGGGAGTACTGGTACCACGCCAAGACGGCGGCCTACTTCGACGATGAGCAACAGTACCAGGAGGCGAGGGAGGCCTGTAAAAAGAAATTGTCGCCTTATTATCACCCCGTGGTACGTGGATTTGCTCTTGCAATTACTATTATTAATACTATTACTAGTACTCCCTCCGTCCCGGTGTATACGTCCTGCGCGTATCCCTAGATCGTTATTTTGACTAACATATTATAAGATATATACTATAAAATATATATCACTGGAAACTTTAGATTATGTACTTTCTAATGGTATAATTTTTTTATTATGAAATTTGTATTATATTTGTCAAAATGACGATCTAAGGGTACGCGCAGGACCTATACACCGGGACGGATAAAGTAGTAGTAGTTTGTGTGAAAGCAATAACTTTATGGTGTGGGTGTGTGATTTGCTTGACACAGTACTACAAGATCTCCTTTTGCAGCATGCAAAATACAAGAATCTCAAAATATATAATAATCATACATTAGGCAATCATAAGTGTAGGGCCTAAACCATCTGTGTGTTAGTTTATTGGTTTGAAAGAGCGGACTTCTAAAATCGACAAAGTTTTCATCAAATCTTGATTTTGAAACTTTTAAGTCGAGGCATCTAATCAAAATTTATTTTCACCATCGCTTATATTTTGACGAGATATGGGCCATACATGTTTCGCCATTTTTAACTCTATTTTACTCTAGTGTGTATTCTATTGCATTCTGACAAAACATAATAGGAGATTAATGAGTTTTTACACTTTTGCTCTGTATAATTTACTCCCATTAGTGGAGGAGTCTATTGTAGTTTTTAACCATTGTTTATTCATTCATCTTTGAATGGGGTGTCCCGCTTTGTATTGTAATTTGAAAAACAAAACAATAATATTATTCAATCGGCTAAAGCATAAGCCGGTTCCTCACGCCTATATGTTGATGACAGGCCCATCCTCCAAAAAAACCCATTGACACACCTGCTCACCGTCCAACTTGCGTCGCCCCTTCCTCGTCGCCCTTAGTGACCTGTTTAGTACATGATTTATGCCGTATTTTTATTTTATTTTATTTTCTCCATTTTATTGTTCATAAAAGGTCCACCCACACCTAGGTCGACCAAATCCACGTCAGGCAGAATCTGCCAAAATATTGGGTTCTTGAGTAACAAATTTCTAAATATAGTGTGCGATTCTCTAGATAACTCAACCCAATAAAACAATCTCTTTTCATGTTAAAATGGAAGGCGTGCATTAGTTAGCTGAGGCAAAAGTCTAACCATCAATTACTCAATTACTATGTGGTTTTTGTCATATAAGATAATAATGATACATACTTCTAATCCGGTGACATGAATTCAATGTCATATAAACCACATAATAATATAGATATTTTCTTTAAAAATAAAAACACATCTTATATTTTAGGATGGAAGAGCATAACATACTTATAATTCCATGTTTGTCATTGAAATAATGCTTACATGCATGTAACTCCAACATCTATAATCTCATTTTTACTGTGGTTATTATATTGTTGTGTTTGCATGCCCTCTGTTCTAGGGTTCATGTCTAGCGATGTGGTTGCATTCTGCACTTACTTACGTTTTTAGGCTCGCTTTTTCTTTGCAGCATGTCTTCATTGCGTCATTTGCATCAAGTATTATCATTGGAGCAGTTATCGGCAGTGGCTTTGCGGATGAGACGAAGCACAAGTCACTGAAAGTGCTAGCATATGCCCTTTGTATTTCCGTTTCCCTGTCGATAGTTGGCTTCATCTGGTTCACGTTCAAGTGCAACCGAGATCCTCTCGCAGACAACGATGAGGAGGAATTCCAGGTTGCTAGAGTTGCAAAGCCCTACTAGAGCAGCAATTGCATGTTGCTCGTTGGGGGAAAAATAGAAGAAAAGGTTGAAGAATCGAGTACTGAAACAGTTCATGTAAACATGGGTTTTTTTCCCTATCTAAATCCATAAAGGCAGAGCTCCTGCCATTCCAGTCAAAAAAAAAAGAGTACTGAAACAGTGTGTTGCAATAGCTTTGCTTATTTTATCATGTTATTAAAGTTCGGTAAATCATGTTCTTAAGTCCTAACCGGTTGTCCTCCTGTGTGTCGTCTCATATGTCAGCTGCCAGACAGCTAGGCCAAACATTATACATGTCTTCTACACTACGTTTTGTTGGTCGGAAGACGTAAATGTACGCCCAAACGGTATGAGGGGCATGCTTTGTAATTGTGCATAGGTCGCTAGACTAAATACGTTGTTGTCATGGCAACAACATAAGAGCACAAGAGGTATCTCTACTGGTGTAGCTGCACAACCAAAAGTTTGTGGGTATGTCGGTGGCCGCCTTACGGTCGATAAAATGACATGGAGATGATTATTTTTAAATATGTTTTAGCGACTTGTCTGAATGCAGCGTACTTCGATGTTACGATCGTCTAGGATGATAGTGTCGAGATTAACTCAAGCATCCCAAGATAACCTCGACTATTGATCACTAGTACAAAGCTATATTAAGGACATCCCAATCAGCAAAGATATTTATATGGCCCTTAAAATAAATAGAAAGTGGGCGATGAGACCAGCCAGAAATGCGCCGTTGCTGAGCTAACAACATTGACAACGGTAAAAAAAATGAATGAAGGCCATGTGAGCCATGATTGTATTGAACGCTCAATTTTGACATGACATAAGCGAACCGTGGAAATGCATAACTGTTTCTGATGTGACCGTGAAATATATATCGCCATGTAAACCTCACAACACCCTAATTCCCTAACCATCTCACTCTTGCCCTCACCCGATCCGGACGCGGCGTCCGGTGAAAAGGTTGGCGAGGAAATTGTGGAAGTCACCACCTTTGGTCGTATTTTTACGTCGATCACATGTTATTTGGATTTGCTGCGAAAATGACCAACCATAAGTAATCGGTTACATCGAGGTCCAAATTATGATTCATCTCTATCATCGGGAAAGTTTTGGAACAGTGGACCCCTATGCCAGTTCTACGAGACATGACATGTCAATAGTCCAACATGTGCAAATGGGTGAGAAAATCGTAGAAACTAACACTTTTGGTGTTTTTTCCTGTGCAGATCACCTACTATTTTGGTTTGGACTTAACTTTTTAGATTAAAAAATCTGAATTAACACATAGTTTGTTCTAATATTTAGAACCAGATGATGCAGAGGCAGAATTATATCAAAGTATGTGGATTCTGATTTTATCTACAAAATCAAATGGGACCTGCAAATTTTCGAAAAGCATGAAGTCTGCATTTGCAGCCTAGAAAACTCTAGTTGGCCGCAACTGAGTAAACTTGAAATAATCACACATCCAGAGCACACCAAACCTTACACGATTGGGTTTTAGTTTAGATTTTATCTTTCCAACAAAGGCCCATGCGAAAAAAAGCTGAATTTTAATGAGGCATGAGAGACTGAACTGACCATTTACGTTTTGTTCTCTTGCCTGCATCACAAAGCCCAAATCTGAATAATCTAGATGCAGACTGAAGCTAAATAGCAGGGAGGTTGCTGCCGGTAATGATCTTGTATGCAGCAGCAAGTGGGGAGGAGAGTGTCGTTCTGGGGGAGCGAAGTAAAGGGACACCAAGAACACTAGGTGCACATAATTTCTAGTTCGATCCTGTTGGCGGTGCTACACACAAACTTTTGATGTCGGTTGGTATCACAGGTTTTGCAAACAGGGCGATCCCTAGAAATATGTTGTAGTATAAGACTATAACTCAGTGACACCACAGGTGTTGACTCCTAGCACCGCCACTGATCCCATTCAGTTGGGAAGGAGCAATTTCAGAACATTGGTAAAAGCAAACACCTAAGATACTCCCAAATATAACATCCGAACTAATGGGGTCCTGCATGAAAAAGGATATATTTTAATGATCAGGTGCATGAAAATTTGACTTTATTATTTAAAGACCCTAGTTGATAGATGAACATGTGAAATGACTCTCCCCATTCCGAGTTACCACTCATACAAATCCCTTGAGTGAAAAAATATTACCAATTGTGAACATTTAATATGTCTAGGAAAAAATATTACTTATAGCGGTCTCCTCTGTAGCTTTGTAAGTCATGTGAACCTTCTTTTTCTAGATTTTTTTTTGGATACTATCTAGTACCCAAAGCATCATAGTTGGAATGTGAAATGATTTTCCTAACCTGCATGGCCCATAAACACAACTTGGAACTTATGTGGAAAGCAAACTAACCAGTATAGAACAACTAATAAAGATTATTATCGAAAAGGATGGACAATTGTAAAAGAAAGGGAAATGGATGTTACTTGAGTAGTTATTACATTTTTTATGGAAAAGCAAGATGACATACTAAAAAAATACTCCCTCCGTTTCTTGATATAAGGTGTATAGTTTTTTGAGAAAAAAATCAAAATATAAGTTGTATTGCATGATTGTGGGATTTTCTACGCCAATTTAAGAGTCTAACTGATTAGGAGAGAAATTGCAATATCTCACTATCTTTCCTCTAGTCTTACGTCGATCGCCTATGAAGATTAACATCTAAAAGCAACAAAATTTGCCCTTTTAACCCGTGTGTTAATATTCGTGCAAGAAAAACTATGCACTTTTTATCAAGGAACAGAGGGAGTATGAGAATATGTAAAACAGAAACAAAACTCAAGTGAGAGATCAGCAGCTACCTTAATCTAACAAACATCCATCCTCATAGGACTCAGATTTTCATTGATATCCTTTGAGAAAAAAATGTGGTTTGCACTGTGTATCATGAATTATTTTCCGTTTTATTTTGTACTGATCTTTAAGTTGTTTAGTTTCCTTCAAAATATAAGTTGAGTTACTTTTTCTTCTGATGAGTGATTGCCATACAGTTCAAACCTAATTAAAGCTCGTTTCCTTTTATTATTAGGGCAAGAGACAATTTCAGAGCTGGTGGTGAAGGTGAGCAAAGTATTTTCCTACATGCTTAGTTTAATGTATCAATGTGCACGGAACCTAATATTAACCAACTCGAGTGTTGATAGTCAGGATTCAGACTAATGTTTGCACTTTATTCTTTGTATGACATATCATGTTCTTTGATTGTATTTGCAGGCTAAGAATGTGCTTACACAGCCTTTTGTCCTTGCAAGTCTCTTGTACTCACTTGTGATCAGTTACAGCCTCTCGGTCCGCGGCAACCAGATGTCGCTGGTCAATGGTAGACCACTGGATTCAGTAGCTCATACTTTTCTGGCTGGTCCGGACAAATGGAACACTACCAGTCATATGGATCTTCTGATAGCTAGTCTTGCATTTCTGATAATTCTGCTGACGCACATTTACCTGATTTTGCATTTGATGATGAGGCGACCAGCCGGTGCTCCTGCCATGCAGAGGTTATATCCTTTGCCATCTATTTCCTTGTCGTTCTCCTGATTAAACAATTGATTCAGATTTGATAACGATTCCTTTGGTGTTCGTATGACAGGTACTACTCTTGCTATATTCCTGTCATCCTGACGCTCGCAACGGAGTTGTACTACCTTTGTTATATGAACTTGTCTAGGTAAGTCATCTCACTAAACTCATTTATTTTCTCCAGGTTGATTTGAAATACCTTGTACCAGCACATGAAATTTTGAATTTTCACGAGTCAATTTGAAATTCATGATTGTTCATTGATGAGTTGTACTTGTCCCACTTACTCAATCGTCTGTCATCTCCTAGGTATAACATGGATATTAGGGAGTGGATTATCTTGGGCGTTTTCTCAGCTTTTTTGATTTGTGTGAGTGTGAACATCATTATCTGTGTAAGTTGTCTAACGTGTTATATTTATGAATAGAATCAGATTTGTTCAACCCATAACCTGATTTGCTTAAATGATGCAGCCCCCCATCAGGCAGGATCAGGTGGTTGTCACAGAGCGTGTTCATATTGTATGAGGGTGTCGTCCCAGAGCGCTGAGACAGAGCCTGGGTGCTATTGAACAATTTCATGAGAACTGAGAAGAAGTTTTGTTCATGTCAGTTTGAATTTGCGTAGGAATTTTGTCAGAGCATGCATGAAATTTGTCCGGTGCCACTTTATGTCTGTATGCATGATGCATGCTTAAGGAGATCATTGATGATGTTGTCTATGTGTTTTTATGTTCACTAAGGACAGCCTTGAATATTCACTTGTGTTAAAAGTATTCTGATGAGTGCACAACATCATTCCTCATAAAAGTCCTACTCAAATCTGATAAGCTTATTGTGTATAGTCTCTTACAGGACTCCTTTTTGCATGAAAACATAAGTAAAACTAGAGTGCAGGACATATTTTCAGAACACATTGTTAAACAGTTGATCTCTGCAAAAGATTTACTGAAGAGAATCTCAGTTTCAATGCATTTGTGCTTCAGGCTATCATGAAACGTGTACATGTCTCGCCTGTTCTTCTAACTAGCTGGGCAGAGAAGCAGAGATAGAGGTAGAACCTTCCAAGGGCTGAAAACACAGCTCGCTATCAATTCAAGTGCCAATTTACAAGTTTGCAGCTGATGTGCTTGTGACCATAGTATGAATCTTAATAGGTTCTTGTTCCAAATGTGCTCATAACAAATAGGAAATGATGTCCTGATTCAAGTGAGGCTGCAACTAATATTTCAGACAGTAAAGTTTAAATGTGGCTGCGACACACATGCTTTCATCTCCAAGATGAGGCGGTTCAAAATTATTGCGTGTCTAAAATCTACATGAGTTTAAGCGCAATCTAAACATAGTATGTAATGTATATGTATAGGTATGGTTTACTACACCACCCTATACATTTCCCTTATGAATAAGCCACCGTGGGGCCTTTTCCCATCTCTATATAAGCCCTAACACGAGCCCAGATCATGGCATTGTTTCTCTTCTGCTAGCAGAGAAAACCGAGGAGAGAGATTGAGTACCGGTAAACAAGCCCACCTAGGGAGAAATCAGATGTGCTTATGCCATTCTGCACGGATTCTGGGGACTGTCTTTTGTCTGAATTCTGTCGAAACATGCAGAAAATTTGTGGTTATCACTTCGTGATGTTGCCATTACCAATTACCGCCCTTGTTCTACCATTATAAATTTATGATGTTGGTCTCATTTATCCATATGCAAGGGAAGCAAATGGGAAGTGATCTCCAGATTATGTCATTTTGTGAACGCATAAGATTTTACCATCTCAGACTTGAGTGATCTTAATCAGCACTTACAAACTAATATTCATACTTCAATATCTGGGGTCATCAGATCAACTTGCAAACATCATCATCATCATGCAGATCACTAGCTCTGTCCAAGATGCAGAGGAACCTATGCATATGCTTCTTCTTTCACATGATGGAGCAGGAGTTTGTGTTGTCGTCGTTGAACATGTCGGTGAGCTGGTCGTGCTGCCTGCTGACCTGGCTGTAGCCAGGCTCGGCGCTCCTGACGTAGCCGGCGGGGGCCCGCTTGTCATAGGTGCCGGCGACATAGGGCTGGCTGACCTGGCTGTACGGCACGTAGGGCCATATCTCGGCCTTCTTCCCCGTGGACCGCGCCTTCTTCAGCACCTTGCTGGCATCCGCGTAGCCTGCCACCGTCACCTTCTGCTGCTTCCTGTTAATGTCCACTGATCGCACCCCTGGAATTACCAAGCTCGTGATTAGTTCGAGTGCTAATCCCCGTAGTGTGAAGTCAATGTCATCTCAATTAGCTTTGGATTCAGATGTAGCTAAAGATGCAAATTAGTGCAGTCTATCTGATGCAACTTTTGCATGACTGAAAACATAGTTGATTTCTTGCCTATCTGTTTATGTTCAGTAAAAACATGGTGCTAGAGATCTCCAAGCAAGCTAAAGCCTCCGTGTGGAGAACTTATTTCATTTCATTGTCCTACATGCAAGAAGCCCTGAATATATTCTTGTGTAAATTGCATTCTAGTGAGGTCACGAAAATTTCGTCAGAAAAATCCTACTCACATCTGAGAAGGTTAATGTGCGGCATACTTACAGGTTTTTGCATCCAAACGTAAGTAAACCTAGAGGACATACCATATCTTTCAGAACATACTGTTAAAAGAGTTGATCTCTGCAGAAGATTTAGGGAAGAAAAACTCTGTTATCATGCATTTGTGCTTTTTATGGGGAAAAAAACTCTGTTATTATCTGTTCTTTCTAACTAGCTGAGCAGAGGAGCAGAGATAGAGGTAAAACCTTCCAAGGAGCTTAAGACTGCTCCTGATCAATTCAAGTGCTAATCCAACAAGTGTGCAGTTTATGTCCTTGCGAGATTAAATCAGTTCTTGGTCTAAATGTGCTCATACGAAATGGTTTCCTGGTTCAAGTGAGACTGCAACTAATGTTTCAGACAGTACAGTTCAACTCGTATTATACATGCTTTGTTAAGACTTCCTTTCATCAAAGCACAAGTAAAAAAATCCAGCTCAAGCCATATTCTGAAAACATAAAATGTGTTGCAACAAGATTCACGATGATGCGTGCACATGCCTTGTGTGTTCTTCAAAGAAAATCAGCAGAGAGACAGAGGTAGAACCTTTCATGGAGGAGAGTGCATTCTTGACCTTGCGCTCACACCCCTCGCAGTCCATGGAGACCTTGAGCTCCACCGTCTGCATCTGCCTCCTCTTCCTCCTCCTGTCGTAGCCATGGCCTCCACCACCCCCCAACAGCCCAGACAGGAACTCCAAGGTGGCCCCCAATCCCATTGCAAGCTCTCTCTGTCTCCCAAACTCTCAACAACAGCAGCACCAAGAAGAAGAAGATGAAGCTTTCAAGAACCAAATGTGATCATTTGAATGTCACTGACCAAAGATGTGAGATAGTATTGTGAGAGGAAGCAAAGGCTGGTCGATCATTTATATGCTGTGTGTGCAGCTGGGTGTGCTGCTCCTTGTGCAGTGACAGCAGAGCCTTGGAAAAGGACTATGTGAGACCTTTTTCCCCCTGACCCCCTCTCGCAACAGTGGTTGGCGTTGATATGACCAGAAATTCAATGATGTGAGGAAAGGGAGAGGACAAGAGCTGCGAAGGAAATCAATGTCTTGAGCGATCGTCAAGCAAGAGATGGTTCTTGGAAGCCACAGTGGCCTAGTCTAGCTATGGCCTGCCTGTCTTGTGCAACCATGTGTGCATGCATGGATGCACTCTAGACTCTAGAGGAAGGCCTTTGGAAAAGCGCATAGCCAGGACGCCAATCAAAGCTGTACCAAAAGCTTTTCTGAGGTTCTGAAGTGCAATGAAAGTGCAGATGCAGAAAGGTTTTCAGGGTCTGGAGGAGAAAAAATTCAGAAAAGAATGGCACTGCTTCTGAATGACAATGGGCTAATGGCACTGTACTTGGCCGAAGATATTTCTTGCAATGTGGTAAGAGTGTACCTGTTCTCTCGCTGCAAAGTGCAATGTGAGGGGATAGGCCAGGAGCTAGCCACTCACCAGCTTGCGAGTCACCAGAGATGTATCGAATTTATTTACAGGCGGTAGGTCTGGGCACGGGCACGCCATCGATCAGAGATGTCCGCGTCGGATACAAAATCGGGAGCCGTCCCCGTCGAATCGCACAGCACAGCATGTAGCCGAATGGTTGGTGAGTCGAGACGAGACGGCGACGCCCATGTCCTGCTGCTCTGCTGCTGTTCCAGTCGTCGACGGTTGCGTGCTCCGTTTCATGGGCACCGTCCACGACGAGGGAGCGGCGCTGGCATTGCTGCTCTGCTCTCGTCTTCTCTTCGCCGGCCCCAACTTTCTGAATGGTTTTTCGTGGGTTCAAAAATGTGTGGGGGAAATATCAGAGAAAAGCTTTTGGTTGCCGCTAATGGTGCGGTGTTGCCATGATAGAATCGTCTGCGGTTGGCCGAGATATATCAGTGCTGAAATTGGTTGTGAAGGACCAATTATTGGCAACAATGTCAGGCGTCAATATTGGTTCAGGCTACACAGCCTACACTGGTAGAGTGCTAGTACACTGATCATTGCAATGCACCATCATTGATACAGTACATCAGTCGTGAGGAGTCAGGAGTGAGCAATCTGTCGAGCATGAAATGGTTGGACTGTCCAACTGAAGGAGCCAAACCATGTTCATGGGTTTTGATGGGTTTTTACCTCGTGATCGAAGCACGGTTTATCTACCTTCCTGCTGCTCCCTTGCTCGGTTTTGAGGTTCCGAGGCTCTGAGCAAACGGCACTGAGAAAGCACCGTGTATGATGGTATACCATCAGTTACTGCGCTGGAAAATAGTGCAAGGCCCATCTTGCTCTGCTGATCGACTGCTGGTCGAAGACGACGACACAAAATACAAGAGTCGTCTTTCACCACCGTGTTGTCTGTCGACAACAAATTCCAAGAAGCAGAGAGCAGAGCAGAGAGGAGGGGCAGATCAGATAGGTTTGAGAATTGACTCCATACCAACCGAGATGGCGACCAACAAATGCACCGCAAAACCCACACGTAAGATCACATCGCTCGCTCTGCGGTTGAGCCTTTCTCAAAAGGATCAGATCGGTGCGCCCACGAGTGGATGCAACAGGCAAAATATCACATCGCATTGCGCTGCAGCAACTGGTGCCATCTACAGTACATTTCACCAGCAGATAGTTTATGAAGTTGGCAAAAAGATCTTGCAGGGGCAACAGGCACTCCTGTGTCTAGACGCACCACGCCAAGCGGATCCATGGTGTCGACAAGATGAGAGCGAAAAAGGAGAGAGAGAAAACAAACAGTGGTCATAGATGTGACAGCCTATTGCAACACTATCACAGACTAGCTTACCAATATTATCAACCTAAAAGAGGGCTAGACATGTCCTTCTGTCGTCCTCGACCTGAAGCTGTCACGCACTCATGCTCGATATATTTGATAAGAGGAACTGGAGCACTAGTATCATACTACAACTGAAGCAACGGTAAATGTGAAACCTTGATTTGGTAAGATAAACAGAAGCATTTGGCAAAATCGCACTCTCAGTGCAATCTGGATTATACAAGATAAACAGATAAACAGGAACATTTGTCAAGTTACCAGCAGCCAGCAAGCTACTACCACTCAAGCGAACAGTTGTTATATAACAACTTTGTCCAGGGAGCACTTGCAAAAAAAATGTGGCTCCTTCCATTCACAAATTATTACTAACTGGATAGGACACTGTAAAACCTTTCGGCGCATTCCTTTTCCAACTCATCGTTTTCAGCCAACATGTCAAAAGAGGAGCTGATTTTGCGCACAACATACGCATTAAGCTACACATCACTGAAAATAATGGGAGGGGAGACAGAGACGGCTACAAACTGAAGAAAAATCCTGCGGAAAATTTCTTGCACTGAGATATTGCAGTTGCACAGTCTGTCTGAGTGGTGAAAGTTGGAACGGTTAGGTTCTCCCATTCCGAATCGCAGTGCACCCAGTGGCGGTGACTGATCAGAACGAAGAAAGAGTGAACCGAAACAAAACCTGACCTACTCCTATATAAGAGCTTTGATGCCAAACTGATGTATCTCACGCAACCGCCAAACCGCGTAGTACGATTCTTCTTCTGGCACCTCATCGCTGTCCATGAGTTGCATCGCCCATTGATAATAGACAGTCCGGATGGTATCCTAGCATAATCCAAAACAAAAACAGGTATATCACTTCATCTATTACATATATGGACTATGCTGCCACCTGTCAATTAAGAGAAATTAACAAGAGCACTTTATATGCCTTTACACTTTGAACCAGATAAGGGGTTCAGTGTAGATAATCATGTATGCTTTAGGCTAAATCTATACTTTCGAGCATCCACATGTATAAATAAAGCTTAAGCCTACCACCTTAATTCAACAGACTGCTGTCTACAAAGCTCTAACACAAAAACACAAAAACCTCACATCGCTCGAGAACTGAAAGAAGCATATCTACAAAATAGTCAGGTCCAGGTTCAAGTTATGGAGCTAACATGAGACTATTTCACCTAGACAACTCTAGTGACATGATTTGATATGTAAGCTTGGTAATAATAGCTAATACCATACTCAGCTACTACAGGAGATATTTGCTTCTGTCATATATATATCACTTAACTGAGAAAAAAAATCAATGCACAAATAAATTCTATCAAGCATGGAGTCAGTATAAGAATTCATGTTAAAAGGCAGGAGCGCTGAGTTAACAATGGAGCTAGCTTCTATGAGCTTACCACAGATCAAAAATACATACACGCAAAGAGCAAAGCTACATAGCCTACCTGTCCTCCTTCAGTTACTTCTCCTTCTCTATCACGAATGCAATGAATCTCCTGTGTTCGGAACTGAAATGGAGTTTCGGAAACAAAGACACCCTGTAAGTAGAACATATAACAAAAATGAAAAAAATAAAATCAACCTGTACTATGGACTTACTGTTACAAGAATGATGGGTGCGGATCCCAACATCCTTGTTTCCTTCACATCAGCATCTGAAATGTGCAGAATCTGCAAACACAATGCAAATTCAGAAAAAAAAATCTTTTAAAGAAATACACGTGCTACTATGCAGAGTTTGTCAGCATTCCAGCTTAAAAGCAATAAACTGTAGTGTTATGAACACCATATAGTTTGTACAGAGTGAACCAAACTCTACAGAGGGGCCGGCTGCGTTTACATAGTAATCAAAGAAAATGTAGAAACACATTGACCTACTTTGTGATCAAAAAATATGCCCTGTGTTGCATATGCTTTCCTCTCTCCTTTGCAGCGTTCAAGAATTTCCTTGGTGCAATACTTTTTCAAAGTCTCCACATCACCCTGAAATCATAACAGGTAATTTTGGATGATAAAATTTTCAAGTATATCTACCAAATGCGCACATTATTTTCTTAATATATAGTATTAGACTGCATGTAGTGGACATTTTTGCACCACTTTCTTTCATAAGTATACAAATAACAATGAAAGAAGGAAACAACCAGCTAACATGCTCCATCAATGGTTGGTGGGATCAAAATCCAGATGCGATTGAAAAGCAGCAAAGAAGAGGCTTCAGCAGCATCCTTATCAACTCATCTACGTGATGTGGGTGTATGGAAAGAAAGAAATCAAAAGATTTTCAAGAGCGGGGCAAAGAGCGCCAACGAGAAATCCAAGAGAAAATTGGGCAGTGACAGTTAGATCCTATCCTCGAGTGGGGCCATGGATCATTCCGTTGTTCAAACTTTCCTGAGGTTATTGCCATGTGGCAAAACTAGTCTTCTAAATGTTTGTGACATTCTTTTCCAAGCTATATGAATGACAAGCACCTGATTCTTTCCTCAAGAAAATGATGAGACATTATTTCTCCTTAGCTAGACAAAGTTTACCTTTGAATATGCAGTTAGAACAGGCTTGATCATTTCTTGAACATCACCAAGAAAGTCAGTTAATGAAAAGGATCTGTGGACAAAATGGTGGATGTAATTCAGCGACATTCTGAAATTCCTCAAAGTAAAGTTGCATGTCTTACGGGTCTCGTCGTCGAATTTCCTTGAAAGACGCTGCAGTAGCTGTCTCTTCAAAAATAGTTTCATTGATACTGCATGGAAGAAATAAAGAAAATTAAGCATAGAATCACTACATAAATTAACTATGATCAAACTAGAGAAAGGATATCAGGTGCTTTGCAACAGCAAGATAAGATCATCGTATTAGGTTTCAATCCCTATTTGTGTGACTATGTAGAAGCACAACTGAATACGGCAACCATGAATGCACTTGGCAGTTACCATACATGGCTTTAGAAAAACAGAAAGCAATGTGCTAAAAGCAGACATAAATAGCATACGTAGTCAAGATTAAACCAAACAAACTTTATCATGAAGATATAAAGCAACATGCTAAGTGCAGACATAAATAGCATATGCAGTAAAGATTGAACCAAGCAAAGTTTATAACGAGGGGCAATCGTACTCTTGAATTTTCTGAACAACTGGATGGTCACTCGTCTCCCATCTTTCTCGGACATCCTCAGCTACCTGCATTTGCATGCGCAGAACATAAAAACCAATACACATGACCAACAGTTTAGTAAGAAATGAAAACTAACTCTAAAAGCATTCTGATGATACCTCTTGTCCCTTGGTTACGACAGGTTTGGTGTACTCATTCACTTTCTTGTAGACAGGTTTGGTGTACTCATCCACTTTCTTGTAGACTGTATGACCTCTCATCTTTAAACAGAGAAGACAAAGTTTTAGATGGTAGACTCATGTGGAAAACACAGGAGGTAACATAAGGGGTCACCACTTAAGATACCTTATTCTTGATTGCTTCCCACTTTTCACCCAATACAGACCTCTTTGTTGGTACAATAACTATATCAGTTCTTGTGCTCTTCTCTACTGCAGCAGAAGCATGCCTAGCAAGATTTTTCTTCTTTCTGCTAGTGCCAGAGCTTAGCTCATCTTTGACAATTTCATATCCCTGCTTAGCTAGAGTTGAGACTCTTGTGTCCCTCAATTTTGCAAATGCGCCGGATACAACTGGTGAAGCCGATGACAATGTCGACCTCAATTTATTGAACAATATATAGCTACTTGTGGCATTTTGGGACTTGTCATCTGCATTTGAGGACGCCTCAGTTTTCCCATGTTTTGAACTTCCAGCTGAACCATCTCTGAAGCTTGAAGTTTCTTCTTTTCCAAGTCCAAAGCTTTCCTTTACCTGTAAAGATTTCCACCACATCAAGAAAACCTTGTTGGACGAAAAGCACCATCCATATTGGATATACTGATATTCATTTATCACTACCTCTTCTGTAGCAGCAGACATTTTTTCTTTAACATTTGCAGTAACCTACAAAGGAACAAATCAAAATCCTGAACACGGAACAGAAAAAAATGTTTTGATCGGTCATCTTCAATGAAAAATTGTGGCTGACTTACCTTTTTAGATGTCGCCTCGGCTTCAGAAAAAACATCATCAACACTTTTGGAAATTGTCTCAGCCGTTTTCTTAGTTCTGGATAATGCATTAGACAATATGTTCAAGTAACCCAAGAGAAAATCTGGAACTTATTATACAAAGGTATAGTTCAATGTACTCCTTATTATCAACTTATTATACCTCACTTTGAGATCTTCCTTTACCACACCAAGTTTCTCACTGAACTCCTTCATGGATTTCTGGAATTCAGGATTACTGCAGTTGAAACATTGAAGTAATAAAGCATAATGAAAAAGAAAGAGCACAGTGCTGACAAAAATAATGGTCCACCACGATAGTACATGCGTAAGTGCAGCAATTGTTATACACACTGCTAAAGGGGTTAAATTTCCTTTTGGTTGTGGTGGTGGTGGTGAAGACCGTAGATAGTAAAGTTTACCTGTTAGCCTCACCCTTTAGCTGCTTTGAGAACTCGTTGAAAACACTGAGATTCCTATTATTCAAATGCCTATAGCCAGAAACAGCTTGTGCATTGCCATTTGTTGCCTATAACATGTTAAAAAATAGATGGTGGTCAGTAATACAACACGATGAATACGGTATGAAGATGAAATCTGAAACGTCCTGTAGTGACTACATTTCATACTGAAGAAGAAAAAGGGCAGAACACTTTCATGTCAATTAAAACTGACTAATTAATTAATTCTCGGTCATCGTACCATAGAAATATTTACTGGTATGCAGTGTTAATCAAATTGCAATTCCCGCGTAGTTACTAAACTAAGAACAGACGACACAACCAACAAGCAAAAAAAATTATATCTTGTTTGTCAAAACCATTAAAAAAGTATCGCAGGCCTTTTGTCTCCCTGACAACTTCAATCCATCGTGGATTAGTGGTAGCTATTTACGTCACAGCATACGGAGCAGGCTCATAAGCTGTACCCAGATAAAGCTGTGGAATTCCCCTTGTCGTCTTCTAGTGATGATTCTATTGACACAAACACTCAAATGATCAAACGTTGCAGCCCTCGGCGTCTATCCCTCGGTACCAAACTTACAAACGTTAGCAACTAAACCATGAATTGTAGGGTGGAGGTTGGAAAGAAGCACTTCCCTTGAAAGCTAAAGCCTTGTTTATCATCCCAGCATTCTACATTCAGTGATCAAGTTAAAAGGAATGTGCACGGTTCACTTGAAGTACACTACATGCCTGTCATAAATACTACCTTCCGATGCGTGCAATACTAACAGAAGATCACGATCGACCAAAAGGGATAGTTGGCACCAGGTATGCACTAAAGCCGCAATCTTTATCTCACAAATACTCTCCGATATTTCCCTAGCACACTAAAGCTACAATTTTCGCTCCACCTCAGCACCCAGCCATGCACCCACCCCGACAAACAATTTGAAGGAACCAGACCTAACAGATTGTACCAAAATCCTTCTCTACAACTCCAATCTTCGAGCCATACTGCGACTCTCTACATCTGCCTTGCTGTCAATTCAATGTCCCTGAGGTTTGTTTGGATGTAGATAGTGGGTGGCTTGGGATTGAATTGGGCACTATACTAAATATGCTTATGTATTGAACTGAGCTCCAATACCAATTGTTCTGTTTGGTTTGTGCAAAGAAAATCCATATGGTCAGCTCCAAGACGGGAAGCAGCTGGGCCGGGGACGGGGGCCTCTTGCTGAAGCTCCAGGGACCGTGGTGGTACAGCAGGAGGAGGAGCGCTGCGTCGAGGACTACGGGGGGGGGGGGGGGGGGGGGGGGCGAGGGGAACTCCGGCGGTGGCGGCCTTATCTGAGCAGGTGGGAGGAAGAGGGGAGTAGACGTGGGGTGCACATAGTCGAGGCACTGAGAGAGTCAAATCATACTCACCAATCGCAGCGCGGCCACCGACGAGGGCCGCCTCAGAGCCCGGAGAAGCGCCGACGTCGCCATCCCTACAGAAGTAAGAAGGGCGGACGGGACGGTAGGATCCCGGTGGCCTCTTCGGGCGGCAGTGTCGGCGGCGGCTCGCCGGAGGTAAAGGGGGCAGGGAGGCGGGGAGTAGGGCTGGAGGGACGCCGCCGCCGCGCGTCTGTTTGGGTTTGGGGGAGAAGAAAGCTGCGGCAAGAAGAGAGAGAGGGAGGCCGTATGACTAATTTTAGGCCTGCGGAACAAGAAAGAAAAGAAGAAGAGGCAGGACTGAATTGTGATGTGTGACTTCTCCTGGCACCAGAAGATAATTGTGCACGGGACGGGCGTGCAGAGAACACTGTTAAACCTGCTGCGAGTATTTGTGTTTGGATTTCGCAAGTGTTTTGGTAGACAGTGATAGTGCTGCGCTTACAGGGTTTTTTCCACTGAATACCAACAACACCCACCAATAAGATGTTCGAAGACATCATGGATGCACACAACTAAATAAGAAAAGAGAAAAACACCTCACCATAGTGACCAATCACTCAATCAGCAACAAGTTAGTAGAAATTATGTTTCCATTTGAGAAAAAAGACGTTCAGCGCCGAGGATGAGGGGGAGGATGCTTGGGTTGGAGCTCTTCCGACCGGGGGCGTGGGACGGGTAGTAGAGAGCAAGGTTCAGAGACGGAGCAAGCTCGATCGATCGGGGGTGCGTGCGGAACAACCGATAGCTAGGGTTGGAGTTCTCCACACGATGGTCTCGGGCTATTGATGATAGAGAGGATAGATAGAAATAAAGGTGTACTGTTCGATGGCCACTCGGTGGCGATTTTTTGTGATTTCAATGAAATCCGGCTTTTCTGAAATGAAAGTGAGGGATGTGTCAACTCTGTGATTTTGCACTAAGGCCGCTCCACTCTACGGTTTTAGCTCCGCAAAGTCGACGCGCACGGGGCTACCTGAGTTTCATAGATGGATTATTGTTGAACATGCCCTTAATCTTTCGACTCCGTTGATTTCTTATTTGGTTCAAAACAAAGTTTGTCGCAAAGTTTAGCTAAAGTCTAGTGAAAGGGCATTTCCCTATGAATTATGTTTTGGTGTTTGTTAACAACATTTGGCGGATTAACTGTGTTTCTAAGTGTTGTAGATAATCAAGGTTAATCTGGTGTCTCGATGGTGCCCTCTCAAAAAGGTGAAAAGATCGGAGCGCGAAGACTAGCTTTTTGCATTTATCCTTATAGGTCTCTGTACTATCAAGAGGGACACTCCGCGGATGGTGTGGGTGAATTCTACCTTTGCACAAAACCATATGCACCCACTAGCCATCCTATTGGTGTTTTGGTGGAGAGAACTTCACAAAGTCTAGATGTTGCTGCCTTTTCAGGGCGGAGACTTTGGCCTCTGTTGCCCGGAGACTCCGGCCTGGAATTGTGGCTTGGGCGCCGACACTTTGCCAGCCAAAAAAGTCCGGCTAAGTAGTTAAGCCGGAATCTGGCCAGAGACTTTTGTCTCTGGCTGAAGATTTCAGCCTGACCAAGCTGAAGCCGGAGACTCCGATGCCAGAATTTCTGGCCACCAAAGGGAGGTCATAGTCCAAGCCAGACATCAGTCTGGAGACTGGCCAGAGACTTTGGTCTTCGGCCGGAGACTTCGGTGTTGGTGTGGCTTAGGGCGGAGACTCCGTCTCTCCAGGCCGGAGACTCCGGCCCTAGTCGACCAGCAACGGCTAGAATTTGTGGAGGACTATAAATAGTTGTTTTCCACCTCAAGATGAGGTTGCGTCTTCTACTCTTTCTCCTCAATTACTATCAAGCTTAAATGCTCTAGATCTCCCTCTCTAGCCACTAGAACTTGAAGCCCTTTGGGGATTCGAAGGAGGAGACCTTGATCTACACTTCCACCGAAGGGATTTGAATTCGCCACCTGTTTCGTGAGTTGCTTGTTACTCTTGGGTTCCAGGGAAGAAGCCGTCCCCCAAGCTCAATATTTCTGTGTAAGAGCTTGGTGGGCCTATTGGGAGCCTCAAATTGAGTTGTGGAGCTCGCCCCAATACTTTATGTAAAGGTCTCATGCCGCCTTCAAGGGCACCGCTTAGTAGAGCGTGAACTCGTCTTTGTGGCTTGCTCATCGGAGAATAGGGTGAGCCTTTGTGGCGTTGGTGCCTTTGTGGTACCACACCTCTCCAACGTAGACATACTTCCCGTAACAAGGAATGAACTACGGGAATACATCCTCATGTCTTTGTGTCTCTATTGCGGTTAATTCTATCCTTTACATGTATCTTTACTTGCATTATTATTACTAGCTTGTTTGACACTTCAGGTAAATTCACCCAATAGCGCATTTAGAGAATTTATTTTTCTTATCTAGCCTTAATTTGAAAAAGAACTAAAAATTGGGCAGCTCCTATTCACCCCCTTTAGTCGCTTATATGATCATTTTATCTAGTAACAACCCAATAGTTATCTAGAATCCCAAAAATTCAACTATGCAAGTTAGTTAGTGAAAGGACATTTGTCTGTTTCTACTTTTTTGATTTACAATGACATGACTATGTTTTATGTGAACTAATATTTGAAATGTATGCATGCAGGTTTAAGTTCACGGGTGGAGGGGTTTTCATGCACAAAAAGAAAGATGGTGGAATCGCCTGCCAAAAGTGGGCTAGTTCGGCCCAGAGGCCGGTCCCCTGGCCGGACCATCCAGCGGCAGACCGGGCCAGTCCGGCGGAGCCGCCGGACTGCTATTCTGAACCGCTTTTCGGCGGGTCGCCGAATCCGCCCGGCGGGCCGCCGGACACCCGGCGAGCAGTCCGGTCCCGCCGGACTTACCGTCGGAGTGTCCGACCCAGAGGCCGGCGGCGCCGAACTTATCGCCGGACTGCTGCTCGGGCTGCCTCCAACGGCCAGATTTCTACCCACCTATAAATACCCCTTCTTCCAGCTGGGGTAGAGTTAGAACTTCACCAACCATTGTTCATCTTTGAAGCTCTCACCTACCCCCATTGCAAAAATACCAAATTCCATAGATCTCCCCTTCTAGCCAACCAAAGCTCTTGATCTTTGGAGGATTGAAGGAGGAGGCACCGATCTACATCTTCACCGAAGGAATTTCATTTCCCCCTCCATTTGTTTGGAGGATTTGCACCTAGGGGATCTTGTGACCCTAGGTGTTGTAATTGGTTGATTAACTCATCTTTGTGGTGATTCTTGCCTCCGTGGCTTTCTTGGGAGCCTCCAATTGAGTTGTGGAGTTGTGCCCCAAGCTCCGTGTAAGGGATTCGTGGTTCCCCCAATACCACCGCTTAGTGGAAATGAGCTAGCCTCCGTGGCTTGCTCACCGGAGAACAAGGTGAGCCTTTGTGGCGTTGGTAGACTCCGTGTCACCACACCTCTCCAACGTAGACGTACTTCCCCTCAAAAGGAAGGAACTATGGGAATACATCCTTGTATCTCCGGTCTCCACTCTTCGATTATTTCTTTCCCTTACTTGTATCTTGCTAGTTACTTGTTTACTTGCATGCTTGCCACTCATAGGAAATTCACCTAGTTGCACATCTAGTGAATTTACTTTGTGTCAAGCCTTAAATTTGAAAAAGATTAAAAATTGACGTAGCGCCTATTCACCCCCCTCTAGTCGCCCGTACCGATCCTTTCAATTGGTATCAGAGCCTAGTGCTCTTTGATTGGGCTTAACCGCCTAAGAGGTTATGGGCGAAGAGGAGCCCGCCACTAAGGCGGATCTTAATAGTATAATGACACGTATGGATGCTATGATGGCAGCCATGGAAAGCCAAAAATCTCTACTTGATGCTCTCACTAGTGGAACGTCTAGTACCACTCCACCAACCCCGGTTGACACCCCGGATAAGGATAAGCCATCCTTAAACGAGGATGATCCGGGCAAGGATGGGGATGAGAGCAACGATGACCCACCCAAGAAAGATGACACCTCTCGGGGGCATAGCACGGAAATTCCACATCCTATGAGCTATGTCTCCGGAAGACACCTTCAAATGCCACACCTTGCCTCATGCGGCCCACCGCCTCCACTTGATGCTTCTAGCTTTGCCAATTGGCAAGATAACATGCGCTCTCACATAAACTTTGTGTCTATTGAGCTTTGGAGGATCATTGAGCAGGGTTTCCATCTAACTTCCAAGGACTTGACCAACTTGCTACCTTGGGAGCAAATCGACAAGCAACTCAATGCCTCCGCCTTGCATCTAATTCACATGTCTCTTACCGAGAAGGACAAGGCTTTCGTCCGCAACATCACCTCCACCAAGGAAGCTTGGGATGTTCTCACCAACCTCTTCATTGGGAATGAGAGCATTCAAGAATCCAAGTTTGATGAAGCCTCCAATGAAGCGGAAAACTTTGCCATGCTTGATGGTGAAACTCCCGAAGAACTCCATAGGCGTCTCTCGGCACTCCAAGTGAAGCTAATGGATCTTGGCTCCTCCCAATGTGATTGGAGGTGGATGAAGAGGAAGTTCATTCAAGCTATCTTGCCCTTCCACAAGGAGACCGTGAACTCTATCAAGGGAAATGCCAACTTCCGGTTGATGTCCGCACATGATATCTTGCAAGAGATGATGGCAAGAAAGATCTCCGAGAAGAATGCAGATGATGCTCTTGCACGAGCTCGTGGTGTTCGTGCTCCTAACCTTGCTTTGAAGGCCAAAGTCACATATCATGAAGAATCAAGTTTGGTGGAAGAGGAAGAGTTTTTGAGCAGAAGTCCCGAGGAAATGAAGTATGCTCATGCCGAGCATATGGCTCTTGCTCAAAGGGCATTCATGAAGAAGTGGAAGTCATCTAGCCCCTCCAAGCCCAAGGCTACAAGTAGAGTGAGAACTTGCTATAATTGTGGTAACCATAACCACTTCATTGCGGAGTGTCCTTATGAGAGAGTGGAAGATCACAATGGAAGACTTGTCCGGAAGGAAATGAAGATCAAGTCATATCCAAGGAACTCCGACAAGAAGAGGGATCTCTCAATTCACGCTTTGACAACTCAAGAAGAGTACCCCTCCGGGGATGATGCAAGTGATGATGAGGAAGTAGGAAGGGCCGCCATCGCCATTGCCCAACCTACCCCTTCATCATCTCTTTTCGCTTCCGCAAATGAATCAAATCGCACCAACCACAATGCGACATGTCTTATGGCTCACGCTACAAAGGTATCACCCCCTCTCACACCCATCATACCTAAAAGCTTATCTTTGATGGATTGTGTTGAACCATGTGGTGAAAATGATGATCTAAATGAAATGGACATTTTCATGTCAACCTTGCATGGGGAGACCAAAGCTCGCTTTGAGATTCTCCTAGATCAATGTAATGAGGCTCTCCAATTAAATGATAAAAATGATGAACGAATTTTCGAGCTTGAGGGGCATGCACGTGACTATGCCGATGAAATTGCTTCTCTTACTCAATCTCTTGAGGAAGAGCATGACCTAAGGGTAGCACTTGAGACATCCAAGTTGTGCCTTGAAGAATCTCACAATATGGATATTGCTAAACTTAAAAGTGATCGTGATATTGCTCAATCCGTTGCTAATGAACTTAGGTTGCAAAATGAGAAACTAAATATTATAATTGCTAATGAAGCAACCAAGTCTCTTTCTAGCACCTTTGTTGCAAGTTCATGCTCAACTAACCCCTCTTATGAGAAAGTTTCCCTAAAGGGAAATGAGAAGCTTGATGAGCTTTTGAATGCTCAAAAGCAACATGGTGACAAGACGGGACTTGGATATGCTTCCAAGTCCAAGAAGAACAACAAGAAGAATAAAAATAGTGTCCCCGCGCCTCCTCCCTCATTAAAGAAGCATGCTTCTAATGAAATATGCTATGATGAGAATGGTAATGTTTTTGAGGAGGAGGTGAGGGAAGTTATTGGGAATGCCAAGAAGGCTATGCCTAATCATAATAACTTTGTGGGAAAATATAATCCTTCTTATGTTCTTTGTCGTGCACGTGATGGCCATGTTTATGCTAAATTTGTTGGTTCATCAAATGAATTTGTTGCATGGTCTATTTGGGTTCCAAAGACCCTTGTCACTAACAAGAAAGGACCCATTGAGAAATGGGGACCTAAAATCAAGACTTGATCTCTTGTAGGGCTTTGCTTCCGGTGGTGGTCAATGGATAATTGATAGTGGTGCTACCAATCATATGACCGGGAGCAAAGAAATGGTGACGGAGCTTCGCACCGGTTCATCCCATGCGGGCTACGTCACCTATGGGGATTCTTCAAGGTCAAAGGTATTAGGTCTTGGCAAGGTTGTTGTCTCTCACAATGTTACCGTGGAAGATGTCATGCTTGTTGAGTCCCTTTCATATAATCTTCTTTCTGTTGCTCAACTTGCTAATATGGGCTTTGCAACCTTCTTTGATGTTGGGATTGTGGTTCTTTTGTGGAGCAAGTCTCTTAATGTAGCTCATGTTGGACATGTCGAAAACGGCTTATATGTGATTGACTTCTCGAAGGAGACCACTAAAGCCGCGACTTGTCTCATGGCTAAGGTTTACGTGGGATGGCTTTGGCATAGCCGGCTAGGCCACGTCAACATGAGGACTTTGCAAAGTCTCCACAAAGGCAACCACATCCTAGGACTAACCGATCTAACCTTTTTAAAAGATTGTGTGTGTAGAGCTTGCATTGAAGGAAAGATGCATGAACTTCCTCATCCTAGCAAGACCATCATTTCATCTAAGAGGGTCCTAGAGCTCCTTCATATGGATCTCTTTGGCCCTCCCACTTATGCAAGTCCTGGAGGAAAGAAGTATTGCTTGGTGATTGTCGATGACTATTCAAGATACACTTGGGTCTTTTTCTTGGCACACAAGAGTGAGACTCAACAAACCGTCAAAGACTTCACCAATGAAGTGCAACGCTAATATGGTCAAGACATATTGATGATCTGCAGTGACAATGGCACCAAGTTCAAGAACTACACCTTGAATGATTTTCTCAGTGATGAGGGGATTCGCCATCAATACTCATCTCCCTACACTTCCCAACAAAATGGTGTAGCCGAGCGGAAGAACTGGACTCTCATTGATATGGCTAGAACCATGTTAGCGGAATTCAAGTCTCCGTATAACTTTTGGGCCGAAGCCATTAATACCGCATGTCATGCGTCAAACCGGTTATATCTCCGCAAGGGCTTGAACAAGACTCCTTATGAGATCCTCATTGGAAAGAAGCCTAATATCAAGTACTTCCGGGTATTCGGTTGTAAGTGCTTCTATCTTAAGAAAGGTGTTCATTTGTCCAAATTTGATACAAAAGCTCTTGAGGGCACCTTTGTTGGCTATGCCGCCGAATCTCACGCTTTTAGAATCTTTGACAAACTCTCCGCTCGAGTTGTTGAAGTTTCTAACGTGAGATTCGACGAGAATGATGGCTCCCGTGTGGAGCAACGTGGTGTTTTTGATGTAGGTGACGAAATACCTCCTCTTGCCATAAGAAGAATGGGTGTGGGACATCTCATACCCGTTGAGGGACACCTTTTGGCGGAAGGAGAAGGACTATGCTCTACTCAAATGGAGCCTTCACCCTCTCAAACACAACAAGCTCCACAAGGTCCCTTTGATGCTAGCCAAAGACAAGCTCAAGCCCCTCAACCATGTGAGCATGATCAAGATCAAGACCATGAGCATGATGGTGATTCTTCACCAAGTGGTGATCAAGATCAAGCTCAAGATGAAGAGCAAGCTCAAGTTGAAGAGCATGCTCGGATTGAAGGTCAAGGCGAGGACCAAAACCATGGAGATGACCAAGTGGCTTCTCAAGAATCTCTTGAAGAAGCTCAAGCTCGCCGTGCTATGAAGATAGCATCAACTCTCCGGAAAGGTAGCCACTCCTTGGAGAGTGTGATTGGAAGTGTGAGGAAAGGGGTGTCCACAAGGAGGCAATTGGCAAACTTTAGTAGCCACCATGCCTATATCTCTTGTGTGGAACCTCAAAAGGTGTTTGAAGCGCTTGAAGACCCGGATTGGGTAGAGGCCATGCATGAAGAACTCAATAACTTCGAGCGCAACAAAGTTTGGTCATTAGTGGAGAAGCCCAAGGATTGCTGCAATGTCATTGGAACCAAGTAGATCTTCAAGAACAAGCAAGATGCAAATGGGATTGTTGTAAGAAACAAGGTTCGTTTGGTTGCTCAAGGGTACTCTCAAATTGAAGGCATTGACTATGGAGAGACCTTTGCACCCGTGGCTCGCCTTGAGTCCATCCCTCGATAAGGCACTCTATGGCCTTAAACAAGCCCCACGTGCATGGCTAATGACCGACAAATTTGAGATGTCTATGATGGGGGAGTTGAAATTCTTCCTAGGCTTTGAAGTGAAGCAATTGAAGGGTGGCACCTTTATCAATCAAGCCAAGTACACCCAAGACATGCTCAAGAAGTTCAAGATGGACACCGGAGTAAAGGGAGCCAAGACTCCCATGCCTACAAAGGTTACTCTTGATCTCGATCCTAATGGTAAAGAAGTGGATCAAAAACTTTATCGCTCTATGATTGGGTCTTTGCTCTATCTTTGTGCATCTAGACCGGATATCATGCTTAGTGTGGGAATGTGTGCACGATATCAAGCCGCCCCTAAGGAAAGCCATTTAATGGCGGTCAAAAGAGTCTTTCGATATTTTATTGATACCCCAACTTTTGGCCTTTGGTACCCGAAGGGTTCAAGCTTTGAGCTTGTTGGGTACTCGGACTCGGATTGGGCGGGAGACAAAGTGGATAGGAAGTCAACCTCTGGGGCTTGCCAATTTCTTGGTAGGTCTTTGGTTAGTTGGTCTTCCAAGAAGCAAAATTGTGTGTCTCTCTCCACCGTCGAAGCCGAGTATGTGGCGGCCGCGAGTTGTTGTGCTCAACTTCTTTGGATGAGGCAAACCATGGAGGATTATGGTATTCACTTCGACAAGGTGCCACTCTTGTGTGACAATGAGAGTGCCATCAAGATCGCTCATAATCCGGTTCAACACAACAAGACCAAGCACATCGAGATCCGCCACCACTTCATCCGTGACCATGTCAACCGAGGTGAGATTAACCTATCTTATGTAGGTACACAAGACCAACTCGCCGACATTTTCACGAAGCCTCTTGATGAAGCAAGATTCCGAGAGTTGAGGCATGAATTGAATATCCTAGACTCTTGCAATGTGGCTTGATCGTGTGCACTCATTCCCATATTATAGTGTGTTTCTCTAGTCTAGATGCGCATAGTTGAGGATAGTCATCGTGTCAATTAATGGCACGATGCATACTCAAGTGTGCGACATCATAAGACCACTAATATCACTTGAGCCCAAGCATGTCTCTTCGCGGTGTCACGACATTGGTGGTCACACATAGGGGGAGAAATCCCCCACCATTGCATGTCTTCAAATCTCGTGTTTTTGATGCTTTTCTTTGGAAGGCATGCAATCTAAGTTGATTTTCTTGCAAACAAGTTTGATGGTTGTTGATTTCTTCCACACACCATGTGTTTCTCGTTGATACATGCCACATCTCTTCTTGATGAATTTCCTTGCCTATTCTCAAATCCTGCAAGTCGTTCGGCGGTCTTCCCGGCGAAACTGGACCTGGCGCCGAACCTCTCTATCATACTTCCTCTCCATCTTGCACTTGTCCCTCCTCGACTTTGAGTTCCTTCTTCCGTGACATGTATCTTTATCTGGTGTTGCTTTTTTCTGTTTGCGTTTTCAGACTCTTTCTCGACTGAGGACAGTGACTACCGGATTGATAATGAAGAAGATGCTCGAGCCTTTGAGATAAAGAAGAGGAAGCTAGATGATGTTGGGGGACGCCCTCTGTGTCGTACCCGTCAGACAGGGAAGACCGCAGCTGAAGGCAGCAGTTCTGCAGGGCAGCATGTGAGGACCAAGGTTATTCAGCCTCGTGGGCCTCATCCATCCCGGAAGGGAAAGGGTGCTCACCGTGGCCCGGTGGACGTGGAGAAGGAAAAGGAGATCACGGAGAACTTGGGTTCAGCTCATATCAACACTTGGTGTAGCCTACGCCTTGAGAACCCGTACCGCTTTCATGAGAGGCAGTACACTGGCAGTGACAAGAAGTTCTGGACTGATTCTCAGCGTGCTATGTGGGATGATTACTATGATGCGTCTGAGCACATGAAGAGTGGGTTCTATGTGGTGCCTAAATCCCTCAATGTCGAGCACTTTCAGCAGTATGTCTCCAAGGACTTTCGCTTCATCAATGAGGCTCTTCTCAAGATGGATCTTTATGACCTTGTCACCCTCTCGGAGCCTATTCAGCCTATGGTGGTCCGTCAGTTCAGTTGCACTGTTTTCTTCCATAATGACCCCAAGGAGTCTTTCTCTTGGATGACTGGCCAAGATGTTTTCACCGCTACCTTTGCTGATTTCTGTGAGGCTTTGGGCTATGGTGGTGGTAGGGCTCATGGTTTCAAGATTCACTCTGAGGCGCCCTTTACCACGAAGAAGATCTCTCGCATTTGCTATCCAGATTAGCCATCTCTACCTGCTCCTGCCATTTCAGGGATGTACTACTACTACAACGCTCTTGCCAAGCTCTTCCGTCAGAATCTTATAAGTAAGGCTGGAGATGATGCTAGTGTCAGGGGCTATCACAGGAATCTGCTGTACTATTGCCAGCCCGAGAAGCTTCGGAAGATAGATGGATGTGACTTCATCTTTCAGGAAATCAAGCGAGCTACTCTGAAGCGCATGACTCCCAACTATTGTCAGTATGTGCAGCGTTTGATCAATAGACAGCCCCGGACTCCGACTGCTCAGGTGCGTGGATAGATTCTTGACATGGAAACATTCACAGTGGGTTTCCAGGGCGGTTTTGAAGAGGCTCCCAGCTTGCTCCATGCCAGGGCTAGAGGTCGCACCATGGATGCTCTTGATCCTCACCATGCCTCTGGCTCTGGATCTAGTCATCGTCATCACCATCGCCACCATAGGTCCTCTCGCAAGAAGGGTGTTGCTGCTTTTTTCAAGAATTTGTGGGATATGTGTCGCAGCACTTATGATGTGGCTCATAGGAGCATGGAGATGAGTCAGGAGACTCGGAAGAGGCAGAATGATTTATTGGCTGCTAGAGGCAGTGTTGTTCCTCCTGTTGGAACCGAGTTGGATCCGGTCCCGTATGTCAACTTTGTCATGCCGCCTCTTGATGATGACATGTTTGCTGGTGCTGAAGACTTTGGAGAGTTTGAGCCACCCTCTGAGCCAGAAGGTGCTGATGGAGATGAAGATGCCCGTGGAGAAGAAGATCGCGAAGGCTCTTGATACGTCTCCAACGTATCTATAATTTTTGATGCTCCATGCTTGTTTTTACACCATTTGCATATTGTTTCGTTACACTTCGTGGCACTTTTATGCATTTTCCGGAACTAACCTACTAACGAGTTGCCACAGTGCTAGTTTCCTGTTTTCTGCTGTTTTTGTGTTTCAGAAGTGATACACAGGAAATATTCTCGGAATTTGACGAAACAAGTTCCCGAAGTCTTATTTTACCCGGAAGCTTCCAGAGATCTGAAGGAGAGTAGGAGGGGGGCCACCAGGGCCCCACACGCAGGGGTGGCGCGGCCAGGCCCCTGGCCGCGCGGGCCCCTTGTGAGGGCGCCTGGCTCCTCCTCTGACATCGCCCCTTCGCCTATAAAGACCCCCCGACGGAAAAAACCTAAATACCCGATCACTTTTCCAGAACACATCGCGATCCGCCGCCGCCGTCGACCCGAAGATCGGGAGGGTCCAGAAGCTCTTCCCGGCACCCTGCCGGAGAGGGGAATCACCACCGGAGGTCTTCTTCATCGCCATGCTTGCCTCCGGAGCGATGAGTGAGTAGTCTACCTTGGACTATGGGTCCATAGAAGTAGCTAGATGGTTGTCTTCTCCACCATGTGCTTCATGTTTAGATCTCATGAGCTGCCCTACATGATTGAGATCACCGTTATGTAATTCTACATGTTTGGTTTGTTGGGATCCGATGAATATTGGTGTTTATGATTGAGTTGATGTACTGAATATTATCTTTTGTTATCTCTATATTGTTTATGATCTTGCATGCTCTCCGTTGTTAGTAGCTATCTTGGCCGAGTATTTGCTAGTGACTCCAAGAGGGGGTATTTATGCTCGATAGTGGGTTCATGCCTCTGCTTAACCTGGGGGAGTGACAGAAACCTCTAAGGTTGTAGATGTGCTGTTGCTACTAGGGAGAAAACAACATTCATATGCTCAAGGGCATATGCTTTGTTTACATTACACACTTTGCTTAATGCAATTATCTGTTGTTCGCAACTTAATACTCATGGGGTGTTCGGATTGATATCCCCGGGAGTGGATTATTAGTCATAGATGCAGTTGGATGGCGGTCTATGTATTTTGTTGTAATGCCCAGAGTAAATCTCATAGTGATCTTTGATGTCTACGCACTTCTATTCTTGTAGACACTTGTTGGGCCTCCAAGTGCAGAGGTTTGTAGAACAGCAGCAAGTTTCCCTTAAGTGGATCACCCAAGGTTTATCGAACTCAGGGAGGTTAGAGGTCAAAGCTATCCCTCTCAAACAACCCTGCAATTACGATACAGAAAGTCTCTTGTGTCCCCAACACACCCAATACACTTGTCAGATGTATAGGTGCACTAGTTCGGCGAAGAGATAGTAAAATACAAGCGGTAGTGATGATTATAAGTAGTAAATGTAGTATGGAATAAAAATCGCTGCGAGCAAACAAGTAACAAAACAGCAAGTAAACGGTATGCAAAGCTTGGAAACAAGGCCTAGGGATCATACTTTCACTAGTGGACACACTCCCAACAATATAACATGATTGAACAAATAAACAACTTCTCTCCACTATAGTACTCTGAATTACTCTCCTATTGAATAACAATAATCATTGTGTAGTGGCTACAGAAGCACCCCTTAAAGTTCATCAAGTACTTGACAAACACCACTCATAGAGATACCCAAATCAAAGCACAACTCAAGATAGATATCATTGCAACTTAGACCAAGTACTAACACGGTGCACACACTGTCACCATTACACCATGAAAGGAGGAATAGATCACTCAAACTATCATAGCAATAATTATTCTCATAATCCACAAGAGATCACAATCATAGCCTAAACCAAGTACCACCATGATGCACGCACTGTCACCGTTACACCAAGGCAGGAGGAATAGATTACTTTAACAATCACCACTAGAGTACACATAACATCTGAATAATAACATCTACTTGTTCAACATGATACAAAGCTCACGATCACATAAAGATCACATCATGGGAGAGAGAGGTGAACCACATAGCTACCGGTAGAGCCCTCAGCCCCGGGGATGAACTACTCCATCCTCATCATAGGAGACAACAAGGTTGATGGAGATGGCGGTGAGGTCGATGGAGACGGCGGAGACGGCGATGGAGACCGATGGAGATGGCTCCGGGGGCACTTCCCCGTCCCGGCAGGGTGCCGGAACAGAGACTTATGTCCCCCGAAATTCGTCGGCGACGGCGGCGGAGCTGCGGAACTGTTCTGGAAAAATCGTTGAATCCCCTAGGGTTTTCCGTCCCGAGGCTTTATATAGGCGAAGGGGCATCGTCAGAGGGGGGACCAAGCCTCCTCACACATTGGTGGCGTGGGCCAGGGGATGGCCGCGCCACCCCTGTGTGTGGGCCCCTGGTGGCCCCTCTCCTTCTCTCCTTCGGATCTCTGGAAGCTTCCGGGAAAAATAAGACTTCAGGAACTTGTTTCGTCCAATTCTGAGAATATTTCCTGTGTAGTTTTCTGAAACACAAAAACAGCAGAAAACAGGGAACTGGCACTGTGGCATCTTGTCAATAGGTTAGTTCCGGAAATCACATAAAAACGCCACGAAGTGTAACGAAACACAAGGCAAATGGTGTAAAAACAAGCATGGAGCATCAAAAATTATAGATACGTTTGAGACGTATCAAGCATCCCCAAGCTTAACTCCTGCTCGTTCTCGAGTACGTAAGTGATAACAAAAGAATAATTTTTGAGGTGACATGCACCTACACAATCTTGATCATATATGTAAGCATTGTGAGCTGGGATCATAAGAACTTAAAACATGGGCATGAAAGATATAATCTTGACAATAAGAACTTAGCAACCATGTTGTAAACATGCAAATGAACATAAACAAAAGATCATGAAAATGAAACAATGAAAGTCAAACGTGTGTTCGAATCATAAGGAAAAACATAACAAATGGTTTTCAGCTTGTCCTTAATAAGAGAGCAAAACATAAATGCATAGGACACCTTCAAGTTTAAGAGGGCGACTAGATACAAATAATTTAAGAACAAGTGAAACCAACAATATGAATCAATCAATGAACTTTGGGACAATGCATATCACACTAAGAATGACAATTATGCTCTCTTAATGGTGCATAAAGAAAGAAGGTGGTGACTCAACATAAAAGTAAAAGAAAGGCCCTTCGCAGAGGGAAGCAGTGATTGCAAGTTTTATAACCTTCAAAAATTATGGTACTTACCGGCTTTGAGCTCTCATTGCCCCCATCATAAGCATCTTGAATGGTTAAAGTTAATGCGAGAACAATTATGATGCATATGCTTGACAAATCATAAGTTGAAAACCTCGTGCCCCGTGAATACGAGTACCCAAACCTCATGCTACTTTACTTAGAGTCCCAAGCAAGGCTCTTGTCATTGTAAGTATATGCATATCATTGAGAACCGCCAATGGGGTACCTCCGTGCCCGATGACATGGAACAAGCCCACACCAAAATGACAGGACAAGCAGACAATGAACACCTCGACATCTCTTTTATTTGCCTTTTGTTTAGCTTTTTATTGTGAGATGCGTCGTCGTATGTTCACCATGGGTATGCTGCAAATTTCCACCATGAATTATGCATGGCTTAGATTGGCGGCCCGGCGTTTCCCTAACACATATACAAACTCCATGATCCCCACAAGATTCCCAATTCATTTCACACCGCGGGCATCCATAAATAAAAGATCACGATATCAACTCAAATAAGAAGTGCAATGTTGAAAGCTTGCCCCATGACAACATGGATGGGCTAGAATCCAACTTACAACTTGCAAGCATAACAACTCAACATAAGAGACCACAATGTCAAATTTTTAAGAACAGGAAAAAGTAAAGTGTGCCTTCCGGTTCGTGAGAGCTTTACTGACCAAATTTCGCATAACACTGGTAAGAGTTTAATTTGAAGAGAAAATAAAAGCAAGTCAAATTTACTTGGAATAGCAAATTGCTAGTAGGTATGTATGGTGGACACTTTGGAAAACTTTGGCTTTTAGGAGTTGGATGCACGAGTAGAGCTCATACTCAGTACAAGGCGAGGGCTAGCAAAAGACTGGGAGCGACCAACTAAGAGAGCAATAATGGCCATAATCATGCAAAGCGACAAAGCGACATAAAAAAACATAAGATGGCATCAAAAGTCAAAAACTAAATGATCATGAAGGCTATTGGCGACTTTGTAAGAGTCTAACATGTGTGAGCATGCGCCAAGTCAACCCAAATAAAGCATCAAGGAGAAAACCAAAATAATGCTTCCATACAATAAAAACAACGCATGATTTTTTCAAAGGCTCATTAAGCAATCTCAGTTATTTGAGACAAGTCATGCTACAGCAAAACCACTAAGCATACTATCAAAAAGACATCAAGCACGACATGCAAGAGCCTAAGCCGCAGTCTACACAAGCTCCTTCTTGTACCACTATTTTGCATAAAGCTTTTTCTCTTTTCCAACACTATTCAAACCTTTTTGAGGAAACTCTTTTGAGGAAAACCAACATATACCAGAGGTCCAAATACACCTTGATGCAAAGATAAAACAAGATCTGAACACAAATCAAGGCAAAAAATGCAAGCTAAACGCAGTAGCAGAAAAAGAGAACACTCGTTGAAACAATAAGAGTGAAAACTAGAGTGTTCTTGGCAAACGAAAAGCGAGTTCATCTCCTCCAAAAGAAACATGATGTGATCTAACCATTTATTGAAGCAAACAAAACAAAGTAAAACTAAAACAAAAACAACTGACGCTCCAAGAAAAATGCATAGTGCATGAAGCAATAAAAATATAGTGTTTTGAAAGGTAACCTAATTTTTGCCGATGAAGAAGGGGTGCCTCGGGGGCATCCCCAAGCTTTGACGCTTGTACTTCTTGGATATTTCTTGGGGTGATGCATGGACATCCCCAAGCTTGAGCTTTTGTCCATTCTTCAACTCATCTCATCATTCTCCAATCCCTACACTTGAAAACTTCCTTCATACAAAACTAAACACAAATCTATTAGCAACATTACTGTAAGCATAGCATATAATCAACCTCATTTTGCTTCAGGTTTCAACCCAAAACCACCACATATATAGTAAATACTACTGTAGCAACTTCCCCAAAAGTTCCGTGATAAAAAGAACTCAAAAGAAAGCGATAAAGCGGCAAACACAAATATTGGCAGAAATCTGTCAAAACAGAACAGCTAACAAAGGCCGAATTTTTGAGGGGTTTTCTGTTGCTCAAATCAAAAAGTGTTAAACCAACGAAAGTTTGGATATAACCTGGGGCATATGTACAAGAAATGGCAGGTCCAAAAGATATACAGAGAATTTTCACGAATTTTTACGGTGCAGCACCGAAAACTGTTTCAGGACAGCAACATCCCCAAATCCTACCTCACTCAAATTAGAGGCTTCTCTTGGCACAACAACGAAATAAAAAGGATAAGGAGAGGTTATTACGGTAGTAATAACTTCCAAGACTCAAATAAAAGAATAAGTACTGAAAATAAATAATGGGTTATCTCCCAAGAGTGCTTTTCTTTAACGCCTTTGAGCTAGGCGCAGTAATTTGCAAAGATGCTCATGTGGGCGCCATATAAGAGCTTGAGGCAAAGGCGCCATATAGGAACTTAAAGCAATAGAGAGCATCAAAAAGCAAGTATGGAACACATTTAAATCTAAACCACTTCCTATGAAAAATAGTCTTGTAAAGAGACAAGTCATGAAAGCGCAAAGCAAAAAGCATAGGAAGGCAAAACAAGTATAACTTCAAGAATTGCAACATAAAGAGGGGAAACTCAATATTGTTGAGATCCATCAAACCATGTTTCCCTCTCTCATAATAACTTTCAGTAGCATCATGAGTAGAACTAACAATATAACTATCACATAAAGCATCTCTATCATGAGCCACATGCATAAAAGAATTAATACTCCCCACATGAACAATAGTAGTAGGAGCAGATTCAATGTCATAATTATTCTCATCACCATAATCATCAAAAATAGGAGGCATATTGTAATTGTAACTAGTTTTCTCCTCAAAAGTAGGTGAACTAAAAATATTATACCCATCATCATAACCATCATAAACTAGAGGTTTAGTATCATCACAAACTAGAGAACAGCTATTTCGCAAAGCATACTCATCAAACATATCATCATAAGAAGGAACATGGATAGCACTAATGGTACAACAATTATTAACCTTAGAATTGGTACCAAAAAGATTTTCAATATCAAAAGTAGAGTGCTTTTCCCAATCATGATCACTAACATAGGTAACAGGCATAGGAACATCATCCCAATCAGAATTATCATAATCTATAGCAGGATCATAACGCTTAGGGGAAGATACCGTGTCCTCTCGCCTCTTACTCCTCTTCTTCTTCATACTCTTCTTACTCTCTCCTTTAGGAGGGAGAGACTTGAAGGGCATCTTCTCCACATATTCTTTAGGAGGGAAAGGCATCCTCTCCACATAATCTGGTTTGCTGACAGAAACAACAGAAGAAACTTTGGAGGATTCCTCCTCCCTATTAATAAGATAAAAACATCTATCAATCCTGTCATAGCTTGGCAAAATATCAAGTTTTATAAGATTTTGAATGTAAGTATTTGCAAGGCAATCTTTAGCACAGTAGAGACGACAACCACGAAGTGTGCTATTAATATCAACATCATTCATATCTATCAAAGCAATCTTTCTAGATATCTCGTCACACGCCAAGAACAAAGTGAGCTCATCATGCTGATTGAGAGTAATCTTGTCATCACAATACAAACTTAGGGGTACTAGAAGAGTAACTATTAGGGCTTGAGCATTGGAAATTAAAATGACCTATGTCATCGCAATGTTTACAAAGAAAAGGATAAAGCTCACAAACCTTTTTACCGATCTCGCCTATATCCTTGTACCACATTCGGGTTTCTTCATTTGCATGGTGGACACAATACTCTTCCTTGTTGTAACTCTATTCACAAGGTCTATGTACTCCACAAAAATTAACATGCTTATAAGAAATAGGACTTTTAGAAGTTTGAGCATGTTTATTGGAATCATCAACAACAATATCATTTTCTACGCGAGTGTCCTTAAAAGGTTCATGATACACGTCCCCATTTCCTTTAGGAACATTCATATGGGAAGCAAAGGCTTTAAAGCAATCAACCATAATTTGAGGATCAAGACCATATTTAGCACTAAGCTCTTGAAAATTAGCAGTTTCAGCGAAAGACTTAATGCAATCAAACTCGTAATTCATACCTGATCCTTTACCTTTGTCGCTATCCCAACCTTCAATATTGTTTTGAATTGTTTCAAGCAGATCCCACTTGGTGTCGGCATCCTTGCTTGTGAAAGACCCATCAAAACATGCATCTAGATAATCCTTGTAATTTCCTGAAAGCCTTGCATAAAAATTATTAATAACAATATTACGGGGAAGATCATGAATAGGACATTTATGCATTAGTAACTTCAATCTTCCCCACGCTTGGGCAATGCTTTCTCCCTCATGCGGCCAAAAGTTATATATCCGATTACGGTCTTTATGAATTTCACTTGGAGGATAAAACTTGGAATAAAAGAGATGCAAATTTCCTCCCATGCAATAGATGGACCATCTTTAAGCAGCCGGTACCACTCCTCAGCTCTACCTTTCAGTGATAAAGAAAATAGCTTCTTCTTAACTTGGTTCATCGAAATACCTGCACACTGGAACAACTCGCATAATTCATGTATAAAGAGCAGATGATCACCAGGATGGACAGTTCCATCACCTAAATAGCAGTTATCCCTAATACGTTCAACAATCTTCGTAGGTATTTTAAAAGGATGAGGAGCACAAGCATCATTAGAAACATCACATATGGGAGATAAAATATCATCAGAGCAAACTTTCTCCACTAAAGCTGGGGGACTAAAAATATCATACTTAACAAAACCAGCTTCCCCAAGCTTAGACTTTTCTATAGCATTAGCAACAACGGTGTTCAAAGCATTCATACTAACAACACTATTAGCATGCAAATTAAGCTCCAAAGGTTTTTCAATTTTCTCTTCAAACACTTCATATCTAAACTCAGGAAAAAGACTAAAGAACTCTTTATTTTCCATTAAGCCTAACTAGTGAAAATAAAAACAAGAAACAAAAAGATGTAATTGCAGAATCTAAAGGAAATAACTTCGAGCACTCACACAGGAGGATGCGAGTACCTTTTACCTTACCTCCTCGGCAACGGCGCCAGAAAAGAGCTTGATGTCTACGCACTTCTATTCTTGTAGACACTTGTTGGGCCTCCAAGTGCAGAAGTTTGTAGAATAGCAGCAAGTTTCCCTTAAGTGGATCACCCAAGGTTTATCGAACTTAGGGAGGTTAGAGGTCAAAGCTATCCCTCTCAAACAACCCTGCAATTACGATACAGAAAGTCTCTTGTGTCCCCAACACACCCAATACACTTGTCAGATGTATAGGTGCACTAGTTCGGCGAAGAGATAGTAAAATACAAGCGGTAGTGATGATTATAAGTAGTAAATGTAGTATGGAATAAAAATCGCTGCGAGCAAACAAGTAACAAAACAGCAAGTAAACGGTATGCAAAGCTTGGAAACAAGGCCTAGGGATCATACTTTCACTAGTGGACACACTCCCAACAATATAACATGATTGAACAAATAAACAACTTCTCTCCACTATAGTACTCTGAATTACTCTCCTATTGAATAACACTAATCATTGTGTAGTGGCTACAGAAGCACCCCTTAAAGTTCATCAAGTACTTGACAAACACCACTCATAGAGATACCCAAATCAAAGCACAACTCAAGATAGATATCATTGCAACTTAGACCAAGTACTAACACGGTGCACACACTGTCACCATTACACCATGAAAGGAGGAATAGATCACTCAAATTATCATAGCAATAATTATTCTCATAATCCACAAGAGATCACAATCATAGCCTAAACCAAGTACCACCATGATGCACGCACTGTCACCGTTACACCAAGGCAGGAGGAATAGATTACTTTAACAATCACCACTAGAGTACACATAACATCTGAATAATAACATCTACTTGTTCAACATGATACAAAGCTCACGATCACATAAAGATCACATCATGGGAGAGAGAGGTGAACCACATAGCTACCGGTAGAGCCCTCAGCCCCGGGGATGAACTACTCCCTCCTCATCATAGGAGACAACAAGATTGATGGAGATGGCGGTGAGGTCGATGGAGACGGCGGAGACGGCGATGGAGACCGATGGAGATGGCTCCGGGGGCACTGCCCCGTCCCGGCAGGGTGCCGGAACAGAGACTTCTGTCCCCCGAAATTCGTCGGCGACGGCGGCGGAGCTGCGGAACTGTTCTGGAAAAATCGTCGAATCCCCTAGGTTTTTCCGTCCCGAGGCTTTATATAGGCGAAGGGGCATCATCAGAGGGGGGACCAGGCCTCCTCACACATTGGTGGCGCGGGCCAGGGGCTGGCCGCGCCACCCCTGTGTGTGGGCCCCTGGTGGCCCCTCTCCTTCTCTCCTTCGGATCTCTGGAAGCTTCCGGGAAAAATAAGACTTCAGGAACTTGTTTCGTCCAATTCCGAGAATATTTCCTGTGTAGCTTTTCTGAAACACAAAAACAGCAGAAAACAGGGAACTGGCACTGTGGCATCTTGTCAATAGGTTAGTTCCGGAAATCGCATAAAAACGCCACGAAGTGTAACGAAACACAAGGCAAATGGTGTAAAAACAAGCATGGAGCATAAAAAATTATAGATACGTTTGAGACGTATCAATCTTCTTGACATATCACGTTTATCTTTATTCTATCAATTGCCCAACTGTAATTTGTTTACCCAGCATGTGTTATTTATCTATGGAGAGACACCACTAGTGAACTGTGGATCCCGGTCCTATTTCCATCATATTGCTATCACATGTTTACTTTACTCGTACTGTTTACTTTATTTGCATACTCTACTGTTTTCCACTCGATACACTCATAACCTTTGTTTCAAGCAAACCGGTGAGATTGACAACCTCATCGTAAGTTAGGAGCAAAGTACTTGGTTGTGTGTGTGCAGGTTCCGCGTTGCAGTTAGCAAGCAAAGCTTGGACGAGGCGCCATATATAAATTGTCCGAAGCTGTCGCAAACTAGCAAGCATCACCTTCAGTCGTTTGTCTCTCCTCTCCAAGAACGATAAACCTTGGTTTCTTAACTGAGGGAAAACCAGCTGCTATACTCATCACACCTTCCTCTTGGGGTTTCCAACGGGCTGGTCATTCACCACGCATCAAGCTGTTTTTCTGGCGCCGTTGCCGGGGAGGAAGTAGAAGACTTCTGCGAGGGGAGTTTTTCGCACACACATCCTTTACTTTGTTATTGTTTTGCTTTACTTTATTTATTTTACCTACATTGCTTTATATCAAAAACCCAAAAAAATTAGAATCCTTGGTAGTTGTTATTTCTTTACTTTAGTTCATCATGTTGTTCCCTAAGTACGTTCTGGAGGACCTCTCAGTAGGTAGTGGTTCGATTATTGGCAAAAGTAACATTGAGGAGTTCTTTAATCACATTAGTATGCATAAGGAAGTTCAGGAAAAGTCTTTGGTTGAGTTAGCTCCTAGTTATGAAGTTGATTCTGCTCATTTAGTTCACATGTTAGAAGCTAGGTTTGCCAGTCTTAATCCTTTTATGCAATACATGTTCCTTAAGCTTCATGAAATTGAGGATCCCGAAAAGAAAGCTTTTATCTTGGAAACTTTGCGCTTAGAATTTAAGGATGACGTTATTGAAGCTAGAAAAATTCTTAAACATTTTAATAAACTCGGTTCACCTATAACGGTTATTAGTACAAATGATGACGGGGCCGAGATACCTATACCTTGCAAGCTTTTGGGATTGTGTGAAGCTTTCGAAAATAATTTTGACTGGATCTGTCCTGAAAATCTTTTTGATGAAAATAGTGTACCAAAGCATGATCACAAAGGGTCTTCAAAAACTTATGTGGATGAAATACAATGCCTTATTGACAAGACCTCTGATGTGGATCTTAATGCTTCTTCTGATGTTACTTGACTCGCAATTTTCTGCGCCTAGCTCAAAGGCGTTAAAGAAAAGCACTCTTGGGAGATAACCCAATGTTTTCTTTTTAGTACTTTTTATTTTATTTGAGTCTTGGAAGTCATTACTACTGTAATGACCGCTCCTTATCTTGTTTATTTCGTTTTTGTGCCAAGAGAAGCCTCTAATTCGAGTGAGGTAAAGATTTGGGGATGTTGCTGTCCTGAAACTGTTTTTGGTGCTGCACCGTAAAAATTTGTATAAATTCTCTGTTTATCTTTTGGACCTGCGATTTCTTGTGCATATGTCCCAGGTTATATCCAAACTTTCATTAGTTGAACACTTTTTGATTTGAGCAACAGAAAATCCCTCAAAAATTCGACCTTTGTCAGCTGTTCAGTTTTGACAGATTTCTGCCAATATTTGTGTTTGCCACTTTATCGCTTTCTTTTGAGTTCTTTTGATCACGGAACTTTTGGGGAGGTTGCTACAGTAGTATTTGCTATATATGTGGTGGTTTTGAGTTGAAACCTGAAGCAAAAAAGAGGTTGATTATATGTTATGCTTACACTAATGTTGCTAATAGATTTGTGTTTAGTTTTGTATGAAGGAAGTTTTCAAGTGTAGGGATTGGAGAATGATGAGATGAGTTGAAGAATGGAAAAAAGCTCAAGCTTGGGGATGCTCATGCATCACCCCAAGAAATATCCAAGAAGTACAAGCGTCAAAGCTTGGGGATGCCCCCGAGGCACCCCTTCTTCATCGGCAAAAATCAGGTCACCTTTCAAGACACTATATTTTTATTGCTTCATGCACTATGTGTTTTTCTTGGAGCGTCAGTTGTTTTAGTTTTCTTAGTTGGTTAGGTTTGTTTGTTTGCTGCAATAAATGGTTGGACCCCAACAAATTTCCTTTGGAGGAGATGTACTCGTTTTCATTTGCAAAGAACGCTCTAGTTTTCACTCTTATTAAAATCGAGTGTTTTTCTTTTTCCGCTACTGCTTTTGGTTTTCGTTTTCGCCTTGATTTGCGTTCAGACCTTGTCATATCTTTTCATCAAGGTGTATTTTTGCCTCTGATCTTTATTGGTTTTCATCAAAAGAGGTGTTTATAAAAATTTCAAATGGTGTTGGAAAAGAGAAAAAGCTTTATGCAAAATAGTGGTACAAGAAGGAGCTTGTGTAGACTGCGGCTTAGGCTTTTTCATGTCATGCTTGATGTCTTTTTGATAGTATGCTTAGTGGTTTTTCTGTAGCATGACTTGTCTCAAATAACTGAGATTGCTTAATGAGCCTTTGAAAAAAATCATGCGTTGTTTTTATTGTATGGAAGCATTATTTTGGTTTTCTCCTTGATGCTTTATTTGGGTTGACTTGGCGCATGCTCACACATGTTAGACTCTTACAAAGTCGCCAATAGCCTTCATGATCATTTAGTTTTTGACTTTTGATGCCATCTTATGCTTCTTTATTGTCGCTTTGTCGCTTTGCATGATTATGGCCATTATTGCTCTCTTAGTTGGTCGCTCCCAGTCTTTTGCTAGCCCTCACCTTGTACTGAGTATGAGCTCTACTCGTGCATCCAACTCCTAAAAGCCAAAGTTTTCCAAAGTGTCCACCATACATACCTACTAGCAATTTGCTATTCCAAGTAAATTTGACTTGCTTTTATTTTCTCTTCAAATTAAACTCTTACCAGTGTTATGCGAAATTTGGTCAGTAAAGCTCTCACGAACCGGAAGGCACACTTTACTTTTTCCTGTTCTTAAAAATTTGACATTGTGGTCTCTTATGTTGAGTTTTTATGCTTGCAAGTTGTAAGTTGGATTCTAGCCCAGCCATGCTGTCATGGGGCAAGCTTTCAACATTGCACTTCTTATTTGAGTTGATATCGTGATCTTTTGTTTATGGATACCCGCGGTGTGAAATGAATTGGGAATCTTGTGGGGATCATGGAGTTTGTATATGTGTTAGGGAAACGCCGGGCCGCCAATCTAAGCCATGCATAATTCATGGTGGAAATTTGCAGCATACCCATGGTGAACATACGACGATGCATCTCACAATAAAAAGCTAAACAAAAGGCAAATAAAAGAGATGTCGAGGTGTTCATTGTCTGCTTGTCCTGTCATTTTGGTGTGGGCTTGTTCCATGTCATCGGGCACGGAGGTACCCCATTGGCGGTTCTCAATGATATGCATATACTTACAATGACAAGAGCCTTGCTTGGGACTCTAAGTAAAGTAGCATGAGGTTTGGGTACTCGTATTCACGGGGCACGAGGTTTTCAACTTATGATTTGTCAAGCATATGCATCATAATTGTTCTCGCATTAACTTTAACCATTCAAGATGCTTATGATGGGGGCAATGAGAGCTCAAAGTCGGTAAGTACCATAATTTTTGAAGGTTATAAAACTTGCAATCACTGCTTCCCTCTGCGAAGGGCCTTTCTTTTACTTTTATGTTGAGTCACCACCTTCTATCTTTATGCACCATTAAGAGAGCATAGTTGAAATTCTTAGTGTGATATGCATTGTCCCAAAGTTCATTGATTGATTCATATTGTTGGTTTCACTTGTTCTTAAATTATTTGTATCTAGTCGCCCTCTTAAACTTGAAGGTGTCCTATGCATTTATGTTTTGCTCTCTTTGAAGGACAAGCTGAAAACCATTTGTATATTTTTCCTTATGATTTGAACACATGTTTGACTTTCATTGTTTCATTTTCATGATCTTTTGTTTGTGTTCATTTGCATGTTTACAACATGGTTGCTAAGTTCTTATTGTCAAGATTATATCTTCATGCCCATGTTTTAAGTTCTTATGATCCCAGCTCACAAATGCTTACATATAGGATCAAGATTGTGTAGGTGCATGTCACCTCAAAAATTATTCTTTTGTTATCACTTACCTACTCGAGGATGAGCAGGAGTTAAGCTTGGGGATGCTTGATACGTCTCCAACGTATCTATAATTTTTAATGCTCCATGCTTGTTTTTACACCATTTGCCTATTGTTTTGTTACACTTTGTGGCACTTTTATGCATTTTCCGGAACTAACCTACTAACGAGTTGCCACAGTGCCAGTTTCCTGTTTTCTGCTGTTTTTGTGTTTCAGAAGTGATACACAGGAAATATTCTCGGAATTGGACGAAACAAGTTCCTGAAGTCTTATTTTACCCGGAAGCTTCCAGAGATCCGAAGGAGAGTAGGAGGGGGGCCACCAGGGCCCCACATGCAGGGGTGGCACGGCCAGGCCCCTGGCCGCGCAGGCCCCGCGTGAGGGCGCCTGGCTCCTCCTCTGACATCGCCCCTTCGCCTATAAAGACCCCCCGACGGAAAAAACCTAAGTACTCAATCACTTTTCCAGAACACATCGCGATCCACCGCCGCCGTCAACCCGAAGATCGGGAGGGTCCAGAAGCTCTTCCCGGCACCCTGCCGGAGAGGGGAATCGACACCGGAGGTCTTCTTCATCGCCATGCTTGCCTCCGGAGCAATGAGTGAGTAGTCTACCTTGGACTATGGGTCCATAGCAGTAGCTAGATGGTTGTCTTCTCCACCATGTGCTTCATGTTTAGATCTCATGAGCTGCCCTACATGATTGAGATCACCGTTATGTAATTCTACATGTTTGGTTTGTTGGGATCCGATGAATATTGGTGTTTATGATTGAGTTGCTGTACTGAATATTATCTTTTGTTATCTCTATGTTTTTTATGATCTTGCATGCTCTCCGTTGTTAGTAGCTATCTTGGCCGAGTAGTTGCTAGTGACTCCAAGAGGGGGTATTTATGCTTGATAGTGGGTTCATGCCTCTGCTTAACCTGGGGGAGTGACAGAAACCTCTAAGGTTGTAGATGTGCTGTTGCTACTAGGGAGAAAACAACATTCATATGCTCAAGGGCATATGCTTTGTTTACATTACACACTTTGCTTAATGCAATTATCTGTTGTTCGCAACTTAATACTCATGGGGTGTTCGGATTGATATCCCCGGGAGTGGATTATTAGTCATAGATGCAGTTGGATGGCGGTCTATGTATTTTTTTGTAATGCCCAGAGTAAATCTCATAGTGATCTTCTTGACATATCACGTTTATCTTTATTCTATCAATTGCCCAACTGTAATTTGTTTACCCAGCATGTGTTATTTATCTATGGAGAGACACCACTAGTGAACTGTGGATCCCGGTCCTATTTCCATCATATTGCTATCACCTGTTTACTTTACTCGCACTGTTTACTTTATTCGCATACTCTACTGTTTTCCACTCGATACACTCATAACCTTTGTTTCAAGCAAACCGGTGAGATTGACAACCTCATCGTAAGTTGGGAGCAAAGTACTTGGTTGTGTGTGTGCAGGTTCCGCGTTGCAGTTAGCAAGCAAAGCTTGGACGATGCGCCATATATAAATTGTCCGAAGCTATCACAAACAAGCAAGCATCACCTTCAGTCGTTTGTCTCTCCTCTCCAAGAACGATAAACCTTGGTTTCTTAACTGAGGGAAAACCAGTTGCTATACTCATCACACCTTCCTCTTGGGGTTCCCAACGGGCTGGTCATTCACCACGCATCAGCTCTCCTGTTCCCATTGAAGATTTTTGAGCGCTAGCATCTTCTACTCTCTTGTCCCTTTTTGGTGTTTCGATGCCAAAGGGGGAGAAGAGTGTAGAGTCTCTAGGAATAACGTTGCATGACACAAGCCTAGCTTCATTTTCCTTGGTTCTTAAGTGGCTTGTGTCCATTTGCGCTTTTATTTATCGTTTTATCTCTCAAACTCCGTGGAACCTTATCTCGTGTGTGGACAAGTGTGTACCTTAATTATGTCACTATGCACTCTATGTTTATGTTTGGATATGTCTATGCTTGCGTATATTATTATCTATCCATGATATTATCTTGTCCATGCCATGCTTGGTTCCTATTGATGGTGGGGGAGCTCCCTATAATTTAAATTTTGCACCTTGCATTCCAAAAGCAAATTCTACCATGTGCATATGTTATCGGGGAGCACTCTCACTATTCATTAGATACCATGCTATGTCACTCCTATGAGACTCTATCATAGTTTGTCATCGTAAATCAAAAATGGGGAGATTGAAAGGATATTTGATTTACAATGACATGACTATGTTTTGTGTGAACTAATATTTGAAATATATGCATACGGGTTTAAGTTCACAGGTGAAGGGGTTTTCATGCACAAAAAGAAAGATGGTGGAATCGCCTGCCAAAAGTGGGCTAGTTCGGCCCAGAGGCCGGTCCCCTGGCCGGACCATCCGATGGCAGACCGGGCCAGTCTGGCGGAGCCGCCGGATTGCTATTCTGAATCGCTTTTTGGCGGGTCGCCGAATCCGCCCGGCGGGCCGCCGGACACCCGGCGAGCAGTCCGGTCCCGTCGGACTTACCGCCGGAGTGTCCGGCCCAGAGGCCGGCGGCGCCGAACTTATCACCGGACTGCTGCTCGGGCTGCCTCCAACGGCCAGATTTCCACCCACCTATAAATACCCCTTCTTCCAGCTGGGGTAGAGTTAGAACTTCACCAACCATTGTTCATCTTTGAAGCTCTCACCTACCCCCATTGCAAAAATACCAAATTCCATAGATCTCCCCTTCTAGCCAATCAAAGCTCTTGGTCTTTGGAGGATTGAAGGAGGAGGCACCGATCTACATCTTCACCGAAGGAATTTCATTTCCCCCACCATTTGCTTGGAGGATTTGTACCTAGGGGATCTTGTGACCCTAGGTGTTGTAATTGGTTGATTAACTCATCTTTGTGGTGATTCTTGCCTCCGTGGCTTTCTTGGGAGCCTCCAATTGAGTTGTGGAGTTGTGCCCCAAGCTCCGTGTAAGGGATTCGTGGTTCCCCCAATACCACCGCTTAGTGGAAACGAGCTAGCCTTCGTGGCTTGCTCACCGGAGAACAAGGTGAGCCTTTGTGGCGTTGGTAGACTCCATGTCACCACACCTCTCCAACGTAGATGTACTTCCCCTCAAAAGGAAGGAACTACGGGAATACATCCTTGTGTCTCCGGTCTCAACTCTTCGGTTATTTCTTTCCCTTACTTGTATCTTGCTAGTTACTTGCATGCTTGCCACTCATAGGAAATTCACCTAGTTGCACATCTAGTAAATTTACTTTGTGTCAAGCCTTAAATTTGAAAAAGATTAAAAATTGACTTAGCGCCTATTCACCCCCCTCTAGTCGCCCGTACCGATCCTTTCAGTTGGGAATTAAACAAACAGTAGCACGTGTCTACAATAAAAGGTATCCAATATTATTTTCGCTCAAAACATCTCTTTGACGTAGGTTTCATTCATTGCATCACAAAAAAAAAACATATCACTGTGTCGTAGAAAGTATATTCCTTGCCATGATGACATACACTAGAGCTTGTCGTAACTCGTAAGGCCTAGGATTCCCCCACCATTCTAGTTTGCTAGAAAATTGGAATGAAAAAAATGCACAGGTTTCCTCGAACAAGCATACACCACCGTCGGCCGTATTCAATAAAATCAATAACGAGGCAAGCCTTTCGGAAAATAGGGTGCGATGCACTAGAAATATCACGGCGAGAGAGTAGAGCCATGTGTAATTCTTTTTCTTTCATTTTTCCAGAAAGAGTATTGTCAAATTCTTTTTTGAAAGGATTATTGTCAAATTCTCTTATGTAATAGAATGAAAGAGAACTAACTGTTGATCCTTATGCGATGACGGGTATACAACCCAACTGAACACACTTTTTTTCCTCTGATAACGCCTCAAAAGGAGCGGGGTTCTGTATTTTCGGAGAAGAAATGAGCTGCTTGGTTAACTAGGAAAATTCGGGAAAAAGCATATACAAAGTGCACAAATCCCCCACCTATCAGAAACCACAAACAAGTGTATCCGAAGGGAAAAATTATACACTATGTCAGTTTTGGTGTTAATGACCATTGAATTAGGGAACTAGTATGTTTACAAGTTTTATACTCAAAAATTAGTTCTTGCCCTAGAGATGGAGCGAGGTGAATGGTACCCCTACATAGAAGGATATTTCTTTTACACTTTTTAAAGTCGTAGGACGCCATACTATAAAGAGGGAATCAAACTTATGAGAGATGGTGTGTTGACAATGCCATACACATCACATTCCGTCCACCAGAAAATCTTTCAAAAGAACCCACAAGTTTCCCTTCAAATATCATATTTTTTTCTTGCTCCAGGCCTAGAGTGTCAGACCTCCATTTGGCTTTTATATGGGAGCTTCAGATAGTCACCTAGACAATGCCTAGACCCAGACAATTTTTCAAACAACATCTTAGACATTGCCCAGACTGTATGGACGCATATGGTAACTTTCGGGGAACTTATAAAAGTCCTTCTTCCAGCATGGAAAGGCGCGATTTTTTACATCCTTTTGAGCCCCTCCATTAAATGTTGAGCATTAATCTTTCGATTCCTCTACATTCCCACTAAATTTTGTAAATCTTTGAGGGGAAAGAGAGAGGAACCCTGGATCTACATTTCCATCCATACAAAAGTTCAATCCCACAATGATTAAGCTCGGTCTTGTTACTCTTGGTTTTATAGGGACCCTATGATTGGAGTTACCTTGTGAGGATCATGTTCCATCAAAGAATTTGTAAAAGGTGCGAGGATCACCTCAAGATTCTAAATAGTGGAAAGACTCTTGCTTTATATGGAGGGCTCAGGGCTTTCGCTTTGTTTGGAGAGTTCAAGGGATCAGAATAATGCTAGATCCCGTGAGGGATTATGTGAGTTTTGTTTGATTTAACTTAGTAAAAAAATATGTACCTTATATTTTTAAAAATGAAGGAGTGGTATCCAAGCATTATTATACATTTACACGTGTTACATGTACCTAAAACATTGTCACTTTTACTTAGAGGGGCCGCGTGACACTGTAGTGTTATTTTTTTTAAACATGTGTAAGACCATGAAGGGTCAAAATACTGAATGACAGGAGCCGTGGGCTTACAGTTTACATGGAGGACCTAGAAATAAAATAAAAGTACAACATGGTCCTCAAATTTTACAAAAGAAACATACAAAGAAATTGTAGAATGCCATCAGGTGGTTCTTCATCGTCGACGTAGACGAGCTCAACATTGTGGCCACCCATGCGATCGCCAGGGAACTACACCACTTAGAGACGGGCATGCGTTGACTGCCACGTCAGAGATCCAGAAGACAGACCCTCCCCTTTGGCATGCTGGCCGGGGCTGAGATTTTATTTTAGGGATGAGATGGTACGATTGTACGAACATAGGGTCGACCCAATAGCTAGGAGTGAAAATTTCAGCGCACCAAGAATTCCGAGCGAACATGGTCTACGGGCAGATCCTGCTCGGAAACTGAGGATATACCGCACCAGGAGGGAAATATACGGGGCGCCTTATATTATTGTTAAAAAGGGTTTAGCAAATATAAGGGATACACTCTCAAAAAGAGGTTATTATAAGAGATTTGGTAGGGATGCTCTAGCTCGAGCTAACGGTGACAACTACATTGAAGTGCTAAAATAGCAAGTGTCCAACTGTTCACTAAGTCAGAAACTAATAGTAGCCGCAGAGCCAATAATACTTGATTAGATGTTTATGTTGACCACAAAAGACAGATCACATGCCATTTCACCGCTGGCTCCACAAGAGATATTCAATTTGTGACTGAATTTTGGTACCAAATCCAGTATATTATTTGATCAAAATGTATCTATTCTGTATGAAGAAAATAATACATTTCGAATTAATTTCAGAGAACAGCGGCTGGAAGCAAAACCAGGAAAAAAACGATTTTGCTAGTTTTCAGGCGCCTGAGATTTAACTAAATCTCAGTCATCTTAATCGCCATTGGATCTGATATCAAGATTCGTGTGATTTTTTATTTATCGTGGTTGCGCTGCGCGCAGCGATACTGGGCTGATGCTGCTAGCCTGCTACCACGCGAGCATGGCCTGCCGCTACGCGTTGTCTGGCCTTTTTTATTTTCTATGTTGTTTATTCAGGTATGGTGGCATCTAGGACGTATTTGGTCCTATGAAGTTTAGCTAAGGCCACGAATGGTGCATTCATTTCAGCTGTGTTTTTTTTCCTTTTTATTTCTTTTTTGTGTTGTATGCTGTTTGCATGTATTTGGTATATATATTGTGTCTATTTCAAATATTATTTTGTTGCTTGTCCCTCTGCAAGTTGGTTGCAAGCGGATTGTGGCTGAGATTATTATAACTAGGTTGCACCTGATATGCTCTAGTAGCAACTAATATTTTTCTCTAATTGGAAACATGTTGTAACACATAATTTCCAATTGAAAGTGGGCTGTAACTGAGAATTTTAAATTACAAGTAGATTGCAACTGAGTTTATTCAGTTGAAGTGGATCGCAATGAGATAAAAAATATATTGGCCGTTGGATTGCATCGCATTCATGCTAGTATGGGAGTTTCACATGAGGAGTCCGCCTAGTTGCAAGTTGATGATGATTTTTATTTTTCAGTTTAAAGTGAGTTTTCCCAGTTGCAAGTGGGTTTTAACTGATATTTTACAGTTACAAGTTGGTTGTAACTGATATTTTGAAATTTTACAGTTGCAAGTTGGTTGTAACTGAGATTTTTTTGGTTGCAAGTGAGTGTTTCCTAGTTGTAAATAGGTTACAACTGAGATTTTCCTGTTACAAATGGGTTGCAACTGAGGTTTTTCCGCTTTTTCAAGTTGCAAGTGGGTTACAACTGAGGTTTTTCCAGTTGCAAGTGGGTTGTAACTGAGGTTTTTCTAGTTGCAAGTGGGTTGCAACTGAGGTTTTTCCAGTTGCAAGTGGGTTGTAACTGAGGTTTTTCTAGTTGCAAGTGGGTTGCAACTGAGGTTTTTCCATTTGCAAGTGGGTTGTAACTGAGGATTTTCTAATTGTAAGTGGGTTGCAACTGAGGTTTTTCCAGTTGCAAGTGGGTTGTAACTGAGGTTTTTCCAGTTGCAAGTGAGTTGCAAACTGAGAATTTTCTAGTTACAAGTGGGTTGTAACTGAGTCAGTTGCAAGTGAGTTGTAACTGAGGTTTTTTCAGTTACAAATAGGTTGCAATTCTAATTATAGGTGAGTCGCACTTATTGAAAAATGTTTTGACCCGTTGAATTGCATTGTGATTCTTGACATGGATTTTAATGTAAGAAGAATTATTTTATTATTTGATTAATTTTTTTAATCAATTCAACATGTCTTAGTTGTACATCTTTGTGTATGCAACTCAAGATATACGAATGTCCTTTTCGTACTACTATGTTTTGCTTTTTCTTAGGATGACTACTCTTTTTAGCAGCTATCATCAAACTAATAAAGCGGCGATCGGTCTGGTTCGTATGTACGTCTGTACGTAGCTGGTCGTGACCGAGTCCATCTCCCCGCAACGCTACAATGGAGTAAATTTTGTTCTGGGCTATAGGCTTTTGTGTTGACTTCAACGGAAACGTATAAAGGGCCATGGGCTTTTCACTTGACTTGGACCTGAGCTGAAAAACAAGGCTGATGGATCCCTTGCTAGCTAGCTCATACGATCTGCTAAAAAAAAGCTTATACGATGCAACACACGCAAAGCATATTGATTATCTTCTTTGTTACCTTTATGGGCAAGCTCGTGGGCTGCGCCGGCGTTATTATGGACATGTTGTTTGAGGTTGCAGCAACCACGACCAGGCCAAAGAATTAAAACATGCACAGCATAGTTGCGACGCTTGCGCATAGGCATGCATGACAAGAACAGAACGGCGTCGGCCACCGACGCATGACACGGCGACACGCCAGCGTGCACTTGTCCTACGTCAGAGCTATACCTCACGCGGGACACGCATGCCTTAACACCGGCACCACGTGTCCTTGCCAAGTATAGTGGCAAGCGCGCGGTGGTGGAAGAGCGACATGCTGCCACACATGACCGCACGAGCATGCTGCGTCCAATGCCAAGGTCGAGCACACATTCGTCCGAAAACCCGTTCCGGCTGCTCCCCACGACGACTTGCAAATGAAGCCGATAACAACATTACGACGGGATCATCGCGGCCAGGCACGCACGCGAGCTCATGCGAGATGCCGACGATGCTTCAGGAGCTTACGAGGGCCACACACGCGTCGACGGCGCGCGCCTGCCACATTAGCAAAACCAATGTCCACATCAACAAATCGGTAAACAAAGTGTCTCTCTAGGGCTCAGTTTACTAAACCCTATGTTATGGCTCAGTAGGCTGATATCAGCGGATTCAGTGAAACAGAGTCCAATGACAAGGCGACGGACGAGGCTGCCGAGAGGCGCTAGGCTTGGCTAGAAGGTCAACTGGAATGGGGAGATGGTGCGGACTTCATCCGCCTCTTCTGATTGACGGCAGAGCTTGACGAGGAGGTCGGCGACCGGTGGCGCGGATCTTGCGTCCGGGCAAAGATGTAAGGGTGGCGGCGTGGCACACGGGCATTTGTTGTGGCGGCCGGTGGTAGGTGCGTAATTTCGTCGTCCGCTTCCCTGCCATCCCATGCCACTCGATCTTCTTGCCTGAAGCAGATTGATGCATCAGCGGCCGCACAATAGATGATTTCAGAGCGACGACAAGGCATCGATAGTGCACTTGATCAATCTGGCTGGGCTCGTCCTCTTTTTTTTTTATGTTCTACTTCGTACTAGATACAAAATTAACGTCAAAAATTAAGAAAATATCATACCTTAATCCCCTCAGAATTTTCTACAATAAGAGAGGGCGGATGCTCAGTTCTGATTCTGAGAGATGTGAAATATTCAGACCTAGCCGGAACCAAAAACGTCCAGCATCCAGCATGTCCATGAATGATTGATGATCTATTCATGATTTTAGCATATTGTTGTAGACCAGTTTGGTTTCAATATTGTAACAAGCTTCCTCTCGTAGCGATTATGGGCATTTCAAATGATGACAATTTAAATTAATATGATAGTAATTTCAATTTTTAAAGATTTTATATGCACCAATCATCATATCTAATTTCTGCCAAACTAATGTTTAGTGCATCTGTCTGACATAATTTCAACCATCCTCAAGTTTTTCCTAGCAACATTCGTATGCTCATTTCTTTTTATAATTATTTATTAGAATAAAATAATTAAAAGTATGGCAAACACTAGAAAAAGGTTAGCTAGCAAGATCCGTTGAGACTTGGTTTTGGGTACGGTAAAAAAGGATGCATTGTGTTGGAATGTTGGAAGAATAGATGATCCATGAGAGGCAACATACGGGAGAAGAATTGGAGTGACCCATTTGATAGGACGATTATCTAAATATTTGGATACACATATGACGATGACTTTTAAGGGACCGTAGCAACGCACGGGTATTCAGCTAGTAGTAAATAAAAACAATGTGTTCTTGATGGAGGTCTGGTCGTGAGGTATGTATGCATTGAAATGAGCTCTAACAGGATCGGGAATTCACGTGGGCCAGATAAAGCCCAGCACGGTCAAAAGCATGTACAAGACAAGCAGGATGCAGACACGGAAGTCTTTTACAATCATGAACAATCGGCCAGCTGAAATTGTCGACTGAGAACTACTTATATCTCAGTCGACTGAGATCCAGTCGTGCCCGGAAAAAAAATAGCAGCACCAGCCAGATAAGAAGTATTCCCAGAAAGCCAAACCCCAACACAGATGAAAAGCTACAAGATGTAGCTAAACTGATGAGATGTTGCCGAAACCAGCTTTCACAAATTCTCAGTGAAACGAATTATCGAACAATAGCACATTGGTTTGTAAAAACGAGTGCCGTGTTGCACATACTCTCAGGATCAGCATAGCAAACCTTTGTGCGATGTTCAAAAGGACATGCCGATGCTAAGTGCTAAAAAAACAAAACCAAAAATTGGTCATTGCAAGATTTGACATCTAGAATTCGAGCCTTACAGTTGCAGTTTGGCAGCTTACTTTTGCTGCAGAGATTGTGTAGCTCAGAAATTCACCTACAAAGACCTACTTTCATCACAAAATATAAGGCCACCAAAACTATCATTCTACTAATATAAAAAGCTTGAACAGCAAAGGAACTAACCCCCTTCAATATTTTAATTTCTAGCGTTATAAAGCACACTATGGGAATCTAGTGATTTACGTGCCATAAAACTTGGTTTTCCCATCTTGTCCATACTATTTTCTACTCATTACAGAAATTTGACCAGCATACATAAACTATGTTAGTGTCTATGAAATCGAAAACCTCTAATGGAGCTCGGGCTCCATGTAGCCCGTTTTCTAAAAAAATTCGAAAATGACATTTCAAAGTTTCAAAAAAATCGAGACAAAAAATCTTGATGTACACAATTATGGGATCTACTACTGTGCAAAAAATCAATCCGAAATTCATTCTATTTTAGGCTCAGCAAAAATGACAAATCCATAGATCTAGATCTAGTGAACAGTGCAGAGTTCAAAAGTTTGAAATTTTGGCAGATTTGTTATTTTTCCTGAGCCTAAAATACAACGATTTTCGGATTGATTTTTTGCACATTGGTAGATCTCATCATTATCTATATCAAGATTTTTTGTCCCGAATTTTTTGAAACTTTTAAAAGCCATTTTCGATTTTTTTAAAAATGGGCTACATGGAGCTCGAGCTCCATTAGTCCACTCTCCTATGAAATTAACTATTAAGAAAATCAGTTTTGGGCATTCAACTAGTGGATGCTTGAAGCTATCAGTGTTAAATTAAGCGCATCTAAGTGCTGAGCGGAGACAAAACACCTAGCGCTTAAGTGTGCACTTATAGCGCTTTAATCCTTTAGAAAAGGGAAAAGCGGAGGCAAAACGTTCGCTCAACGCTTAGCGCTTAACAGAACCTTGAAAGTTATCAACTCTTATGTTTTCTAAGGTCCTTGATAGGCTGATACATGCACCATGCAATCTGGTACACATGTTATATCTTGCTTCTAGAGCGATTGTGGTTGAAAATTGCACAAAATTCAACAGTGTATCACATAGCACCAAAATGATCCAAATACTTCAAATACTAAGATATAACAACGGTTTATAGCCATTTCCAACAACGAAATCCTTTGTATTTCAGGTTATATTATTCCATAGAAATATTTCAGTTAGGCACTAGCCATTTCCAACTAGGAAATCCTTTGTATTTGAGGTTAACTTATTTGTAAGACAACGAATTTAGCATTGAAGTATTTGGGTTCAAGGGGTAACACCATTTGATGATCAAACAGAAGCAAGTCATATTAGGTCAATGAAACCTTAAATTATACAGCATCGCAATGGAATGATCTCTTGCTTTATTGTGCGACAGCACAACAGCCATGAACTAAATTACTGAAACAATTCACAAGTGCTAAATCTGGTAACTGTCCATGGCATTCGCCGTCTATGATTCAAATAAGCTACTTGTACATGGCAAACAAAACTTCCATATTTACGCCTCCGAACAGACAATATATCTTGATGTCTTGGAAAATCATCACACAAAATGTATGAAATTCACCATTGATTCACAAACAGACCATTAAACATCAGTTTTAAGCATTACATTTAATTATTGGAGCACATGTTGTCCATCAGGTGAAATGTAAGCTTCGCCCTCACGGACACGATTACTGAAATGTTGCATTCACTTGTATATAGAATGGATTCAATCGAACTTCACCACCATTCCAGGTCAATGAACAAGTGAAACATGCTTATTCTAGTCACCACATAGAGGCATGCCAACAAGAATTGTAACTTTCTATACCCTCAACAGTCACACTACTGATTTTTTTTAATCAAGACAATTAAGAGCACAGCACATCAAGTACACCTTATTGCGTGGTTCAGGAAGGTATATCGGCGATTATGCTTGGAGGCTAGTCATAAGCTACAACAATGCAAGCAAATCCTGCATCTTCTTGCACCCATACCCGATTGCTCTAATCCCAACAAATTCCAATTTAAACAAATTATAAGACACAACACACACAGGCAGCCGTTGCATCATCTAGAAACGCTAGGAATCGAAAATGGGGACACCTTAGGTTCAGGATCATTCGAGCGCAACGGAGGCGCCAGCGGCCTTGAGCTTGGCGGCGAGCGCCTCGGCCTCCTCCTTCGGCAGGCCCGCGCGCACGACGACGGGCGCCTTCTCCACCAGCTCCTTGGCCTCCTTGAGCCCCAGGTCCGTCATCGCGCGCACCTCCTTGATGATCTTGATCTTGGCCGCCGCCTCGTACTTCTCGATCTTCACGTCGAACGCGGTCTTCACCGCCGCGGCCTCCTCGGCGCCCGCCGACCCCGAGGCCGCGTCTCCGGCGGCCCCAGGGCCGACCCCTGCGGCCGGGCTGGAGGTGAGCGAGAGGCGGAGCTTGAGGCGCATGAGGGTCGAGTAGTCGTCCAGCTCGGCCAAGGAGAGCGCCAGGAGGTCGTCCGCGATGCGCGACAGCTTGGGGTTCTCGCCGGCGGCGGTCGCCGCCGCGGTGGAGAGGCGGCGGAGGCGCGGGATCAGCGGCGCGAATTTGGAAGAGAAGAGTGCCATTTTCGTAATTGTTGGGAGTTTCGGGGTGGCGGTAGGGTTTTGCTTGTTTCAAGAAGGAGCTTTTAGATCAGAAACACGGAAACATATATACCGTCTTCTCAACGTGAAAGCGTATTATTGGTTTGGGCATTGGTGGCGCCTTCACCTATCCTTTGGCCCACCTGTCGGTGACAGTCCACCACCAGCGGGCTGAGCATATGAGCCCACCAAAAGCCACACTCCGCGGCGCCAACAGGGCAACACCACGCCATTTCACCTTCCCCCCTCGCCGCGGCGCGGCGGAGCAAGGCAAAAACTCTCGAAGAAATCAGCACCGCCGCCGGTGAAATCGCGGGCTCCGATCAAGCGAGGCTCGATTCCCTGCTCCACTCTTCCTCCTGCTCCTCCTCCCGTAGAGTCACAGGCCGATAGAGCCTCCCGCGCGCTCCCTATCTCCGATTTTGTTGGGGCTTTTTGCGAGTTTTTGAGTGCTCCTTTAATTTTGGGTTGTTTCCTTTCAGGAGCGCGCGGCCTCGGCGGGCTCGCGGCGGCTGGTCTGTGTACTCGCCTTCCCTTCACGTGCCTGTGAATTTTTGCCTGAGTATTGTGGTCGGGGGTTTTGATCTGGGGGCTGCATGTTTGTAGGTTTGGGAATTTGGCGGCTTGGCGAAGGGTGTTGTTGGTTTGGCACGGTCCAGATCTCCTCTCCCTGCGCTTCGTTGCTAGGTGAGCTCCCCGCATTTTCTATTTCTAGGGTTCTGATGAAGTGCCTGTGCCCGTCCGATTTGACAGCATTTAGTTAGATGGTTAGGGGTTAATGAGGGTTTATGGGAGGTCAAGGTGTAGGTCTCTTTGTGAGATGGATTGTTAGTGATGGTTGGTGTATGCTGTTCGGTGGTATTTGCATGCCTGCATTTCTGGTTTTGGTGTGCTCTGGAGCAAAGTCTGTGTTTTGGGATTGATTTTGCTCTGTGTTCCAAAGTTCCGTGTAGTTTTGGTAGGTTGCTTTTGTGCACAAATGACCTGTGCAGTTTTGTTATATGGCGGGTTACTGTAATCTGCTTATTTTCCACAATCAGCATACAGTTATCGTCAAATAGGCAGCCCAGAACTTCTGTTTCAACATGACTTTTCCTACCAATATCTGATATGTATTGGAAGAATATATTCTGTTAGCACCTATTTTCTAGTACTTCCTAAAATGATAGGACATCTATTCACATCGTGTCTTCTTAACAGCTATCACAATTTTGTAGCCCCAGCTGAGAAAGGAACCAACTTTTGCTTAGTTCATAGATTGAATGTTTCTCATCATTTTCGTTTCATTATGCTAGTAAAGTTCATGGTAAATGATTTAACTAATTTCATGATACAGGTCGAATTTGTCAGCCACAATGTCAACGTATCCTATGCTGAATGACCAGCCAATTGATCAGTGGAAGGTGACGGAACTGAAGGATGAGCTCTGTAGGAGGAACCTACCTATCAGCGGTTTGAAGGAAGATCTTGTGAAAAGGCTCTTTGAGGATCTACATGGTGATGATATAATTGGTGGAGAAGGAACAGTTAATGGATCTTCCTTTGGTGATGATCTGAAAGAGGATGAAACAACTGGTTCTGCTGATCCATCTGTTTGCCAGGCTGCGATGGAACCAAGTGTTGATGAAGATCCTTCTCTGGTTTCAGCGCAAAGCGGGGATCTTGTTGTTTCTGTTACAGAAGCTAGTAAGGAAAGTGCAGTTGCTACTGGAAACGTTAGTCAGGAATCTGTTGTTACTGAAGAAGTTAGTCAGAAAACTCTTGCTGCTGCAGAAGTTAGTGATGCCCCACTAGTTGATGCGGTGGCAACTGATGATTTTTCTCTAACCGGTGCAGTGGCAACTAAACAAGAGGATCTAGAATCAGCGTCATCTGACAGTACTATGGTGAAGGATGTACATGAACAAGCTGGTGGTCCTAGTGAGTTTATTGCAGACAAGGCTCTAGAAGTAGAGGCTGGCAAGAAAACGATTGTTGATTATCAATTTGCCACTACTGATATCAAGTTCGATATGACTCATGCTAAAGGCAAGTTAGACGACGACATTCTTGAGCATGGAGTGGTATCATCACCTCTGGATGCTATTGTGCCTCATGGTGAACATCAGGATGTTGATGCTGTTGCAACTGCACTAGGACATAGTGTTGATGCTCTGATTCCTAAGATAAGTTCGGGTGACAATGATTTGATGGACTGCAAGGACCACGAAGATTCTGGGCACACAAGCAATGCTTGCAAAATAGCCATATCTGGACCAATAGACCAGACAAGTGGAACCTTGCCAACGACAATGTCGACATATCCTGTGCTAAACAATCGACCAATTGATCAATGGAAGGTCACAGAACTGAAGGATGAGCTCTCTAAGAGGAACCTACCTATCGAAGGTTTTAAGGATGATCTTGTGAGAAGGCTCTTTAAGGACCTTGAGGGTGATATACTTGATCTCAAAGAGGACGGAACTCATGGTTCTGCGGATCCATTTGTTTGCCAGGATGTGATGGAACAAAATGTTGATGAAGGTCCTTCTCAGGCTGCAACTCAGGAAGGAGACCCTTCTGTTTCTGTTACAGAACCTAGTGAGGAAAGTGCAGACGCTGCTACAGACATTAGTCAGGGTGCTGTAGTTACTACCGAAGAGGTTAACCAGACAACTCCTGTTACTGCTACAGACAGCGATGCTCCTCTAGTTGATTCTGCAACAGCTGATAAAATTTCTCTAAGTGATGCAGTGGCAACTAAAGGAGATGTCCTAAAATCAGCTACAAGTGACACGAAGGGAGCATCTCTAAAAACTGATTACCATAGTGAGATTAAAGCAGAGAAGGCTTCAGAAGAAGGCACCGTCAAGGAAACTATTGTTGATTATCTTCCATGTGATGTTTCCAGTACTATTGTTAAATTGGATGCAACTTCTGCTAAAGGCAAGTTAGACGCTGATATCGTAGAGAAGGAAGCAGTTTTATCACCTACAGATGCTATTGCACTACATACTGATCATTTGGATGTTCATGCTATTGCAACTGCATTAGGCCAGAATGCTGATACCCTGATTTCTATGATAGACTCGGGTGAAAATGCTTCCATGATTGGCAAGGACCGCGAAGATATTGGGTGCACAAATGATGACTGCAAACTATCCCTGCTGGGAACAAAGGACCAGGTCTCTGAGGCCAACCCTGATATAGGTTCTCAAATCAAGTGTGTATTGATTTTGCATGAGGATATATTAACTAATGGAAAGGGTGACCTGAATGCTGACAATTCTGATTTGGAACTAGAGGCTAAGCGGGATATGGTCAAACCAGCATGCAGCATTCCCTCCATAGGTGATGATTTGCAGGCACTGGACAATGGAGACGAATTGTCTAAGAAGGGAACCCCATTGCAAGAAATAAAATCTACAACGAATATGAACTTGGACAAGAAAGTGGACAGTCCCGATGGCCTTTCTCCTGAAAAACTAAATTTAAAAAGGACCTCCGTTGATGAATTGATAGAGGAGGATGTCATGGAAAGCAAGGATGTTATTCCCAAGATCAGATCAGATGATCTTGGAAGAGAAACTGAGGTTACCTCAGACCATGAGGCAAAAGAGGTGATGCTCTTTGATAGTGTTGATTCATCTGTGCAAACAAATGATAATGTAGCCAAGGAGAAAAAAGTAACTCCATCTGAAAAGAGGAAACCTGAAGGTTTGTCTTTTATCTCCATACGCGTACACAGTGTCAGATTATTTCCTGTATACGTTTCTTATTTGGATATGTTGAGCCATGCTTGTTTTCTTCATTGTATCATTTGTTCTGACATTTTCTTATGTATCAGTAGGTTTGTGCATGCACACTTTCTGTGATTTCCAGTGAGAAATTTATTGTTTGTGTTGCATAATCATTGTCATTGAAGGTTTTTTCACTTTGGGTAAATCTTACATGAAAAATTGTATCTCATGTATTCTGCTCTCTGCGTTTTGGGGGACAGGTCAATTTTGTTTTGCAGTCGTTTAGTTGCATTTTTGTGGCCTTCATTTCACATGCTAGATTCGAATGAATTTGATAACAACTGATAAATCATGTCATATTTTTGTTCTAACTCACTGTTAAATGCACAGACCAAGTTGTTGCAGTTGAGCCCATCAAACGTCAATGCCGTGTGGATATTGTCAAATTTCTTCCAAAGGATGTGGTCCAGCCTGCTCTAAAACGTTCTTTTGGCTGGTCTGGTTCAACGGCAAGTGGAGAGTCTCACGGAGAGCGGATAGGTGAGGTTTCCCTGCTCTTTAAGTAACGTAAATGCACTTCACATCAGGATCTCATTTCTTTCTTCTGTGTTCAGTGCCACTTCCTCAGAAGCCTGCAACTACTTCCTTGAGAATTGATCGATTCGTGCGCCCATTTACTTTGAAAGCTGTGCAAGAGCTTCTTGGTAAAACTGGATCTATTTGCAGCTTTTGGATGGATCATATCAAGACCCACTGCTATGTTACAGTATGTTGTTAACTTCAGTGTATTATTTTACCTTTGTATCATACTGTCAGAAGTGAATGTCAGCATTTTCCCCATCTGTGATCTTTTCAGGCTTTGCCAATTCTGTCTTTAGTGTGATTACAGCAAGCATTCGTGCTTTTAGTCATTCGCTGCTAATATAGTTCGTTCCTGACCAATTGCTTTTTGACGTGGCCTTGGTGTTAGGCTTGACTTTTGTTCTATTATACTAGTTAGAAGATGGTTTTGGTCTCTGTATAAAGGATGCAAATCTGGAAAGTTATAACCTTGTCGTGCCTTATTGCTGGTTCAAAGCATCTCATGATGCGTTACTTGTTTTATTGTTTATTCAAAATCTGATAATGCTCTGGTGTTAACTTGCTGTTTATTCAAAATCTGCTAATGCTATGGTCTTAACTTGCTGTTTATTCAAAATCTGATAATGCTATGGTGTTAACATTCCTGTTTATCCTAACTCATACTTCTGATCCACAGTACTCTTCAGTGGATGAAGCTGTGTCTACCAGGAATGCTGTTTACAACCTCCAATGGCCTCTAAATAATGGCAATTACTTAGTGGCCGAATTTGTTGATCCACATGAGGTGAAGCTCAAACTTGAACACCCTCCTCCACCGCCCGCACCAATCAGCCTCAGGAATGATACAACACCAGAGACAGCAGGTTTCCAACAGTCGAAGGATAACCAAACATTGCTTCCTGGTGGCACTGGTACCTTAAGGGAGCTGTTACCTACTCCGCAATCTCTTAAGTTGTTTCCGGCCTCTAAGCCTCGGTCAGATTGGGAGATGCTTCCACCCCCTCCAAAGGAACCTGAAACACCTGCCAAGACACTTGATGATCTCTTCAAGAGGACACAGGCGTCTCCAATGATTTATTACTTGCCCTTATCGGAAGAGGAGGTGGCAGCAAAGCTTGCAGCACGCAGAAAGCGGAAGACAGGATGGTAGTGGACGGACTCAAATCTGCTGCTTTGGCTGGTATGTTGGTGCCGTGAGGTTGTAATTGATGTTCTGAACTGAATCTTGCTGGAATGGTTTCACCTATTCATGTCTTCTTCAGGTAAAACCGCTATGCTCAGCAGATGCTCTCACAACAACCTCGACTGTTGCTGCTCCTGCAGCCCTTGAAGTGCCAGTTCATAGTTGCTGATTGTAGTTGTAGGTGGTATTTTGCGAAGAAGCTCATCGTTGTTAGGTCCTTGTAGTCCGGATGTAGATAGTTTCGCTTTTCTGTCGAAATGTTAACAACTCGTAGCATCCTCACGCAAATGTTGATCAATTTTTGTACACCACCCGATCTGAGATGCGTGGCTGCTTTTGTTTGCTCAACTTCTGGCAAGTGGAAGGACTGTATAAGCGTCTTCCTGGTTGCTCTTGTTACGCTGGCAAGTGAAAGCATTTCCCATGTACTCCCCAAGGTTCAGTCAATGTTGTTTAAATATTGACGTGCTGTGTAATCCGTTGATCTGAAGTTCTGAACTGGGTGGATGTTGCTTACCGTAGTATGGTTAATTCAAATCGTCCTTTTTGTTATTGTTGCGCTATTCACAGTTTCCCACTCTTTGTCGCCCATAGTATGACTTTTCAAGTTTTGTAATGTCGCCTGAAGATGATCTACATCTATGAATTGCATTTTTTGACAACTTGCACACAGCGTATTCATGGCAAACCAGAGTTACATCATTTAACAGGAATTATCGAACGAAATCTACTTCTATGAATTGTTGATTCGCATTGAAATCTACTTTTTCTAGTGAGAGCAAATCTGTTTCAAAAGCGGGAAAAAGAAACATCCAAGTCAAGTTGGGTCACAGCCCATATATTTTATGAGCCCAATACGAGATGTAAGAGGAAAAGGCTTCGTTCTGGTCGCCGGCTCGTTGTCTCTCTCTTCACGCCAGTTTATCTCTCCTCTGCCTTGCATCTCCTTCCTCACGCACGCAAACGACCTGCGCAGCCTCGCCCCGGCCGCGACACCGCCGCTCCTCGACCTAGCACCGCGGCGCACCTGACATCTTCCGCCGCCCCTCACCCCCGTCAAATTGGGAGCGAGATGATGGCGTCCCGGCGGGGCACCAGCAGCTGCTGCGCGCTCTGCGAGGGATCCAACCTCCCCTCCTGCTGCGCCGCCTGCGTCAACACGAGGTACGCGCCCTTCGCCCTGCCGCCCGTCCCCGATTCGATCGAAAGTTTGCCTCTTTCCGACGTAACCCTCGTCCGCCCCCCACGCGGCTGCGTCGGATTTTGGGTCTGCGCAGGCTGTCCGAGTACCACGCGAGGCTGCGCATGATGAGGAACCTCCGCGACTCCCTCCAATCCCGCATCGCCGCGCGCCTCGAGGCCAAGGTTGGTCGCCTCTCGCTGTACCTGACCTGACTCACCCCTCCAATTAGTTTCGGGTTTTTGTTTTCCATGTATTTGTGCGTCAGGCTTTGCCCGGTCAAGCTATGTCGCATACCCGAATCTAGAGTGATGTTGCTCGATTTATCATGTTAGAATTTTGTAAAATTGGTGTTTGTTGGACAACTGTACAGACAGATTATATACTTTTCGAATGACATGTTGTCCAGACAGAGTGTAACTTTGCCTGTTTTGTCTATTTTCGTCAGAGGAAGGCCGAGGAGCAAAGGAGCTGGAGAATGAGCAAAGCTCAGGACATCAAGGAGCTGAGGGATCGGCTCAGTGAATTGACGAGCCGAACTGCGATAGGTTGATCTCTTTTACTATAGTTAGTTATCTTGTTACCAGTTGCCAGCTAGCAGTACTGAGTTGTGCCTATTAATGTCTTTGCAGAGAAGAAGAAGGTTGGACAGGCATTGAGTGCTCACAAAACGAAACAGAAGACATTGAGTATGGGCATTATCACGGTAAAAATTATCTTTCTTAGTGTTACCCTTTGATTGAAAGTAATTTCTTTTGATCATGCATATACCTGCCCCCCATCTTCAGCTAAAAACGAAGCAAGCTGATTCATTGACGATGCACACCAATGCCATGAAAGCAGCGCAGATGGGTCTTGTGAGTCTTTAGCATGCCTCTCTGTTTCTTGCTTGTTTGATGTGTATTATCCATGATTTATGTGTTGACTGGGCCTTGTAACTGAAAGGTTTATGCTCTATTTGCAGATGGCAACCACATCGGAACGTCTCAAAAGGCAGTCCAAAGCTATAAAGCAGCTTTGCAGATTGTTCCCAATGCGACGAGTGAGTATTATGGTCTTTGCGTTATATTGGGTTTTTTGTGTTCCGTTTCTGTACATGTATGTTTTGTAAGAACTTCATTGTGCAAGCTTCAACTCTGATCATATTTAGAGCATTTAACTTTTACATCTTTCACATGCTAGCTCGATATGTTAGTTGATGTTATTGCTTCAGATTCACTTACTCCCTCCGACCCATATTACTCTTTGCTAGTATGGATGTATCTAGACACGTTTTAGAGTTAGATACATCCATACTAACGAAGAGTAATATGGGTCGGAGGGAGTACTAAATTTCATCACCTCAGAAAGGCATGTTTAGTGTGATATATTGTATGCTACCTTGAGTTACCATGAGTAGGTAAGGATTTATATGTGGACTCTTTAACCCGCAGGCTGTTATAGAGGGAGAAAAGAAGGATGGCCACAGTGATCCATATGATGCTATTTGTGGTATTCGTCTACCTCGTGGTCTCGATCCACATTCAGTTCCATCAGAAGAGCTATCAGCTTCCTTGGGGTTATACTTCTTTACTCAAACTACTACCTGTTCTTATATTCATAATCTTCAGTTCATTAATGCACTTATTAGCTGTAATGCGACGCTCTTGATGACCATGATGATTAAATGAATGACTGTTCTTGTATGATTCGTGGTCCTTAGTAAACATTACCCTTTCTGCGTAATCATGTAAAAAATGCATACACGGTTTGCATGTTTCTAAAGAAAATTAGAGAGCTTTCTAAACAACAGAATGTTATGCTCCGTTTGGATGTAGATATTGGGACTCAAGGAATCGAATTGGGCTCAATATCAAATCAGTCAAGATATTGAAATGGGTGCCCATTCAGTTTATGTTGTTTGGATGTGCTTGTATTGGGATTTGGAATCAAAAGGGAAGAACCAATTCCGTTTTCTGTTTGGCTGGACCAAGTATCAAAATCCATCGACTATCTGCTTCGGCTCCTGGTAGCGCCCGGGTTCATCACCTTCAGGATGATGCGTAGGGTAGCCGGAGAAGAAGCCATCAGACACCTGGCCGCCATTTTCGGCGAGCACACTGGGCTGCCACTCGTGCTCTCTTAGTTTCTCCTTCAAGAGCAATGGAAACAGCGTCATGTTCGAGCACAAAGGCGCCAAAGCTGTGTACAGGATCCCCTTCATGGTGCTCCAGGCTTGTGGATTCAACGGAGGATGGTCATCCGCGAGGGCTTTCTCCAAGATGTGGGTCGGCTGAGGCAGGGGCGCAGTAGCCAGTGTGGTCACGGACTCGCGGATTAGGCAGGAGCAGCCTGAGCTCATGGTGAAGAACAGGGTCGGGACGGGGCAGGAGCTCCACCGGGAGGTGGCCGTTGACGTTTGAAAGAGAAGGAATCAGGGGCAGCGGGTGGTGGGGGAGGTGAGAATCGGGCACGGTGGTTCTGCAGGGAGAGCAGGGGAATCTGGGTACTGGCCAGAGAGGAAAGGAGAGAAAGGAGGCGGCAGGCTCGATGCCTTGGTCGCCGGGATTGAGGAAGAAGCACATCAGTGACATGGACAGGCACAGGGTTCTCGTTGTGGGTGGTGATGAAGGGGAACTGGCGGCCGGCGGAGAACTCCGGGAAGCGGTTGTCGGCGGCACCACCGACAGTGGTGGCCTGAGAGCGAGGCAGGGGGGTTGGCCGTGTGGGCAGCAGAGAGGGGAATCACAAGCTGCCAATTCCAACCAATACAGAGGGTCTGACCTTGGAAATGTGGAAGGGGCTGCGCAAGTGTTGTCAATATAAGCTGGAATCTGAGACGATTTCCGGTTTCAAATTCTTAACCATCCAAACACCAGAATTCGTAGCTAGCCAATACCAATTCTGAATTTTTGATGCTGAATATGTACATCCAAATGGGGTGTTACTGATTTTCATTAGCTTATGGAAGTAAAAATCATGTCAAGATAGTTATGTATGGGGTCTAATAGTCTTCCTTGTTATCTACAAGACTAACAACCATTCGATTACTATTTTAATATTGTCGTATTGGGTTGTTCGTTAGAAGAATGTGCAAATAATATCATTTTGATTTAGTTTTGAATTCTGTTTAACTTAATTTCTTGTGACAGGTACATGTTACAAGTCCTCAGCATTGCAATTCCTATCCTATCCGCACCAGCCCTTCATGTAGCCGGCTTTGGGGTAAGATCCAGTTTAGTGCCCTTAATCTACTATCAGTAACCTTCTCTTTTCGTTAGCATGCGAATAAAAGAAGATCCAGTTAGCTAATCCTGATGGTAAAATAATAGTATGAAGTTCTAACAGTAGTTCAAATATTAGAAGTCATTCTTGTCCTGTAAATATAGTAATCTGGAACTGGAATATAACCTGTCTGAGCCTAGCAGGATCGATCCTTCATGGGCCATTTTTATGCAAACTACTTACATATGTTCCAAGTTGTGCTTGTTTATATTTGTGCATGAGAAGCCGCACGAGCTTTCTATTGGTTATCCAATTTGGCTGTGTGGCTAATATTTTTTGTGTGTGACTGTATCAGGCTTCATGTTCCCGTATATGGCAACGGAGTTCCTACTGGAGCACACGACAATCGCAGAGGTACCATCTCAAGGAAAAGGCCACATCTCTGTCTCAGAACACTTAACATCTTCTCTTACATGCGACTGTTTTCTGATTTTGCAGCAAGGTTTACCCACTTTTTGTGCCTAGGCAAAATAATTGCTCTGTTGGCGAGGAAAATTCATGGACAGAAAGTGGTTCTGGTAACTTTGGTGTTGACTCTGTGGACTCTGACAAGAAATCATTTTTTGACTCCAAGAGAAGCAATAGCTTTAACTTCTCAGCTGCATCTTCTCACTCCGTGGAGAGGCATCAGGACCTGCAAATAGGAATAGCACTACTAAAGAAAAGTGTTTCCGCCATAACTGCGTACTACTATAACTCATTGGGCTTGGATGTGCCATCCAATCTTTCTACTTTTGATGCATTTGCAAAGATGCTTCATATGTTATCATCTTCAAAGGCCCTTCGAGCTGCTCTTGAATCAAATATAAGGTACGACCTATATTGCTTTTAGAGAATGGCAAGCGTTATCTGGTTCACAACAGTGTACATAGATCTTACATAACTTTCTCCAACTTGCAAGTTATATCCATCAACTGCCGAAAATGTACACCTGAAAGCTTTGTAGTATTATTTGCATCCAATAAAGTCTATTTAAAGGGGCACATGAATTTACATAAAAGGAAGGGTCGAATGATCCTATGTTCTACTTGCAGATCAGAAAAGCAAGCACATCAGCTAAACAGATCAATATGGAATGCGAGTTCGGCCATCTCGTCTAACAGCAGTATGATGGACAGCACGCACACAACTATCATGGTAAATTCCTACCTTGCTTTTTTTGCTTGCATTGCTGTACTTCCATGGCATCGAACTGATATAGTCTCTATGTTAACCAGCCGAGCTCTCTAGATAACCTTCTCCTGAACTCGAACACGAGCTTCCTGTACACTGGTAAACCGCCAAAGCATGGTGGAGCAGTAAATAACATTGCAGACGGCTGGGATATGGTAGAGCGTGGCTGGGACATGGTAGAGCGCGAGATCCTACCGCCGCCACCATCCCAGGCCGAGGACATTGCGCAGTGGGAAAGAGCGCACACCTTCGCTCACAGTGGTGCCAAAAAGAAATAACTTTCAGCTTATGCACTGATAGAAACTAAGCTTTCAGAACACTGCTACTGTAAGAGTTTCAGCTAGGTGGATACATGATGTCTGATGATATGGTTTTTGTTTATGTACACAGACGGAGCTAACCAGAACCTGTAAGTTATGCATAGAGGGGTATCGTAGTGTAGGACTGATCAGCTCTCATCTGTATAGCGCCTGTAATTTGTAAATACATGTATAGATTTACAGCAACGAATAAATATAGCTGAAATGTTCCTGCTCTTTTCTGTACCAAGAATTAGAGATCTCTATGTTGTTGTAGCTCTCTATGCCTGCAATTGCAAAGAAAAGTAATTATCGTACTTCAGGCAATGCTTCAAAAATGAAAATCGTGGGAAGATTCACTGTGATTTCATGAGTAATATATTTTTGCAATTATGTGAAATGACTTGAAAATTTGCTAGACGGAAGTACATATATATACCGAAAAAAATATTAGAGGTAGTACTACTTTATTGAGAAGGGAGCTGATCCACGTGTCAGTATCGGGAGGCGTTCCCTCCATTCCACCACACAGCCGCCGCTCCGAGCTCCGGCTCGCCTCCTCCCCCTCCACGCTCTAACCCTAAGCCGGCGATGGCCAGCCTCAGAGCCATGTCCATCCTCCTCCACACCTACTACTCCTCGTCCTCCGCCGCCGGCCGAGGCGCCAGGCGGCTCGGGTACGCGCCGCGGCTCGGCGTGGGCTTGCGCGCCCCGTCGAAGGCATCGTCCGCGTCCGTGCTCGACGAGGTCGCGAGGGCGGCGGGGAGCGTGCGCAGGAGGGCTTCCACGCGCGCGGCGAGCTGGGATTCGGAGAAGTCCCCGTACGAGACGCTCGGTACGACGAAGCTATGTCCTATCCTAGTCAGAGAAGTTCATGGATTTGGGATTATCATTGCCATCTCGGATTTTGCCTGTTAATACGATGCTGATCGATTTCTCTTTCGAATGATTTGGTACTAACGGGCTTCAGTTTTTCGTAATTTAGGAATTGCTGCTAGCTTTTGATCATTCGAGGAGTTCGCTGTTGTGGATGCTCTCCTGGGATGGGTAGAGTGGTCGTAGAATTAACAGTGAAACTAATATGTTTTCATGTGTTTCGAAGAGCTGGAGAGGGATGCTGACGAGGACACCATAAAGACGGCATACAGGAGATTGGCCAAGTTCTATCACCCGGATGGTGCGCCTCTTTACTTTTATGTATTTCATAATGCAATGGTTCTATTCAGTGTCTTCCACACATAAATTTATTTTGGTGGTATTCCTTACTTACAGTTCATACTCCTACAAGTAAGCATTGTGTTATTACACTAATCGTGGGTGTATCCGTGTATGGAAAAGAGTAGGATAAGGGCAACTGTTTGCTTGTGATCGAGGTTTTGTTTGTGGGTTACACATAGATGCACATCGATGCCTATTTATTATTTGTTTGTGTCCTGTGGATTCAGTCGTAAAACATCAGTTGCTTTTCATAGAGGATTTCTGTTCCTCTCCATATCAGGTACAAAATTGATAGAAGCATGTAAAAAAGGCTTTGTATGCCTTAAAGCATGTTTTGCACAACATCAGCATTGATAGTATAATAGAGTTCCAGTGCTTGTGGTGGACCTACAGTCTCATTCCTCAATACATAGTTATTTGTCTTCTGACTGCGAAATACTAGTATGCACCAAACTACATAAAGCAAAGTTGCGAAATACTAGTATGCTAACAATAAACTGTGGAGAAAATTGTGGGCATTCGAATATAGGAAACACTAATTTTGGTGAATTCATGATATTTTACATGCATGACCTAATAAGGAAGCTAATTTTATTCGTTCTGATTATTTTGTTCTCTCAAAGTTTATGATGGTAAGGGAACCCTTGAGGAAGGAGAGACTGCTGAAGCCCGTTTCATCAAAATCCAAGCAGCATATGAGCTATTGATTGACGATGAAAGGAGAAAGACATATGATAAAGAGCATTATGTGAATCCAATGAAGGTCTGAATTTCCATGGTCATCTACTTTGCTTATTGTGATATTTGATGGTAACGTGACAGGAACTTGCATGTTTGCTAAATTTTTGTACTACTTGTCTTAATTTCAAGGTCTGTTAGTGTTAACCACATGATGTGAATTACACAATGCATTTTTTTATTCTCTGGACCAATTCGATGAGTCTGAAACCCAAAGTAAGTGAGTTTGTTAAGCTAGCACCTTGTCATCCTTGTGAGCTAACCCATATACCCTTGAAGTGTGGGTTACCATCCAATGTATCAATGTTAAACTGGGCCAGCAATAATGGCATTCAGCAGCAACCACTGGATATCAATAAAAGTCATAGATTGTGACTGGGCCTTCCCATGTATTATCTTGAAATAATTAAACATTCTAATGTCTTATGCGTAACTAGGAGAGTACAGAGAAAGATAAAAAATTATCACCATGATTCTTTGAAATTGAGAGCGCTGAGGTGCATTAAAGAGCAATTTCTCCTTAAAAGAGGTATTCATGTAACACTGAAAAGTATATTTTCCATTAATCAGGCTTCTCAGGCATGGATGGAATGGGTGATGAAAAAGCGAAAAGCTTTTGATAAACGTGGTGACATGGCGGTAGCTGCTTGGGCAGAGCAACAACAACGAGAATTGACGCTGCGGGCGCGGCGTCTTTCTAGGTCAAAGGTATAATAAGACATTTCTTTTGTATTCTGCATGGCGTGCATATCATGCTTCATGCTATCCATGCTTTTAGTTCTGAAACACATGTACTATGTTTTACTTCGAACAACTTGATCTAGGTTGACCCAGAGGAGGAAAGAAGATTAATTGCCAAGGAAAGGAAGACATCCATGGAATTTTACAACACAACTCTAAAAAGACATACCCTTGTACTACGGAAGAGAGACCTTATGCGCAAGAGAGAAGAGGAAGACAAGAATAATGAAATCAGTAGACTTCTAGCTGCCGAGGGGCTTGAGTTAGATACAGACGAAGATGACAACAAAACTTTCTTAAAGTAATTCTTCCCAGTATTTACTCGCCAATTTTATCCACCCCATCCAAGAAGTGCTGGAAGGTTTGTTGTGAAGTTCCATCTCAATGAAGTATATAAGGTGAGAAAAAACGGCCTCGTTGGAATTGGAAATGCTGCATCATACACTGGTAATTGTTGGTCGTTGGATCAGGAATCCCTCTGTGTGCAGCTGTAAGATTGCCATTGTCCTATGGAGCAGAAAGAGGAGGGAAGTGAAGTGATCCATTATTGCTTGATTTCTGCAGCCCTGCAGTGCAGTCCAACACTGAAAATATGTCCCAAAATACTGATATAATACCTGTAAGAGATACAAGTACTTAGATGTGTATACTTGTTCCATGTAAGATGTAATTATGTTAGGTGGATCTCTGTTTTGTCAAGTTACCGTGTAACTTTGGTCCTATGTAAAAATATATACTATTGCCCAAGGCGGAAGAAACAGCAAGATATGCTTACTGAGCAGGAATATTGCAGTTGCAGTCCAAATTCTTCGTGTGTCCATGTACTGTTTCATTACCTGTTAGTACGATTCAAACATAGATAGAAATAGGAACATGTTGAGTGTGCTTTACTTGGTGACATTTGCCACTGGCGCCATTTCTCTGTGTGTGGCATACCGATGTCCTTTGTGTAAATTCTTACCGCAATTCCACGATGATGGATGCCAACACGTTTAACATATCGCCTTGGTATATGATGCCAGACCGAATAAGTTGACTAAGAAAGCTTTCTTTGTGTAGGGGATGTAACCCAGAGCAGACCATCGTACTAAAATGAACTATATTTTCTAAACGATTCAGTAATTTTGTCCTCATTCCCAAAAATTGCTTGACATATATACTGTGATATACTCTCCAATTTCTTTCTATATGGACTGCGTGAGCCCCAAGCGTACATCAGGTGCAAGAATTTTATACCGCCGGATGTACTTCACTCAGCCCAGGTGCAACCTCGTACATTAATATCCTTAGCATACTCTACTCGAATGCATTGGTGCAACTATAAATGCCACCAAGTTCCGATCACTAGATCAAACATCAAAGCAGACAGTGGCTGATCTTGGAGAGAAAATTAGGAGGGGTTAGTTAAACCATTTAATAGCTAGTAATTATCATTAATTTTATCATAAAACATTATTAAATAGAGGAATTGCATAAATGTTGGGTGGGGAGGGGGGCCTATTGCTCAGGTTGGTCTCCATGAAGGTTCACCACTGAAAGCAGAGCACACACTTCAGACTACTCATAGTGGGAGTAACTTGAGTGGTAACATCACATATTTTAAGATAGAATGGTGATATGGCACATCATTTATTGAAGAGAGAGAGGCTTGTGGTAACTAGCTATGTTACTGTAACATCACACATCCCAAAACAAAATGAGTCTACAACCTAATAAATGACACCTTGCATGACACCACATATAAGTTACTACCCACTATGAAGATAGTAGCATACTATACTAGTAACATGTGCATGACACTACTCTAAGTTACTGCCCACTATGAGCAACCTCACACATAAGAAGAACTCCCTCCGATCGGAAATAACTGTTGGTGGTTTTGTACTAACGTAGTACAAAGTTTGTACTAAGTCGGTGACAGTTATTTCTGATCGGAGGGAGTAGCAAGTTATTCATCAAAGTGTCATCAGGGTCATTGTATAAGCATGTGCTTTAAGCGGCTCCAGATATATAGGATGTCGGTCTAGGAACGATTAAAAGGTCATGGACCATTGTTTTCAGAGCTGGTTTTGAAGGAACATGGTAGAAGCGAGGAAATCTGGCAAAACTAAGTAGTACTAAGCGAAGTGGGGGTACGAAAATAGAAAACCTAGAATAAATCTAGAACAATCTGTACGATTTGTCCACTGTGCTTTCATCACTTTTTCCACACTCCTTTAAAACTAGCCTAAAAAAGAACCAAACAATGTGTTTTAGTCGGTCCGTATCTATAAAGTTGATCCCCACTATTTTTATTTAATATTTGCAAGCTCTTTTCACGATGAGCCACATCACATATATTATTCCTAGCGATCAGATCATCATCTAACAGTCCCACAGTCGTGCAAACTCCTCCAAGTTAATGTGTCTAGCCACTAGCCATTCACGTTCTTGCTTGCCCAACCCACATTGATTTCTCTTCCACTAGGCTCTGTAATTGGGTCCTATTTAATCTCATCATTCCCCTAGCTTTTGGGTCCGACCCAAAGCTGCGTACTCTCTTCTGTCTACATCACCAGACTATTGCTACTTCCGCCGCAAGAAGCAAGGCGGAAGGAAGGTCGACAGAAAGAGCAGAACGTGAACTAGAAGAGATAACGAAGAACTACCATCTAAGGACATCTTCAGCGGACCGACCCAAACGGACACCGCGGGTTCGTATCTGTCCTACCGGACAAACAGGCCGAAAAACCAGCACCCAGCGGGCCGACCCAACCGGACCCCGGACCGCGGGGCCGTCCGCGCGCACCCATCCGTGACCCAGTTTTGGGTCGAAGATGGGAGCGCGCGGACACCGCGCGGACGCGCTCTTGTCCTCCCCTGGCCCAACTGTCAGCTGCCCAGCTAGCCATTTCCACGCCCTTCCCCAAATTCCTTCCTCCCTCTCCGCCGGCGCCGCCGTAGTCGCCGGCCGTAGATAGCGTCGGTGTCGCCGGACACGCCGGACCCCAATCCTAGCCGTCGTTCGCCCACCGACGCGTCAAAGGCAAGACCGGAGGGCCGCCGTAGAAGCTGCCGGATCTCCACCGCCGCCGCCACCACCTTCCGGCCTACGCCTCGGCAGCGGTGACTCCCCGCCCCGTTGCCCTCTACCTGTGGAAGCTCTACGCCGCCGCCTCCGCCACAGCTCCGCCGCCAGGAGGCTGTTTGACGCCGGCACGCTCCGCCGCTCCGAAGGTGCTCGACCTTTTGCCCACACCATTTGGTGCGCAGATGGACTACGAATCGGTGAAGTACTACTACGACACCTTCATCGACACCTCGTCGGACGAGTCCGACGACGACACCGATATTTTGATGGCGGCGGCGACATTCATCCACGAGCACAATGAAAGCCAGCTGCCACGCCATAGGGGTTCGGTCCCTGGCCGTGCGCCCAACCTGGAGCGTAATCGAGAGGCAGGGCACGTGCAGCTCTACAACGACTACTTCCACCCCACCGAAGCCGTGTTCAAGGACCAGTTCCAGCGCCGCTTTCGCATGTCGAGGAAGGTGTTCATGAACATCATCGAAGGCGTGAGGCTGCACGACCCCTACTTCCAGTGCAAGCCCGATGCCACAGGTAAGATTGGCTTCACTTCTTACCAAAAGTGCTCGGCTGCCATTCGCATGCTTGCATATGGGGTGGCCGGCGATCTTGTTGACGAGTACATGCGCATGGGTGAGTCGACTTGCCTTGACTCAATGTACAAGTTTTGCCGGGCTGTCATCGATGTGTTTGGCCAGCACTATTTGAGGGAGCCCAATATGGAGGACACTGCCCGACTCCTCTCCATCAACGAGAAGAGGGGCTTTCCTGGCATGCTTGGCAGCATAGACTGCATGCACTGGGAGTGGAAGAACTGCCCCTTTGCATGACAAGGGCAGTACAAAGGGCATTCTGAGGGGTGCACGGTGATACTAGAGGCCATTGCATCACATGATCTTTGGATTTGGCATTCATTCTTTGGCATGGCCGGCAGCCACAATGACCTCAATGTGCTGCAGCGATCTCCAGTCTTTGCTAGACTGGCCGAAGGCAATGCCCCTTCGGTTAACTATGAGATCATGGGCCATTCATACATGAAGGGGTACTATTTGGCTGACGGCATCTATCCCGAGTGGTCGACTTTTGTGAAGACTATCCGTGATCCTCGGCACCCCAAAAACAGTAGATTTGCAAAGGAACAAGAGGCTGCAAGGAAGGATGTGGAGCGTGCATTTGGTGTCCTCCAATCTCGCTTTGCTGCAGTCAGGTATCCTGCAAAGACATGGAGCCAAGAGCGCATGTGGGAGGTGATGACATGTTGTGTGATCATGCACAACATGATAGTGGAGGATGAGCGCGACGATAGCATCTATGATCAGGGGTGGCAGTTTCGGGGTGAATTGGTTGCACCAATTCCGGGGCCTGCATCATTTCAGGATTTCCTACATTGCCATCACGAGATTCGTGATCGTGAAGTCCATCAGCAGCTGCAAAAGGATTTGGTTGATCACATGTGGCTACATGTGGGAAATATGCCAGAAGCCGATGAGGAAGACAACTAGTGCACCCACTTTTATATTTGCTTTCGTTTTATTTCAAACTATGTTTAATTATAAACATTTTATTTAGATTATGAACTATGTTATGTACTATTTATATTGAATTTATGTATGAACTATTTGTCTCAGTGGCTTCGCCCAGAAAATGGCAGTGCCGCCTAGAAAATCGGTCTCACTGGCTTCGCCCAGAAAATGGGTAGCGCCGCTGGGTGCACCGCCCAACCCAAACGGACCGAGGCCGGACGGGAGGCCTTTTCTGTCTGGGGCCCAACCCAAACGGACCGATTCGGACGTTTTGGCTGTCCGAAATGGGTCGGCCCGCTGGAGATGCCCTAATCCATTATCCATGACAGCGGCCACGACATCATCAAACTAGGCTCTACGTCCTGCAAGTAAATGTGGACACCACCATATTAGAGGAAAACAAAACATGTTGCACAGTTCTGGTTTGATTATATGATACCTACTCCAACGATTACAAAATAACATGCTCTAAGATTGTTAAAAGATTGAAACAAATTTCGCTACTATGAAAAATATTGCTTGTACAATCTTGCCATGTGTCATTTTACTGAATCTTGTAAAAAAAAGGCTGTTGAACAAATGTGATCGAAGAGTGGAAAATGCTGGTTGTAAATTAACTTACCTGCTGCCCCTCCATTTTGTCGAGGTAAACATATTTGTTGAAGCGCCTTGGTTAAAAATATTGCTTATTGGTTTACATGCAGGATTTTTTTGGTAACGAAATCTAGAATTAATAGCTAATAAGTGTGTTCTTGTTGTCAAATTAAAATCCATGACCCCAACCTGCATCAGACCATAGTGTTTGTGTCGTGTTTAGGCAGTTGGAGCCAAGCCGGCCAGGCTTGGGGGTAAAATTAAGCGGCCAGGCTGGGAGTATTTGGCTTCTGATAGTCATTTTCTTACAATCTCTGGAATTGTGAGTTCCGATCCATTGTTCAGTCAATCCTAATACTCCATGTGGATACTCAACCACTTGGGCTGAACATGGAAGCCCTAAATTCTAAGCCCAGTCATAACAGTAACAAAGAGAATAAGGGTGTGTTTGGTAGCCCGGGTGAGCTATTTCACCTCATACAAGCTGAGTTGAGCTAAGCTGATGGCATACAATTGGATTTTGTTGCATTGTGTTTGGTAGCCCGGGCGAACTCAACCGAGCCGAGTTAGAATCTTGTTTGGTAGCCTGTGTGAGCTGAGCACATAAAAAAAAGCAACGAGGTCCCTAAGAAGACAATTTAAAAGCAATCAAAACCCTACACATAAATTTGAAAGCAATCAGGTCCCTACAACAAAGTTAAAAAGCAACCAAGTCCCTGAAATGAAAATTAAAAAGCCATCAAGTCCTTGAGATGTGCTCGTGCAGATCCGTCGATGTGCTCGCGCTGGTGGCGGCCGGCGGCCGGTCGCGCAGGGCTCGTCCCGCTCGTCGGGGCAGGGCTGGTGGCGGCACGAGGTGGCAGCCCCCGCCGTCGCTGGGCTGGTGGCGACACGAGGTTTGGTGGCGGCACGAGGTGGCAGCCTCCGCCGTCGGGGCAGGCCTGGAGGTGAAGGGCGGTCCGTCGCTGCGGCTGTGGCCGTGTCTGCGCTGGCCGTGGAGGCGGTGGCCGCGCCCTGGGCTGGCCATGAAGGTCGCGGCGCTGGCCATGGGTCATGGCGCCCCAGCATCGAGGTGGCGGCGGCGAATCCATGCGTCAAGGAGGCGGTGGAGTATCCAGGCGTTGAGGAGGCGGTGGCAGATCCCGGCGTCGATGAGGCGGCGGCAGAGTCCGGCGTCGAGCCGCAGGCCAGCGGCGGCAGTGTTGCAGGAGAGAGGCGAGTGAGAGGAGAGAGAGAGGCGGGTGAGAGAGACGGATTTGGGGGGAAATGAGGCCGCGGGTCTCAGACCCCTACGCGCGACGTGCGGGTGCGCGGACGCGGGGATCGTTTCTCGGGCGAGTCCAGCCCTGCCGAGTTGGGAAGCTCGAATCGAGCTTCTCTCTCGGGCAGGGCCGAGAGGCGTTTTTCGGGTGAATTGGGCACTGCCCGCTCCGCCGAGCCGGGCTAACAAACACCAAAATTTGCAAATATCTCGGTTGGGATGGGAATAGTTGAGCTGACCTGGGCTACCAAACACGCCCTAAGATACTCGTGCTCACCAACGTTGACTGCGGCGGCGCTGGCGGACGCTATACACGCCCGGGAGGAGCACTGGTCCCCTGCCCGCTTTGTCGCCCGAAAGCTTGGAGCGTCCAAGCCATGGCCGTCGGCCGAGCACATGTACAGCAGCACGGCAATCTACGCCTGTGCGAGATCCCTCACCTTCCGGCCGTCCTCTCAAGCAATCCTTGTCAGGGTAGAACTGCACACCGCAAGGTGCTCAGCCGGCGTAGGCCTCGGTGTACCCGGGCGTACACACAAAGAAGCAGCGCTAGCGGCAGCAAGGGGCCGCGATATACACACGGAGGATTAGCGCGAGCAGCAGCAAGACCCAGGGCGCGCGCATCAGGTTTGGAATCCCCGCCGGAGGAAGCCGAGTTAGTCCCCATCACCGTGCTCTCCCGGCCACCTAGTCCTTGTGGGAGAAGAAGAGGGATTCGACGGTGGGGCTAAGACAGGCTAGGAGCTCGCGGAGGCCGGCGGTTGCGTGCGGTGATGTGGCCCATCGATCGCGTCCCGTCGGCCATCGGCGGCGAGCGCTCCGTCGTCTGTTCGCGCCATAGGCGTAGTGGATGTGCTGGGCTGGCTGCTGCAGGTGGTGGCGGCGGTAAACCCTAAGATATGAGGAGACTGGAGTTTCGGGGCAAAGAGATCAGGAGGAGGCGTGCGGAGATGGAGCTGAAGACACCGGGGAGGGCGGGCGGTGGCAGGGCGCAGTAATTTGGATATGTGTTGAGCCCTCAACATTGAAATAATGCAATCCATCTGATCTCATTTAATCTCAACCATCAAACAACCTAAATCAGATATGGCTCTGATCCCTCCAATGTTGAGCACCCAAAATGTTGAGAGCTAATTGCACCCGGGATACAACAAGTTGTTCAGGATGTGCAGATTCATACAACAAGTTGTAAATCGTGATCCCGTGGTACAAAAAGTATGCAAGCCGGTGCAAATTCATACAGAATAGCTGTAGATGCGACATGTGGCTGCTTGGATTTTGTTTCCTCAACTCTTGCCCATAGTCCCATAACAAGCTGAACTGCTCTGCCTCATCACCATGGATAATTGTTAGTGCCTGTTTCCTTGCTCTTCCAAGCTTGAATCTACTAGGGGACATGTTGAATTTTCTCTGAACTTTTGCAGCAAATGTTTGCAACCCCATCTGTTGGTTATCCCTAAATTCTTCAATGAAACATTGAGTGAGAAAAGGTGCTGTGAGTACCTTGAGCTCCCAAACTCTTTCACATGTGTGATTACCACAATTTTTCCTCACTGTAATTGCCCCTTTTCTCCTACTGTCCTCTGACACCTTGATCATCCATGGACACTTTCCTTCAGTAGTCTTCCCAGGGCAATCAGCATCAAGTCTTTTTGATTTATTTCTTGATTTGTGAATCTTAACTCTTTCATTTATGCTATATGTAGTCAAGGCTTTCCTAAACTCTGGCATACTTGAAAAAACCATGCCAACTTTGAAGCTTGGGTTATCCATATCAACCTCTGCATTAAAAGCCCTGAACTTGTACTATAACTCTGCCTCTTGCTCTTTTGTCAAATGCAGATCTTCATGTTCTAGACCACCATCATCCTCTTGCTCAACTATTTCAACTTGCTCATTATTGTCATTCACATCTTTGTCAACCCAAGCATCAAATATGTCGTCATCTCCATCTTCACAGTCATAGTCAGAGTCGTAAAACTCTGAATCAGTTTCAGCACTATCTTCAAATTCCTCATTTTGCACTTCACTAGAATCATTTTGTACTTCACCTGACTGATTCCCATCTGAACCACCAGCAGTACTGTCCAATTCTGCATTTTGTACTTCACCTGACTGATTTCCACCTGAACCACCTGCACTACTTCCATCACCACCATCAGTATCTTGCACTTGATTCGGCCTCACAAGCACATCATTTCTCAGACTCTTCACAAAACCGGTATGGTCTACTAAAATGTTCAAATTCTTGTGCTCCTTAGCTGCTGCACACGTTGCTATGATATGAGCGTCACTCTCAATGCAGTATAAACCATCTGTAAGTTCTTTATCAGGAAGGCACCAGTAAACTGAGACTCCATCAACTTCATAGCCAAAAAACTGATAAACTCATGAATCAGAAGCAATGAGAATGTCTGAGTGTTACAGTTGTCAAAGAAATCAGTTGTACCACTGATATAATCAAGATTTCCTCGCAAACCACAAAAAAACCCATTATGCTCCAGTACCACAGTAAACAAATCAGGATCACCACCTGCAACGATTCAGTCAAAAGTACATTCAGTAATATAGCAGCAATCACACAATATACCAATGCATCAAAATACCCATAGCAGAACTGACCCAATATAGCAATGCAACAAAATTTAGTCACAAACAACAAGTAGACCAAAGTTCAGTTAAAAGTGCAAATTTTGAGTCGGCATCAGGACAAGCTCGAACTCACCTACAAACTGAATAACTAACCCAAATCATTGCTATAACATGAACAAATACCAACCATGTGCTCCTAAATTCCAGAACTGACCCAAAAAATCACATGGATGCAATCACAGACAATAAGCAGCCCAAAATTCAGTTAAAACTGAACACTTTAGTCCGAAACAGGACAAGGTCAAAATCACCTATAAAATGACGAACTAACCCAAATCGTTGCTGTAACATGAACTGAAACCTATCACGACCTCGTAAATTTCATAACTTCCTTACTAAATCAATCGCATCGTGCGATTCATCATAGTGTGCGGCTACAGGAAATAGGACATGCTTCAATTCTCCAAAATCGACACCTAATCGATGAGAAAATCATACGTACACAGTAACAGAACCTACACCTGCTCGATATCAACGCCCAGTTCAAGGATTATGCATCCCTCTACCCTATCGACATGGATTGCCGAATCCGCTCTTCACCACGGCTACTGAAACCTACCTCTTCCTGCTGAGCGGAGACGAAAACGATGAAAACAGTACCGTAATCGGGAGCCTCTTGGTCCCAGTTGCGGCGTTGCGGATGGTCGCCCATATTGCGGCGGCGAGATCCTCGCCGTCTCCATTCTCGTCGCGCCGATACGTACAGGCCACCAAATCAGGAACGTCGAGGAAGGAACTGCCCAGAATAAAGGGGTAATTTACGGTGGACCTAGGCAGAAATAGGATAGATTGCAGGTTCCTTTTTGTAATTTGCCGACGGCTGTCCGTTCCAATGAAGATCAGGTTTTTGTTAAGGGTTTAATTGCAAAAAAAAAATCCAACGTGGCACAACCCGGTGACATTTTGTATGAGTTTGCACCAGCTTGCATACTTTGTATACCACGGGGTCACGGTTTACAACTTACTAGCTAAATGCCCGCGCGTTGCAGCGGACTCTCTTCTTTCTTTCCTTTTTTCTTCCACTCTTTCTTCTCAATAGTATGTTATGTAATTGTGCATGAAGCAAAGAATATTAATCCATCATACATAAGTCTTAAAGAATAATGATATTCTCTCCTTCATTCTCGTACTTCCTCCGTTTCTATATATAAGTCGTATAACTTTTTTTTAAAAAAATCCTAAAATTCCGGACTTATGCTAAATTTTCCGCTGGAATTAAGGAGGACCTGACTCCCACATTTTTTAACCGCCCTATGCATTCCCTTAGATTTAGGAGTCTAGAATAAATACACGTAGGTGTTTTCTTCTTCTTTCTCTATCATAAATCCCTGATCCCTGATTTGCATTAATCTTTGATTTGCATTAATCTCTGATTGTTTTCCATGTATTACCAATTCTGGTGATCCTGTCATTATGTAAGGGGTATATTCGTCACTTACATATTGTATGTCGAGTGGATGGCTTCACCACCAACTCGAAACCAATAGTAAAGACTGGTGATCCTGTCATTATGTAAGGGGTATATTCGTCACTTACATGTTGTATGTCGAGTGGGTGGCTTCACCATCAACTCGAAACCAATAGTAAAGATTGTATGAATCTGCACATCCTAAACAACTTGTTGTATCACAGGTGCAATTAGCTCAAATGTTGAGCACTTAGCATATCCTATTAATTGGTAAGGGTTAAAAAAGATTAATTGGCAATTAATTATATAATGGCAGGCCCCTACGTTAGCTCCATTGTGAGCACCCAACATTTTGAGCACTTATTAGCAGATCCTATTAATTGGTAAGACTTGCCAAGAAAAGATAATTGATAATTAATAATATCCTGGTAAACGGATACGTTTCCTTTTATTACGCCAAAAATACTGTGTCTTGTTACCAGGTCGCTTCCATGAAGCTATGCATTGTTGCGGCAATCGCCGATGTGCTCCACCTCCACTGCCGTCGCCCTCCACTGCGCCTTTCTCAGCCGTTGCCGTCCGGATCGAATTCCTCAGCCGCCGTTGTTGCCGCCGTCCCCCTACGCAGCCCTAACGCTCTAGCGTCTTTCCTCTCTGTGGTCACTGTTGCCGTCATGTCGTCCATTTGACTATCTGTTCCTTGGTTTATATATTCTCTATCAGGTTAATCTTCTACGAGGCAGCTGCATCAAAATATTTACCATTTACAATTTAATTCTTTGGGTACTTGGATGCACAATTTTCTAGCAGTAACCGTGCTACTCCTGCCTAATATTTCTGTTTCAGTGAGCAGCCTGGTGCAACTGTCTTGGACGGTGATAGAAATTAGCTTGGGAAAGCTTAACTTGGATACCAGTTCTTGGGATGTAGAAAAGCATGATCTCTACACTATTTATTTTGGCTTCTTTCAAGTTTGTCAGAATTTATCTTGAGAAACTAAACTTGTACTCCCCTTTCATGGAATATATAGTATTGGCTATATGATTTAATGAGAATAATTAAACAATTTCTATCCCTCTGTCCCATATTAGTTGTCATTGATTTCATACAACTTTGTACTAAATCAGGGAGTAGTAATTTTTTGTATAGTGATAGATATAATTTTGAATTACATTGAATGATGAATTTGATGGAGAGAAAGAAAAGAAAAAAAAAGAATATATGATGTGTATTTTCTAAAAATAACATCAACATGGGTAATAGAGGGACGAGGAATGATATATATAACATGATTTGTGTTTTGAGTTATTTAATTGAGACGTGCGTTGCACATACATACTAACTAGTAGTTGGATGGCTAAGATTAATTGTATCAAAATAAGTTTGTGCCTTTATAAGTAGTAGAGATAGAGATAGAGATAAAGATAGTAGAGATAGAGATATACTTTTTACAGTTCCGACTAGGGCGATTTGTTAAGCAAATTTTTCTAAATCTGTCTATCACTTCCATAAATTAGTCCACTGATTTGTTCAATTTTGGGCGAGTCATATTTTTTTATTTTTCAGGCCACTACTTATTTTAGTTTTTTAAATATATTGTGATTATCTGTATTGCAGATTGGCTAGGACTACTAGAATGATTGAGGAACACATTTGAACTATGCATCTGCATATATTCATCTTCCTTTTTTCTCAGATTTTTTACGTTATCAAGGTAATCTGTGATGTTTAAAATCCTTTAAAGTTATGTTATGCCATACACAGCCTATTTTCGCTGAAAAGCATATTTTTTATGCGTACCATCACTGGTGGAAAAAGGGCCATTAATCCCGGTCTGTAACGGCCTTTAGTCCCGGTTTCCAAACCGGGACTAGCAAAGCGCGATTAAAGGCCCTCACCCTTTAGTCCCGGTTGCAAACGAACTGGGACTAATATCCGTCCACGTGGGCACGACTGAGAGCGCCGTCTCGGGGACCTTTAATCCCGGTTCGTAATGAGAACCGGGACTAAAGTGTTCTGTTTTTGTTTTTATTTTTATTGCTGTTTCAGATTATAGGTTTAGGGTTTATGCTTAATTAGGGTTCATTTTAATTTCAAACGAGTTTCTGTACCTATATTCTACGACTAGTACATACACATTACACGTTGGTGCATGCATATATAATATTATACGATGTCTTGCGACTATATATACTATAATTTCAAATAAGTGTATGTACAACTATTTTTCAAACAAGTTTCAAAACAAACTAAGTTACATGGAGATCACTAAATTACAGATAGCGTTCTTCGTCCTCCACATAGTGTTCTCCTTTCTCACAGAGGACCTCCCTCATGATGAATCCTGCCAGCTCCTCTTGAATTGCTTTTAGACGCTCAGTTGGTACGAGTTTCTCCCGCATCACATACAACTTTAAGAAGATCGATATGGATATATATAAGTTGGATGAAACTCAACACAATTGATTATAATAAAAGAAAACTGTGAATATTATTTACGTACATCAAAGTCCGTGGAACGTGCTCTCCGCTCACTGGTGTACCACCGGATGAACTCGCAGACGTAGAATCCACAGAGATTGGTCCCCGGTGGTTGCAGCAAACCCTTTATCTTTTTAAAAGTTAGCTGTTCTTTGAATTCACCTATTACCGACCTTCTGAAACGTGTCCAAACGCTACAGGGCAAAGAAAATGAGCAAATGAGTTATTAAATACTTGATATCAGGAAATTAATGAAAGGAGCTGATATAGTCGGGTAATGATTGAAATTACTTTTGTAGCATTTCTTTCATGTTGCTAAACAGGACGTCGGGCTTATCCAATGAGCCCAAGATATGAACAGTTGATGTGTCCAATTGAATCTTTAGCAGAATCCAGTGGTAACTGCAGACACGCATGCATAACTCATCAATTACACTTAACATCGAGTAAGCAAAAATGAATGTCTAGAAGATAGAAACACTCACTTGAAGTTGTAAGGAAATAGAAGTTCTCTTTTAAGACTTTGCTTGACAAAAAATCTGAAGAGGTCCTTCTCCACGTCTCTGGGGTGATCTTTTAACATCCTTTCATTAATGATATATGGGTCAATGAACCCAACGTCATGGATTCCCTTTTTTTTGCATTCAAACATCTTAAATCTGCATAATAGCATACAAAAATCATATAGTTAATTAAGATATATAGGCAATGAACGAGCTTAGCTAGATACTTGAATATAAATCACTTATAGACAATAGCAACTGATGGTAGACTTGTCGAGATCGCGCTGATTGAATATGTGAAACAATTCGTCCATTGGAATATGTAACATGTATCTTTTGAAGTAATGCTCCTCTCTAACGTCCAAGAGGATAAAACGTTTGAAGTCCTTTTTTTGTATATGCACCTTGTACCAGCCGAGCAGATTTCGCATATGTGTTGATAGACCGCGTTCCTCCTCAGGCTTGATCAGAGGCCCCCCCAGTACATATTGCTCTACTACCTCTCCGACTGGCGCTTCTTCAAGGCCTAACATAACTAGAAGAGGCACATTCAAGAGGTCTGCGTTCTCTTTTGCCTCCCTTATAGTTAAACCCAATAGTTGTGCAGCTGCTACTACTCTGGGGTCCAATAACAATCGGTCCTCTTCCAAATCGGCTCTGAAGGACGTATCGATATCGGGGGGCCGACTATGAGTGGGGCGACCGATTGATTCTTCTGTTCTCCAAGCTGGGGAATTTGTTTCCCGCTTCTTTTTGCCTTGGCCAAGTCACTTTGCCTTTCAATTTCGCGTTTATAGTCTGATGGCAGATTCATCTTATATTGGGGCTCTGCAGTAAGCATACCATAAGCCCAATCCTTTTGTTTCTCCGTGTATGTCGGCTTGGGCTCAGGCACTTTCGGTGCAAAAAATGCCTTCACTTCGGCGCGTACTATCGCCTCGTTTTCCTCGGGAGTCCGGTCATAAGCTCTCTTGGGAAGAGGCTTTAGCGATGGCTCTGGTATCTTCGTGGTCTTATGTACTACCTTATCAGTAGTACTAACTGTAGCGGACCTGCTCCGCTTTTTCCCCGTCTGAGTAGTATTGGGGGGCGGCTTCGCCTGACGCGCTGGAGGTGCACTGGGGGATGGCGTTGGCTGACACGCGAGAGGTGCACTGGGGGACGGCGTTGGCTGACGCGCGGGAGGTGCACTAGGGGGCGGCGTCGGCTGACGCGTCGCCCGAGGTGGACTCAGGGGTGGCATCGGCTGACGCGGCGCTGGAGGTGGACTCGGGGGTGGCGTCGGCTGACACGGCGCCCGAGGTGGACTCGGGGACGGCGTAGGTGGACGACGTTCACCGGGGGAGGGTGGACTTAGATTCCTCGGAGTCGGTGGCCTTGGCGCTGAGCCTGGAAACTTGATGTATTTCTTTTGCCATAAAACGATTTGGCGCTTGACATCTCCAAGTCTCCGATCCCCTTCAGGTGTAGCAAAATCAAGCTCTAGGTCCTCGAACGAGCTGACTATGTCAAGCACCGAGACACGAGTATAGCCAGCCGGTATCGGGTTCCCATGGTGGAGTGCTTCAGGTAGACAAGGTAAAGCGTCGCCGCTCGCCACCTTCAAGGTCATGTTCTTCATTGGCTGATGTAGCTCACAATTTGTCATCTCCCTAACATCATCCACGGGGTAGCGAGACCCCGGTGCTTCATGCTCATCAGCTGGGACCTCCGTGGAAGCCACGCTGCTTCTCCGCTGACTATTAAGATCCAATGCTGGATCTTCCTGCAGCCGAGATCCGCCTCCCTGGCTAAGTTGATGTATCATACTCTTCATGTTGGCTAATTCACGTTCTACCTTGCCGATCCGATCTGCTTCCCGATCCTTCTTTCTCTTACGGCTTTTGTAACCGTACGGATCTTCGTGTTGAGAAAACTCTTCCTTCCATGGAACACCGGCGCCTTTGCCTCTTATTCGTCCGGTGTGTTCTGGATTCCCGAGGTCATGTGTCAGCTCGTCGTTCTCTCGGTCGACATGGATCAATCCCGCTTGAGCATCCTCCATTGCCTTAACAAGTTTTACTGTGGGAGTAAAGGTCTATTTCCGATGAACACACTCCCCTGTTGCCGGGTCTAACGATCCTCCATGTCCGTACCACCAGTGCTTGGCCCTTTCGGGCCATCCCTCTGTATCTGGAGTGATTCCTCTATTCCTCAATTCATTCTCCATAGATTCCCACTTGGGCACTGCTCTCACGTAGCCGCTTGGCCCCAAAATATGGTGATGTTCCTTCTTATCAGCATTTATTTTTATTTTTTTCTGACATTTCCTTGGCTCTCTCAGATGTCTTGAATGCCACAAATTTAGGCCACTGTTGTCTCAACTTCTCGTATGCTCCTTCGAACACTGGAGTTTTCTTTTTCGCGATAAACTTCGCGTATAATATTTTCTTGAAGCCCCGGAATGCTTCAGCCATCTTCTTGAGAGCGTACTGTTTAACTCTCCTTCTTCTTTCACGTCCACCCGGAATTTCATTTCCATCATCATCCTTCTTGGAGTACTCCGGAGGTAGAATGAAATTTTCTATGAGCTTCCTCCAAAGGTCTTTCTTGGATCTTTTGTTCACAAAAGTAGCTCCAAGACGTGCCTTCTTTGGCTCGTGCCATTCTTGAACCGTGATCGGGATCATGTCCCTAACAATCACTCCGCATTGATTTATAAATTTTGTTGCGTGCTGTTTTGGCTCCAACGGTTTGCCATCTGGAGATACTACATCGATGGTCAGCTTCTGATTCGCACTCAACTTTTGGCTCGGACCTCGTTTAGAATACGATTTGCTCGATCCGGAGGGCTGAAAAAAGAAAAAGTCGTTAATACAAATATGCATATTCCCTTCGTATCACCAAAAGCTAAATCTATATACCTCGCCATCGGCGTTTGTTTGCAATTGTCGTTCGGCATCGGTGTTTGTTTGCCCTTCGTCGTCAAACGTTTCTATCTCCATTCCGTCATCGGAAGGGTTAAGAAACGACGAAACATCATCTTCAAGTTCAGCTTCTCCGGCACCTTCTCGGCCGACTCCTTCTCGGCCGGCTACTCCGGGGTCTTCTCGATCGGCACCTTCTTGATGCACATATACATTCTCACGTATCATGCCAAATAAGAATTCTTCAGGGTGGCGTGGGTCATTTTCATCGTCCATGTCTCTTCTAAAGACAGGTAAAACAACTTAGTGACACATATTTGATCAATAACCAAAAAAAAAGGGGGCGTTGGCCGAGCGCCGACGCGGTGGGGGGAGGTCCATGTCTCTTCTAAAGACAGGTAAAACAACTTAGTGACACATATTTGATCAATAACCAAAAAAAAGGGGGCGTTGGCCGAGCGCCGACGCGGTGAGGGGAAGATCCCCTCACCGCGTCGGCGCCCGGCCAACGCCCCCTTTTAGTACACATATTTTTCTAACTATTTTTCTAACTAATAAAATCTAACCTAAATAAAATCTAACATAAATAAAATCTAACAAAAATAAAATCTAACATAAATAAATTCTAACTATTTTCTGTATATCTATTTTTCTAAATAAAAATTCTATTACTAAATTCTATTAGCATTTCTATTACTAAAAATTCTATTACTAAATTCTATTAGCATTTCTATTACTAAATTCTAACTATTTTCTATATATCTATTTTTCTAACTAAAAATTCTATTAGCATTTCTATTACTAAAAATTCTATTACAAAATTCTATTAGCATTTCTATTACTAAATTCTATTACTAAATTCTATTAGCATTTCTATTACTAAATTATATTAGCATTTCTATTACTAAATTCTATTACTAAATTCTATTACTAATAAATTCTAAAAAAAATTACCTTAGCAGGGGGCGGCGGCCGGCGTTGCGCTGAAGCCAGGGGTGGGCGCGGCCGGCGTCTGCAGGGCAGGTGGTGGGCGCACGGCGCTGCTGCAGGGGGCTGCACGTGGGCGGCGCTGCTGTAGGGGTGGCGCTCGGCCGGCGTTCTGCAGGGGGCGGCACGGGCGGCGCCGCGGGCTCGGGCGGCGGCTCGGGGCACGGGCGCGCGCGGGCTCGGGCGGCGGCTCAGGGCGGCCGGCGTTGCTGCAGGGGGCGATGCGGTTGGTGGCGGCGCTCGTGCAGGGGACGTCCTGCGGCGGCGGTCGACGGATTCGGGCGACCGCAACGTTGTAGACCTCGATCTCCTCCGCGCCAAAAACTGCTAAGTGTTGGGGAAAGAAGATGGGCGGCGGGGCTTATATACCCACACCCTTTTAGTCCCGGTTGATGGCTTAAACCGGGACTAAAGGGGGGGGGGGTCTTTAGTCCTGGTTGAAGCCACCAACTGGGACTAAAGGGTCTTTAGTCCCGGTTGGTGGCTTCAACCGGAACTAAAGACATTTGGCCGGTTCGCGCCCATGCCCCAGACCTTTAGTCCCGGTTGGTGAAACCAACCGGGACTAAAGGCATAATAAATGCGTGCCAAGGCCTTATATTTTTTCAGATTTCATTTGAATATGAAATTTGAATTTCAATTTGAATAACTTCTATATATTTTAGAATCTGACAAAACTTTGAATATGAAAAGTGTTTGAAATTTAATAACTAATTCAAAACTATTTTCTATTTTCAAAATCCATTATTCTAACTATTCAAACAATTAACTATTTTTCCATTTTCAATTAAAACTATATTGATTAATATTCTTTTTGAATATTTTAGAATTTGATAAAACTTTGAATATGAAAAATGTTTGAAATTTAATAACTAATTCAAAACTATTTTCTATTTTCAAAATCAATTAATCTAACTATTTAAACAATTAACTATTTTGCCATTTTCAATTAAAACTATATTGATTAATATTCTTTTTGAATATTTTAGAATCTGACAAAACTTTGAATATGAAAAGTGTTTAAAATTGAATAACTAATTCAAAACTATTTTCTATTTTCAAAATCAATTATTCTAACTATTCAAACAATTAACTATTTTGCCATTTTCAATTTTTCTGAGGCGGAGCTTCCGAAGATAACGTAGGGCGTGAGCACCAACGACATCTTCGAGAAGCTCCGCCACGGTAGATTTCCCAACCCTTTACCCAACACTGTTAGAGGATATGGAGTCTCCCTGCCTTCGAGCTGTGCTTGCCATGGCGTATCGATGCTCCTTTTATAGGCACGGCACCGCTTCTACTTTTGTCTATTTCCTCCGACAGGGGTGTCGTGCGCTACATGCTTTATCTCATCGAGCAGTGCATCCACCCACGCATCCTTATCCTGCCAACAGCTTTAGGCTCGGTTGCACCCACCAGCCGGGACTAAAGGTTACCCACACGTCCTTATCCCACCGACAGTTTTGTTAGATGACACAAAAACCACCTTTAGTCCCGGTTGTACCCACCAGCCGGGACTAAAGGTTAGATGGTTTCCCGCGCCACTGCATTCCCGCCTATTTTCTTCCCGCGCTTTCCACCGCTTCCCGCCTCCGTCTTCCCACCATTTTTCACTATATATATATGTAGGCTTGGCCTCCATTTACATATCACATCTAGACTCATATCTGCAAACCTCATCACTCTCTTCCATGGCTTCCATCGTATCTCTAACCCCCCAGGAGGCGGAGGCGCTTTGCGCCTCAAACTACCCCTGCCCGCCGGGCTACCGCGTCCCCACCGGCTGGATGCTGAGCGTCGGAGGCGTACCGGTCCCTCCTATCCCTCTAGGTGTGGCGCGCCAGATGGCCATCATGAACCACTACTACTTCGAGCTCACACCAGAGCAGCAGAGGAATCCCCAGTGGCATCCCGACTACAGCCCGACTTGGGACGCCTTCTTCATCAATCGGCGTGAGAGTGCGCTTACCAGGCACGAGGAGGACGGCCCACCTCGTTCGAACTTCAACGAGGCCGGCCGTCGGCTGTGGTGGCGCGGCCGGACTCTCCAGAGCGTCATGGCCTACCGTGGCCCCTGCCTGCGCTACCCTCAGTCTCAGCCCATGCGTGCTCACCCACCGAGGTTCGACTACCGCGACCCCGATGCCAGCGACGACGACGTCGGCGACTACGACGACTACAGTGGCGACGTTTATAGGGCTAGGCACGACTATGACTAAATCACTCCAACATTCAAAAACTAGTTCGGCCGATTATGACTTAATCTGACCATGTACTTTAATTCCAGTTCAATCATTTCCCCGCCTCTCGTGAGTGTTATTGTGATACATGATTAGAACAATACATTACATAAAATGTTTAATACATGATTAGAACAATACATGATTAGAACAATACATGATTACACATGATTACACATCATTTCTTCGCTAGTGTCCCTTGCTTACGATTGTGGCGTAACCATGGAGAATCTTCATTATTTAACTTGAGGCTTGTATCAGTGTTCACTCTGAAGGGCGGAATTTGACCAAACTGATTATAATCTTGTGACATGTCTGTCTTGTCCTCCACTCCCACGATTGTTCTTTTCCCTGAAAGAACTATGTGGCGCTTTGGTTCATCACATGACGTATTCGCTTTGGTTCTTTTTCTTGGTTTGCTACTCATGTCCTTCACATAGAAAACCTGAGCCACATCTTTGGCTAGGACGAATGGTTCATCAAGGTACCCTAGATTGTTGAGATCCACCATTGTCATTCCGTACTGCTCGTCCAACTTTACCCCGCCTCCTGTCATCTTCACCCATTTGCACCGAAACAAAGGAACCTTAAAGTTAGGTCCATAATAAAGCTCCCATATCTCCTCTATGTAACCATAATATGTGTCCGTTCGCCCTTTGCCAGTTACTGCATCAAAGCGGACACCACTGTTTTGGTTGGTGCTTTTTTTTATCTTGGACGACCGTGTAAAATGTATTCGCATTTATCTCGTACCCTTGGAAAGTCAATATAGTCGAAGATGGTAATTTGGCCAGCAAGTACAGCTGCTCTTCAACAACAGTGTCATTCATGAGACGTCTTTGCAACCAAACGCCGAAAGTCGCCATGTGGAGCTGTAAAACAAAGGACTCAGGCTCCCCTGGGTTTGCTTGGCGTACAATATTCTTGTATTCCTCACTGTACGGAGCCACCAAGAGGGAATTTTGTAGAACTGTTTAGTGTGCTTGAGTCAACGAATGACCATCCCTACATATCATTGGTTTCTTTCCGATCGTGCCTTTTCCACTAAGTTTCCCCTCATGACGCGATTGAGGAAGACCAATCGGCTTAAGATCGGGAACAAAGTCAGCACAAAACTCAATGACCTCCTCTGTTCCATATCCCTTGACGATGCTTCCTTCTGGCCTAGCATGGTTACGAACATATTTCTTTAAGACTCCCGTAAACCTCTCAAAGGGGAACATATTGTGTAGAAATACAGGGCCGAGAATGGAAATCTCTTTGACTAGGTGAACGAGGAGGTGCGTCATAATATTGAAGAACAATGATGGGAACACCAGCTCGAAGCTGACAAGACATTGGGCCACATCATTTTGTAACCGTGGTAGATCTTCTGGATTGATTACCTTCTGAGATATTGCATTGAGGAATGCACATAGCTTCACAATTGCTAGTCGAACATTTTCCGGTAGAAGCCCCCTCAATGCAACTGGAAGCAATTGCGTCATAATCACGTGGCAGTCATGAGACTTTAGGTTCTGGAACTTTTTCTCTGCCATATTTATTATTCCCTTTATATTCGATGAGAATCCAGCCGGGACCTTGATACTGTTCAGGCATTCAAAAAAGGTGATCTTCTCTTCTTTAGTAAGAGCGTAGCTAGCGCGACCTTGAAATAGTTCCGGATGTCGGTCTTCTGGGTCTTTCACACGTTGCAGGTCCTGTCGAGCTTCCTTTGTATCTTTTGTCTTCCCATACACACCCAAGAAGCCTAGCAGGTTCACGCAAAGATTCTTCGTCACATGCATCACGTCGATTGCAGAGCGAACTTCTAGGAATTTCCAATTTTCAAGCTCCCAAAATATAGATTTCTTCTTCCACATGGGTGCGTGTCCGTCTGCGTCATGCGGAACAGATTGTCCGCCAGGACCCTTTCCAAAGATTACTTCTATATCTTTGACCATATCGAATACATCATCACCAGTATTTTCCTTAGGTGGCTCCCGGTGATCTGCCTTACCGTTGAAATGCTTGCTGACGAGGGTTAACTCGACAAATGTCCTAGATGAAGGACTTAGGATCGGGGAGATAGGGCGTCGGATGAACTTGAAGGTAAAGTTAGTCGAAATAGGTGTGTGTCGAAAGTAAACTTGGGTGTTCAACCTGGCTTGCTTTCAATCTGCCCTACACCGTCCCCTCCTGGCCCCTGTATATAGGTGGCCAGGTCTCGAGGATCGGGTAGGGTCCGATACAGATTACAAATATCGACATACGGTAAAGACTCGTATTCGACTATCATTACAATTGGGCCTAGCTATACGGGCCTTAGGGGTACTCAACTAACGGGCTCTATTAGATATACCCTTGTCAGTAGCCCCTGAGATTCTATCAGAATTGTAGATTCGGGTTGAATCTCTAATCTTCTAATCTTCGACTTGATCAATTCTTCGACTTCTTCTTATCTTTCAAATCTCCGACTTGGTCTTTCGACTTATATTCATGATAATTTGCTCGCAAGGGGTCTTGATGAACAAGCCTGACAACTCTGACGGATCAAGAGGTCAGTTAACTGCCGGAACAGATACTTGTCACCTACTTCAAATTCAATCCCCTTGGATTTGAATTCGGGATACCGGTCAAATCCACTCTTTTGCCGCATTTAGGACTTACAAAGAATGAATCCCAGTGATTCTCAGGGTACCCAGTGCGTCCACCAGGATTTTCTTCGCGTCGTAGACACGGATACATGCCAGCAGAGCGCATCCATGTGCGTATACCGGGCCACACAGGACGGATCCTGGGGTCTTACCTTCGTGATAAATCACGGCATTCGAGTTTCGTTGCGATAACGTAACTCGAGAATCTTATGTCGTAGCCAAGTTTTTGACTGATAAAATCAAAGAAATTCGTATTTTAAATTAATCTTCTTCGCTCCCGATGGGAGTAATCTCTCTGCACTTTTGTCGACTATATAGTCGAAGTTTGTATACTAACCCTTCTTCATCTCCATTATTAATTATCTCATCCTCTATCGGGTGCGCGCTCAGCGCTCCCGATGGGAGTAGCCCCCGAGGCTATGTTTGGATACTTGTAGTCAAGCATAGGCTCAAAGTTTATTTCTTCTTCCTTCTGTTAACATCTACTATTTGCAAGCCCCCGAGTCCAAGTCGAGGTTTTCATATCATGCAACCACAATCTTCTCTTCTTGTTCTTTGGTATTATCATCTGCTGTGTGCAGAATTTAACTCCTATTGTAAAATATGTTGACGGGCCTTGCTTTAGCATGGGGGCCCGATAATACGTGCTTATAAATAAAGCACCCTCTAGCAAGGGTAAAAACCCTAATCAAATTCCTCCTCTGCCGCATCATCTTCTCCCTCCATCTAGGGTTTTCCTTTTTCCTTTGTCCACATGGCTGATGCAGATAGCTCCCGTCTGAATCTTGGCTCTCCGGTGGCGCCCCGAGGCCGAGGTCGCCCTCGTGGAAGCAAAAACAAGAACAACACCACTCCGGCCGCAGCAGGATCATCATCGGCCGCTCCGGCTAAGCGTCGCCCCGGCCGCCCACCTGGTAGTAAGAACAAGCCCAAGGTGACTGGCGCTGCTCCAGGTCCAATCGCTCCTCCTCCTGCTACTTCCGCTGCTCCTGCTGCGCCTCCCTGAATCTTTTCTTTCCTCTGCATTGCCATGGCGCAGTGCCGCGAGATTCAGCGCCTGCCACTGAATTTCACCAAATTCATGGATGGGCGCGAACTGCGAGAGGCGGTTCTCCGCAAATAGTCTGGCAGTGGTATCCCATACGAGGTGGAGGTGTGGTATGATGGCAACGGCGAGCAGTACTTTAAGGGTGGATGGTCGCAGTTCACAGAAGACCACGACATCCACCAAGGCTTTTTCATGGCCTTCGACTTCCACATCGGCACGTCAAAGTTCGACGTGAAGATCTACGACGGCACCCTCTGCCAGAAGAAATATGAAGCTGAAGTCCACTTCCATTAGGATTTTGCTTTTTATGTAATGTCGTTTGATAATGTCCTTGCTGCCATGTTCTCTGTAATGAATATTCGTATTCTATGTCGATGTTTTTGCTAGTACCAGGAAAACAAGTTATTGTTCTGATGTACGCTTTCCATCAATCGGGTTCTTTGCGAACCAAGAATATCGGGTTCCTTTGTGAACCAAGTTATTTGAATATTTATCGGGTTGTCTGCACAACCTTTCAGTGAAAAAAGTCTTCCAAGTCGCAATAAAAATTCCTTCCGTACGACCCGAGGGTTGAAGCCCCCGAGGCGAAGAAGTAATAATTGTACAATTTTGTCGAGTTCAACCCAAAGAACCTGACCTGTGGCCTCATGTTCTGGGCTCAGAAGGTTAACTCGAATTTATTAATACCACTATACTTATTCTACGCGTAAAAATGTCATAGCTGCTCTGCATTCCTTGGGTTGCTCTCATTCTTCCCAGTCTTCTTGTCTTGTAGTCGATATGCTCCTCCTGGTATTACTTCGGTGACGATGTAAGGTCCCACCCAAGGGGACTCCAACTTGCTGTGGCTGTCTTGCCTAAGTCGCAAAACTAGGTCTCTGCTACTCGTGTGATGATGATGCCAGAAAAGAGCTGTGGCGTGTAGTTGACGTGAGAGCAGTAAGTCCTTGTGCGTGGTGATGACCAGCCCGTTGGGAACCTCAAGAGGAAGGTATGATGAGTGTAGCGGCAAGTTTTCCCTCAGTTAAGAAACCAAGGTTTATCGAACAGGAGAGGAGAGACGGTGATGACTGAAGGTGTTGTGGAACCTGCACACACACAAACAAATACTTTGTTCCCAACTTGCGATGAGGTTGTCAATCTCACCGGTTTGCTTGAAACAAAGGTTATCAGTGTATCGAGTGGAAAACAGTAAAGTATATGCGAGTAAAGTAAACAGTGCGGGAAAAGTAAACAGGTGATTGCAATATGATTAAAATAGGACCGGGGTCCACAGTTCACTAGCGGTGTCTCTCCATAGATAAATAACATGCTGGGTAAACAAATTACAGTTGGGCAATTGATAGAATAAAGATAACGTGATATGTCAAGAAGATCACTATGAGATTTACTCTGGGCATTACAACAAAATACATAGACCGCCATCCAACTGCATCTATGACTAATAATCCACTCCCGGGGATATCAATCCGAACACCCTAGAAGTATTAAGTTGCGAACAACAGATAATTGCATTAAGCAAAGTGTGTAATGTAAACAAAGCATATGCCCTTGAGCATATGAATGTTGTTTTCTCCCTAGTAGCAACAACACATCTACCACCTTAGAGGTTTCTGTCACTCCCCCAGGTGAAATAGAGACATGAACCCACTATCGAGCATAAATACCCCCTCTTGGAGTCACTAGCAACTACTCGGCCAAGATAGCTACTAACAACGGAGAGCATGCAAGATCATAAACAACATAGAGATAACAAAAGATATAATTCAGTACAGCAACTTAATCATAAACACCAATATCCATCGGATCCCAACAAACCAACATCATAGAATTACATAATGGTGATCTCAATCATGTAGGGCAGCTCATGAGATCTAAACATGAAGCACATGGTGGAGAAGACAACCATCTAGCTACTGCTATGGACCCATAGTCCAAGGTAGACTACTCACTCATCGCTCCGGAGGCAAGCATGGCGATGAAGAAGACCTCCGGTGGCGATTCCCCTCTCCGGCAGGGTGCCGGGAAGAGCTTCTGGACCCTCCCGATCTTCGGGTCGACGGCGGCGGCGTATCGCGATGTGTTCTGGAAATCTGATCGGGTACTTAGGTTTTTCTCGTCGGGGGGTCTTTATAGGCGAAGGGGCGATGTCAGAGGGGGTCCCAGGCGCCCTCACACGGGGTCGGCGCGGCCAGGGGCTGGGCCGCGCCACCCCTGTGTGTGGGGCCCTGGTGGCCCCACTCCTTCTCTCCTTCTCTCCTTCGGATCTCTGGAAGCTTCCGGGTAAAATATGACTTCAGGAACTTGTTTCGTCCAATTCCGAGAATATTTCCTGTGTATCACTTCTGAAACACAAAAACAGCAGAAAGCAGGAAACTGGCACTGTGGCACTTCGTTAATAGGTTAGTTCCGGAAAATGCATAAAAGTGCCACTAAGTGTAACGAAACAATAGGCAAATGGTGTAAAAACAAGCATGGAGCATCAAAAATTATAGATACGTTTGAGACGTATCAAGCATCCCCAAGCTTAACTCCTGCTCGTCCTCGAGTAGGTAAGTGATAACAAAAGAATAATTTTTGAGGTTACATGCACCTACACAATCTTGATCATATATGTAAGCATTGGTGAGCTGGGTTCAATAGAACTTAAAACATGGGCATGAAGATATAATCATGACAATAAGAACTTAGCAACCATGTTGTAAACATGTAAATGAACACAAACAAAAGATCATGATAATGAAACAATGAAAGTCAAACGTGTGTTCAAATCATAAGGAAAAACATACAAAAGGTTTTCAGCTTGTCCTTCAAAGAGAGCAAAACATAAATGCATAGGACACCTCAAAGTTTAAGAGGGCGACTAGATACAAATAATTTAAGAACAAGTGAAACCAACAATATGAGTCAATCAATGAACTTTGGGACAATGCATATCACACTAAGAATGACAACTATGCTCTCTTAATGGTGCATAAAGAAAGAAGGTGGTGACTCAACATAAAAGTAAAAGAAAGGCCCTTCGCAGAGGGAAGCAGTGATTAAGCATGTGCTAGAGCTTTTCATTTGTAAAACAGAGAGATAAAACTTGATTTTGAGAGGTGGTTGTCTTTGTCAACGACTGGCAATGGGGTTCTTACTATCTTCCATACAAAAATGAAGCAAGTTTTTGAGAGAGAGATTGGCACTTTTGTGCTCTTTTTATAAAACTTGGCACTCCTCCCCACCTTTTCCTTTCACATACCATGGCTAACCAATTCCATCGGGTGCCCACCAACATTCACATTCTTTGGAGGAGTGCCTTTTTTTCTTTCTTTTTTTCTCTTTTTTTTCCTTTTTGGAATAAGCAATATGGAAGATAGCAAATCCGACCACTACGTCCCCATGAGCTGAAAATAGTGTCACAAAACGAGAAGTGTTTTGAAGGTTTTTTGAAAGGTAGCACATGAGAATTTACTTTGGAATGGCTTACAAATACCATGCATAGGAGTTTATAGTGGACACAATGGAAAACTTTGGCTTTTAGGAGTTGGATGCATGAGTAGAGCTCATACTCAGTACAAGGCGAGGGCTAGCAAAAGACTGGGAGCGACCAACTAAGAGAGCAATAATGGCCATAATCATGCAAAGCGACAAAGCGACATTAAAAGAAGCATAAGATGGCATCAAAAGTCAAAAACTAAATGATCATGAAGGCTAATGGCGACTTTGTAAGAGTCTAACATGTGTGAGCATGCGCCAAGTCAACCCAAATAAAGCATCAAGGAGAAAACCAAAATAATGCTTCCATACAATAAAAACAACGCATGATTTTTTCAAAGGCTCATTAAGCAATCTCAGTTATTTGAGACAAGTCATGCTACAACAAAACTACTAAGCATACTATCAAAAAGACATCAAGCATGACATGAAAAAGCCTAAGCCACAGTCTACACAAGCTCCTTCTTGTACCACTATTTTGCACAAAGCTTTTTCTCTTTTCCAACACCATTTGAAATTTTTATAAACACCTCTTTTGATGAAAACCAATAAAGATCAGAGGCAAAAATACACCTTGATGAAAAGATATGACAAGATCTGAACGCAAATCAAGGCGAAAACGAAAACCAAAAGCAGTAGCGGAAAAAGTAGAACGCTCGATTTTTAATAAGAGTGAAAACTAGAGCGTTCTTTGCAAATGAAAACGAGTACGTCTCCTCCAAAGGAAATTTTGTTGGGGTCCAACTATTTATTGCAGCAAACAAACAAACTAAACCAACTAAGAAAACTAAAACAACTGACGCTCCAAGAAAAACACATAGTGCATGAAGCAATAAAAATATAGTATTTTGAAAGGTGACCTGATTTTTGCCGATGAAGAAGGGGTGCCTCGGGGGCATCCCCAAGCTTTGATGCTTGTACTTCTTGAATATTTCTTGGGGTGATGCATGGGCATCCCCAAGCTTGAGCTTTTGTCCATTCTTCAACTCATCTCATCATTCTCCAATCCCTACACTTGAAAACTTCCTTCATACAAAACTAAACACAATTCTATTAGCAACATTAGTGTAAGCATAAAATATATTTAACCTCTTTTAGCTTCAGGTTTCAACCCAAAACCACCACATATAAAGTATATACTACTGTAGCAACTTCCACAAGAGTTCCATGATAAAAAAGAACTCAAAAGAAAGCGATAAAGTGGCAAAAACAAATATTGGCAGAAATCTGTCAAAACTGAACAGCTGACAAAGGACGAATTTTTGAGGGATTTTCCGTTGCTCAAATCAAAAAGTGTTCAACTAAGAAAAGTTTGGATATAACCTGGGGCATATGCAGAAGAAATCGCAGGTCCAAAAGATAAACAAAGAATTTTCACGAATTTTTACGGTGCAGCACCGAAAACAGTTTCAGGACAGCAACATCCCCAAATCTTTACCTCACTCAAATTAGAGGCTTCTCTTGGCACAAAAACGAAATAAAAAAGATAAGGAGCGGTCATTACAGTAGTAATGACTTCCAAGACTCAAATAAAAGAAAAAGTACTGAAAGAAAACATTGGGTTATCTCCCAAGAGTGCTTTTCTTTAACGCCTTTGAGCTAGGCGCAGAAAATTGCGAATCAAGTAATATCAAGTGATGAAGCATCAAGCTCATAATTTGCTCTAAGAATAGAGTCAAAAAGTAATTTCTTTCTTTTCCTAGGGAAGTTTTCCATACCTTTCTTTAGTGGGAATTGATACTTGATAGTGCCTTCCCTCATATCAATGATAGCACCTACAGTTCGAAGAAAGGGTCTTCCCAAAATAATAGGACATGAAGCATGGCATTCAACGTCCATAACAAGAAAATCAACGGGAACAAGGTTATTGTTAACCACAATAAGAACATCATTAATCCTTCCCAAAGGTTTCTTCTTAGCAACATCAGCAATAGGAACATCAAAATAACATTTTTCAAGCGGTGGTAAATCAAGCATGTCATAAATCTTTCTAGGCATGATAAAAATACTAGCACCTAGATCACATAAAGCATGGCAATCATAACCATTAACATGCATATCAATGATGGGTTCCCAACCATCGTCTAACTTCTTGGGAACAGAGGCTTTTTGCTTCAACTTTTCATCCCTAATCTTTATGAGAGCATTGGTAATATGCTTAGTAAAAGCAATATTTAAAGAACTAGCATTGGGAGTCAAAGCAAGCTTTTGCAAGAACAAAATAACTTCAGATATATTGCAGCCATCAACATCAAAATCATTAAAAGACATAGAGCTATCATCTCCCACACTCCGAAAAATTTCAGCACTCTTTTGAGAAAAAGTTTTGGCAGTTTTAAGCTTTTTAACACAAGGAGTGGGAGTTTTCTCTACACCAATCAAAGTAAGAGGGTTGCTATCAGTAGGAGTAACATCATTAGAGGTAGTAATAGTACATACCTTCACCTCTCTAGCCATCTCATCTTCTCTTTCCCACCTGGCATGCAATTCCGCTAACAATCTAATATTTTCATCAATTCCAACTTGGATAGCATTAGCGGTAGCAAAAGGATCAGGCTTAGCGGACATTCTATTAACCAAAGAAGATTGCACATTAGATAATAATGAAATATCGGTTTCAGCTTTGGAAGCCTTAGCTTGTAATTCAGGAACAGCCTTATTTAAATTTTCTAATTGATGACTAATAGTCCTCAACAGAGCTGATTGCTCCTCCATAGTCTTGGTGAAAGCCCTGTTCTGCTCATATTGCATCTGCATAAAGTTCTTGGTAGCCTTTTCAAGTTCAAAAATTCTTTCTTCACTAGGCATTTTAGGTCTACCAAGATAGCTATTATCACCATTAGAAGGAAACGGTCTATAATTGTTACTAGCAAAATTGTTCCTATAAGCATTATTGTTAAAATTGTTGTTTCTAATGAAATTCACATCAACTTGCTCTTCTTGAGCAACCAGAGAGGCCAAAGGAACATTATTAGGATCAACATGAGTCCTATCATTAGCAAGCATAGCCATAATGGTATCAATCTTATCATTCAAGGAAGAGGTTTCCTCAATAGAATTTACCTTCTTACCTTGTGGAGCTCTCTCGGTGTGCCATTCGGAATAATTTACCATCATGTTGTCGAGCAGCTTTGATGCGGTGCCCAATGTAAGGGACATAAAAGTGCCTCCAGCAGCTGAATCAAGTAGGTTCCTTGAAGAAAAATTCAGTCCTGCATAAAAAGTTTGGATAATCATCCAAGTAGTCAGTCCATGAGTGGGGCAATTCTTTACCATAGATTTCATTCTTTCCCAAGCTTGATCAACATGTTCATTATCAAACTGAGTAAACTTCATAATATTGTTGCGCAAAGCTATAATCTTAGCAGGAGGATAGTATCTACCAATAAAAGCATCCTTACACTTAGCCCATGAATCAATACTATTCTTAGTCAAAGACAGCAACCAATCTTTAGCTTTTCCTCTCAAAGAAAAAGGAAACAACTTGAGCTTAATAATATCACTATCAACATCCTTATATTTCTGCATCTCACATAGCTCAACAAAGTTGTTGAGATGAGCTGCAGCATCTTCAGTACTAGCACCAGAAAATTGCTCTTTCATAACAAGGTTCAATAAAGCAGGCTTGATCTCATAAAAGGTGGTAGCAGGAACAGGTGGTGCAATAGGAGTGCAGATAAAATCACTATTGTTCGTGCTAGCAAAGTCACACAACTTGGTGTTTTCAGGAGTACCCATTTCAGCAAAACAAAAGTAAACAAGTAAAAACAGCTACCAAGGATTCTAATTTTTTTTGGGTTTTTGATAAAAAGCAATGCATGTAAAATAAATAAAGTAAAGCAAAACAAATAACAAAGTAAAGAATGTGTGTGCGAAGAACTCCCCTCACAGAAGTCTTCTCTTCCTCCCCGGCAACGGCGCCAGAAAAAGTGCTGCTACTCGTGTGATGATGATGCCAGAAAAGAGCTGTGGCGTGTAGTTGACGTGGGAGCAGTAAGTCCTTGTGCGTGGTGATGACCAGCCCGTTGGGAACCCCAAGAGGAAGGTATGATGAGTGTAGCGGCAAGTTTTCCCTCAGTTAAGAAACCAAGGTTTATCGAACAGGAGAGGAGAGACGGTGACGACTGAAGGTGTTGTGGAACCTGCACACACACAAACAAATACTTTGTTCCCAACTTGCGATGAGGTTGTCAATCTCACCGGTTTGCTTGAAACAAAGGTTATCAGTGTATCGAGTGGAAAACAGTAAAGTATATGCGAGTAAAGTAAACAGTGCGGGAAAAGTAAACAGGTGATTGCAATATGATTAAAATAGGACCGGGGTCCACAGTTCACTAGTGGTGTCTCTCCATAGATAAATAACATGCTGGGTAAACAAATTACAGTTGGGCAATTGATAGAATAAAGATAACGTGATATGTCAAGAAGATCACTATGAGATTTACTCTGGGCATTACAACAAAATACATAGACCGCCATCCAACTGCATATATGACTAATAATCCACTCCCGGGGATATCAATCCGAACACCCTAGAAGTATTAAGTTGCGAACAACAGATAATTGCATTAAGCAAAGTGTGTAATGTAAACAAAGCATATGCCCTTGAGCATATGAATGTTGTTTTCTCCCTAGTAGCAACAGCACATCTACCACCTTAGAGGTTTCTGTCACTCCCCCAGGTGAAATAGAGACATGAACCCACTATCGAGCATAAATACCCCCTCTTGGAGTCACTAGCAACTACTCGGCCAAGATAGCTACTAACAACGGAGAGCATGCAAGATCATAAACAACATAGAGATAACAAAAGATATAATTCAGTACAACAACTTAATCATAAACACCAATATTCATCGGATCCCAACAAACCAACATCATAGAATTACATAACGGTGATCTCAATCATGTAGGGTAGCTCATGAGATCTAAACATGAAGCACATGGTGGAGAAGACAACCATCTAGCTACTGCTATGGACCCATAGTCCAAGGTAGACTACTCACTCATCGCTCCGGAGGCAAGAATGGCGATGAAGAAGACCTCCGGTGGTGATTCCCCTCTCCGGCAGGGTGCCGGGAAGAGCTTCTGGACCCTCCCGATCTTCGGATCGACGGCGGCGGCGTATCGCGATGTGTTCTGGAAATTTGATCGGGTACTTAGGTTTTTCTCGTCGGGGGGTCTTTATAGGCGAAGGGGCGATGTCAGAGGGGGTCCCAGGCGCCCTCACACGGGGTCGGCGCGGCCAGGGGCTGGGCCGCGCCACCCCTGTGTGTGGGGCCCTGGTGGCCCCACTCCTTCTCTCCTTCGGATCTCTGGAAGCTTCCGGGTAAAATATGACTTCAGGAACTTGTTTCGTCCAATTCCGAGAATATTTCCTGTGTATCACTTCTGAAACACAAAAACAGCAGAAAGCAGGAAACTTGCACTGTGGCACTTCGTTAATAGGTTAGTTCCGGAAAATGCATAAAAGTGCCACTAAGTGTAACGAAACAATAGGCAAATGGTGTAAAAACAAGCATGGAGCATCAAAAATTATAGATACGTTTGAGACGTATCAGTCTCCCACCACGAAGGATCGTGGACGAACTCGACTACTATGGTAGTTTCGTAGACTCTGTTGATACTGCGTAGCCCTTTCTAATGCTTTATCTCTTGCTTCATCTAGTGCATCGACATCATCCTGCAATGCTTCTGTTGATGTTGTCTCGTCATATGCTGTCACTCTTGGAGCCTCGTGTGTAACCTCGACTGGAAGCACGGCTTCTGCGCCATGGACCAGGAAGAAAGGAGTTTCTTGAGTTGCTGCGTTAGGCGTAGTTCTTAGACTCCAAAGAACGGAGGGCAATTCTTCTACCCAAGCGCTCTTGGCTTTCTCGAGAGGTGCTAGGAGCCTCTTTTTTATCCCACTACATATCAGGCCATTGGCTTTTTCGACTTGCCTGTTTGTCTTCGGGTGCGCCACAGATGCGAATTTTAGCTTGATCGCTAATCCTTCACAGTAACTCTTGAATTCCTTTGAAGTGAAATTTGTCCCGTTGTCTGTGATGATGCTGTATGGTACACCAAAACGGAAAACTATTGACTTGATGAAGTTGATTGCTGCTGTAGAATCTTGAGTTGTCACCGGGGCCGCTTCCACCCATTTGGTGAATTTATCGACTGCCACTAGCATGTAGACATGCCCTCCTGGCCAGGATTTGTGCAATTTTCCCACCATATCGAGGCTCCATTGTGCAAAAGGCCAAGATAATGGTATTGTTTGTAACTCCGCTGCTGGTGCATGCAGTCTAGATGCAAACCTTTGACATGCTTCACACTTTCGAACTATATCTTTTGCGTCCTCGATGGCTGTTAGCCAATAGAATCCTGCTCGGAAAGCTTTTGCTGCTATTGCTCTGCTGCTAGCATGATGGCCGCATACTCCACCGTGTATGTCTTGTAGTATTGTTTGTCCTTCTTGGGGCGTTACACAACGCTGCAAAACGCCAGTAATACTTTTCTTGTATAATTTCCCCTGCAGCACGACAAACGCTTTCGATCTTCGAGTTATCCTCTTGGCCTCCACTGCATCTTCTGGTAATTTTTTATTTATCATGTATGCAAGATATGGCTGCATCCATATTTCTTCTATCATCATGACCTCCTCTGGTTCTGATGTAGCCCCCGAGCCTGCTGTAGTAGTCGAACTTTTTCCACTTTTTATTGATCTTTCCACTATTTCCTCCCAAAATACTCCGGATGTCACAGGTAAACACTGTGACCCGATATTTGCTAAATTGTCGGCCTCTTCATTGCTGTTCCTGCTTACGTGCGAGACTTTGCATCCATCGAACGTTTCTTCTAGATAATGGTACAAATTTTTGTAGGCCATCATGTTGTCATTGATTGTGTCACATCTATTCATAACTTGCTGGACAATAAGGTTGGAATCTCCAAATATTTTTAGGCGAGTTGCTCCACATGCTTTAGCCATCTTCATTCCGTGCAACAAAGCCTCGTACTCTGCTTCATTGTTAGAAGCCTGTGGAAAGCTCATCCTTAAGACGTACTTCAATTTGTCGCCATGAGGTGATATCAACACTACTCCTGCGCCTGCGCCTTGGACTCTTTTAGAACCGTCGAAGTACATTGTCCAAACACTGGATAAATCTGGTGGTCCTGTGCTCTGCAGCTCCAGCCACTCTGCCGTAAAATCTGGCAAAACTTGCGACTTGATCGCCTTCCTTTTTTCATACGTGATGTCCATGGGAGATAACTTGATTCCCCACAAAGAGACACGTCCTGTTGCTGAAGGATTATTCAATATGTTCGACAATGGCGCCTCGTTGACCACTATAATTGGGTGCACCGCAAAGTACTGTCGTAGTTTTCGTGCGGTTGTGAAGACACTGTATGCCAACTTCTGATAATGCGGGTACCTTTGTTTTGTTGGAGACAACACTTCACTGATGAAATATACTGGCCTCTGGATGCCATGGGCTTTTCCTTCTTCGCTTCTTTCGACTACTAATACTATACTCACCACCTGATGGGTTGCGGCGATGTACAATAGCAGTGGCTCTTTTTCTTTTGGTGCGACCAGCACTGGTGGCGTGGAAAGCACTTTTTTCAACTGTGCAAACACTGCGTCTGCTTCTTCTGTCCACTCGAATTTATCGTCTGACTTCTTCATAAGTGCATAAAAAGGAAGCGCCTTCTCCCCTAGTCGAGCAACGAAGCGACTTAGTGCCGCGACACGTTCTGCAAGTTTCTGTACGTCGTGTAGTTTCGTGGGTTTCCCCATTGTCAAAATTGCTTGAATCTTCTCCGGGTTCGCCTCTATTCCTCATGCTGATACCAGGAACCCTAAAAGTTGTCCTGCTGATATGCCGAAAGAGCATTTTGTCGGGTTAAGCTTAAGCTTGTACCTGCTCAGGTTGTCGAAGGTTTCTGCCAAGTCGGCGATTAGAGATTTCTCCTCTCTTGTGGTGATGACTACATCATCAATGTAGACTTGTATGTTGCACCCTATTTGGCTTCCGAGGCAACTTTGCATCATCCGTTGATAAGTTGCTCCTGCATTTTTTAGGCCGAACGGCATCACTTGGTAGCAAAACACCCCATATGGTGTGATGAAGGCCGTTTTTTCTTCGTCTTCTTTCTTCAATTTGATCTGATTGTAACCAGAGTATGCGTCCAAAAATGAAAGCCTCGCGCATTCCGCTGTTGAATCGATTATCTGATCGATGCGGGGTAGAGGGAAGGGATCCTTTGGACAATGCTTATTGAGAGATGTGTAGTCGACACATACTCTTTGTACGTCTGTGTTCTTCTTGGGCACTATGACTGGGTTCGACACCCAACTCGAAGTTTTGATTTCTCTGATAAATCTGGCATTTTCTAGCCTGTGCAACTCTGATGCTATTGCCTTCCTTTTAGGTTCATCGAATCGTTGCAATGGCTGCTTGACTGGCTTTGCCTTGGGATCTACGTTTAATGCGTGCTTGACAAGTTCTCTGGGAACCCCTGGCATGTCCGATGGACACCAGGCGAAGATTTCCCAGCGCTCATGGAGGAACTCGACGAGTGCGCTTTCCTATGCGGGATCCAAGTTCACCGAATTGATGTCGTCTTGTTTGCATCTGTAGGATGGACCTGGATTTTCTTCGAGTCCTGAGACGTGTCGAAAGCCTGATCTGGCAGGGATCGTCCAACGTCGGGTAGTACATTGTGATCCGTTTCTCCTTTTAACCTCTCGTACTCCGCTGTCATGCCGAAGGTTTGCGCCATCCTGTTGAATTCCCTGTCGCATGTATTGGCTACTTCAAAACTCCCTTGTACTGTGATTGTTCCATTGGGTCCTGGAATTTTTAACGTAAGATACGCATAGTGTGGTACTGCCATGAATTTTGCAAATGCTGGGCGCCCCAGGATTGCATGATATTGTGACGGCCAGTCCATTACTTCAAATTCCAGCTTCTCTTTTCGGTAGTTTCCGCTACTGCCAAAGCAGACATCGAGTTCTATTCTTCCCAAAGGGTAGTTTGCGGCTCCTGGTACTATTCCGTGGAAAGAGCAATCTGTTGGCTTCCGACTCGTCAGCGAGATGCACATTGCCTTTAGGGTTCTGGCATATATTAAGTTTATGCCACTCCCTGCATCCATGAACACTCTTCCGATGTCGTACCCTCCTATTTGTGCCTTTAAAACCATGGGCGAGTGACCTGGCCTAGGAACTTTCCTCGGGTGGTCTGCTTTGCTGAACTTGACTGGTTGTTCTGACCACCGTAGGTACTCTATGGTAGCTGGTGGTGATGATATTGCTAGGTTGACTTGCCTGGATATGCTCTTTCGCTCTTTCTTTGACTTGGGTACCGGTTGAATCATGGCTGATATGTACACTTTTGACTCTAAGTGCCTTGCTAGATTTTTCATTTGATATTCTTGACTTCTGTGTGTTTCTCCTTGCCTCCCTTCTTGTTTTGAGCCCATGGTGCTTTGCAACCTTAGGAATGTCCTGCAATCCTTCATCTGGTGATTTGAGATTCTTTTCCCGTCAAGATACGCGTAGTGGATTCGACAAGGTCCGTATAGCATATCCTCGGCCGAAGGACCAGAGTATCTCGATTTTTCTACTCCTTTTGCCTGAAACCTCCTGCTTTCATATCCTTCCTCTTCTTCTAGTATGTAACCCGCGGCTACCTGACTTCGCCTTCCTTGGTTATCCCTGCTGCGGTGTCGTCTCCTCTGTCTACTTATTCTGTCGACTTCTGGTGAACGTCCACTTTTTTTGTTATACGCGTCCTCTCCATCAGCGAATTTGTTGGCTTGTTCCATGAGCTCGGCTACTGTCGTAGGTCTTGTTCTTCCTATTTCTTCCACGAGATCTGAGCGACGAAGTCCGACCGAAAAGGCGTCTATTGCTCATTCGTCGGAGACGTCCTCTGCTGAGTTTTTGATTATACTCCAGCGTTGTATATAAGAACATAGCATTTCGCCTTTCCTCTGCACACATGTTTTAACTTCCTCCAATGATGCTGGGCGCTTGTAGGTGGAACGAAAATTTCTTGTGAATTGACTTTCGAGTTCCCCCCAACTTCCGATGGATTCGTTGGGTAGGGTATTCAACCAGGACCGTGCTGCGCCGGTGAGGTGCAGCTGCAAACTTTGCATTGCAGTCGCCTTTGTTCCCCCCAATATCTGCACTGCTTGCAGATAATCTGATAACCATAGGGTAGGTCCTTGCGACCCATCATACTTAGGTTGGTCGTGTGGTAATTTGAATCCTTTGGGTACCCTTGTTTTGCGAACCCTGCGGGTAAAGCATAACGCACCCATATCTTTATCGTCGTCCTCGTAATTCTCTTCCCTCCAAGCCTGACGCGATTTATTTACTCGAGCGCTATTATACTTCTTGCGTCCTCCTTCCTTTTCTGTCGCTTTTTCTCTTCTGATGACTCGCTATACTCGTTATCTTTGCAATTGTATCTAAACTTCTCCTTTCGATTTCCCTTGCAGCTTGTCGACTTTGTCTCTGGACCTTGTTCCCTGATCTTTCCTTCTACTATTCTGAGGCTTCGTATCGTGGCTCGGTGCATATCTTCTTGTGGGTCTCCAGGTTCTGGTCTTGTAGCTAGTAAATACGCTTGTGCTGCTACTAGTGCTGCTTCTGGCATTTTTTGTATGAAGTCATCTTCCTCCTCTTCTAGCTGTGGGGTAGGGCTCCTTGAGTGCCCCTCTTCTCTGCCGCATGCTGTCGCCCCCCTGTTGTGTTTTGGGTCTCCACGCCTTTCTCTGCTGTATTCTGAATCTTCACTGTAGTCTTCCCAGTATTCCTCCCTTGATATACTGTTATTGTCTTGAAAAACCATATCTCTTTCCTCCCTTAGTTTCTTCCTGTGCTGGTATAATGCATACTGATATCCCATTAGTACTTCTCTTCTCGATCCTTCGGGTACTTCTGTACCATGGTTGATAGCTGACTTGATCATCCTCCATTCACCAGACGAGACATGGACTTTCTCCTTTTCCTTTTTGTTGTGATCTTTTACTTTGTCGACTTGCCTGTCGACATTCTTATTTCCTTCGCTATTGTTTTCTTCTTCTGCTTCAGTGATAATGACGCATAACTAATGTACCTTGGAGACGCCTCTGCTTCCCACGGCGAAGTCCTTTGCGTTGTTGTGCGTCTGACACGCTCTTTCTTCTGAGTCGAAATTTTTCTGAATTTTATCGCCTTCTGCGATTGGTGTTTTGTCGAAACTGACCGGCGAGTTTACCTCGCTGGAAGAGCCTTCTGATGATTCCAATGTTTCCTCTGTTTCGGGCTTGTTTGCCGACGGATCTGGTTTCGTTGAATCCGAGAGGCGGGATGAACCCGATGGCCCAACGATGATGCTCAAACTTCCAATGGTTAACTCCATCTCTTGACTTCCGTCGAGTTCTGAACTGCTGTTGGCTAAAAGCGAAAAAGCCGTCGAATTCATGATTCCAACGCCCAGCTCCCCACGGTCGGCGCCAATTGACAAGGGTTAACTCGACAAATGTCCTAGATGAAGGACTTAGGATCGGGGAGATAGGGCGTCGGATGAACTCGAAGGTAAAGTTAGTCGAAATAGGTGTGTGTCGAAAGTAAACTTGGGTGTTCAACCTGGCTTGCTTTCAATCTGCCCTACACCGTCCCCTCCTGGCCCCTGTATATAGGTGGCCAGGTCTCAAGGATCGGGTAGGGTCCGATACAGATTACAAATATCGACATACGGTAAAGACTCGTATTCGACTATCATTACAATTGGGCCTAGCTATACGGGCCTTAGGGGTACTCAACTAACGGGCTCTATTAGCTATACCCTTGTCACTTGCCTTTTTTTCTTACGGCATGAATTTTGCTAAGAAATCGACGGTGCGATATGTACACATTCTTCTTACAATTAGCTAAATATATACTTTCAGTCTCTTGTAAACAGTGTGTGCATGCCTTGTATCCCTTGTTTGTCTGTCCTGAAATGTTACTAAGAGCAGGCCAATCATTGATGGTAACGAACATCAACGCTCGTAAGTCAAATTCCTCTTGTTTGTGCTCATTCCACACACGTACGCCTGGTTTGGCCCACAGCTGTAAAAGTTCATCAACTAATGGCCTTAGGTACACATCAATATCGTTGCCGGGTTGCTTCAGACCTTGGATGAGCACTGGCATCATAATGAACTTCCGCTTCATGCACAACCAAGGAGGAAGGTTATAGATGCATAGAGTCACGGGCCAGGTGCTATGACTGGAGCTCTGCTCCCCAAAAGGATTGAAGCCATCTGTACTTAGACCAAACCGTATGTTCCTTGCGTCACCTGCAAAATCTTTAAACTTATTGTCGATCTTTCTCCATTGAGACCCATCAGCGGGGTGTCTCAACATCCCGTCTGACAAACGGTCCTCTTTGTGCCATCGCAATAACTTGGCATGCTCTTTGCACCGAAACAAACGTTTCAACCGTGGTACTATAGGAGCATACCACATCACCTTGGCAGGAACCCTCTTTCTGGGGGGCTCGCCCTCAATATCACCAGAGTCATCTCCTCTGATCTTATACCGCAATGCAGTGCATATCGGGCATTCAGTCAAATTCTCATAGTCACCACGATAGAGGATGCAGTCATTAGGACATGCATGTATCTTCTGAACCTCTAAACCTAGAGGGCAGACAATCTTCTTGGCTTCGTACGTACTGGTGGGCAATTCGTTATCCTTTGGAAGCATATTTCTCATCATTTTTAGCAACTTTTCAAATCCGGAGTCAGATAGACCTTCCTCTGCCTTCCATTTCAGCAATTCAAGTGTGCTGCCCAGCTTTTTCAGACCATTTTGGCAGTTTGGGTATAAGGACTTTTTGTGATCCTCTAACATGCGATCCAACTTCTCCCTCTCCTTATTAGTTTCGCATTCTCTCCGTGCATCAGCAATGGTCCGACCGAGATCATCAGGGACCTCATCACGTGTCTCTCCTTCAGCTCCCCCTTCAGCTCCCCCTTCAGCTTCTCCCATGAAAGTATCACCATATCCAGGGAACCCAGGATAGTTGTCATCATCCTCTTCTTCATTGTTTTCCATTGTAACACCTCTTTCTCCGTGCTTGGTCCAACAATTGTAGCTGGGCATGAAGCCGTGCTGAAGCAGGTGCACGTGAAGGGTTCTTGATGAAGAGTTATTCTTCAGATTCTTAGACACACTACATGGACAGACAACAAAACCATTCTGCTTGTTCGCATCAGCCACACGGAGGAAATCCTGCAAGCCCTTAATGAACTCGCTTGAGACTCGGCTACCGTACATCCATTGCCGGTTCATATGCATTATTATATAAGTATATAAGAAACCAAATTAATACAAGGAATAAACTCACATTGCATATAAATCATATATACTCCCACATTACTCTCTAACATTACAAAAATTATTGCAAATAAATCCTACTCAAAAATTATTATTGTAAATCACATAAGCTCACAATTACTCCCACATTACTTTCTAACATTAATTACTCCACAAATCCCTCTATTTTTTTGAGCATAAAAAGATCTATATATGTGCATGACAAATTTCTACTTCATACTCATTTTGGTCAACATACAAGTACACCACCTCTACACATGTGCAAACTAAGGAATTAATTTAAGCTCAAATGCTATATAAATCAAATAAACTCCCATAATTACTCCCAAATTATAGCCATAAATCTCACCACATCTAGAGCATTATATGAGCTAAATTAGCAATTAAAGATGAGAGAGTAAACTTGCTAACCTTTTGAACCAATTAGATAGATGAAATAACTCAAAATCTTGAATAATTTTGATAAAAAAATCGGGCATGACCTCTCCACTCAATCCAAGCTTCCGACCACCATTAGTGTACTGGCAGGCTCGGGGGAAGAGAAGCTCGATTTTGTAGGCGACGGCCTTTAGTCCCGATCCGTGTTAAAGGCCGGGATTAAAAGTCGCCCTTTAGTCCCGGTCGTTAACACGGGCCGGGACTAAAGGCCGCCGCCCGTGGGGTTCCCGCCCGCCAACCCTTTAGTCCCGGTCCGTGTTAACGACCGGGACTAAAGGTCCATTACGAACCGGGACTAGGTGCTGGACGTGCCCCAGCTGCACGAACCGGGACTAATGCCCCCTTTAGTCCCGGCCCATATAGTTTGGGGACTAAAGGTGGCGGATAGAAGCCTCTTTTTCCACTAGTGCATATAAGAATCTTCTTCTGTTGTACAACAGACTTTCTAATGCCAGCGGAAAAAATAGAAGTACTAGATGATTGTATAACCAAATATGTCTAGATCAGAAAATCGACACGTCAACAACCATTGTTTTTCATACTTCCACTTACAATACTTGTCGATGTTGTCCCCATGCTTCTTATTCTAATGTATATAGATAATGTATATTCTATGTATTTCTGCAACAACGCGCGCGGGAAATCAGCTAGTTTATATAAGCAATGACTCTATGGGTTTAGTAGTATATATGGTCGAATGTGTCCGTTTTTTTTCTTTATCATCATGATGCACCGACTGGAACTATGAACTGAAATTCAATAGCGTGCCCACTATACGCTTGCATGTTGCGTGAAGGGTGCTCTTAGGGATATTAATGTGATGAGATTATCAACATTTTGAAATTAAGACATAAGAGCATCTTCACCGGCGCTCCCAAAACACGGCCGGCATGGAAATTAGGCTCAGGACCAAAAATCGGCCCGTACCGGTGCCCCCAAAATCGCGCCGGCGCGTGGGCGAGCCCAATAAATGAGCTGGCGCTCCCGTGCCGGCCCCTGTGCGGTAGGATCCTACCAGGAGCGCCGGCAGCTCGCGGCAGCGCCAATCCGATAACCAAGGCCCCCTTGCCAGCGACACCACCGCTTTCCCGCTAGTTTTTCCCATATTCTTCCAATTTCCCCACCAACCCCTCCATTTCCCGCCGCTCCCCGCCTGTTCACGCCCAGAGCACCCCCCGCGCCGCCGCCTTGTCTCCCCTCTCCCTGCCCGCCTCTGCCTCGCCGCCTCTCGCCCTCCACGCCACCACCCCCGTCCACAACCATGCCACCAAAGAAGGCGGCGGCGGGGATGAAGAAGCCACGCACGGTGGCACCGAAGGTGAAGCCGGCGAACATGTCCGACGCGGATTGGGTGAAAGAGCTGGCCCGACGCGTCGTCGTCATCGTGGATCGACAGCGACGCCGCGCGATCTAGCGCCAGGAGGACGCGGAGGCCGCCAAGGCCACGTCTTTCGCAAGTTATGCCGCGAGCTAGGGAACGAGCGGCGGTGATTCATCACCGGCGGCGGCCCGGAGCGGCACCGACGGCGGCATGTTGTGTCCCCGAAGGCTACCCCTGTCCCGCATGTCCCCGGAGTTCGGGGAGAGCCAGACATACCCGTGCATCGTCGATGGCGCCTTCCTCCGCGGGATGCCCTACCGGGACCAAGAAGGCCAAGGCGGATAGGAATGCCAGCTCATCCGGCGGTGGCTTCGAGGCCGGCGTCGGCATGTTTTTGGATTCCATGAACGCCAACTCCAAGGAGCTCTATGATAGTTCCGATGCAAGATGGAAGGAGATCAAAGAAACTCAAAAGGAGAAGTTGGCGCTTGAGAGGGAGAGGGTCCTAGCCGCTAAGATAGAAGCCGAAGCTACTTTGATCAAGGCCAAAAATGATGCAAAGAGCTTTGAGTTGACCAAGATGGTGGAGGAAACCAAGATCTTGTCGATGCCATTGGAGGGCATGGATCCATTGACCAAGACATGGTACATGATGATCCATGATCGCATCGTGAAGGAGATGATGAGTGCCCATGAGCCGGCGGTGGAGGAGACGCCGGTTGTGCAGCCGGAGGTGGAGGAGCAGCCGGTGGTGCCGCCGGGGGTGGAGGTGGTGGAGGTGGAGGAGGTCGACAAGGTGTCGTCATCTCTTTGAGCACTTTATGTGCCTCCGATGCATCTTTTTGGTAGCCGTGTCCTCACGGTGATTTGGTTACCCGGAGTGGGACCAATGCATAAACTTTTATTTGGCATGTAATATATTGAATCTCGTTTTTGAAACTTCAAATACAATTCATGTAAAATTATGCATTTTCTATGTGTTGAGCATTTTTTTGGGGCCGATATTTTGGGGCCGCCGGTGTGGGAGCCCGGCCTCAAAATTTTGGGAGGGCCTGCCGGCGCCCCCAAAACGGCCCATCCGGCGCCCTGCCGAACACCATTTTGGGGGCGCCGGTGGAGATGCTCTAACGATCATAAGAATGTACTCCCTACGTTTCAAAATATAAGATGTTTTAGACTTTTTCTGATACATATGTATCTAGATGCCTTTTAGTGTGTAGATTTACTTATTTTGCTTTCAACCTATACACTAAAATATGTCTATATACATAATGTGAGAGAAAGGCTAAAACATCTTTATATTTTGGAATGGAGGAGTATATCAATAGCTCAACAAACATAAACTTCTATCCTTTATAAATATTTTGATATATGTGCCTTATTTTTTCCACCATGGGTTTTAAATTATGATCAAGTGAACCCATGAACTAAGGTTTAATTTCCAACAAATGAAATATCGTTTACTTCATGTTTTGTTGCCATTTAAAATTTCTCTTTTAATTAGAATGAAAATACAAATACACATTTCATACTGTTTTCATTAGTCTAATTATATGTCTTTAACTCTCTCTGTGCATGACAACTACTACCGTGGAATTGGGGACAACAAGGTATATTTCTATATTGTTTCAGGATAGCTAACTAAGAGGTAAAAGGAACTCTTAGCTTCCTGCTCATTACAACACTCTCTACACTTGAACTTCAGTATCAGTTCCAGAGTATGTACATGTTGCTAATTTATTATTGAACCCAACTTGGAAGCCAGAGTTTCTATAATTATACTTATCTAATAATACACTGGAACCACTACCAAGATTTTGTTGTTGCATTCTTTAGAGATATCTACCATGATAATTACACATATTAAAACATATATATGAGCAGACATTTACATAGACAAAAATAAATATTTACACAATATATAATTTATTCAACTATGAAAAATAGTGCAAGGAAAGCGTTCAATACAACACATAATTTTAACTCTGCACAAACCATGTTTGCAATGATATGTGTTGTAAAATAAATGTCATTATTATTAATGTTACAAAACATTCTTGTGTTGTTAACTATGACAACTAAGTAATAGAAAATTTTACTCGTTAAGATAGTATATACATATGATACAAACAAGTTTAAAACAAGTATAGGAGTTTATTATAAAAATATGAAATATTATTTTACCAAGGGTTCCAAACTTGTTTATGCAACAAGGGGGTGTCCCGCAAAGTGACCCAAGCTCTTCAATTCTCTTCAATTTTGTGGTGGATGTGATGTATGCCATTTTGTCCAAGGCTAACCTTAATGAGCATATCGTTGGTGTGGCACCCCACTTGATCCTAGGAGTTACACACTTCTACTATGCGGAAAACATTATGATTTTGATCCAGACTACAGACTTAGGACTGACAAATATCAAGTTATTCCTGGTTTGCTTCGAGATGATGTCTGGCTGAACATTGAATATCACAAAAGCGAGATAATTGTCATGTGAGCTTCATTGTTCGAGCAAGCTAGAGTGCCTAATATGCTGAACGATCAACATGGAGCTTTCCCATTTACCTATCTTTGGTTTTACCATGAGTGATCAGAAGCTGACACTTGCTAACATGGAACCGTTAATGGCGACGGTGAGTCGGAGGATAGAGGCGTGGTAAGGTTGACTCGTGTTAGCGATAGCTAGGTTAACTCTCGCTAATGCTTGTCTCTCTAGATTGCCAACTTTAACCATGGGTTGTTTCTCATGGTTGATGGCACTCACGCTGGGTTTGATAAATGGTAGTAGATTTTGTTGCGAAACATGTATGGAGAAGCAAATGCATGTACCACATGGTGAGTTTGCAAGAGATATGAAAGCCAGAGACCAGGGTGGTTTAGGGGTACTTATACTAAGCTAATGAACATAGCTCAGATGGTGAAATAGATTTGCAGAAGTGAACCTAGCTCACATAGTTAGGGAAGTGAATGTACAACCCAAACATCCAAGTTCAAGTCCCCATTGGACACAGATTTGAGTTCTTATTATTAAAAAAAGTAGGAGTTTCCCTACTGTATTCCTTTCAAAAAAACTAAAATGGATTTGCCGTGTGCTGGTCGAGAAAGATGATAACTTATGTGGCTCAAGTTAATTTTTCCGAAATGGGGGTAAAACCCCAGCTTCTGCATCAATGTGGCTCAAGTTAGTTAAAGGAAAATACCCAGTGGATATCTTTAGCTCTAATCCCATGCGAGGCTTACCCTTCTGGTACAGTACACATAAGATAAAGGAGCTCTTTAGCTAAGAGTTAAGTTCACCCTTGGCAATGGCTCCCGAATTAGGTTCTAGATAGATTTGTGGTTAGGATAAGAACCCCTCAATGTGAAGTTTTTTCGTCTCCTTGCAATCTTCATGGCTCCTAACATGTTGATTTCCTAGGCTCACAGTGGTGATGGCTGGCGCATTTCCTTTCACGTAAACGTTGGGCAAGAAGACCTAGCGCCAATAGCTCCCCCTGAGCCTTATTTTTTTTCATCTTAGTTACTCTCAATAATAAAGGTTAGATAAGGGAAAATGGGTATCCCCCAATAACCAATTCATCTTACGCATAGCGCCTCCCTCTCCCTAGGGATTCTCCTCTAGCTCTGCCACTGCCTAGCACAATGGCATAGTTTGGTGGCTGACATCAAAGACACTGATCTTTTGACTCATCAAGATAGGTTATCCTAGAACATTGACGCTTCTAGTCAGTTTTCACTAAATCTGTGAACCGGGCTTTGTGTCAAGGGCCAACTATAGGGACCACGAAGCATCCGACAGATGACATTCCCTCTAAGATCAAAATTTTCACTTGGCGGGTGGCTAAGGGCCGCCTTCTTCCCAATGACTAGATCCACAAAATAGGAGATTCCTCTGTCTTGTTATGTGCTCTGTGCAGCCAACCAAAAAATATTGACCACATTTTATTTTGTTGTGTGTTAACCTAGTTCTTGTGGAGAGGTCATCTTAGGTGTGACCTAAAACCCAACCAACATACAAGAGTGGATCTCCATTCTTTATGGGTTTAATTGGAATGAAACACATTATTTGTATCCTCTTTTTACACAATGCTGGTATTATGAACTATCCGTAACAAGTTCACTATAAAGAAAAAATCATTACATCAAACTGCACATTTGGTGCCCCAGCAAAAATCCAAGGCCGTGTTATTGCTGAACGAGATCGTGATTCCTAAACGTCGCTTCTCCAACACCATCTCGACGCCGCATGATTCTACTATCTTTTAGTCCCAGGACTATGTGCCTTACCCTTATGTATATATCCTGGTCAAAACTTTGTTCTTGGTTTGCGAGTGCGGTATGTGTTTTTTTTTGTAAGCTAGTGTTTTTAGCATAACTTTATTGTATACTCACTGAGATTTATTAATTTAAAGTCGGGCACGTCGTCGTGCCTTCTATCTAAACAATGCCTTGCATGTGAGATAATCGATCGTTCTAGTTTATTATTTCTCCAAATCCAACTTACACCAATCCATCGAGTTAGCTTATGCAACAACCCTTCTCTCCTCTTGCAGTTGATTTTGATGAAAATTGAAGCAACACCAAGAACAGTACGATTGAACTTTTATTTTGACAACTCACGGTAGGATCGAGCTTGTTAAATGCTTTTTCTTTAGAACGCTTATAGCAAATCAAATATTCAAATCAAAGCCGATATAGCCGTGACTAGCTAGTGTTTGATGAAAACGTTATACTCGACGGTGGCGTCGCCGGTCTTCAAGTCGAAGGTGTGCGTCCTGGCCTGCGCGTACCCTCGTGCCCACCTGAAGACCCCCGTGCCTCCGACGACGGCCATCTCCCGGACGGCGCTGAAGACGGCGTTCCGGCCCATGATGGCGACGGTGCTTCCGTTGTACCTGCCGGCGGTGAAGACGAAGTTCATGTTCATGAGCAGGGACACGTCGTCCTTGCCGGCACTGATGTATGTGCCCTGCGCGCGGCCGAGGAGCCTGGAGGTGTTGAGCGCCGGCCCCTCGGTGAGCGGGTCGTCGATGACCACCACGCCGCCGAAGCCCGTCTTGGAGGTGTTGGTCGCCGCCGCGTGCGCCACCTGCACCGCCGTCGGGCTCGGCCCGCTCACCACGTCGTGCCAGTAGAGCTTGATGTGCGTGGTTTTCTCGCCCGCCGCTGACGGTGCGGCCTGCGTGGCTGGGGAGGCGGCGGCGAGGACGAGCAGGGCGAGGAGCGCGGCGGTGGTGGCGGCCATGGCTGGCTAGCTATAGCTGGTGTTGCTCGCTGCTGCGGTGTGTTTGCGTCCGGTGATGTGGGCGCGCTCGCGTATTTATGCGTGTGGGCGGGAGAGCGCATTACGGGGCGTGTTGACAGTTGAAGCAGAGAGAAGAATTTGCATGGCGTGTGTGGGTGGTTGCTTCAGCTGAGATGTTTGGTCGGATGCCATCGTGCTGGAGTGGAGAGGCTAAGAAGTAAAAAGATGCCACCATCGCCATGGGAAGTGCAGAAATGTATACTCAGGTTCCTCGCTTGTCCCTACATGTTTCTTTTTGCATCTAGAAGCTCTATTGGAGCTTATTAGGGTACATGATGAGTAGCATTCCGTCCACAATCGAAATCTAGGGCGTGTCCAAACAGTCAAGATTTCCATGGACGGATGTTGAGGAGATCTGCATTGGTGGGCCTGTGCGGATCAGTACTCGAGTCGCTGGTGAGGGGGTTGGTGAACAGGCGTTCAGACAGCGACTTCGTTGATTACGCCTCCAGTCTACGGTCGAGTCCACGTACGGCAACATCCCATCATTCGGTCGGCATACCGTTGGATATACGTCACGCGTACATATGCACCGCGGGCACGTTTGGCAACTGTGAGTGGTACTAGTAATACTCCCTCCGACCACTAATATTTATCTCTATATAAATATATCTAGATACTAAAACATATCTAGACACGTATATATATATAGAGATAAGTATTAGTGGTCGGAGTAAGTACTTGCTTTTCCAGCTGCGTATTGTACGGTCAATGAGTAATCAACTCCAACGGGGTTTGCCTGGAGCTATACGCCTGATGCAGCTCTATGCTATGTTATTTTTAAGGGATTTCTATTTTCGTGCCCCTGGTTCGTTAGTTGTACTCAGTTTTCCCCAGCCGCTTAACTTTTTCTCAGTTTTCCCCTCGTGGTTCCGGGAGAAGGAGAGTGAGGTGCCGCCTCCCCTGCATCTAGAGCTATTGTGGAGGGGGAGGATGGGGAAGAGGGAGGTGCGGTCGCGATACATGGGATGGGGCAGCGCCGCCGACTGCGCGTGATGTAATGGATGGGGATAGCGCCTCCAGTGGTGGACTCTGCACGCGGTTGACTGCCGGATGGCGGCGCGCAGGTGGCCGCGCACACGGATGATGGGGAATCGGGCATCTCTGGAGAATAGAAAAAAAAGGGAATTTTGCATCCAAACGAACAAAAAGCTCAGGAAAAAAGCAGAGAACAAAAGATATGGCAAAGAAGGTTGTAGGATGAGGCTCCCATCGCCTCCATGGGTAGATCCGGAGCTAGGAGCCCTCCACAGCAAGAATCTGCCTCTCCGCGGCCAGATCATACGGCAAGTGGTGTGGAGCGGCCCTCCTGGCCGGCGGTGCGAGGTGGGGTAGATCTGCAGACGGACAGGCAGGGGACCGGATGGAGGGGTTGGAGCCGCGCGTGGTGCAGGATCCAATCTGGAGCAATGCGGATGCGGAGAGGAGAGTAACACAGAGGTGCGATTTCGGGTCGATGACATTGAAGCGGCGAGTGTGCCCTTGTGCCACGGCGGTGCCGCAGGGATTTGAACGAGGGGAACCGCGATGGGGAGATAAAAAAATCAGTTATGATGGGCTTTTCAAAAAATTATAATGGGCTTTTTTACAAAACGTACGGACGGAAGAACCAAACCATGGAACCCTTGCGTACTTTATTATTAGGTAAAGATATAGAGATAAGTATTAGTGGTCGAAGTAAGTACTTGCTTTTCTAGCTGCGTATTGTACGGTCAATGAGTAATCAACTCCAACGGGGTTTGCCTGGAGCTATACGCCTGATGCAGCTCTATGCTATGTTATTTTTAAGGGATTTCTATTTTCGTGCCCCTGGTTCGTTAGTTGTACTCAGTTTTCCCCAGCCACTTAACTTTTTCTCAGTTTTTCCCTCGCTCTAGTTTGAAACCCCTCGCAGACGCTCGGACGGGAGGGTTGCCGTCTGGTCAGAGGCCTTAGACCGTTACCGGTGACAGCTAGGGAGCCGCGGTGGTTGTGAATGGACCGTTGCTTTTGAATGGTGTTGACCGTTGACCCAATGAGACACGTCGGACTGGCGGTTACTCACCCAAATCTTTCCCCTCCGCCCGAGACTGGAAGAGCTCACACACCGCCCCTCCGCCGCCACGCCATCCTGCCCCCCCTACCTTATGGCGTCGTCCGCCCCCGAGCCGCCCCCGCCCCCACCACCACCCCCGGGAGGCGGAGAGGGCTCCGCCTCCACTAGATCTACCCCTATCGCGGTAGAGTTTGTACATCCGTCTGGTGTGCCGATTATGCCCCTCAACGGTGGAGAAGATTGAGAATCGGAGGGATCTAACGCATGGATTCCATCTGGGTAAGCATCGTCTGCCTATGTGAATTAACAGTAGGCAGTTTTTGAGCGCGAATCGTTGTTGCTCAACTAACTGCGTTGCTTTTCGAATAGGATTGATCCAGCGCTAGCTTTTCGGCTGGTGGTTAGGCTGGATACTAGCTTTTTGCGTGATTCTGAACGCAATGTGAGCGGATTTTACATCCCAGCGGTGGTTGCAACTGCCATCTCGTTGAGGGATTTTAAAGATAACATCTGCGCTCAGTGCCCCTGGGGCGCTGGCGATTCAGTTGATTTCCAATATTTCAACAACACGGAGGGAAGATATGTTCCACTAATTTCCGACGACGATCTGAGAATTCCTTTTGCTTTAAATGATTCTTGCCGTGTCGGTAAAATTCGTATCCATGTGGACAGGGTCCAGGCATCATCTGGTGTTGGGGCATCATCAGGTGGTCGGGCATCATGTCTCTCTAGTGTTGATGCCTCTGCTAATCATGTGCGCCACCCCGCTCCTTGTAGGTCCACAGCAGCACCATCTGTCCCTAGTGCTAGTGGTAGCCAGATCGTTCCTGCGGTCGATGTGGAGGACGATGCAGAAATTGAGGATCCGTCTCCTCAAGATGATGAGGATGAGTTGATGTTTCCTGAATTGGTAGATCGATGCAGTAAGCAGGCAATAGAGGATCAATACATGGAAGATATTGCACAAGGTGCCAGATTTGATAACACTGATGATGAAGAGAAGGACGAGAACAATGACAGCCTCATTTTAGCCGATTACGAAGGTGATGACTTGGCAACAATTGAGTGGAACAGGAAGGATCCTCAGCTTGTAGAAGGCACCGTATTTCAAACGATGATGGACTATCGTAATGCAATTACTACATATTGCATTCTCACCAAGAATGATTATGAGGTTATTAAAAGTGAGCCAGGTAGGTTCACAGTTAAGTGCCCATACAAGAGGTGTAAGTGGAGGCTGCATGCATCCACAATGCTCAGAAGCACTGTGGTTCAGGTACTACGCCAACCAGTTGTGTATTTTAGATCACGGTGTAAAATTTGTTAACTGTTACTGACATCCCTTATAATTATGTTTCAGATAAAGAAGAACTCGATCGACCATACTTTTCCACCACGAGCGGGAGCGCCAGAGGAGAAATCAAAGCTAGCAAAGACTAGGTGGTTGGCAGATGCAATCATAGATTGGCTGAGAGAAACTCCATCACTTGGTCCAACAGCACTCATAAAATTGATATCTGATAAGTTTAATATAAAAATACCTTACATGAGGATATTCTATGCAAAGGAAATGGCTCTTGACAGGATCAATGATCCATGGAATGAAAGCTTTCAGTTGTTTTACACTTTCAAAGCTGAAGTGGAGATGGCTAGTCTAGGCAGTGTTGTAGTGATAGACAAGCATACAGTTCCCTACAAATTGAAAAGCGGGAAGATAATGCAGAAGGAATGTTTTAGAAGGGCTTTTATTTGTTTCAAAGCTTGCTGTAAAGGCTTTCTGGATGGTTGCAGGCCTTATTTGGCCGTAGATGCAACAGCTCTTCATGGCAGGTTTAAAGGACAGCTAGTTGCTGCTACTGCAGTTGATGGACACAATTGGATGTTCCCTGTTGCTTATGGAGTTTTGGAGGTTGAGTCAGAGGAAAGTTGGACTTGGTTTCTGCAGAATTTGCGCGACCTTATAGGTCATCCACCAGGACTTGCTATCCACACAGACGCTTGCAAAGGTTTAGAGAGTGCAGTAGAAGCAGTATTCCCTGGAGTGGAGCATAGGGAATGTATGCGACACTTGGTACAGAATTTTACAAAGAAATTCAAGGGTAAAGTTTATACTGATAACATATGGCCAGCTGCATACACATACAGCATTAGGAAGCATCTGTTTCATTTGGAAGTGTTGTATAAACAAAAACCTGGGGTGAAGGAGTACTTGGATGAACATCATGGTAGGGTGTGGTCAAGAAGCCAATTCAATGAAATTTACAAGGTAGACTATGTAACAAGTAACCTTGCGGAGAGTTTCAATGCAAAGGTCAAGTCATTGAAAGGGCTTATGATGTGGCAAATATTTGATAAGATTAGGCAGATGATCATGATAAAGATCGATCTGCGTCAAAGAATTGCAGCCACAAAATATGTTGGCCATCTCATGCTCCCATCTTTGATTAAGTCTTTGCATGCCAGGGCAAAACAATTGAAGATGAAATGCATCAGAAAAGGAATGGAGGCTGAGGTAACCTACACTGACAGTAAAAACAGGTAGTGGAGGTATCCAGTGAGTTTGTTTGATAGGACATGCCATTGTAGGCGATGGCAGATCCGTGGGATACCCTGCATACACGCATTGTTTTTCATGAGTGTTATAGTGGGTGCAGAAGGTGAAGTTGATCAGTATGTGTCAGAGTATTTCTCTGTTGCCAAATTTAGGGCTGCATATGCTATGAATGTTCCTACCTTGTTGGAAAAAGACCAATGGATGAAAGTCGATCCAGGCTTCAAACTGTACTCTCCAGTTTTAACTAGACCGGCAGGTAGGCCGAGGAAGAATAGGATCAGAGCTAGTGCAGAGGGTGGTGCACCGATTTGATGACGTAAGTGCAAATGTTGTGGAACCCCTAGACACATTGCTAGGCTTTGTAAAAATCCAGTTGACCCAGCTTTTGGAATGGAAGATCAGGCGGGAGCAGCAAATGTAGAGGAGAATGAAGCAGCAATTCAACATGAGGAGATTGAAGCAATGAATCGAGAGCTGCTTGAACCGATGGATCGAGAGCTGCTTGAACCGATGGATCGAGAGCAGATTGAACAGATGAATCGAGAGCTGCTTGAACCGATGGATCGAGAGCAGAGGGAACAGATGGATCTAGAGGCCGTTGAAGCAATGCATAGACAGCTGAGTGAAGGAATTGATCGAGAGCTGGGTAAACCGATGGATCAAGAGCAGATTGTAGAAGCAAGAGAAGAAAATGCATTAGAAGAAAGAGCACAAGCTTCGTATGATATGGTTGTCTCGGTCTTGGCACAACCCGAAGAGAAGAAGAAGAAGAACAAGAAAGAGGGCAAAAGGAAGGTAGACACCGGTAATATCCCTGGTAGGGTTACCCGGAGTAAGGTGGTGGACCCAGCGAGTCACACCAGGAGCAAGAGAAAGATTTTATTTTGAATAATTAATTTGAATGTATGTGTTATTGCAAGTTTTCTATGGTCATGCACCTCGAATAAGTTCATCGCTTAAGCCACATTTATCATTTTCTAAGTGACTAAACTCAAAATATATAGTTTTGGGTTTAGTTTAATTCAAAATAATTCAAAACATGGTGGAACCTTCCCATGGAGTCTTGTTATGTTACCTACAACCTAGAGAAATAATAATGGAAAAGGAAATTTATCATTTTCTAAGTGACTAAACTCAAAAAATATAGTTTTGGGTTTAGTTTAATTCAAAATAATTCAAAATAATTTAAAACATGGTGGAACCTTCCCATGGAGTCTTGTTATGTTACCTACAACCTAGAGAAATAATAATGGAAAAGGAAATATAGAGATATGAAGTTTTTCCCAAAACCACTTCCTAGTCCATGAGCTACTAGCTATGAAGATGCAGGGCTTTCTACTCAATACACCTCCCAAATACCCACTATGCTTACAAACTTTGTCCAAATGAGTCCAAATTCGTCACACTTGTGTATCTTTGAATTGCAAACAATATCACATCGGCCAAAATGTACTATATTGTTCAAATAACACAATCTAACAATTTTTATGCCAAAAGCTTCAATTTCCCTTACTCCCTTTATTATTTGGGTGCCCCTGTTTTACTTAGTTTTACTCAGTTTTCCCCCTCTGGGTCCACTTGTTTTACTCAGTCCTACTCAGTTTTGCCCTTCCGATAAATATTTCCTCACTTTCCCCCCTCTTAGTTCTACTCAGTTTTCCTCACTTGTACTCACTGGCTGATCTCTGATTGGTCGAGATGTATGTCACACGGATCTTGGTTGGTTGATAGCTCAACGTACGCTTGCACCGTTGGATCATTTATGATCGGACGGCCTGTATATCTCTCTCTACCTCGATGGACGCATACGGAGAGAAGAGTAGAGCACATACCTACCAACCCTGGCAGTCGCATCTTCCTCTCTCCTATTTCCTCTCTTACTCTGGCGGTCGCGGCGGCGCGGAACTGTAGCGTGCGTGCGGTGGCGCGGATCTAACCGTGCGTGCGGTGACGCGGATCTAACCGTGCGTGCGGCGGCGCGGATCTAACCGTGCGTGCAGCGGCGCGGATCTAACCGTGCGTGCGGCGGCGCGGATCTAACCGTGCGGCGGCGTGGATCTAAGAGTGCCGGTGAGGATCTAAGAGTGCCGGTGAGGATCTAACCCTCAGAAATAGTTGAAATGTCTCTCTCTGTCTCACTTTCGTTTCTCTTCTCAGATCTGTTGATGATGAAGAACACCAAGACGGCGGCCATGCCGACAGTGGTCAACGATGCCAAGATCATTGAAGCCATCGCCTACAACATCGCTGCGATGGCACATATCCAGCCTTCAATGTCGGAGCCTGCCGATGTCTCACTTCCGTTGCCCTCCTCAGATCCGTTGCTGATGAAGGACACCAAGACGACGGCCATGCCGACAGTGGTCATCGATGCCAAGATGATTGAAGCCATCGCCTACAACATCGCTGCGACGGCGCAGATCCAGCCTTCAATGTCAGAGCCTGCCGTTGTCTCACTTCCGTTGCCCTCCTCAGATCTGTTGCTGATGAAGGACACCAAGACGGCGGCCGTGTCGACACTGGTCATCGATGCCAAGACGATTGAAGCCATCGCCTACAACATCGCTGCGACGACGCAGATCCAGCCTTCAATGTCGGAGCCTGCCGATGTCTCACTTCCGTTGCCCTTCTCAGATCTGTTGCTGATGAACGACACCAAGACGACGGCCGTGTCGACACTGGTCATCGATGCCAAGAAGATTGAAGCCATCGCCTACAACATCGCTGCAACGGTGCAGATCTAGCCCTCCTCAGATCCGTCGCTGATGAAGTACACCAAGACGGTGGTGGTGCCAAGAGTGGTTGCGAAGCCGCAGATCCAGCCCTCCTCCATGTCCAAGTTTGCGGATCGCGCAGATGACCACCCCTCAGCCGCCCGTCGTCCCGGCCCTTCTAGCCCATCGGTGCGCGGCCGTGTTCGACGCCGCAAATTGGGATAAATTATGATAAATTTGTATTTTTCAATTTCAAATTGGGATAAAATTGTTCGAACTACTACCTCCGTCTCAAAAAAAGCTTCTCCACTTTCTCGATTTGTCCCTGTACATCCGTATGTATGATTTGAATTCTATCGCAACTTGATTGGGAAGATTGATATGTATTTGATCCGAGAGGCTGGTACATGCTTTCACTTTTGGGATCCCTTCACTTTTATAAGATGTTCATGCATGCTAAAATTATCGCGCGCATTAATTAGCACAACTAGGAAATTGTACGCCAAAATACAGTGGTTAGAGCCACACCAAAATACAGTGGTTAGAGCCATCTACTGAATAACAATTCTATACTATCTAAATCATCTACCACAACCACATAACTGCTAGGACAGGGATGACACCTAATAAAACTGCCCAGATGAATCTACTTTTCTCCTCTCCCATCACTTGAAGTTCATGTTCAAGATTTTCTACCACTTGATCAGATACGGCAAGATCTGTCTCAAGTATCAACTTCTCCTTGCGAATAAGCTCTGAATTCTTCTTTTCTTCCTCCACAGTACGCTTCAGCTCGAATATCATCAGGTTTTTACGGGCCAATTCATCACCTAAATTGGCCACCTTCTCCTCCAAATCCATCCTCTAGCTACACCACTGGGTTGATTCATCTTGGTATGCAATGTACCATGGATCATCGGCTTGCCTGGCAAACTGTAACAATAATGGAAAAAAAACAACTGAAATCACTCCAACAGGCCATGGCGGCACTTCAAATTCAACGGTAGTACAGAGAGTAGAAGCTAGATACCTGCACTTCCGATGACGTAGGAGAAGTAGAACATGGCCACGACATGATCGAATCCCCACCCTCGCCGGTGTACCCGCTACGACCAGACATTGAGGACTATTTCGCACCTGCAAACTCCAATAAATTACGGGAACCGAATCGATTAGGGGGCGGGGGAGGCAGAAGCGGTGGTCTTACCAAGCTATACTACCAATTGGTGCACGGAACAAATCCCGGTCGTCATGGGCGGCGGATCTGCTTGCGGCGGACTTTCCTGCGGTGGGTACAATGCGTGCGGACGAAACAAGTGCTAGAGCCGTGGTTGACGTGCAGCGCCACAGTCCGTCCGACGCCGCCGGGGGACAGAGCCGGCGGCGCGATGAGGCGCCGACAATGGATGCTCCGTCCGAGGGTGGGGAACGAGCTGCCAGCGGTTCTCCGATGACTAATGAGATACACAACACTAGGTTCCAGCCATGTTTAGCATAAGATTCACTTATGATTAAGCTGCGAAAATAGTCATCTGCTAGGTCTAGCTTAAGAAAAATTAATTAGCGAACTTGTTGCTTCTTTCTAACTAAAAGCAGGGATATATGCCTTTTCACTAAGGGCGACCCCAGCGGTCATTGGCTGAGACGGCCCCAAAGAGCGGCTCTATATGATTTTCTCTAAATAAATAGACGACCCCAGCAGTCATTGGCTCCGGAGGCCCCACAGAGCGGCAATATATGATTTTCTCTAAATAAATAGACAACCCCACTGGTCATTGGCTGCAGAAGCCCCACAGAGCGGCAATATATGTCTTTTCCTGAAAAATACACGACCCCACTGGTCATTGGCTGCAGCAGCCCTATAGAGCGGCCCCATTTGTCATTGGCAGCACCGCGTATACAATTAGGAAATAAAACGGCCCACACGTCAGCGATAGATGGATGGCTGCTCTGACGTGTCTCTTGACCCTATCCGTCAGCACCATTCAAAAGCATCGGTCAATTCACAACCACCGCGGCTCCCTAGCCGTCACCGGTAACGGTCAAGGCCTCTGACCAGACGACAACCCTCCCATCCGAGCGTCTGCGAGGGGTTTCAAACTAGAGGGAGGGGAAAACTGAGGAAAAGTTAAGCGGCTGGGGAAAACTGAGTACAACTAACGAACAAGGGGCACGAAAATAGAAATCCCTATTTTTAATGCTATTTTGGTAAAATGAGTAATCAACTCATTGTGTTATATACAACTTGAATGCATTGAGGGAATAAAATTATCCTTTGACCATGTAAATAGCAAGGGAATACACTTTGTTGAATAAATATTTTTAGCCAAGTGAGAGATGTACTCCCTCCGACCCATATTACTCTTCGCTAATACAGATGTATCTACCACTAAAATGTGTCTAGATACATCTATATTAGCGAAGAGTATTATGGGTCGGAGGGAGTAGCAATTTGTGGCTTGCAATGTATATGTTTGATACATACTTCTAGAACGAAAACCTCAATGTGAAAGTATTCATGAATAATAAAAGTGAATAATTGATGTTGAATCATACTTAAGAATGAAGAGTTTTGATATTTCATTTAATTTTGCATAAAGGAGATACAAGTGTTTATATAGTAGAGGGGCCGGCCGGCTACCTCTAACCCTAACTTGCTATACAATAAATATAGTCTAACATCCCCCGCAGTATCAATGGTGGGGTCAACAACATTGAGAGTGGAATGAATATCCGAAAATGGCGATGACGGAAGGCCTTTTGTGAAGATATCAACAAACTGAGCAGTGGTTGGTACATGGAGTACACAAACTTGTCCAAGAGCCACCTTTTTCCGAACAAAGTGAATGTCAATCTCAATATGCTTTATCCCGCGATGCTGCACTGGATTACCGGACATGTAAATGGCAGAAATGTTGTCATAATATATAATGGTAGCATGCTAAATAGGACAATGCAGTTTGGACAAGAGTTGACGAAGCTAAACTGTCTCAGCAACTGTATGAGCAACCGCACGATATTCAACCTCAGCAGACAAATGAGAGACCGTGAGCTATCGCTTAGAAGAACAAGAAACCAAATTGTTGCCCAAGTAAACACAGTAGCCTGATGTGGATCAACGAGTATCAGGGCAACCAGCACAATCTGCATCTGAGTATGTTGTCAAAGTGGAAGGAGTGGAGAGGGTGATGTGAAGAGCATGATCAAGAGTGCCTTTGAGGCATCGAAGAATGCGTTTGACATGATTATAATGAGGAAGACGAGGGTCATGCATATAGAGACAAGCATGTTGAATAGCAAAAGAGATTTCTGGATGTGTATGAGTAAGATATCGAAGAGCGCCTGTAATACTGCGGTAAAGAGTGGGATCAGAAAAGGATGCACCATCAGTGGAGAGTTTAGAACTAGTATCAACAAGGGTGTGACAGGGTTGACAATCAGACATGCCAGTACAAGTTAAAGATCGAGAATGTATTGTCATTGAGAGAGAAAGAGGCCACTAGAGTCACCATGTACGTGGATACCAAGAAAATGATCAAGAAAGCCTAGGTCGGTCATAGAAAATTCAGTATTGAGTTGAGAGATAATATGATCAAGAAACATTTGAGAGGAAGTGGTGATGACAATGTCATCAACATATAAGAGAATATAGGCAACATAAATAAGCAAAAAGAGAAGTGTTAGAAAGAGAGGGAACAAAGCCGGCAGTTTGAATGTAGTTTGAGAATCGTTGGAACCAAGCACGAGGCGCCTGTTTAAGACCGTACAAAGATTTCTGAAGGAGAGAAACATGATTGGGAAGAGAGGGATCCTCAAAGCCAAGTGGCTGCTGGCAATAAATAGTTTCCTGGAGAGAGCTGTGAAGAAAAGCATTTTTGACATCTAACTGATGAATAGGCCAAGAGGAAGAAACAACAATGCTAAGAACCGTACGAATGGTGCTAGATTTGACAACATGAGAGAAAGTTTCATCATAGTCAATACCATGTTGTTGGGAAAAACCTCGGCAGACCCAGCGAGCCTTATAGCGAGAGAGAACCACCTGAGTGAAATTTTTGGCAAAAAAACCATTTAACAGAAAAATATTGGCATCGTGAGGAGGAGGAACGAGTTGTCAAGTTTGATTGGCGAGCAAAGCCTGAAATTCTTCTTGCATAGCAGCAACCCAATTAGGATCGAGAAGAGCAGATTTATAAGTCTCTGGAAGTGGAGAAAGAGAAGTGGTAGTAGGGGAGAGATTAAGACGATCAATGGGAAGACGAAAACCTGATTTGGCAAAAATACGCATGGTATGTTCATTGTGTGGTGCAATAGTAGGAATGGCATGAGAGGGTAGGGAGGGAGTGGTGTGGGAGAGGGGAGAGAAATTGCCCAACGAAGCAGAAGCGGGCGTGGGAGAATCAGCTGCGACAGAAGAGTCTGCCGCTGCCGTGGCAGGAGAAGGAGACGGTGACGCGGCAGGAGTGAGAGGGGGTTGGGGTGACACAACGGGTGTGTTGGATGGCACGGTGGGTTGAGGGGATGCCACGGCAGGCGATGGAGAAGAGGAGGCAAGGTTGGGCTTGGGCTGGTCTGCCGCGGCAGAAGAAACACCGAATTTTTTTGTCGCAGCAGGAGTGGTAGTCGGTGTAGAGAAAATAGGAGATAGGTGGTTACAACGAGAAAGGGAGGGCGAGGTCAGTGAGATGGTAGTGGGGGGGAGAGCGAGGGGCAAACAGAAAAGATTGCTCATCAAAAGTGACATGTTGAGAAATATGCACACGGCCAGAGAGAAGATCAAGACATTGATAACCTTTGTGTTCGTCAGAGTACCCAAGAAAGACGCAAGGAATTGATCGTGGAGATAATTTGTTTGGGGAGGTGGCATAAGCATTGGGACAATACAGACAACCAAAAACATGGAACTTAGTATAATCAGGATGGCAAAGAAAGAGAGAGTAGAACGGTGTAGTTTTGGGGTTGCGACTAGAGGGGCGAATATTAAGAAGGTAGGTTGTGGTGCGAAGTGCTTCGGCCAAAAATTTGGGTGGCATAGAGGAGTGGATGAATAAAGTACAAAGAATATCATTGATAGTACGAAGAGAGCGTTCAACTTTACCCTTCTGTGGGGATGTGTAGGGGCAAGAAAAACGCAAAAGAATGTCGTGATGAAGAAATAAATTGCGGTTTTGGAAGTTGTCGAGCTATTTGCCATTATCACACTGGATGAATCTAATAGGTAGAAGAAAATGAGTGGCTACGTATTGTTGAAAATTGAGGAATATAGTGTGTACATCGGATTTATGTCGCAATGGAAACGTCCAGACAAAGTGAGTAAAATCATCCAATATGACAAGATAATATTTGAAACCAGAGATACTTTCAATAGGAGATGTCCACAAATCACAATGTAGTAGTTCAAAGGGAAAAGTACTCGAGGAACTAGATGAACTAAAGGGCAATCGAACATGTTTTCCTTGCTGACAAGAGCCACAAGAGGCAGAATTATGAGTATCATGATTACATGGAATAAAGTGGACATAATAGTAGCATGTGGGTGGCCTAGACAGCGGTGCCAGAGATCGACCGACACAACCATGGACAAGGGTTGAGCAGCCGCAGGAGCACCATGAATGGAGTAGAGGTCTCCTGAACTATCAAAGCGTGCGACTCCTCCTTGCTCCGGAAATCCTTCACAGATAAGCCAAAGGGGTCAAATTCGATGCATACAAGATTGTCACGAGTAAATCTATGAACAAAGATTAAGTTTTTAATAAGAGCGAGGGAAACAAGAACATCACGAAGAAGAAGGGGTTTTGTAGAGGAAGAAATTTGAGCATGACCAAGACTGGAAATATGTATAGAGGAATCATCACCGAGAGTAATGGAAGAAAAAGGAGAAGAGATGCAATTTTGACAGCATTGAACTCCAAGCATACATATGACTAGAAGCACCAGAATAAAAAATCCAATCATTACCGGAGAGAGAGTGTGGGAGAGAGAGAGGGAGCAAGAGGAAATAAAAGGGCCGGGAGTTGATCGGGAGAGGAAAAGGTCGTGAGGCAATCCGCGCACAGTGGAGAATTATTTTTAGTAGTGGTGTTCACAGTACTCCGAACGCCACCACAACGTTTGACCCGTGGTCCCACTTAGGGTGGCATTTGAAGTACTGTGAATGCCACCTGTAGGATTTAATAGTGGCGTTCGTGACTCTAGCATGTTGTTAGCATTTCCTCTGTAGTAGTGGCATATTATTTATGTGGAGCGCCACTAATAAAAGGTCTGCTATAAGGATTTTCCTACTAGTGCATAGACATGCCCATGGTTTAAAATGTCTAGAATGAGATAAGAAGTGAATATAGAGATAATGAGGTATAGATTTGCAAATTGCAAGGAACCAACCGCCACTTTCATTTATGGGATACGCTTCCCATCAGGTGACCGATCTGGGGGAAGATCAGTCGTCCCGCCTCGCTCGCTCGCCTCCTGCTCGCTCGCCCGCCTTGCTCGCTCGCTTCCTGCGCCACCGGCCTCCCTCCTACCTCTAGCCCCTCTCTTCCTTCCCCTTCTTCCTCATGGGCAGCCTTCAAGCTCATCAATTGCTATGGCCACAAAAGCTCCAAATCGGAGAGTGTATCGAGCCTAAAAGAGATGAGCAACCAGTGGAATAAAACCGGGGTCGTCTTCTCCTGCGCCTATGGGATCCGACGAGTCGGATTCATAGTCTACGACACCGAATCGGCAAGATCTGGTCCGCCATGGACAAGTTTTCTCGTGCTTTTTATTTGATGTTGTGTACATTAGTTTTTTTGTAACAAATGTGTAAGGTTTTTGTAGCTAAAGCATATTCGAGATGTTATATTATTTTTATCTAGATCTGGTTCATCATAGACATTTTTTTTTCAAAATGTAACAAACGTGTACTAATTTTGTTTGAAATGGATTGCAATGGTGTGATACAGGTTCTATGATACAAATGCTGCAAATATGCAATTATTGTTTGCTATAATTGTTTGTGTTTTGTGTTGAAATAGTGTGTGATTTTTGTTGTCAATCAATTTTGGTAGGAAACAATGTTGTCACTCATATTTTTTGGGTCTTGTTGTAACATGGTCTTTTTTGTTGAAGTAGTTGATTATTTTTTTGTTGTAAATCAATGTGCAGCAAAAAATAGTACTAATATTTTCCAACAAATTTTGTAACATTCGTTTTTCCAAAATATTGGGACACTTTGTTGTAATAGCATATTTTTATTGTATGCGCGGGTTACAATTTATGTTGTAATGGGTATGACAAAAATCTATCCCCGTGGAGTGGATAGGGTTAGGACCGTGAGTTAGTTTTACAAAATGCCAGGGGCTAAAATGTAACTATTAGCACAAATCTGTCCCTGTAATAGGACTATGAATTTCTTCTAGGAAAAACTAATGGGGCTAAAATACAAAACCGTGTCACGGCTTGTTTTTGACTGCCAGATCGCGATTGGACGGTGCGAAGAGCGAGTGATTTTCCCCCAAAATCGATCACCCGACGCCTAGTGTTGCCCTTCATTTACCTGGAAACTCGTACGATTGTACGAAGTCGCATGAGCTTGCACACAATGCAGCAAAGCAGAAATAGCGGTAGACCGTGAACCATTGAAGGCCACGTCCGTTATTATATCACAGTCACAGGACTTGCTCAATGCATAATGGCATACAAAGCAACTGATGATCTGAGTTCCGATATCCCCTGTTACAGTGTTACCCGGAGATGTCCAACAAAACAAGAAGTGCTTGTGTAATTGCCGGTCGCAAGGCATAATAATGCCCTTGCCTCTTTGGTACTAGCAGAGTTGTTGAAATGGACAGACCGGGGAAGGTAAATCGGCCATCTCTGGGGCTGTTAAACATAAGGAACTTGCATGAATCTATGTAGTGTCAAAGGTCAATCGAGCTAGGAATCAGGTCGCGCATGATCTAGCTAGGATTTAATACAATGCCAAGTTCAAAAAGAAAATTCCAATATGCTTCACCATAACCTCAATCAAAATCGCTGCAACGGAGCGAGCAACCACCATCCGGTAGCCTTTGACTTTGCCAACGTCTTTAAATTTAGGGATAGTGCTACCTGAACAAGTGCCAATCTTCTCTTGAGTTTCACAATGAAAGAAGCCGACATGGTTGTCGTCCTGCCCTGCCTCGTCGTCCTCCTCGTCCTATCGAGGCCGCTCGGCAGCGCCGCCGCCTACTCGGAGTACTCTTGCAATGCCACCATCGGAAACTACACGGCGAGAGACGGCTTCGGGGCCAACCTCGCGCGCCTCACCGCGGAGCTCCCTGTCAACGCCTCTACATCTCCGTCGCTCTACGCCTCGGCGGTCATCGGCATTGCACCGAACAGAGCCTTCGGCCTCGCGCTCTGCCGCGGCGACATTAGCGACGCCAAGACGTGCTCTGGCTGCCTCGCCGACGCGTTCCGGCAGCTGCGCCTGCTGTGCGCCGGCGACAGGGACGCCACGTTCTACCACGACCTCTGCACCCTCCGCTACTCCGCCGAGAACTTCCTCGCCCGGCCCGACGACAACAGCCCGGTCATAAACGCCATGGACGTGAACGGGTCGACGTACGCCGACTGGGACAGCCGGAACGCGACGTCCCGGGACTCCTTCCTGCTCCTGGTTGGCGCGCTGTTCGGGGAGATGGCGCTGTACGGCGCGTACAACTCCTCGGTGCGCCGGTTCGCCAGCGCCGTCATGTACATCAACCCGCAGATGCCGTTGGTGTACGGCCTCGCGCAGTGCACGCCGGACCTCTCCCCAGGACAATGCAGGCGCTGCTTCCACGGCCTTGAGGAGCAGAACAAGCAGTGGTACGACGGCCGCGAGGGCGGCCGGATCCTCGGCGTCCGGTGCAACTTCCGGTACGAGGGCTACCAGTTCTACGCCGGCACAGCCGACGTCAGGATCGGCTTGCCGGATGAGCACTCGCCTTCACCAACAGGCAACGGTAAGGGAGACAGTGTACATCTTTTTGTTTCTAGAGCCGTAATATTTACGTGATCGTCAAAACTAGAAGCTAGGTGGTACGTGTTAGGGTTAAGTTGGATATTCCATGTACGTTTTAGAACAGATGGTTCTTGGCGGTCACTTGGAAATAGTTAATTTTAGTCGACTGGCGCGCCAGAAAACTCTGCTCCATGGGAGGTGTTCGTTCTAGGCACGCTGAGTTCGTCTGGCGGAACTGGGCCCCTTCCAAAGTCCGGTTCTTCGCTTGGCTCCTGGTTCAGGGGCGAATTCAGTGCCGGGCCAACCTCCTCCACAAAGGCATCATCGACGCGTCGCACAGTGGTTGCCCTTTCTGCTCGGCCTCCTCAGAAACTCCTTGTCACATCATGTTTGGCTGCCCTTTTGCGCAAGCTTTCTGGTGCGCAATGGGCTTGGCAAACCCCGATGGCCTGTCCGCGTCTGATGCGGATCGCTCCGCGGTGCCAGCCTCGGCTCCCCCTGCCTCTGCTTCCACTCTGCGCCTTCTGTGCTTCTGGCACCTCTGGAAACACCGTAACGGTGTGGTCTTCCGGGGGCTCCCCCCTCCTTGTCCTTGATTCAGAAAAACTGTCGCGACGACGCTTCTCTCTGGAGGTCTAGACTCCCGATGGAGATGCGGGTAGACGTAGACGTCTGGCTTACTTACTTCCTCCCGGAACGGCCTTGATTTTTTTTGCTTTGATTCTTGTTGTTCCAGGGCATCCCCTTTGCGTTGGATGTTTCCTGCCCTCCCCCTTTGTACATTGCTTTTACGGGATTTCACCCGATCTTCGATGAAATGATATATTCAGGCGAGGGGTTTGCTGCCCCTCCCCGGTGACCACTCAAAAAAAAAAAAAGTCGACTGGTATATAGCAAAAATGACTAGCTATTGAACTTGTTGAATTTTTTCAGGTTTCTAGTACTAATACCGTTGTTGCTTATTTTCTTCTGTACCCTACAGGAACTAATCACAAGAAGATCTTAGTAATCGTTCTATCCCTATCGATTACGGTTTTCTGTTTTATGTTGGTAGGCTGCGTTCTACTGATCAGAAGGCTAGGAAAAGGAGGCGGTAAGACACGGTGACACACTGCTAGTTTTTCTTCATACATTTGACTCATCGAAACGTTTCTCGAAACAGGCTTTCGCCCCTGTTTCGAGAAACGTTTCTAACTACCTGCAAATGCTCAATCAATCCAGGAGCGATTAGATTAGAGCAATCACAATCCAAGAGCAGCTCGAAAACAGAGGAGGCCCTGATGCTCTGGAAGATCGAAGAGAGCAGCTCAGAGTTCACGCTGTATGAATTCCCTGAGCTGGGTGTTGCCACGGACTACTTCTCGGAAGATAACAAGCTCGGAACAGGCGGTTTCGGACCCGTTTACAAGGCATATACACCATTTACCATCTAATGAAAACTATTGATAGAAATGCAGACGGTTTACCGACTGTGCATTAACATGCTCCCTATTCTGTTCTTTTTTCAGGGCATATTGCCTGATGGAACCGAGGTGGCGGTGAAGCGGCTGGCGGCGCAGTCAGGGCAGGGGCTCGTCGAGTTCAAGAACGAGATCCAGCTCATCGCTAAGCTGCAGCACACCAACCTTGTCAAGCTCGTGGGTTGTTGCGTGCAGGAGGAAGAGAAGATGCTCGTGTATGAGTACATGCCCAACAGAAGCCTGGACTTTTTCATATTTGGTACTAAATTCTTTACATCTAACTAGCAGTTGACCAATATGTTGATTGTAGTATCACCAGGTTCTTTCGGGCCGTACCGAATGTTCTACTACCTCTGATCCGTATTACTCATCGTTAATATAGATCTATCTAGACACATTTTAGTATGTTCATTCACTCGTTCCATTCACAAGTAATATCGATCGAAGGAAGTACTAAACCTGACACCGTTTTGCCATGTAGACCAAGAGAGAGGGCGTTTGCTAGACTGGAAGAGGCGGCATGACATAATCGAAGGGATTGCACAAGGGCTCCTGTACCTGCACAAGCACTCCCGTGTGCGCATCATTCACAGGGACATGAAGGCCAGCAACATACTTCTTGACAACGATCTCAACCCCAAGATATCGGACTTCGGCATGGCCAGGATCTTCGGCTCAAACGTGACGCAAGCAAACACCAACAGGATCGTCGGAACCTAGTAAGAGAAACACTTATTATGCCCTCCGTTCCACAATATAAGATGTTAATACGACCAATTGTAATCTATATTGATTTTAATACCATCTTTATATTATTGGACGGAGTGAATACTATTTCTTGGTTGATTAATAAATAAAAATTCCCAAGTTAGACCCAAAGAATCCTCTTATGCATGTGAACGTACAGATGGGGAAAAGAATCTACGTACACTGAAAAGGTTCGTGTTGATTGAAAATAACCATTTTCTTACACCCATGGGAAAAACAGTCGTTCCTTGCTTTCTGTCCTTAATATTAAGTGCTATTACATGTAATAACATCTTTATTAAAAGACAGAGGAATATTACATGTAATAACATCTTTCTGTCCTTAACATCTTACATATAATAATGGTATAGCTTGTCAATTGATTACTAAGGCTCGATGTTCTGTGATGAACTGCAGTGGTTACATGGCACCTGAGTATGCTTCCGAGGGAATCTTCTCGGTCAAGTCTGACGTGTTTAGCTTTGGCGTGCTGCTGCTTGAGATAGTGAGCGGCAAAAGGAACAGCGGCCATGGCCAACGCTACGGGAACTTCACCAATCTCCTCGGCTATGTAAGTCAACTAGAACATGTGACGCACTTGCTAATACGGCAGTTGCACATTTCTGATACCAAATAAGGGATCAACTGGGACTAGTAATTAGCTTCCCAAACCAATCCTCTAAATAAATTCTCTCCTCTCCGTTCCAGTTGCAAACATTTGGCCGTTAGGTGCATGTGCCGAGAGCTGGCGGCTAATTAGCTTCCCAACTCCCAAGCCAATCCTCCACATGTCCGTTAGGAGTATAAAAAAGGACAGTTGACGCGCCGGGTTTTGATTAATTTTAAAAAATGTGCTTCGATTAATGTTTGTTGCAGGCATGGCAATTGTGGAGGGAAGGGAGAGGATTCGAGCTGGTCGACGGGAAACTAGGGGACTTCGACGAGGTGACTAGCATATCACGGTGCGTCCATGTGGCGCTGCTTTGCGTGCAGGACGATGCCATGGACCGGCCGACGATGCTAGATGCAACGACGATGCTGGGCAACGTGGGGGTGCCGCTGCCGGACCCGAGGCAGCCGCCCCGTTTCTATATTAGGGTCGTTGTTAATGATGAAGAAGATGGTGTTAACGGATTGGGAGAACGTACACGGTCGACAAATTTTACGGATTCGTGCAGCACCAACGACATGACCATCAGCACCATATTCCAAGAAGGAAGGTAGCTACAACATCGGTCATTACGGTAGTGTCTTCTCTTTGCGACCGACCGAGATGTGCATACAGATGGATCGTTTGGGTTCCACATGTAATGAGAGTGGACGTTTGGCCACTGATTGACATGGAGCCGTTTACTCTTCAATTGTAAGAATTTAGTTAGAAGTTTTTCAATGTTCTGAATTTTTCCACATATAGATGTAAATGTGTGTTCTTTTAAAATTTGCAACTTTTTGTTAATAAAGAGTTTTATTTGTAAGATGCCCACAATTATATTATAGATCTACACTTTTGAGTTTTTGATGTAGTCAAAAATGTAAGTCAGATGACCCAATCAACCGGGGATGTTTTTCGTAAGCGCATTCTTCAGGTACACAAACATACTACACCTGCATGACACACTAGTGGAAAACAGGCTATCAGTCCCGGTTTGTGCCGGGTTTCAGTCCCGGTTGCTCAACCGGGACTAACCAACCGGGACTGGAGCCCTATCTTTAGTCCCGGTTGCTGTACGAACCGAGACTAAAGAGTGACCACATGGCAACGGCCAGGCGTCTGTGGACGGAGGACCTTTAGTCCTGGTTCGTATGACGAATTGGGACTAAAGTCCCCACACGTGGCAGCCTTTGCTTCAATTATTATGTTAGGGTTTAGGGTTTATATGTATTTTGCTCCATTTAATTTTTGATTCATTTCAAACAAGTTTTCGTATATACATATTTATACAATATTACAACATAGTATACAAGCCGATACATATATCATCACCAGTATGGCGTTTAGGCTTGCCCCGGACTTCTGCCTTGCCGTTGAAATGCTTATCTTTTTTCTTTAATTGATGTTTGGGCGAAAGAAATCGACGATGCCCCAGATACACCACCTTCTTACTTTTATTCAAATATATACTATCGATCTCACCTAAATAGTGTGTGCATGCATTGTATTCCTTGTTTGTCTGTCCTGAAAGGTTACTAAGAGCAGGTCAATCATTGATGTTTCACGAATAGCAACGCTCGTAGATCAAATTCCTCTTGTTTGTACTCATCCCACACACGTACACCTGCCACAGCTGTTTAAGTTTTTTAACTAATGGCTTTAGGTACACATCAATGTCATTACCGGGTTGCTCCAGACCTTGGATAAGCACTGGCATCAGAATAAACTTTCGCTTCATGCATAACCAAGGAGAAAGGTTATAGATACATAGAGTCACGGGCCAGGTGCTATGACTGCAGCTCTGCTCCCAAAAAGGATTCATGCCATCTGTACTTAGACCAAACCTTAAGTTCTGTGCGTCTTCCGTAAACTCTGGGAACTCTCTGTCGATTTTTCTCCACTGCGACCCATCAGCGGGGTGTCTTAACATCTCGTCACTCTTACGGTCTACTTTGTGCCACCGCAATAACTTGGCATGCTCTTTGTTTCTGAACAAACGTTTCAACCGTGGTATTATAGGTGCATACCACATCACCTTGGCAGGAACCCTCTTCCTGGGGCGCTCGCCCTCAATATCACCAGGGTCATCTCACCTGATCTTATACCGAAAAGCACTGCACACCGGGCATGCATTCAAATTCTCGTACTCCTCACCGCGGTAGAGGATGCAGTCATTAGGGCATGCATGTATCTTCTGCACCTCCAATCCTAGAGGGCAGACAACCTTCTTTGCTTCGTACATACTAGCAGGCAATTTTTTATCCTTTGGAAGCATCTTCTTCACAATTTTCAGCAACTTTCCAAATCCCTTGTCAGATAAACCAGTCTCTGCCTTCCATTGCAGCAATTCTAGCGTGCTTCCTAGCTTTTTCTGGCCGTCTTCGCAATTTGGGTATAAATTCTTTTTGTGATCAGCTAACATGCGTTCCAACTTCTCCCTCTCCTTTTCACTTTCACAGTCTATCTGTGCATCAACAATGACCTGACCAAGATCATCAGCGGGCACATCTGATGCCCGTACTTCATCTTCTTCTTCTTCATTATCTTCCATTGCGGTATCGGTGGTTTCAGGGAACTCATGATAGTTGTCATCATTCTCTTCTTCATCGTTGTCTTCCATCATAACCCCTCTCTCCCCATGCTTGGTCCAACAATTATAGCCGGACATGAAACCGAACCGGAACAGGTGGATGTGAAGGGTCTTTATGGAGGGGTAATCCTTCTCATTTCGACAAACACCGCATATACAACACATAAAACCATTCCGCTTGTTTGCCTTAGCCACATTGAGAAAAGAATGCACGCCTTTAATGAAATCTCTAGAGCGTCGATCGGCGTACATCCATGCCCGGCTCATCTGCATTACATAAGTATATATCAAACGCAAATCAAATATACAATTTCTATTTCTATCTCTAATTTTATTTGTATATCCATTTCTATATCTTTAATTTTATTTCTATCACTATTTCTATTTCTATCACTATTTTTATTTCTATCTCTATTTCTATTATCTATATATTTCTATCACTATTTTATTTCTATCTCTATTTCTATTTTCTATTTCTATCGTTATTTCTATCTCTATTTCTATCACTATTTTTATTTCTATCTCTATTTCTATTATCTATATATTTCTATCTCTATTTCTATCACTATTTTTATTTCTATCTCTATCTCTATTTCTATTTTCTATTTCTATCTCTATCTCTATCTCTATCGCTATTTCTATCTCTATTTCTATCTCTATGTCTATTTCTATTTTTATTTTTATTTCTATCTCCATCTCTATCTTTCTATCTTTATTTTTATTTTCTATTTTATATTTCTATCTATATCTCTATCTCTACCTCTATTTCTACCTCTATCTCCATCTACTTCTACACATAATCAAATAAACATCTAAATAATTGCTCCCATAATAAATTCACAAATCTCTCTACTTCTAGAGCATTAAATGAGCTAAATTACCAATGAAAGACAAAAGCTCAAAGTTCCTCACCTTTTAGTCCACTTAGATTGAAGTGGGGACACCAAATTGTGACAAAAAATGGTGGTCAAAGATGATGAACTCGAGCTAGCTTGTTGCATGAAGAACACTTGGAGAGTGGAGAGGGGGAATGGCTAGCTCGGGGAGGAAGAAGGAGATTTTTTATATAGGAAACTCATTAGTCCCGGTTGGTATTACCAACCGGGACTAAAGGCTGGGTCTTTAGTCCCGGTTGGTATTACCAATCGGGACTAATGTGCCTGGCAATGGCTGGATTCGACCCCAGAGTCTTTAGTCCCGGTTCGTATTATGAACCGGGACTAAAGGTTCAAAACGAACCGGGACTAAAGGTTCAAAACGAACTGGGACTAATGGGTTCTGGGGTCCTGCCCCGAAAAAGCGGTGGGGCCCAGGGCATCAGTCCCGGTTCATAGTGCAACCGGGACTAATGCCCCAGAATATTAGACCCGTTTTCCACTAGTGACAGTAAAGTTCGGAAGAAGCCCGGAGATAGGGTAAGTACACAATCAAGTGTTCAAGATTTTTTGTCAAATTATAACGATCTTCTGAAGTAGAGGAACTTTAGGATATCTATAATATCTATGAAGTTCATCCCCACTAAGTGTTTTTAATGTTTGCAAGCTCAATTATCATGCAGCCACATCACCCCATTAAATTTCATCCATTGCATAGCAATCACACGTTTCAGATTGGCCTCAGCTCAAGCACATCTCTCAGTACGCATCTATTTTCTAGGCGGGCCTCCTATCATGTTTTCTTCCTTGGTTCATTAAACAAAAAAATCGCTTCAGCTCCCTCATGAAACAAAACAACATATCCATTGCGCCACTATAGCACAGTTCCGCCCACTTCTCAGCAACAGATCGGCCTGTCGCCTCTCTCCATGATAGTAGAGTCCATGTCGCCTATTCCCCTCCTATATCTCTCAGCATTAATCTGCTTACCTCACCCCACTCACGTCGTCGGAGCCTCAGGATGTGATATCGACATGGCAACAGGATATACGTATACTACGGGCTGGCATAAAGGCAAACATTTCATCTTCGCTACTTAGTGCTGCCCTTGCATCTTCTCCTGGCGGCGTAGTTATTTGGGACAATAGCTCAGCAGCGACACATTTTAACCTAATAGGACGAAAAGCGATATCTTTGACTAAAATATAGCTCCTATGCGACCAATCTTACGGATCGAATAGCCTACAGGTGACACGGGCCTTAAGCGCAAGAGCCAGCGTTACCTAATTAGATTATGTGAGCTGGGAAGGACCCACATACAACAGGTCAACTGATGGCGAGACCCATAACTCATCCACCTCACCGTCGGACCTTCATTGTAGCTACCTGGATAGGACCCAATCAAAGTGGGACCCAACCAAAGTGGGACCCAATCAAAGTGGGACCCAACCAAAGTGGGACCCAATCAAAGTAGGACCCACATTTGTGGGACGCACAAAAAATGGGACCCACATCATGGTGGGGCCCACACTAAAGCGGGTCCCTCTCAAATATGGGCCCCACGTTGGGTCCCACAATTCAGTGGGTCCCTCCTTTTTTAACCTCGAAGTGGGATCCACTATAAGAGGGCCCATGCCAACTCAAAACTAGACCCATAACGCAGAGTTCATGGCCCGCAGAGTTCGCACATAGATTAAGTTAATGTCGCTCCCTGCGTCCATGAAGACTCTGCTGACGTTGTATCCTCCAATTTGAGCTTTAAGAACCATGGGCGGGTGCATGTCCTGGCCGAGGTACTTTTGGCGAGTGATCCTCTCTGCTGAACTCGATTGGCTGGTCAGACCAGTTGAGATAGTCTCTAGTTGGAGGAGGCGAAGTTATTGCTAAGTTCACATGTCGAGATATGCACTTTTGCTCTTTCTTGGACTTTGGCATAGGATGAATCATGGACATTATATGCCCTTTGGATGGGATGTACCCATCATTCCGATTATTCGGGTTGCCCTATCCCTGTGCTGGTGCGGCTCCATTATTTGGCAACAGAGGAGTGGGTGGCGCGTGATACGTCTCAAACGTATCTATAATTTTTGATGCTCCATGCTTGTTTTTACACCATTTGCCTATTGTTTCGTTACACTTAGTGGCACTTTTATGCATTTTCCGGAACTAACCTATTAACGAAGTGCCACAGTGCCAGTTTCCCGTTTTCTGCTGTTTTTGTGTTTCAGAAGTGATACACAGGAAATATTCTCAGAATTGGACGAAACAAGTTCCTAAAGTCATATTTTTCCCGGAAGCTTCCAGACATCCGAAGGAGAGACGGAGAGGGGCCACCAGGGCCCCACACACAGGGCCGGCGCGGCCTGGCCCCTGGCCGCGCCACCCCTGTGTGAGGGAGCCTGGCTCCACCTCTGACGACACCCCTTCGCCTATAAGTACCCCCCGACGAGAAAAACCTATGTGCCCGATCATTTTTCCAGAACACATCGCGATACGCCGCCGCCGTCGACCCGAAGATCGGGAGGGTCCAGAAGCTCTTTCCGGCACCCTGCCGGAGAGGGGAATCGCCACCGGAGGTCTTCTTCATCGCCATGCTTGCCTCTGGAGCGATGAGTGAGTAGTCTACCTTGGACTATGGGTCCATAGTAGTAGCTAGATGGTTATCTTCTCCACCATGTGCTTCATGTTTAGATCTCATGAGCTGCCCTACATGATTGAGATCACCGTTATGTAATTCTATGATGTTGGTTTGTTGGGATCCGATGAATATTGGTGTTTATGATTAAGTTGCTGTACTGAACTATATCTTTTGTTATCTCTATGTTGTTTATGATCTTGCATGCTCTCCGTTGTTAGTAGCTATCTTGGCCGAGTAGTTGCTAGTGACTCCAAGAGGGGGTATTTATGCTCGATAGTGGGTTCATGTCTCTATTTCACCTGGGGGAGTGACAGAAACCTCTAAGGTGGTAGATGTGCTGTTGCTACTAGGGAGAAAACAACATTCATATGCTCAAGGGCATATGCTTTGTTTACATTACACACTTTGCTTAATGCAATTATCTGTTGTTCGCAACTTCATACTTCTAGGGTGTTCGGATTGATATCCCCGGGAGTGGATTATTAGTCATAGATGCAGTTGGATGGCGGTCTATGTATTTTGTTGTAATGCCCAGAGTAAATCTCATAGTGATCTTCTTGACATATCACGTTATCTTTATTCTATCAATTGCCCAACTGTAATTTGTTTACCCAGCATGTTATTTTATCTATGGAGAGACACCACTAGTGAATTGTGGACCCCGGTCCTATTTACATCATATTGCAATCACCTGTTTACTTTTCCCGCACTGTTTACTTTACTCGCATATACTCTACTGTTTTCCACTCGATACACTCATAACCTTTGTTTCAAGCAAACCGGTGAGATTGACAACCTCATCGCAAGTTGGGAACAAAGTATTTGTTTGTGTGTGTGCAGGTTCCACAACACCTTCAGTCGTCACCGTCTCTCCTCTCCTGACCGATATTAAACCTTGGTTTCTTAACTGAGGGAAAACTTGCCGCTACACTCATCATACCTTCCTCTTGGGGTTCCCAACGGGCTGGTCATCACCACGCACAAGGACTTACTGCTCCCACGTCAACTACACGCCACAGCTCTTTTCTGGCGCCATCATCACACGAGTAGCAGCACTTTTTCTAGCGCCGTTGCCGGGGAGGAAGAGAAGACTTCTGCGAGGGGAGTTCTTCGCACACACGTTCTTTACTTTGTTATTTGTTTTGTTTTGCTTTACTTTATTTTATTTTACCTGCATTGCTTTATATCAAAAAACCCAAAAAAATTAGAATCCTTGGTAGTTGTTTTTTACTTTACTTTAGTTTATCATGTTGTTTCCTAAGTTCGCTCTGGAGGACCTCTCAGTAGGAAGTGGGTCGATTATTGGCAAAAGTAACATTGAGGAGTTCTTTAATCACATTAGTATGCATAAGGAAGTTGAGGAAAAGTCTTTGGTTGAGTTAGCTCCTAGTTATGAAGTTGCTTCTGCTCATTTAGTTCACATGTTAGAAGCTAGGTTTGCTAGTCTTAATTCTTCTATGCAATACATGTTCCTTAAGCTTCATGAAATTGAGGATCCCGGAAAGAAAGCTTTTATCTTAGAAACCTTGCGCACAGAATTTAGAGATGTTGCAATTGAGGCTAGGAAAGTTTTTAAGAAGTTTAATAAGCTTGGCTCGCCTGTTAAGGTTGTTGGTACGCCTGATGATTTTAAAACACCAATACCTTATGAACTTATAGGAATTCATGATGCTTGGGAAAAGAATTCTAGTTGGATTTGCCCTGAAAATCTTTTCGATGAAAGTAGTGTGCCAAAGCGTGATCGTAAAGGGGTTTCAAAAACTCAGTTGAACACATTTTCCTTCATTGTTGAAAAGATCTCTGCTGTTGATCTTAATGCTTCTATTGATATTACTTGATTCGCAATTTTCTGCGCCTAGCTCAAAGGCGTTAAAGAAAAGCACTCTTGGGAGATAACCCAATGTTTTCTTTCAGTACTTTTTCTTTTATTTGAGTCTTGGAAGTCATTACTACTGTAATGACCGCTCCTTATCTTGTTTATTTCGTTTTTGTGCCAAGAGAAGCCTCTAATTTGAGTGAGGTAAAGATTTGGGGATGTTGCTGTCCTGAAACTGTTTTCGGTGCTGCACCGTAAAAATTCGTGAAAATTCTCTGTTTATCTTTTGGACCTGAAATTTCTTGTGCATATGCCCCAGGTTATATCCAAACTTTTCTTAGTTGAACACTTTTTGATTTGAGCAACAGAAAATCCCTCAAAAATTCGTCCTTTGTCAGCTGTTCAGTTTTGACAGATTTCTGCCAATATTTGTTTTTGCCACTTTATCGCTTTCTTTTGAGTTCTTTTTTGATCATGGAACTCTTGTGGAAGTAGCTAAAGTAGTATATACTTTATATGTGGTGGTTTTGGGTTGAAACCTGAAGCTAAAAGAGGTTGAATATATTTTATGCTTACACTAATGTTGCTAATAGAATTGTGTTTAGTTTTGTATGAAGGAAGTTTTCAAGTGTAGGGATTGGAGAATGATGAGATGAGTTGAAGAATGGACAAAAGCTCAAGCTTGGGGATGCCCATGCATCACCCCAAGAAATATCCAAGAAGTACAAGCGTCAAAGCTTGGGGATGCCCCCGAGGCACCCCTTCTTCATCGGCAAAAATCAGGTCACCTTTCAAGACACTATATTTTTATTGCTTCATGCACTATGTGTTTTTCTTGGAGCGTCAGTTGTTTTAGTTTTCTTAGTTGGTTTAGTTTGTTTGTTTGCTGCAATAAATGGTTGGACCCCAACAAATTTCCTTTGGAGAAGTTGCTTGTTTTCATTTGCAAAGAACGCTCTAGTTTTCACTCTTATTTAAAATCGAGTGTTCTACTTTTTCCGCTACTGCTTTTGGTTTTCGTTTTCGCCTTGATTTGCGTTCAGATCTTGTCATACCTTTTTATCAAGGTGTATTTTTGCCTCTGATCTTTATTGGTTTTCATCAAAAGAGGTGTTTATAAAAATTTCAAATGGTGTTGGAAAAGAGAAAAAGCTTTGTGCAAAATAGTGGTACAAGAAGGAGCTTGTGTAGACTGAGGCTTAGGCTTTTTCATGTCATGCTTGATGTCTTTTTGATAGTATGCTTAGTGGTTTTGCTGTAGCATGACTTGTCTCAAATAACTGAGATTGCTTAATGAGCCTTTGAAAAAATCATGCGCTGTTTTTATTGTATGGAAGCATTATTTTGGTTTTCTCCTTGATGCTTTATTTGGGTTGACTTGGCGCATGCTCACACATGTTAGACTCTTACAAAGTCGCCATTAGCCTTCATGATCATTTAGTTTTTGACTTTTGATGCCATCTTATGCTTCTTTTAATGTCGCTTTGTCGCTTTGCATGATTATGGCCATTACTGCTCTCTTAGTTGGTCGCTCCCAGTCTTTTGCTAGCCCTCGCCTTGTACTGAGTATGAGCTCTACTCGTGCATCCAACTCCTAAAAGCCAAAGTTTGCCATTGTGTCCACTATAAATTCCTATGCATGGTATTTGTAAGCCATTCCAAAGTAAAATTTTCATGTGCTACCTTTCAAAAACCTTCAAAACACTTCTCGTTTTGTGACACTGTTTTCAGCTCATGGGGACGTAGTGGTCGGATTTGCTATCTTCCATATTGCTTATTCCAAAAAGAAAAAAAAGAAAAAAAGAAAAAAAAAGGCACTCCTCCAAAGAATGTGAATGTTGGTGGGCACCCGATGGAATCGGTTAGCCATGGTATGTGAAAGGAAAAAGGTGGGGAGGAGTGCCAAGTTTTATAAAAGAGCACAAAAGTGCCAATCTCTCTCTCAAAAACTTGCTTCATTTTTGTATGGAAGATAGTAAGAACCCCATTGCCAGTCGTTGACAAAGACAACCACCTCTCAAAATCAAGTTTTATCTCTCTGTTTTACAAATGAAAAGCTCTAGCACATGCTTAATCACTGCTTCCCTCTGCGAAGGGCCTTTCTTTTACTTTTATGTTGAGTCACCACCTTCTTTCTTTATGCACCATTAAGAGAGCATAGTTGTCATTCTTAGTGTGATATGCATTGTCCCAAAGTTCATTAATTGATTCATATTGTTGGTTTCACTTGTTCTTAAGTTATTTGTATCTAGTCGCCCTCTTAAACTTTGAGGTGTCCTATGCATTTATGTTTTGCTCTCTTTGAAGGACAAGCTGAAAACCATTTGTATGTTTTTCCTTATGATTTGAACACACGTTTGACTTTCATTGTTTCATTTTCATGATCTTTTGTTTGTGTTCGTTTGCATGTTTACAACATGGTTGCTAAGTTTCTTATTGTCATGATTATATCTTTCATGCCCATGTTTTAAGTTCTATTGATCCCAGCTCACCAATGCTTGCATATATGATCAAGATTGTGTAGGTGCATGTCACCTCAAAAATTATTCTTTGTTATCACTTACCTACTCGAGGACGAGCAGGAGTTAAGCTTGGGGATGCTTGATACGTCTCAAACGTATCTATAATTTTTGATGCTCCATGCTTGTTTTTACACCATTTGCCTATTGTTTTGTTACACTTAGTGGCACTTTTATGCATTTTCCGGAACTAACCTATTAACGAAGTGCCACAGTGCTAGTTTCCTGTTTTCTGCTATTTTTGTGTTTCAGAAGTGATACACAGGAAATATTCTCAGAATTGGACGAAACAAGTTCCTGAAGTCATATTTTTCCCGGAAGCTTCCAGACATCCGAAGGAGAGACGGAGAGGGGCCACCAGGGCCCCACACACAGGGCCGGCGCGGCCTGGCCCCTGGCCGCGCCACCCCTGTGTGAGGGAGCCTGGCTCCACCTCTGACGACACCCCTTCCCCTATAAGTAACCCCCGACGAGAAAAACCTAAGTGTCCGATCAGTTTTCCAGAACACATCGCGATACGCCGCCGCCGTCGACCCGAAGATCGGGAGGGTCCAGAAGCTCTTCCCGGCACCCTGCCGGAGAGGGGAATCGCCATCGGAGGTCTTCTTCATCGCCATGCTTGCCTCCGGAGCGATGAGTGAGTAGTCTACCTTGGACTATGGGTCCATAGCAGTAGCTAGATGGTTGTCTTCTCCACCATGTGCTTCATGTTTAGATCTCATGAGCTGCCCTACATGATTGAGATCACCGTTATGTAATTCTATGATGTTGGTTTGTTGGGATCCGATGAATATTGGTGTTTATGATTAAGTTGCTGTACTGAACTATATCTTTTGTTATCTCTATGTTGTTTATGATCTTGCATGCTCTCCGTTGTTAGTAGCTATCTTGGCCGAGTAGTTGCTAGTGACTCCAAGAGGGGGTATTTATGCTCGATAGTGGGTTCATGTCTCTATTTCACCTGGGGGAGTGACAGAAACCTCTAAGGTGGTAGATGTGCTGTTGCTACTAGGGAGAAAACAACATTCATATGCTCAAGGGCATATGCTTTGTTTACATTACACACTTTGCTTAATGCAATTATCTGTTGTTCGCAACTTAATACTTCTAGGGTGTTCGGATTGATATCCCGGGAGTGGATTATTAGTCATAGATGCAGTTGGATGGCGGTCTATGTATTTTGTTGTAATGCCCAGAGTAAATCTCATAGTGATCTTCTTGACATATCACATTATCTTTATTCTATCAATTGCCCAACTATAATTTGTTTACCCAGCATGTTATTTTATCTATGGAGAGACACCACTAGTGAACTGTGGACCCCGGTCCTATTTACATCATATTGCAATCACCTGTTTACTTTTCCCGCACTGTTTACTTTACTCGCATATACTCTACTGTTTTCCACTCCATACACTCATAACCTTTGTTTCAAGCAAACCGGTGAGATTGACAACCTCATCGCAAGTTGGGAACAAAGTATTTGTTTGTGTGTGTGCAGGTTCCATAACACCTTTAGTCGTCACCGTCTCTCCTCTCCTGACCGATATTAAACCTTGGTTTCTTAACTGAGGGAAAACATGCCGCTACACTCATCATACCTTCCTCTTGGGGTTCCCAACGGGCTGGTCATCACCACGCACAAGGACTTACTGCTCCCACATCAACTACATGCTACAGCTCTTTTTTGGCGCCATCATCACACGAGTAGCAGCGCGTTGTATGCTACCAACCCCGGAGTTCCTGTGTACCATTGGGTCTGCACCTCGCCTCGCTTTCTTTGAACCAACGGCTTCCTGTAGCTTGATAAAGGTTCGACAGTCTTTCATCTTGTGATTAGAGACTCTCTTTCTGTCGATGAAGGTGTAGTGCATATTACAGGGCAGATTACATCCTGGGTTATTGTGAAAATAAAAAATAAAGAGGTTATGGAAGTCAATATTCTCGCATTTATTGCTACTGCACTGTTCATTCTAATTCCTACTGCTTTTTTACCTATTATTTATGTAAAAGCAACCAGCCAAAATGATTAATTAGCGATTGGAGCGATCATTTTTGGGTGAGCGTGTCCTCTAATTATTATAAGTGTCCTCGCCATCTACTTCTGTTGGCCGTGACTCGGGTTCTTGGGATCCATCATACTTCTGTTGGTCGTGAGTAAGCCTGGGCATGGGAAGCTGTAACAACCCAAAATTTTGGAAAAATAGAAATAAATGGATTTATTAAAATACCAAATTTTGGAGACAACAAAAACTTTTATTTGAAATACAAGATTAATTTATGGTCTTTTAGAACTTGTGAAATTAAGCATTGCTCCCATGCTTCACATAAAAAGCATATGAGAAAGGTTTTTAAATCAAATCCTTTGATCCAAATTTTCAACACCATTATTGGAAAATAAAGTAAAATCCTATTTCAATAAAACTAGCCTTGTTTAAAAATAGTGGATTTAAAAGGTCCTCTTTCTGAAAACTATTTTTGTTCCTCAAATGAATATTTCCAAAAGGATTTGCGAATTATTACTTTATTTGAAACCTCAATGTTTTCCAAACCAAAACTTAAGTCAAGCAATCACAAACAAATAGAAAAGAAGCAAGAAAATAAACCGCAACACAAAAACCTAAGTAAGAAAAGAGGAAGTAGTGATCTTAAAAAAATTACTGATTACACTACTTTGCCCTTATATATTAAGCGATATTTGAACTATACCATCATGCATCTCTCCACCACAACTAAGAACAAGCTACAAAGAATCAAATACAATAAAGTTTGAAACAAAAATCAACTTGGAACCCTATTCAAATTTCTACCAAAGTTTGAATTCAAATAAGAGGTCATTTCCCAACTCCATGTCATCTACAAGAAAACCAACACTTTTGGGCCAAGATAAAACTTTGTATCTATCATTGCATGCATACATAGTATTTTCAATACAAGTTGTTCTATGATTTCATGTGCCTTTTAATTTGTTGTGCAATGATTAGTTAATTCAAACTTAACCAACAGAAGCATTAGAGAAGAACCACAAAGATCAAAAGAACCAGAAGCAAGAGAAATAAAGAAAAAGAGAAGAAAAGATGATCTAGAAAAAGTTAACCACTACCCTACTTTGGACCCTTGGATTAAGCAATCCTCAACTCAACTAAGAGTGTGGTCAGTTAGTTGAGCTTAACCATATCACATACTAACTCAACCAGGAAGTTTCCAGCAAAAACTCAAACCCTAACCTCCTTCAAAATCTGTCCAAAGTTTGAATCTGAAACAGAGACCATACTTCAAAATTGAAATAAGATTTTTGCAAAACCTCATATTTCTTCATAACAAAAATATGTTTGGAGTCCTTATCCAATATCTTGACAACCCACGGTGGAAGATTTCAAAAATTCAAAATTTGAATTCTTTCGGGCATTTCAACAAACACTTGGTGGGTAGAAATCTAACAAAATCAAAGCAACTGTTTGCAACAGTGGTTGGCAGCCCTAGTCCGAGTCTCTGACCTCCAAGCAGTGCCCTGGACTCTCCTCTGTCGACCCCCTGTCTCCCCTGCCCAAACACCGGCCGTTAGACATGGAGGAGAAGAAGAAGATCACACCGGACCCCTCCCATGTCCCCCTCTGAACCAGACCATCTCAGCCCCTCCCATCGCGCCAGCAGCACGCCACAGCACACCGCAGCCCGCAGCACCCGCCAACGCCGCCCCCTCTTCTCTCCCTTGCCGGCACCGGCTGCGCTCTGGCCCCAGATCCCCTCGCCTCGTGCTCCCTCTCCCGCCTATAAAAGGGCCACCTCTCTTCCCTGAAAAGCACCACGCCATCACCAGGAACCTCCTAGACATAATCTCCTCGCTAGTTGCTCGCAGGTTTGAGCCCGCCGGAGCCGGCCGAGCTCCGGAGCACCCTGACGTTCCCAGTGTTCCAGCAGCTCCCTCAAGCTTCCGCCTGGACGAGGTGGAAGAGGAGGAGATCCTCCGCCGTTCTGCATCCCCGCCGTCGCCCTCTCATCCGTTCTCTGTCCAGCCCGCCACCGCGCCCTGCCTCGCCGTCGGTGAGTTCCTCCCAGTAACCCGAGTCGAGAACGACGTACGTACCGGTTCGGTTAGGCCTGACCAGTGGGGCCCATTGTCAGTTATTTCTTTTTTTTTCTGTTCTCTCCCCCAGCAGCGTACAGCCTAGTGGGCCGGCCCAGGTTAGCCTGTGTGTCCGGCCCGAGTTAAAAAAAAGAGAAGGGATTAATATATTTTTCGAGTTTTGAAAAAACCATTCAGATGCTTTCGTATATTTAATATTCCCGGAGATCTACCGATTCAAATTTAACAAATGAATATGTTCTGGAAACCTTAGAACATAAGCTATCCATTAGAAGTCGTTTCACGACCATTAGATTTACATAGTGGTTGCAGTAAAAATAATAAAACAGGAGCTTTTCCAACTTAGAAAATCCATATCAATTCAAATAAAATTCCTAAAAATATAAATCCAACTTTAGAAATTCACAATTAGTGATACCCATCTGCCTATACCATTAGATCTCATTTTTGAACCTTTTAAAGTAAATGCTATTTACCTATATGCTAAATAGGCATTTGCCATATAGGATTTTATTAAACTCAAATCTATAATCGAAATTTTTATGGAACTCCTATTGTAAACCAAATTTCCAAATACCTATCTATAAGTATTGATCTTAGCCCATGTGAGCTTGTAGGAAGTATTTGGAAATTTAATACTACATAGTAGTAATTAGAAACTCAAACTTGCACACCTATCTCAAAATCTGGAAATGATATGAAACCAATTCGAATCAACCACATTTCTAAATATTGATCTATAACCCTTGATCCAATTCAACTTGGATTAATAGATTGTACTTGTAGATTCAAATTTGATTACTAAATAGTTGCAAATTAGAAATGGCTTCAATAAAAGAAAAATACTCCACATTCTATGAAGCCTCCTTGGTTGAACCATAATCTTGAATATCTACTTGTGGTCTATGACCATGGTCAATAAGGACTCGCAAGAGATATTTCACGATTCAAAGTAAATTAAATCCTCACTTAAGTCAAGAAAGCAATAATCTCATCTTTATGGAGTCAATTAAATCGAAACCACTCTCCATAGACTTCCTAGATCACTTCCCTTACCCAAGTATGTGTATTTGAGTAAATAGGTGTTGTTTGTGAATTGTGTGGTGATTGTATGCTTATTTACTTTCCTACGATTAGACGATAACGAGAGTAAGGAGAATGGATCCCGAAGTCCACCAAGAAATGGAGATGGAGATCAATCAATCAAAGATGAAGTTGAAGACTATTTTGACTTTGCCAAGCCAGGCAAGCCATCTTTTGAATCATACTCCCAATGCCTAGTTTTAATATTGCATTCTACTTGTTTTAAGTAAATTGCATGATTGAATTGCTAGAGTAGAATGATAGAAGTGTAGTGATGTCTTGTTGAACAAGAGCATCAAGCTGAGTTTATCCAACTCTATTTAGTAGTCATCACTCAATGTAGTTGCTTAGTCGCTAATAATTTGAGGCCATCTATAAGGGGAACTCTAGTTGAAAGTGGTGAATTGAATTTGAAACTTGAATTGGAGATTTCTCCTACATAATGGCTTTAGGAAAGAAATTAATCTTGACTAAGAACTATGAAATGTATTTCTAAATGGCAACGAGTGATGTACTATGGGAGCCAACCATACCGTACGACCACATTACCCCTGAATGGGAAGGGGCTTATTCCTAGCTTGTTTATTCTAGTATGGGAGGTCTTGTTTCATCCTTTATAGAAGTATTCCATGCGTGGTTGCTTCCGAACCAAGTGGTCATTGGAAATTTTCCTTCCTGAAGATTTCCATCCGTCCGGCATTCCGGAGTGGGCAAAACTAGAGGCGCCGGAACGGGGAAATCCGTGTCTCGGGCTCTAGGGAAGGATCCTATACTAGAGTAGACAAGTGAAAGAGTTTGTTTGATTATCTGAACCCCACATACCTTTTGTATGACGATCCGTGGATTTCTCCCGGCAGATGTATCGATTCTTGTGGGTAAAGTGTACCCCTCTGCAGAGGTTTTCAAACTATTCGAATAGCCGAGTCCGCGGTTATGGACAGTTGGCAAGCTGTACTTGACTTTTGTCAGGACTAAAAGTGACAATGGTGAACATGGTGAATGACTTGACTTGACAATGATGTTGACACACTTGAAGTTCCTCTTTAGCTTGAACTTAGAGAACTAAACTTCTTTTCTACCAATGAACATTCTTGGGAAACAAAACGAGCTTTTTGCAAATAAACCTAGTGCTTAGTCCACCATATCAACCATGCATATCTATCTCATCACTTTGTTTATAAGATGGTTTGCGAGTGCATCCAATGTACTCATGGCTGTGTCCCTGGCTATTAACTTGGCCAGACTTGAAGGAGCAAGATCAAGAAGGAAGGACTCATTGACGGCCTTGCGAATTAGGCTCGTTTCCTACTGTCCGCTTTGCCTGTGCGGTTGAAGCTTGACAATATGGACCCAAAGTGTTATTCCGCTGCATGTTGATGTATTATAAGGTTTGGTCTGTGTGACCACCTATGTAATCCCCTTTATTTACTATTAATGTCTATGACTGTGATATCAACTACGTTATGTAAATCACAACATTGATTCTGGGATTGTGATGGATTACATAACGGGCACTTCGAATTTGTATCAAATTTGAGGTCGTCACAGAAGCCCGGCCCGTCTCGACAAGCCCGGCCTGGCCTGGCCTGAAAATCCACAATTTTTGGCCCAATGGGCGGGCCTAGGCAGCAGAAATACGGCCCGACTGCTTAGTCAGGCCGGGCCTGGGTAGCAAATTCGAACGATTTTGGGAAGGCCCAGCCCGAAAGCCCAACAGTCTTAGGACGGGAAATAGCTCACTTGGGCTAGGCCTAGGCAGATATTTTTAGGCCCGACAGTCAGGCCGGGCTGGGCCTAGGCAGCCATTTTCTATTTCGGGCTTTGTCTTGGCCCGACCTGACCCAGCCCGGCCCGAGAAGATGCCCAGGTATAGTCGTGAGGTAGCTTAAATCCTTTGGGTGTTTGCGTTCTGCGAACCCTCCGGGTAAAGCAGGCAGCCCCCATCTCAGTTTCCTCATCCTCATAATTGTACTCACCCCACTCGTAGTGGGACCTGTTGACACTTGCTTGTGTGATTGTGTTTCTCACATCTCCTTCGCGTGAGTTGTCATATCATTGACGCGGTGATCTTGATCATCGACTTCCACCTCCATGTCGAGGACTATGGCGCTTTGGTGATTCGTTGTCATACGGAGATCTGGATCTTCGAGTGCCAAGGGCTATTGTGACGGCACAGTGATGCCTCCTGATATGGAGAGCTGGGTTTTCGGGTTCCTCTATCACGCCGAGGGTTGTGGCGACAGCGTGGTGACCTATTTTGTTGCAGTTCTTCCCTACGATGTGTTTCAAACTAACCCAAGGCCCTACAGAGCGGCCCGATGCATTCCTTCGTGTGGATCGCCAGGTGCTGGTTGTGTTGTCAATAAATAAGCATGTGTTGCTACAAGCGCTGCTTCTCGTGTCTTCAGCACAATATTTCCTCGCTCGTCGACTGATAAGAAGGATGACTCAAGATTCCACACTAATTATTGAGTTCTCCGTGGTTCATGCCATCCACACGTGAATTTCTCCTTGGGTGCCCCCCATTGTTGGTGTGGGATGCATTGCTTCTCTCTTCTCTGTTTGCTCTGCTCGCTGCACTGGCCGATGCTCGTCGCACTTTGATTTCTTGTTGCATCCGTTGCAGGCGTCTGTGTTGTTGATGTAACGAATAATGGTGCCCCATCAGTATGTTTCTGGATGCAATCTCAGTTAAGGGTGTCGTGCCCTCTATTGCTGCTTTGACTATTGCCCACTCATCAGCTGTTAGCCGAACTTTTGGCCTTGCAGCGATGGTTGCTGTGTCTTCTCTTTCTGCTACATAATTTTCTCCCCGATGAAGATTCACTGGGTTGTTCACGGGGTTGCCGCTCTCATCAAGCTCCTCTCATCGTCATATCCATCTCTTGGTCAAGGTTTCCGAAGATCGGAACTAGGGTGGGTTGGTGTGGTCGAAAGTCGATGGAACCAAAAGAGATCTGGCTTTCATCAACCGCCAAGTTGCTTCGTGATGCAGATGAAAACATCGTTGAATCCATGAATCCAATGCCCAAAGGTCCCCACGGTCGGTGCCAATTGATGAGCGTGAATCTCGACAATATCCTAGATGAAGGACTTTAGATTGAGTGATGAGGGGTTAACTCGACAAATGTCCTAGATGAAGGACTTAGGATCGGGGAGATAGGGCATCGGATGAACTCGAAGGTAAAATCAGTCAAACAAGGTGGCTATGAAAGTAAACGTGGGTGTAGAACCTGGCATGCTTTCAATCTGGCCTACACCGTCCCCTCCTGGCCCCTATATATAGGTGGCCAGGTCTTGAGGATCGGGTAGGGTCCGATACAGATTATAATATCGATATACAGTAAGAACTCGTATTTCGACTAGTATTACAATTGGGCCTAGCTTAACGGGCCTCAGGGGTACTCAACTGACGGGCTCTATTATCTATACCCTTGTCAGTAGCCCCCGAGATTCTACCAGAATTGCAAATTCGGGTTGAATCTCTAATCTTTAAATCTTCGACTTGATCAATACTTGACTTCTTCGGATCTTCAAATCTTTGACCTGGTCTTTCGACTTATATTTCATTATAATGTCTCGCAAGGGGTTTTGATGAACAAGCCTGACAACTCTGATGGATCAAGAGGCCAGTTAACTGCCAGAACAGATACTTGTCACCTACTTCAAATTTAATCCCCTTGGATTTGAATTCGGGAAACCGGTCAAACTCATTCTTTTGCGTCATTTATGACTTACAAAGAATGAGTCCCAGTGGTTCTCAGGGTACCCAGTGCGTCCACCAGGATTTTCTTCGCATCGTAGACACGGATACATACCAGCAGAGCGCATCCATGTGCGTATACTGGGCCACACAGGACGGATCCTGGGGTCTTACCTTCGTGATAAATAACGGCATTCGAGTTCTAGTCGCGATGACGCAACTCGAGGATCATATGTCGCAGCCTTGGTTGACTATTTTAGAGTATAAAATATTCGAGTTACTTAAATTGATAAAAAAGGTCGCTCCCGATGGGAGTAATAGAACTGTCTGATCGTTCTTTCACCTATTTTGCTTCAATTCTCATGGATAAATATCATCGGGTGCACGCCCAGCGCTCCCAATGGGAGTAGCCCCCGAGGCTATAGCCGAAAGTTTTGGGTATAGGCTCAAGAAAAATATATTCTTTGTACTTCTTCGTGCGTCAATGGTCAACTTCTTTCACTTACACAATATACTCCTTTTCTTCAAATGTCATAAGCCCCCGAGTCGAAAACAGGGTAAACTTATGCTTTTTTGACAGATACTGTTTGTACTCCCTGCTTCTTTATTTTCCTCTCTTCCTTCATACTCCTTTTCCTCTTCTTCTTCTCTCTTTTCTTATGCCTCCTTTTCCTGGATACGTTGACCTGTCTGTTATCATCTGCTCTGGGCAGCATATAAGAGCCTGCGATTATACTTTGGCCCTTGTAAAGGCCCATTATACGTGCTTATAAGTAAAGCACGTCTGGCGATAGGTAAAAACCCTAATCCACTACTTAGCTTTTCTGCCACACCATCTTTTTCCTCTCAAACTCATCTAGGGTTTCTTTTCCCAACTCCTGCCTTCATGGCTGATGCAAGTGGGTCTCGCTTGATCCTTGGCGCCCCGGTGGAGAAGCGGGGCCGTGGCCGCCCTCACGGCAACAAGAACAAGGCTTCAGTTGATGCTTTGGCGGCTTCGTCGTCCGCTCTGGTGAAGCGGCATCCCGGCCGTCAGGCTGGGAGCAAAAACAAACCCAAGGTGCCCTTAGCTGCACCTGGTCCAAGTACTCTGTCTGCTAGCGCGTCTCCTCCTCCGCCCAGACTCTTCTCGTTCTTCTGCATCGCCGGCCCGCAATGCTGTGAGATTCAACGCCTACCATCAAAATTCACAAATTTCATGGATGGGCGGAAACTGCGTGAAGCAGTTCTCCACGAACACTCCGGTGGAGGAACTCCATATGAAGTGGAGGTGTGGTACGACGGCGCCGGTGAACAGTTCTTCAAGGACGGCTGGTCGTGATTTGCGGAGGACCATGACCTCCATCAGGGGTTCTTCATGACCTTTGATTATCATGTTGGCACATCGAAGTTTGATGTGAGGATCTACGAATGTAGCCAGTGCCAGAAGGAGTATGAAGCCGAAGCGTAGTTTTACTAGATTTCTTTGCTATGTAACCCAGCTGTCGTGCTTATTTGTAACGAGCAATCATATCTGAATTATGTATTTTACCATGGGAACAAATCATGGTTCCGAGGTATGCGTTTAATATTTTATCGGGTTCCTCTGAACCATTTATTGTGCTGTCGAAAATATCGGGTTGCGATCAACCGTAGAGTATATCGTAGATAATTACAAAACTTGTTAATATTATTTTGTACGACTCGAGGGTCCTAGCCCCCGAGTGTAAGTAAGATATTTACACATACTGTCGACTTGACCCAATGAACCCGACCTATGGCCTCATGTTCTGGATTCAGAGGGTCATAACTCGGAAAAAAAAACTCCTTGGTCTCCTTATTTCGCTTATGTGTAGAACTGTCGTAGCTACCCTGCATTCCACGGGTTACTCTCATGTTGCCCCGTTTTCTTGTCTTGTAGTCGATAAGCTCCTCCTGGTATCAATTCTGTCACGATGTAAGGTCCCAGCCATGGGGACTCGAGTTTTCCATGGCTATCTTGCTTGAGTCGTAGAACTAGATCTTCTACCATGAAAGATCGTGGACGGACTCGACTGCTATGGTAATTTCGTAGGTTTTGCTGATACTGAGTGGCTCTAGCGAGTGCTACGTCTCTTGCCTCATCGAGTGCATCGACATCATCCTACAGTGCTTCTGTGGAAGTTGCCTCATCGTATGCTACGATCCTTGGAGCTCCATGAGTTATTTCAACTGGAAGCACAGCTTCTGCGCCATGGACCATGAAAAAGGGTGTTTCTTGAGTAGCTGCATTGGGTGTAGTTCATAGACTCCAGAGTACGGAGGGTAGCTCATCTACCCAAGCGTGCTTGGCCTTTTCAAGGGGTGCTAACAGCCGCTTCTTTATCCCGTTGCATATTAAGCCATTGGCATTTTCGACTTGTCCGTTTGTTTTCGTATATGCTACAGATGCAAACTTCAGTTTGATGCCAGTCCTTCACAATAGTCCTTGAACTCCTTCGACGTGAAGTTCGTACCATTGTCTGTGATTATGCTGTGTGGTACTCTGAAGCGAAAGACTATAGATTTGATGAAATTTATTGCGGCTTTAGAGTCTTGGGTTGTCACTGGGGCTGCCTCTACCCACTTGGTGAATTTGTCGACTGCCACTAGCATATAAACGTGCCCTCCTGGCCAAGACTTGTGCAATTTCCCTACCATGTCAAGACCCCACTGCGCAAAGGGCCATGATAATGGTATTGGCTGCAACTCTGCTGCTGGTGCATGTGGCCGAGATGCGAACCTTTGGCATGCTTCACACTTTCGAACTATATCTTTTGCGTCTTCGATGGCTGTTAACCAATAAAATCCTGCTCGAAAGGCCTTGGCTGCGATAGCTCTGCTACTCGCGTGATGTCCACATACTCCTGCATGAATATCCTTTAAGATTTCTTGTTCTTCTTGAGGAGTGACGCATCGTTGCAGGACGCCCGATATACTTTTCTTATATAATTTTCCCTGTAACACAACGAAAGCCTTGGATCATCGTATTATCCTTTTGGCTTCTACCGTGTCTTCGGGTAGTGTTTTGTTTATCATGTATGCCAGATAAGGCTGCATCCACATTTCTTCTATCATCATGACTTCTTCTGGTTCTGCTACACTTGTTTTTCCAGCCCCTGAGCCTGTCGGTTGCCCCTCCGTAGTTGAAGTTTTGCTGTTCTTTATTGATCGCTCTATGATTTCCTCCCAGAAGACTCCTTGTGGTTCGGGTAAGCATTGGGACCCGATGTTTTCTAAATTGTCGGCTTCCTCGTTGCTGGCTCTGCTGACATGCAAAACTTCGCATCCATCGAATGTTCCTTCAAGATAGTAGTATAAGTTTCTGTATGCTGTCATGTTGTCGCTGATAGCGTTGCATTTGTTCATTACTTGTTGAACGACGAGTTTCGAGTCTCCAAATATTTTAAGACGAGTTGCTCCACAGGCTTTTGCCATTTTCATTCCATGGAGTAACGCCTCATACTCGGCTTCATTCTTGGAATCTTGGGGAAAACTCATCCGTAACACATATTTTAGTTTGTCGCCTTGTGGTGAAATCAGGACTACGCCTACTCCTGCGCCTTGGATTCTTTTTGAGCCGTCGAAATACATCGTCCAAACACTCGATAAATCTGGAGGACCTGTACTTTGTAGCTCTAGCCACTCTGCTGTAAAATCTGGCAAAATTTGCGACTTGATTGCCTTTCGCTTTTTGTACGTGATGTCCAGGGGTGATAATTCTATTCCCCATAAAGAGACATGTCCTGTTACCGAAGGATTGTTCAATATATTGGAGAGTGGTGCTTCATTGACCACTATAATTGGGTGGACCGCAAAGTATTGCCGTAGTATCTGAGCTATTGTGAAAACACTGTATGCAAGCTTTTGGTAGTGCGGGTACCTTTGCTTTGTTGGAGAGAGTACTTCACTGATGAAATAGACTGGCCTCTAAATGCCGTGAGCTTTTCCTTCTTCACTTCTTTCGACTACTAGTACTGTACTTACCACTTGATGTGTTGTTGCAATGTATAACAGTAGTGGTTGTTTTTCCTTTGGTGCGACCAACACCGGAGGTGTGGAGAGCACTTTTTTCAACTGCGCGAAGGCCATGTCCGCTTCTTTCGTCCACTCAAATTTATCATCTGATTTTTTCATGAGCGCGTAGAAAGGTAGTGCTTTCTCTCCTAGTCGAGCCACGAATCGACTTAGCGCCGCGACGCGCCCTGCGAGTTTCTGTACGTCGTGTAGCTTTGTTGGTTTTTCCATTGTTAATATTGCTTGGATCCTTTCTGGGTTTGCCTCTATTCCTCTTGCTGATACTAGGAACCCCAAAAATTGCCCTGCTGATACACCGAAGGAGCATTTTGTCGGGTTGAGCTTGAGCTTATACTTGTTCAGGTTGTCGAAGGTTTCCGCAGGTCGTGATACGTCCAATTTGCATCACTATTTTGTATCATAATTTACTGTTATTCATTGATATATTTCATATTTAGATAAGATACTTATGTTATTTCCTTTGTTTTCACATGTTTGATGATCATCGGAGGAGTTGCTGCCGGAGTCAGGATTCTGCTGGAAAAAGGACCATCAAGAGACCATATTTTGAAGATCGGGAAAATTCCAGAAAAATACCCAGAAATTATATTTTCCCAGAAGACTCTGGAAGCCAGAAGGGGGAGTCGAGAGGAGCCAGGGGGGCCCCACACGCCAGGGTGGCGCGGCCAGCCCCCTGGCCGCGCCAGCCCTGCGTGAGGCCACCCTGGCCCAAGTCTGGTCTCGCCCCTCCGCATACTTCATCGTCCCCGAAAACCTAAGTCAGGGGGGGCTCAGAGTTAGACACCGCCACCTCTGCGGGGCGGAAAACACCAGAGAGAGAAAAGCCCTCCGGCAGGCAGAAATCTGCCGGGGAAATTCCTTCCCAGAGAGGGGAGATCGTCGCCATCGTCATCACCATCGCACCGGACTTCATCGGGATCATCATCATCATCTCCATCACCAACACCTTCATCTCCACCATCACCACGCCGTCCCGCTGTAACATCTTGAGTTGGATCTTGTTATATTCATAGGGGAAACTTTTCCGGTGTTGATTACTCTTGTAGTTGATGCTATTGAGTGGAACCGTTGAGTTAAGGTTTATGTTCAGATTGTTATTTACCATTATTTCACCTCTAATCATGATCCATATGATGTCTTGTGAGTAGTTCGTTTAGTTCTTGAGGACATGGGAGAACTCAAGATGTTAGTAGTGAATTATTGTTGAGAAATATTTAATGGTTTGATATTGTTGTGGTGCTATTTCACTAGTGGTGTCATGTGAACGTCGACTACATGATACTTCACCATTTATGGGCCTAGTGAGATGCATTGTGTATTTGGCTACCGATTGTGGGGTTGCTGGAGTGATAGAAACCTAAACCTCCGTTGGGAAACCATTGCACCAGGGAGCGTAGGATCTTAGAGTTTAAGGCTGTGGTTAGATTTATCTTAATTACTTTCTTGTATTTGCGGATGCTTGCAAGGGGTATAATCACAAGTGTGTATTTATCCTAGTAAGGGTAGTGCGCTAGCACAGGTTCACCCCCCATAACACCTACCAAACCAATAAATACTATCGGCTCTATCAAGCGAAAGCTCTTGACAGAAACTCCCGTGTGTCCTCGAGAACGTTTGGTTATTATAAGTACACAACCGGCTTGTCCTTTGCTGAAGAAAGGATTGGGCCACTTGCTGCAATTGTTACTATTGTCTTTTATTTACTCGCACTTTATTTACTCGTATTACCAAATACCCCTGAAAACCTGTTTGCTAGTATTTACAGTGATTCCTTGATCAAAACCGCTCATCAACACCTTCTGCTCCTCGTTGGGTTCGACACTCTTATTTATCGAAAGTACTACGGTACACTCCCTATACTTGTGGGTCATCAAGACTATTTTCTGGCGCCGTTGCCGGGGAGTGTAGCGCTATTGAAGAGTGGAATTGGTACAGGTAACCGTCGCTGTGAGTATTGTTTTTTATTTTGTCTTTTATTTTTGTTTTACTCTGCTATGGAGAACTCTCCATTTGGTTTCCTATTTGGAAACACATCTACTACTACTACTGCTGCACATGCGGAGGAACCACCACCGCCACCGCCTGCTAAAATTGATCCTTTTAAAATACCTATGAAATTTGTTGGGCGAATTATGGATAACTGCTATTCAGGAGATGGAACTGTCCATCCGAGTGATCACTTATTATTTATACATGAATTATGCGAGTTGTTCAGATGTGCAGGTATTTCACCAAGCCAGGTCAAGAAGAAATTATTCTCATTATCATTGAAAGGCAAAGCTGAAGAGTGGTATCGACTACTCCAAGATGGTCCATCTATGGCATGGGAGGATATTGTGCCTCTCTTTTATTCCAAGTTTTATCCTCCAAGTGAAATTCATAAAGATTGTAACCGGATATATAATTTTTGGCCTCATGATGGAGAGAGTATTGCCCAAGCGTGGGGGAGATTGAAGTTACTAATGCTCAAATGCCCCATTCATGAGCTCCCCAATAATATTGTTATTAATAATTTTTATGCGCGGCTTACTCTTCCTGATAAAGATTATTTGGATGCTTCTTGCTTTGGATCATTTACTCATATGAAAGAAGATGCTAAGTGGAAACTTCTTGACCGTATACAAGAAAATGCTGAAGGATGGGAAAACGACATAGGTAGGAAGTCAGGTATAAACTATGATTATGAATGCATTAAATCTTTTATGGAGACCGATGACTTTCATGGTGTTAGCGCTGCTTATGTTCTTGATTCTCAAATACTTGCTAATTGTCTTAAGGCCTTTGCCTCTTATCTTGATGTTCCAAAGAAAGATTGGAACAAATATCATGCGCCTTATAAAGATTCTATTAGTCATATTCCTGCTGCCGCTACTGAAGTTTGTACTGTTGATAGCATTGTGCCTGAACCTTATTATGAGAAGACACCTTTCCCTGCTAAGGTAAAAAAGTATTCTACTTTGGTAAGTGTGTCTAATAAAAGTACTAAGAAAGCTGCAGAACCTGATGAGCAAATTACTATTAAGTCTCCTGTAGCTATATTGAAGGATCTTGTTACTAAAGATGTAGGGGATGAATATATTCTTTTTTGTGAAGATGCTTCTAACATTCTCTCACATCCTAAAAAGCATAGGAAAGCAAGTGTTCCTGTTATTTCTGTCAGGATTGGAGATCATTGCTATTATGGTTTATGTGATATTGGTGCTAGTGCAAGTGCTATTCCTTTAGAGCTTTACAAAGAAATCATGCACGAGATTGGCGCCTGTGAACTTGAAGATGTTGATGTGGTTGTTCAGCTTGCTAATAGAGAGACTGTGTGGCCTCTTGGTATTGTTCGAGATGTGGAAGTTCTTTGTGGTAAGACTAAATACCCTACTGATTTTCTAGTACTTGGTAAGGAGGCTAGTAAAACTTGTCCTATTATTTTTGGTAGACCGTTTTTGAACACTTGTGGCGCCGTGATAGATTGTAAGAAGGAGAAATTTTTTACTAAGTTTAATGGAGAGTCTTATGAGTTTAATTTTTCCAAGTTTGCTAAGACTTCTTATGAAAATGACATGCCTAATGAAAATTTTCGAGTTGAACAGCTTGCTTCTATTGCTCTTGCTCCTAATAATGCCTTGCAGCAATTCATGGAAGATCACGAAAGTGATGTTTTTAGCAAGGAAAGAGAAGAGATTGACGATATTCTTCTTCGTCAACCATCGTTACTCAAACATAATCTACCTGTGGAGGATCTTGGTACCACTTTACCGCCTAAAGAAGATCCTGTGTTTGAATTAAAGCCTTTGCCTGATAATCTTAAATATGCTTATATTGATGATAAGAAAATATATCCTGTTATTATTAGTTCTAAACTTTCAGGGAAGGAAGAAGAAAGATTATTGGAGATATTGAGGAAACACCGAGGAGCTATGGGATATACTCTGGATGATTTAAAAGGGATTTCTCCCACTTTATGTCAGCATGCCATTAATATGGAGAAAGATGCAAAGCCAGTCGTGGAGCATCAACGCCGCCTAATTCCCAAGATGAAGGATGTGGTAAGAAATGAGGTATTAAAACTCCTTGATGCTGGTATCATTTATCCTATTGCTGATAGTAGATGGATTAGTCCTGTTCATTGTGTTCCTAAGAAAGGAGGTATGACTGTTGTGCCTAATGAGAATAACGAGCTTATTCCTCAAAGGGTAGTAGTTGGTTACAGAATGTGCATTGATTATAGGAAGGTAAACAAAGTTACTAAGAAAGATCATTACCCTTTACCGTTTATAGATCAAATGCTATAAAGGTTGTCTAAGAAGACTCATTTTTGTTTCCTTGATGGTTATTCTGGTTTTTCTCAAATTGCTGTTAAGAAGGATGATCAAGAGAAAACCACTTTTACTTGTCCTTATGGAACTTATGCTTATAGACGTATGCCGTTTGGTTTATGCAATGCTCCTGCTACTTTTCAAAGATGCATGTCTGCTATTTTTCATTGCTTTTGTGAAGAAATTGTGGAGGTCTTCATGGACGATTTCTCCGTCTATGGAACTTCTTTTGATAATTGTTTGCACAACCTTGATAAAGTTTTGCAGAGGTGTGAAGAAACTAACCTTGTTCTTAATTGGTAGAAATGCCACTTTATGGTAAATGAAGGAATTGTCCTTGGACATAAGATTTCTGAAAGAGGTATTGAAGTTGACAGGGCAAAAGTGGAGGCAATTGAGAAAATGCCCTGTCCCAGAGATGTTAAAGGTATTCGTAGTATTCTTGGTCATGCTGGTTTCTATAGGAGGTTTATTAAAGATTTCTCTAAGATTTCAAAGCCTCTTACCAATCTTCTTCAAACGGATGTACCATTTGTCTTTGATGATGATTGTAAGGAAGCTTTTGAAACTCTTAAGAAGGCTTTAACTACTGCTCCTATTGTTCAACCACCTGATTGGAATTTACCTTTTGAAATTATGTGCGATGCTAGTGATTTTGCTGTTGGTGCTGTTCTTGGACAGCGCATTGATAATAAGTTGAATGTTATTCATTATGCTAGTAAGACTCTTGATGCTGCTCAAAAGAATTATGCTACTACTGAGAAAGAGTTTCTTGCTGTTGTTTTTGCATGTGATAAGTTTAGATCTTACATTGTTGATTCTAAAGTTACTATTCATACTGATCACGCTGCTATTAGATATCTTATGACTAAGAAGGATGCTAAGCCTAGGCTTATTAGATGGGTGTTGCTTTTACAAGAGTTTGATTTGCATATCATAGATAGGAAAGGTGCTGAAAACCCTGTGGCTGACAACTTGTCTAGATTGGAAAACATTTCTTTTGATCCTATTCCTGTTAATGATAGTTTTCCAAATGAACAGTTGGCTGCAATTAATGTAACTTCGCGAGACCTTCCTTGGTATGCTGATTATGCTAACTTTATTGTTTCCAAGTATTTGCCTCCGACCTTTACAGCCCAGCAAAGAAGGAAATTCTTTTATGATTTGAGGCATTATTTTTGGGATGACCCACATTTATATAAATAAGGAGTTGATGGTATTATGAGAAGATCTGTACCAGAATATGAGCAACAGGAGATATTAAGGAAATGCCATAGCAGCGCCTATGGAGGGCATCATGCTGGAGATAGAACTGCACAGAAGGTTCTACAATCAGGTTTTTATTGGCCAACCCTCTTTAAAGATGCCAAAAGGTATGTTTTATCTTGCGATGAATGTCAAAGAGTTGGTAATATTTCTAGACGCAATGAGATGCCTATGAATTACACTCTTGTTATTGAACCATTTGATTGTTGGGGATTTGACTTTATGGGTCCTTTTCCTCCTTCAAAAGGCTATACCCATATACTTGTTGCTGTTGATTATGTTACTAAATGGGTAGAAGCCATACCTACAAAGAGTGCCAATGGTGAGACTTCGTTAAAAATGCTTAAGGATGTTATTTTTCCTAGGTTCGGAGTGCCTAGATATCTTATGACTGACGGAGGTTCTCATTTTATTCATGGTGGTTTTAGAAAAACTCTTGCTAAATATGATGTCAATCATAGAATTGCTTCTGCTTATCATCCCCAAACTAGTGGGCAGGTAGAGATTTCAAATAGGGAGATCAAGTCTATCTTGCAGAAGACTGTCAATAGATCTAGGAAAAACTGGGCTAGTAAGTTAAACGACGCTTTATGGGCTTATAGAACTGCTTATAAGAATCCCATGGGTATGTCTCCTTATAAGATGGTTTACAGAAAAGCGTGTCACTTGCCCTTAGAATTAGAACACAAAGCTTTTTGGGCAGTGAGAGAGCTTAACAGAGATTTTAAACTAGCCGGTAAGAAAAGGTTGTTAGATTTGAGTTCTCTAGATGAGTGGAGAAACGAAGCGTATGAGAATGCCAGACTTTTTAATGAGAAAGTCAAGCAATGGCATGATAAGAGAATTCTTAAGAGAGAGTTTCATGTTGGTGAGAAAGTTCTTTTGTATAGGTCTCGTCTCAGATTTTTTGCAGGAAAATTACTCTCTAAATTTGAAGGACCATATGTTATTGTGGAAGTGTACTGCTCAGGTGCTATTAAGATTGCTTCATTGAAAGATGATTCTACACAAGTGGTGAATGGGCAAAGACTCAAACATTATATTTCTGGAGATTCTTATAATGAAGATGTTGATATTATTGAAACAGTTTCTCCGGAAGAATACATCCAAGACAAATTGCAGGTACCTGCAGAGTTCGCTTTCGAATAGGTAACAGTTCTAGTCAGAAAAGTTTCGCGAAAAGTTCTTCCTTTAATATTTTTGCTGTTTTTACTAAATATGAAAAATCACGAGACGAAAACGGGGAGGAAAAAGAGTCTATGTGTGTCTCACACACAGGTGGCGCGGGCCCACCCCTGGCCGCGCCACCTATGTGTGAGAACACCCCGGAACTCGTTTCCGTCCCGGTTTCCTCCTATGATTTCGTTTCGATGTATAATTTTCGCCTATTTAACCCCCCGGAGTCCCCGAGGTCTGTATATCATTTTCTCGTCGCGTTTTGTTTTGAGCTATTTCTGCCAGGAGTTGATCTTAAGCTTGGGGGAATCATGGCCTCTTGAAGTGACAACAAGGGCAAAAGGCCCTATGTAGATGATCACCAGCGCCAGAAGTGGAAGGAAGAGCAAGGTTCAGGGAGAGCAAGGCCCAAGAACCCTGCTTTTGAAGGACCGACAAAAGCTAGACGTATCTTTTCTCATGATTTGCAGGGACCAACATATCATGTTTTGGATCTTGACTCCATGCCCGTGATAGAACACGTCATGCTGGTCACTTTTGAGCTTTGCACTCAATATCAAGCCTTGAAGAGAGAGGTAGAGATGATTCAAGAAGAGAATCTCAGGCTTCGCAGGATGCAGGAATATTTCATTAATCCAAGGCTGCTTCCAACACCGCCAAAGGAGTAGTTCGTCATCGGTATAGGCATCCCTCTTGGCTTGTTCCAAGCTTGGGGGAGTGTCGCGGTATCACATTATTACCTTTTGCTCATTTACTTTTCAAGTAGTGTCATATCATGAATAGAGAAGTTATCTTATAGAATAGTTTGCAGCTTGGAAGTATCCTCCTTAGTTAGTTATCTATGTATCCCTTGGTGTGAGTTGCGGTAATAAAATATTAATGAGAAGTTTTATCGTTTACTTTTCGTACACTTTATGTTAGTCTGCAATCTCTCTTGTATGACTAGTCTTGTTGATTGGTATTGGTATCACATTGGGAGCATGAGTAGATTTAGTTGGTTTTGGCAAACCTAGCTTGGTCAGTAGCAACTTTACATTGAGGTTTGAGTAGAAAAGATTAAAGAAGTGCTTGCAGTTACATCACTTCAGTTTTCCCTTATGTTTGGCTTATAAGCATTGTTATTCTTAAAGTTAAAATCGTTGTACCTTCAAGGGAGTTTGCATGATTGTTCTTATTATATGTATGTTTGTTTGTTTCATGCAACTCTTATGCTTGCTACCTAGCCTTGCTAGCCAAAAACCTGTACTGAGAGGAAATACTTCTCGTGCATCCAATTCCCAAAAGCCAAGTCACTTCCAAAGAGTCCACTATAGATTCCTATGCATGGTATTTCAAGCCATTCCAAGTAAATTTTCATGTGCTACCTTTCAAAAACCTTCAAACACTTCTCATTTTGTGCCACTGTTTTTAGCTCATGAGGACGTAGTGGATGGGTTTGTTATCTTCCATACTAAATTAAGTACCCCTCGACTAGGCAGCTTCATCTGCTTGTCATTAATTTTGCAAGGGAGCTGGTTAGACCATTATAATTTCAAAAAGAAAAGAAAGAAAAAAGGCACTCCTCCAATGGAATGTGAAAGTTGGTCGGCACCCGATGGAATCGGTTAGCCATGGTTTGAGAAAGGAAAAAGGTGGGGAGGAGTGCAAAGCTATAAAAGAGCACCAAAGTGCCAATTAATCAAACATCTTGGAACCGCTCTCACTTGTTTAGTATGGAAGATATCAAGAACTCCGTTGCTGGTCGTTGACAAAAGCAACCACCTCTCAAAATAACTTTTTACCTCTGTTTTACAAATGAAAAGCTCTAGCACATGTTTAATCCCTACTTCCCTCTGCGAAGGGCCTTTCTTTTACTTTTATGTTGAGTCAATCTATTTCCCTCTATCTAAAGCAAGCATTTGAGTTGTTATGTTTCACTCATCCATATGTTGATCCGTTTAATCATGTTTATTATTTTCCTTATTTTGTATAATGCTTTTATCTGAAGGAATATATCTTTGAAAGCTTTCTATGAATGCAAAAGTTTACTTTGTTGAGCATATAGTCTTTGCTATATTAGCTCTGTTTTAAAAGGCTCCGTTTAAAAGAGAGAATAGTTTGTTCTCCATTCTTTGACCAAGAACTAAGGTTTGCCATTGCCAATTATAGTTTACCTTGTGCATCTTTACATGTGATTTCCTTTTACCTATTGCAAGTCTATATCTTATAAAGGGAAGTTGTTATTTATTATAATTTGTGCCTTGGTAAATGTGATGCTTCTTGTCCATATTTTGGTTATCGACACTTCACTCCATAAACCTGTGGTCATGTTTACTGAGTTTAGTTTTCGCTTGGGGACAAACGAGGTCTAAGCTTGGGGGGTTGATACGTCCAATTTGCATCACTATTTTGTATCATAATTTACTGTTATTCATTGATATATTTCATATTTAGATAAGATACTTATGTTATTTCCTTTGTTTTCACATGTTTGATGATCATCGGAGGAGTTGCTGCCAGAGTCAGGATTCTGCTGGAAAAAGGACCATCAAGAGACCATATTTTGAAGATCGGGAAAATTCCAGAAAAATACCCAGAAATTATATTTTCCCAGAAGACTCAGGAAGCCAGAAGGGGGAGTCGAGAGGAGCCAGGGGGGCCCCACACGCCAGGGTGGCGCGGCCAGCCCCCTGGCCGCGCCAGCCCTGCGTGAGGCCACCCTGGCCCAAGTCTGGTCTCGCCCCTCCGCGTACTCATCGTCCCCGAAAACCTAAGTCAGGGGGGCTCAGAGTTAGACACCGCCGCCTCTGTGGGGCGGAAAACACCAGAGAGAGAAAAGCTCTCCGGCTGGCAAAAATCTGCCGGGGAAATTCCTTCCCGGAGAGGGGAGATCGTCGCCATCGTCATCACCATCGCACCGGACTTCATCGGGATCATCATCATCATCATCTCCATCACCCAGCACCTTCATCTCCACCATCACCACGCCATCCCGCTGTAACATCTTGAGTTGGATCTTGTTATATTCATAGGGGAAACTTTTCCGGTGTTGATTACTCTTGTAGTTGATGCTATTGAGTGGAACCGTTGAGTTAAGGTTTATGTTCAGATTGTTATTTACCATTATTTCACCTCTGATCATGATCCATATGATGTCTTGTGAGTAGTTCGTTTAGTTCTTGAGGACATGGGAGAAGTCAAGATGTTAGTAGTGAATTATTGTTGAGAAATATTTAATGGTTTGATATTGTTGTGGTGCTATTTCACTAGTGGTGTCATGTGAACATCGACTACATGATACTTCACCATTTATGGGCCTAGTGAGATGCATTGTGTATTTGGCTACCGATTGTGGGGTTGCTGGAGTGACAGAAACCTAAACCTTCGTTGGGAAACCATTGCACCAGGGAGCGTAGGATCTTAGAGTTTAAGGCTGTGGTTAGATTTATCTTAATTACTTTCTTGTATTTGCGGATGCTTGCAAGGGGTATAATCACAAGTGTGTATTTATCCTAGTAAGGGTAGTGCGCTAGCACAGGTTCACCCCCATAACACCTACCAAACCAATAAATACTATCGGCTCTATGAAGCGAAAGCTCTTGACAGAAACTCCCGTGTGTCCTCGAGAACGTTTGGTTATTATAAGTACACAACCGGCTTGTCCTTTGCTGAAGAAAGGATTGGGCCACTTGCTGCAATTGTTACTACTATCTTTTATTTACTCGCACTTTATTTACTCGTATTACCAAATACCCCTGAAAACTTGTTTGCTAGTATTTACAGTGATTCCTTGATCAAAACCGCTCATCAACACCTTCTGCTCCTCGTTGGGTTCGACACTCTTATTTATCGAAAGTACTACGATACACCCCCTATACTTGTGGGTCATCAAACACATTGCTCAAGATCCAAGCTCTAATACCATGTAAATGTGAGAGAACAAATGCGTTTGACAGGAATGATACTCAATGCTTCTGGCGTTGTATTCGTCTCATATTCAATTAACAAGATCTCAAAGGATCAATTACAAACATATTCGGTTAAGATTAGGAGTCCATATATTCCTAAACACTTGGACTCGCCTAATAAAATTGTACACATATTCTATCACATAACTCCAAGAGAGATTGTCACAACTGAGATCGTCGTACCATTGTGTGTCACAAATTCGATCCCCCCGCCAGACCCTAGGTTGTCGACCCGCACAAGTTTTGCTCGATGACGCCTCCGATGCAGGCCCCTGTGGGTCATGTGGGAAACAAGAAGATGCTATTCATTCAATTATTCCTTCAGAAAAGCACCATGTAAGAGATAAGGTGATGGTGACCTTCATCTCTGCCAGAGTTGGTCCACCGGCTGAGTGTGGATCGATTATCCTACATCTAGTCCTGGCGTCGAGTTGGGGAAACTAGGCTGCCGGTAAAAAAATGAGCCTTAACCCTGGCCAAGACGGGCGATCACGGCGTCCTTGGCATTGTTACCTTGTTGAAGGCATCATCTTTGCAGTCATCGCTTTCTCACTCATGTTGCTCCGAGAGAAACCATAGATCTCAAGTCTCCTGGATTGGGCGATGGAGGCGAGTTGGTGTCACTCTCCCTCTTAGGGGTATCATTTTTTGGAGCAGTTCCTGGATGGTAGAGGGAAGAGGTGGAGTGGTGCGCATCTTCTGCGTCAATGATGTTGGGTCTCGGTGCCATGGTGCAACGGAGTCTCGGTGACAGACGTGCATTGATGGACTCACGCAGGGCGGGGGCACAGTCTAGCACCATAGTGGCTTCGATGGTTGGTCTGGTGAGAGGCTTCGCTTTAGTCTATCACCCGGGAGATAGGTTCGTGAAAATTGGTGGAGGTGAATTTTGGAGGATGCACACAGGACGCTATCTCTCGATTATGCCGTGGAGTCAGCACTCGTGGTGATCGGGCACAAGGCCCTGTGTTTAGTCTCTTGCTTTGTACTTGTTTTATGCTGCTTTTGGTGGCTCCGATTTGTATGATCAATGTAAGGATTTTTACAGGCTATTGTTGAATAATTGAATTAAAATAAAGTCATATGCATTATTTTGATGCAGAGGTTTGGGGCTTCCTTATTTTGAAGAAAAAAGAGACAGGCTTATTTGATTATAGAAAGCTTCCACTCTTGCTGCCCATTCGTACGTATGCAGAGACAAGTGCACGATTATTTTTGTTGCTATATCGTTGTTCACCCTCGTTTGACAAGTCTTTCAACTCGTTTCATGACATTGCATACTCCGTGACCTAGTCACATGCTTGCAACCTTGTGTATGCAACTGTCAACGAGTGGGCCGAGAGTATCTATCCGTCACATGGATGGACAAATCCCGCTCTTGGTTCAACACTCCTCAACCTACTCCTTTGGCATACCCAATATACACCTTTTCAGTCAACCAGTTACGTGAAGACGGTTGATGCAATCAAGCAGCCTCCAGATGTAGCGATTATTGTAGCGACATCACGGTCTAAGGAATTGATCACTCTGGTTATCTCTAGGTTAGCGCCGCTCATGTGTCATCTGTGATCAAGGTTCGTGATCATGGGCAATTACGTCAATGAACCTTGAGGTCATGTTTTGACATGATGGACACACACCCAAACACCGGTATTGCGATGAGATTAGTGATACGTCGTGAAATGTATCTATAATTTTTGATGCTCCATGCTTGTTTTACACCAATTGCTTTATGTTTTGTTTACACTTTGAGGCATTTTTATGCATTTTCCAGAACTAACCTATTAACGAGTGCCACAGTGCTAGTTCCCGTTTTCTGCGTTTTTGTGTTTCAGATAAAAGTTACACAGGAAATATTCTCAGAATTGGACGAACGAAAGCCAAAGTTCCTATTTACCTGACACGAAGATGGAGTCCAAGAGGAGGGTCGAGAGTGGACCAAGGGGCAGCCGCACCATAGGTGGCGCGAGCCACCCCTAGCCGCGCCACCAGGTGGTGTGACCACCTGGTCCACCTCCTGACATCGCCCTTCGCCTATAAATTCCCTTCGACGGGAAAAGCTAGAGGACGAACACTTTTCACAAAACATACTGCAAGCCGCCGCCATCATTGTCCCGAGATCGGGAGGATCCAAAGCTCTTCCCGGCGCCCTGTCGGGAAGAAGGGAACATCACCGGAGTCCTTCTTCATCACCATGCTAGCCTCCGGAGTGATGCGTGAGTAGTCTACCTTGGACTATGGGTCCATAGCAATAGCTAGATGGTTGTCTTCTCCTCCATGTGCTTCATGTTCAGATCTTGTGAGCTGCCTATCATGATCAAAGATCATCGTTATGTAATTCTACTATGTTGTGTTTGTTGGGATCTGATGCATATTGAATACTATGTCAAGTTGATTGTTGATTTATTCATGTCTATGTTATTTATGATCTTGCATGCTCTCTGTTGCTAGTAGATATCTTGGCCGAGTAGATGCTAGTGACTCCAAGAGGGAGTATTTATGCTCGATAGTGGGATCATGCCTCTAGTAACCTAGGAGAGTGGACAATAACTCCTAAGGTTGTAGATGTGTTGTTGCTACTAGGGAGAGAAAACAACAATCTCTTGTTCAAGGACATTTGTATTGTTTATATTACACACTTTGGTTAAGGGTGATAATCTGTTGCTTGCAACTTAATACCCAACGGTTGTTCGGATGATATCCGGCGGGTGGATTATTAGTCATAGATGTAGTTGGATTATTATCTATGTATTATGTTGTAATGCCCAAGTGAATCTCGTAGTGATCTTCATGACATGTACATGCATTGCTTTGCATTCTTTATTCTGTCAATTGCCCAACTGTAATTTGTTTATCCAGCCAGTGTTATTTATCTTTATGGAGAGACACTCTAGTGAACTATGGACCCCGATCCATTCTTTTACATTTATATTACTTTCTACTGCCAGCACCATTTATTTTCCGCAATTATTATTTACTTACTGCAAACAAATATCATATTTCCACATTAGATGTTTAATCCTTTGTTTTCAGCAAACTCCGTGAGAATTGACAACCTCACTGTAAGTTGGGTCAAAGTATTTTGGTTGTGTTGTGTGTAGGTTCCACATGGCTGGTGGCGCAAACACCGCGCCATCAAAGACTCCTTCTGGCGCCGTGCCAAAGTCAGTTAGCACCAATCTTCGGAAGTGATTTTCTTTCTCTACTGGTCGATTTAAATCTTGGTATCAGAACTGAGGGAAAACGTACTGATGTGCTCATCATACCTTCCTCTTGGGGTTTCCCAACTGGTCCTGTGAGACATCAAGACATTTTCTGGCGCCGTTGCCGGGGAGAAAGAGGATTTCTTCAAGGGGAGTCTCTCACTTCCAATCTTTTACTTTGTTATTGTTTTTCTTAGTTTATTTACTTTATTTTTGTTTGCATCTTTTATCAAAAATACACAAAATTAGTTCCTTTTATAGTTGTTATTTTTTATCTGTTTTAGTCTTGCTAGAATGAGTACTCCTGAGAACACCAAGTTGTGTGACTTTACTAGCACAAACAACAATGATTTCATCTGCACTCCTATTGCGCCACCTGCTCCTGAGGCAGATTTTTTATGAGATTAAACCTACTTTGTTGAATCTTATTATGAAAGAGCAATTTTCTGGTGTTAGTACTAATGATGCTGCTGCTCATCTCAACAAGTTTGTTGAGCTATATGAGATGCAAAAGTATAAGGATGTAGATGGATATTATTAAGCTTAAGTTGTTTCCTTTCTCTTTGAGAGGAAGAGCTAAGGATTGGTTGCTATCTTTGCCTAGAAATAGTATTGATTCTTGGGTTAAGTGCAAGGATACTATTATTGGAAAATATTATCCTCCTACTAAGATTATATCTTTGAGAAGTGACATTATGAAGTGTAAACAGTTTGATAATAAACATGTTGCTCAAGCTTGGGAAAGAATGAAATCTTTGATAAAGAATTGTCCCACTCATGGACTGACTACTCTGATGATTATCCAAACCTTTTATGCAGGACTAAATTTTTCTTCAAGAAACCTTCTCGATTCAGCTGCTAGAGGTACTTTTATGTCCATCACCTTGGACACCGCAACAAAGCTCCTTGATAACATGATGGTAAATTATTCTGAATGGCACACTGAGAGAGCTCCACAAGGTAAGAAGGTAAATTCTGGTTAAGAAACCTCCTCCTTGAGTGATAAGATTGATACCATTATGGCTATGCTTGTTAATGATAGATCTCATGTTGATCCTAATAATGTTCCTTTAGCCTCTTTGGTTTCTCAAGAGGAGCATGTTGATGTGAACTTCATTAGAAATAATAATTTTGATAACAGTGCTTATAGGAATAATTTTGGTAGCAACAATTATAGGCCGTATCCTTCTACCAATGGTAATGGTTATGGTATTCTTATGTTAGTTCCTCCAACAACAATAGGAGCGTGCCCTATGATCTTGAAGTCATTCTCAAGGACTTCATTAGTAAACAAACTGCTTTTAATAAGTCTATTGAGGAGAAGTTTGGTAAAATTGATGTTGTTGCTTGTAAAGTTGATAGCCTTGCTCTTGATGTTGAACTCTCAAGTTAAAGGTTTTGCCTCATGATGTTAAAGAAAGCAAGACTTTGAATGCCATTCAGATTAAGATTGATAATAATGTTAGGATGTTAGCAGAATTGCATGCTAGGTGGGAAAGAGAAGATGAGATTTCTAGAAATATGACTAAGGTTTGTACTATTACCACCACTAGTGATGTTGTTTCAAATGCTAGCACACCTCCTACCTTGATTGGTGTAGAGAAAATCCCTACTCCTTGTGCTAATTGCCTAAAACCAAAGAAACTTTTTCTAATAAAAGTGCTGAAATTTTTCGGAGTATGGGAGACGATAGTTCTATTACTTTTGGTATTAATGATTTTGATGTTGATGGTTTGTAATATTTCTAAAGTAATTTTGTTCTTGCAAAAGCTTGCTAGAAGTCCTAATGCTATTTCTATTAATGTGACTTTTACAAAGCATATTACTAATGCTCTCATGCAAATTAGAGAGGATAAGTTTGAAACAAAAAGTTTCTATTCCTAGAAAGTTAGAATATGGTTGGGAGCCCATCATTAAGATGAATGTGAATGATTTTGATTGTAATGCTTTATGTGATCTTGGTCCAAGTATTTCTGTTATGCCTAGAAAAATTTATGATATACTTAGTTTACCACCGCTTCAAAATTGTTATTTTGATGTTCCTCTTGCTGATGTTGCTAAGAAGAAACCTTTGGGGAGGATTAATGATGTTCTTATTATGGTTAACAATAACCTTGTTCCCATTGATTTCCTTGTTTTGGATATTGAATGCAATGCTTCTTGTCCTATTATTTTGGAAGACCTTTTCTTAGAACCGTTGATGCTATTATTGATATGAAAGAAGGCACATTAAATATAAATTCCCACTCAAGAAAGGTATGGAACACTTCCCTAGAAAGAGAAATAAGTTACCTTTTGATTCTATTCTTAGAGCAAATTATGATGTTGATGCTCTTTCATTTGAAAATACTTGATTCTCACTTTCTGCGCCTAGCTCAAAGGCGTTAAAGAAAAGCACTCTTGGGAGATAACCCAATGTTTTCTTTTTAGTACTTTTTCTTTTTGTTGAGTCTTGGAAGTTATTACTACTGTAATGACCACTCCTTATCATTTTTATTTCGTTTTGTGCCAAGAAGAACCTCTAATTGGAGGAAGGTAAGATTTGGGGAAGTTGCTGTCCTGAAACAGATTTCTGCGCTGTACCGTAAAAATTTGTGAAAATTTGCAGAACGTTATTTTATCTGCAATTTCTTTTACACATGCCCCATGTTATTATCTAACTTTCATTAGTTTTGCACTTTTATATTTGAGCAACAGAAGATTTTCAAAAAAATGTTCTTTACCAGCTGTTCTGTTTTGACAGATTTCTACCACTATTTGCATTTGCCTCTTGATCTCTTTCTTTTTAGTTCTTTTGATCACAGAACTTTTTGAGGAAGTTTCTACAGTAGCTTATGTGTTAATATATGTTATACTTGAGTTGAAACTGAACCAAGAGTGGATTTACTATCTTGCATAAACTAATGCTGCTAATGAGAATTGTGTGAAGTTTTGTATGAAGGAAGTTTCAAGTGTAGGGAAAGGAGAATGATGAGATGAGATAAAGTATGGACAAAAGCTCAAGCTTGGGGATGCCCATGTCACCCCAAGAAATATCCAAGAAGTACAAGCGTCAAAGCTTGGGATGCCCCACGAAAAATATCACGTCATCTTTCAAGGCACTATATTTTTATTGCTTCATATGCTATGTGTTTTTCTTGGAGCGTATTTATTTTTGCTTTCAGTTTTTATTTTGTTTTGTTTGCTGCAATAAATGGTTGGATCCCAACATATTTCTTTGGAGAAGACACATTCCGTTTTCATTGCCTAGAACACTCTAGTTTCCACTTTTATCATTCAACGAGTGTTCTCTTTTTCTAGTACCGCGTTTAGCTTTATTTTTTGCCTTCATTTTGTTCAGAACGTGTTAGTTCTTTGTAGCAGGTGTGTTTAGACCTCTGGTCTTGTTGGTTTTCATCTTTGGGAGTTGTTTCAAAAGGTTGATTGGTGTTGGAAAAGAGTAAACCGTTTATGCTTATAGTGATGCAAAAAGGGAGCTTGTTTAGACTGTTGCTTAGATTATATCATGTCATGCTTGATATTATTTGATTATATGCTTAGTTGTTATTGTTGTAGCATGACTTGTCTCAAATAACTGAGAGTGCTTAATGTGCCTTTGAAATAATATGCGTTGTTTTTATCTTATAGAAGCATAATATTGTGGTATTCTCCTTTGATGCTTTATTTGGGTTGACTTGGTGCATGCTTACACCTGTTTGACTTTAACCAGTCGCCTCAAGCCTCTATGATCATTTGGTTTTTGACTTGTGATACCACTTTATGCTTTGGTTAATAATGTTTTGTCGCTATGCATGATTATGGCCGTTATTGCTCTCTTAGTTGGTCGCTCCCAGTATTTTGGCTAGCCTTCACCTATACGGAGAGGGAATACTTCTCATGCATCCAACTCCAAAACCCACAATTTTTCCAAAGAGTCCACTACAAATTCCTATGCATGGTATTTCAACCATTCCAAGTAAATTTTCATGTGCTACCTTTCAAAAACCTTCAAATACTTCTCATTTTGTGACACTGTTTTTAGCTCATGAGGACGTAGTGGTTGATGGCGCCGGTGTAATATAGATCACCGACCAGTTGGGAACCCCAAGCGGAAGGTATGATGAGCACAACAACAGCTTTCCCTCAGTAAGAAACCAAGGTTTTATCGTCCAGTAGGAGAAAGCCAAACTTCAGAAGGTGATGCCTTGCTAGCTGCGTGACACTCTAACAAGGGCGCCGTTTACGATTCTTGTTAGTGCGTCTTCAACTAGTAGCAACGCGGAACCTGCACACAACACAACCAAATACTTTGCTCCCAACTTTACGATGAGGTTGTCAATCTCACCGGTGTGCTGTAAACAAAGGTATGAGCGTATCGAGTGGAAGCAATAGTAGTATGCGAGAAAGTAAACAGTGAAGGTAAAGTAAACAGGTGATAGCAATGTACAGGAAAATTGGACCGGGGTCCATAGTTCACTAGTGGTGTCTCTTCATAAAATAAATAACAACATGCTGGGTAAACAAATTACAGTTGGGCAATTGATAGAATAAAGATAACGTGCATATGCCGCGAGGATCACTATGAGATTACTCTGGGCATTACAACAAGATACATAGACCGCCATCCAACTGCATCTATGACTAATAATCCCCCCACGGGGATCATCCGAGGACCCGTAAGTATTAAGTTGCGAATAACAGATAACTGCATTAAGCAAAGTGTGTAATGTAAACAAAGCATATGTCCTTGACATAAGAATGTTGTTTTCTCCCTAGTGGCAACAGCACATCTACAACCTTAGAGTTTCTGTCACTCCCCCAGATTAAATGGAGGCAATGAACCCAACTATTGAGCTAAATACCCCCTCTTGGAGTCACTAGTATCTACTTGGCCAGATAGCTACTAACAACGGAGAGCATTCAAGATCATAAATAACATAGAGATACATAAGATAATATTCAGCACATCAACTCACATAACACCAAGATTTATCGGATCCCAACAAAGCACAACATGTAGAATTACATAACGGTGATCTCGATCATGTAAGGCAGCTCACGAGATCTAAACATAAAAGCACATGGTGGAGAGGACAACCATTCTAGCTACTGCTATGGACCCATAGTCCAAGGTAGACTACTCACTCATCGCGCCGGAGGCAAGCATGGCGATGAAGAAGACCTCAGTGGCGATTCCCCTCTCCGGCAGGGTGCCGGGAAGAGCTTCTGGACCCTCCCCGATCTCGGGTCGACAACGATGGCGGATCATGATGTGTTTCTGGAAAATTGATCTGGTGTTTTAGGTTTTCCCGTCGGGGGGTCTTTATAGCGAAGGGGCAGCGTCAGAAGTGGAGCAGGGCGTCACACACATAGGGGGCGCGGCCAGGGGCGCGGCCAGGGGCTGGGCCATGCCGCCCTATTGTGTGGGCCGGCCCGTGGCCCCTCTCTGTCTCCTCTTCGGACTTCTGGAAGCTTGGTAAATTTCTAGACATTCGGCTTTTGTTTCGTCCAATTTCGAGAATATTTCCTATGTAACTTTTCTGAAACACAAAAACAGCAGAAAATAGGGAACTGGCACTGTGGCATCTTGTTAATAGGTTAGTTCTAGAAAATGCATAAAAACGCCACGAAGTGTAAACAAAACACTAAAGCAAATGTGTAAAACCAGCATGGAGCATCAAAAATTATAGATACGTTTGAGACATATCAGTGGTCGGGTTTGCTATCTTCCATATTGAATAAGTACCCCTGGACTTTGCATGCTTCATCTGCTCGTCATTAATTTTGCTAGGGAGCAGGTCAGACCATTGTACCCTCTAAAAAAAGAAAAGGAAAAAGGCACTCCTCCATGGTATGTGAATGTTGGTGGGCACCCGAAGGATTCGGTTAGCCATGGTTTGTGAAAGGAAAAGTGGGGAGGAGTGCCAAATTTTATAAAAGAGCATGTATGTGCTAATTTTTCAAAGAACTCGGAACCGCTCTCAACTTGTTTAGTATGGAAGATAGCAGAACCCCATTGCGAGTCGTTGACAAGAACAAACCACCTCTCAAAACATTTTTTATCTCTGTTTTACAAATGAAAAGCTCTAGCACATGTTAAATCCCTGCTCCCCTCTACGAAGGCCTTTCTTTTACTTTTATATGAGTTTCATCTTCTACCTTTATGCACCGATTAAGAGAGCATAGTTGTCATTCTGAGTATAATGTGCATGGTTCCAAATTTATTATTGATGATTCATGACTATGGTATTGCTTGTTCTCAAATATTTGTATGTAGTCACCCTCTTGAACTTTGAAGGGTCCTATGTATTTATGTTTGCTACTCCATGAGGGACAAGCTGAATACACTTTGCTATGTTTTCTATATGCTTCAAACAAACATACACCTTTCAATGCATTATTACTCATGATCTTTTGTTTGTGTTTCTTTTCATGTTGTAACATGGTTGCTAAGTTCTATGGTTAGAATTATATCTCTTATGCCCATGTTTAGAGTACTTTGATCTCAGCATGCAATGCTTTACCTTAAGTTGATCAAGATTGTGTTGGTGCATGTCACCTCAAAAATTATTGTTTTGTTATCACTTACATACTCGAGACGAGCAGGAGTTAAGCTTGGGGATGCTTGATACATCTCAAATGTATCTATAAATTTGTATGCTCCATGCTTGTTTTACACCAATTGTATTGTGTTTTGTTTACACTTCGTGGCATTTTTATGCATTTCTAGAACTAACCTATTAACGAGATGCCACAGTGCCAGTTTCCTGTTTTCTGCTGTTTTGTGTTTCAGAAAAGTTACACAGTAATATTCTTGGAATTGGACAAAATGAAAGCCAAAGTTCCTTTACCTGACACGAAGACGGCGTCCAGAGGAGAGTCGGAGATGGACCAAGGGGCCAGCCGCACCATAGGGTGGCGTGGGAAACCCCCTGACCGCGCCACCAGGTGGTGTGACCACTTGGTCCACCTCCTGACATCGCCCTTCCGCCCATAAATTCCCTTCCATGGGAAAACCCTAAAGGGACAAATGCTTTTTCATGAAACATACTATAAGCCACCGCCGTCATCGTCTCGAGATTGGGAGGGTCCAGAAGCTCTTCCGGCACCCTTGCTGGAGAGGGGAATCATAACACGGAGGCCTTCTTCACACCATGCCAGCCTCGAGAGTATTGCGGTCCATAGCAGTAGCTAGATAGTTGTCTTCTCCATGTGCTTCATGTTTAGATCTTGTGAGCTGCCTATCATGATCAAGATCATCGTTATGTAATTCTACATGTTGTGTTTGTTGGGATCCGATGATATTGAGTACTATGTTAAGTTGATTGTTGATTATCATGTCTATGTTATTTATAATCTTGCATGCTCTCCGTTAGTAGTAGATATCTTGGCCGAGTAGATGCAAGTGACTCCAAGAGGGAGTATTTATGCTCAATAGTGGGATCATGCCTCTAGTAATTTGGGAGAGTGAAAATAACTCCTAAGGTTGTGATGTGCTGTTCAACTAG